>CM056559.1:25105564-25705564 GCA_029721515.1 Synanceia verrucosa
TGACTTTCCATTTTCCAGAGAGCAGCTGAGTTTGACATATCTTTCAACTCTCTTTCTGTGTGTCTCCCCTCAGTTCTCCATATAAATGTGTCTTGACAGCGATCCAGAGGGTCACTCTTTTTTTTCGGACAGAAAAATCCTGGCATTTACCTTCCTAACTTGCTCCTTCTGTCCTCTCCCTGTGTCTCCATTTTTTCCTCTGCCCAGCCTCTCTGCTGATCCGCTGATACTGCCGCTGCCTCTGAAGAACAGGAAATGAAACTCTTTTTTTCCCTCCAATCTGTCGCTCTCCTCTTTATCACACAGAAACCTTGATTCTCAGGAATGGCCGTCTCTCACTCCCTTAATGAACTCATTTTGCACGAACTGAGAAAACCATCTTATCTCTGCAGAGTAGGCCCTCTCCTCCCTCTAACGCTCTCTCTCTTTTCTCCATTGCTTGCTTCACCTGCCTTTTAGTTCATATAATTGTTGCCAAGATACACTGAGTGGTCCTTGATCTGTTGTCTTCTCATTACAAGTGAGGAGATGACAAAAACCAGGAGAGAGTGAAATGATCTTTATTATAACTGACATGCATTGGCTCCATTATGAAAGTATGTGTGAAGTTTTTATTGTCACGTCAAATGACCTCCGTGCCCCTAGAGAGCACAAGAAAACAGAACAACGCTGAGATGATACTGGGTGAGTGGATGGATTTATGTGTGTTTTTTGGTTCTGTAGAGTTGACAGAATTCTCCATCAGCTTCTCGTTGTTTCCTGCAGACCTTTCGCGAAATCTATTCGTTGTCTTTCTTGGCTAGCAAGCTCAATGTGGCTCAACGTGACTCACATTCTCGTCTTAACAAAAATAAAGTAAAAGATCTGCAATGAGTCCTTCTGCAAGAAGGATAGCAGATCAGATGAAGGTGAAAGTCCAGGAACTGAAAGAAGAGGTGATTCAGTGATAAACAGGAAAACGATGAGGAGAAATGATATGAAGCACGAACAGAAAATGACTTAAATTATGCATGATTGGTGAGTGCTATAACATTTTTATAAAGGCAACGGAGAAACAAAAAATGGAATCCAGTATAACAAAAACACCTGATCATCTCATGTTTTGATTTTTCCATCAGCCATCGAGATCATTTCAAATCAAGATCCCAGACTCCAGTATGAGCTGATATTTAATGTGCTCATATCTCCCCCTGTTGGTTTGAAGCTGTATCAGTGTGTAATTTGAATCAGAGCAGCTTGTTTCGACCAACACTGACCACTGGGAGGACTGGAGCTCCACAGATAGGAGGAGGAGACACACCCAGGGTGTGTGCTCGAGATGCAGGGAGGACAGTAATTTAAGCAGTGACATCATCACACATTGATGCATATCTGGTGTCTTAAAGGGTGAAAAGAATAAACTAACCTCTCTCTCACACAGATAGCTGAGCTTTTTAGTAACAGTGATGATTATTTTTAGTACCAGCATCCCTCTTGACACTAAAGGTCCCTGAAGTAGACTCTCTAAACTACATGCTGTGTGTCTGCAGACATGTGAGCACTACCTACTGCTGCAATGCAAATGCACTGCTTTCACCCCTGCAAATAAAAAGTAATGGAGGTAGGTTCATATGCGCAGTTGCTCTATCATGCATGTAAATGCATGGCCTTATCGGCTACACCCAAACCAGCAGAAACCGCTCATCAGTCATCCTGTCACTTCTTTATTTGCAATTATTTCTATCATGTGCTTTCTCTGTTTTTATTTGATCAGTCCTTGGTCACTTTCTTTTCCTTTCCATACTCTTAAGACACAATGCAGTCATTTTTTTCATCATCTAGATAACTCCCAATCCATTTTATTTTGTCTCTCTCTTTCTCTTTTGAATGATCAATAAGATGGACAGAGGGAGAAAAGATGGAGGAGGGGAAGGGATGGTGAGAAGGACAGGAAGAAGGAACCAATGACCCAGATGCAATAAAGTGAATGAAAATGAGCCTGCTATCCTCACACAGACCTCAGCTTCACACCCATCCACACCTTCCTCTGTTCCCAACAGACGAAACTACGTTTGCTCTGACAATAAAATGCAGTGACCGTGAAAAGTCAGAGGAAAGACATTTGCTGTCTGTCTGATTTAACACTTTACACTGAGATTTTCAAGGCTCCTTCAGATATGGGTTGTGCTAAGGTGCTATATATAAGAGTAAGGAAGCACACACACACACACACACACACACACACACCTCCCCCACACCTCATCTCCCAGGAGAGGTGGGTGCGTGAAAAACATGGAAGCACTGAGATGTAAGGTCAGGTCCTCTCCTGTGCCAGATCATGTGTAGGAGCAAAGAGAAACACTCTAATGCATTATTTATGATACTATATGTCATCTATCTAATAGCTCAGTCTACACACACAGACACACAACTGGAGTTCCAGTGTAGCAGCATCATCTGCCATACTGATACGTGTTATTTTAAATGGTTTAATTGATAAATTGGTAGTGACCTCTGCTTGAATGGGAGCGTATTCATCGTTTGACAGCTGGTCGCTAGAGCGCATGCGCCGGACACCGGCACGGAAGCCGTATATTAAGCTGACCAGCAGATCAATACGGAAAACCATGATATGTAGCTGTCAAAATAAAAGCGCAGAATTATCCCCTTTAAATGACAACGTGAATTATTGACGACAGAGGCCCTTAAATAATCAAAAAAAAATACACTTTGAATGGCGTGTAAATACTTAGTGAACTCTGAACTCCCAAATACATCGTTTAAGCTTATATTGTTGTAGTTAATTCAACATTTCATGAATATGACGTTTAGTTTGAAAACAGTACAGACAGGATATGCTTGATGATACGTTTAGCTTGACACCACAGGAGCAACTAAGCAACGACCAGAGAAATAACATCGGAAGCGGTACACACTGTAGTTGCTGCCCAAAATAATGTCTGGTGTCCCGGTGTTTCACTCTCCGAGGTGACCGAGGTCTGAGCAGCAGCAGCCGGGATGGCGCTGGTCACCGTTCAGCGGTCGCCCACACCGAGCACTACCTCCAGCCCCTCTGTGTCTGTAAGTATCCGTGAATTGGTTTGACATTTTCACTCATTTTGTGTTGGTCTGTCACGGCAAGACTGCCCGTTAGCCGAGCGTTCACTGCTCTTGCTATAACCGTGTAACGTTACGGACATGGGTGGCTAACTTAGCTGTTAGCATCACATTGTAACGTAACATGAAAGTATCTCACAGTCCTTCAGAGGGATGCAAGTTTGTCTCCCAAGCTTTGCACAAACTTTAACTGGCTCAGTTTCACTCTAAAGGTGTTAAGTTTTTAGCAGACTAACCCTTAAGTTAGCTAGTTAGCTCGTTTGCTAACTCACTTTCTCCCCCGGAAACCCAAAGTAATTTCAAATGAGCCGCCAAACAAACTAAACCGTCTTGAATTAGCAGTGGTGTTGTTCTGATTATACAAATTGGATATTTTGTCTACTGTCCCTGTGTCCTGTGTCAGACCCTGTTGGACACCCTGGGACAGTCCTCTTAACCTCTCAGACTCATTGAGGCTTCCCACATCTGGCTTCAGGCTCTTGACCCAGACCAAGGCTGAGGAAGGGTGTGGCTGCCATAGATAAGACCTCTGCCCTCACCCAGGAACATGACACATTGGCCACAGCGATAGGTGTGGGTTTCTTTGTCTGTGAGACTGACTAAAGGACAGATATTGTGGCTGAAGATCCTGACCTTTGGTTAACACAACTGGACTGTTCCAGGTGTCAAGTTCAGTTTAGTGGAGAATCACACAGCTATGCAGCTAATTGGGAATTGCGAAAATGGAAGACGTCTTGGGGGAAATTTGGAAAAAGCTTCAAGAAATACAACATAAAGTATGTACGTAGCCTAAAAACATAATTGACGTCTTTACAAAATGACTGTTTCAGATCAAAGGTATAGCATTAAATGAACATGGATTATCATTTGAGCTGAATTTCTAATTTGGAGGCCCAGCAGTGAGGGTTTGTGGCTCTGAGGCAGTGAAAGGATCCCAGGCTGAGGTTACCAGCTGCTCGTCATGAGACCCAGTCCTGATGATGACGCAGCCATGTGAGCGCTCTTGTGAGATGTCTGATGCTGAGGGGGGGGATAGGGGGCTGGGAATGGGACAGCAGAGCAGCGTATGGAGGAAGGAGCTGGGAATGAGCTCCAAAAAGAGTGATAAACAATCATGAGCTGCACAGCCTGAATGCCACCTCAGCATATTTATGACAGGCAAACACAGGTGTCGTATTATTGACTCATTAATTAATTACAACTAGCATTTTGTCTTCAGCACAGTGGAGAATAGCCACCATGTGTGTTAGTGTAATCTGCCTAGCAGCACACCAAATCCCCTGTTCTCATTGGCTACAAGACCACTCCCTACACATCTGTGCAGTGGCATGGTAACCATGGAGACCAGCCTGTACATTATTTCCTGGACTATGGTGTGTGTTTGTAATTATGTATTGGAAGCCCCTGCATTCTTCAGTAATGTGTGTGTGTGTGAGTGCAGTGTATCACATTTGCCTTTAGAATCTGCTGAGCTAAGCAGGTGTGTGTGTTTGTGTGTGCACTGAGGGTTTGAGTCCATGCATGGACTCCTATTTCTTCCGTGTCTCCATATCTTTGCCTTGAAGGTGGCTTGTTAGGCTGCTGATGCTGAGAGCATCATTCAGCTGGCTGCCTCTCCAGGCCTAATCTCATCTGTGGATGACACCGGACTAGATGAAAACTACGTCCTTCATTCTCCATCCTCTGCACCTCCTGACCTCTCCTCCTAATCTTCCTCATTCATCATCATGCATCATCTTCAATCCATCAGCGCTAGCATTAGCATCTTCATTAATGTTCATTGTCTTATGTCCATGCCTATCCCTGCATGTCCAGCCTTACTCTGTGTGTGTGTGTGTGTGTGTGTGTGTGTGTGTGTGTGTGTGTGTGTGTGTGTGTGTGTGGTAGCCAGGATTGACAGATTGATGCCAAAGAGAAAGTTCCCTGAGTTTTTTGGGGGATTACTGAAAACAGGCTGGGATTAAAATTGTGTGTGTGTGTGTGTGTGTGTGTGTGTGTGTGTGTGTGTGTGTGTGTGAGAAAATGTGCTGGTTGCAGTGGTGGGGGAGGATGATTGCATTTTGGAAAAAGACAACCCAAGAGGGGAGGGCACAGACTCGCCATGTGTTTCATCCTCATCTCTGGTCCCTGCTCTGAACCTCAGTCAAAATAGCACACTGGTGCCTTGCAACTGAAGTCATAGATGAAAGGCTTGACACAGCCGCCAGCATATTTAGCGCTCTTTTAATGCAAGGTTAATTGAGTCTGACTCAGCGTGTGATGCAAATAGCCTCCCAAGTGTCTTTGATCAACGCAATACTGTGTGTCCTTTCTGAAATGCTAGCTGCTGGTGCAGGACTGATGTGAACTGACTCAGCTATTGAATATTCATTTCTATTTTTTTTCTTTTCTTTCTAATTTTCCATCTGTGTCTTCGTAGGAGTCGGGCAGTGGTGAGGATGACCGCCGCTCCCAGCCCAGGAGGTGAGACCACTTCCTGTTTTGTCATACTCTGTCTCCAGTTTCCTGGAATAACTGTACTGTCACACACCATTCAAAGGTGTCAATAGAAGCTGTACTGTGATACTCAAGCCACCAGGGGGAGACAGCGCATCAGATTTACATTTTTTAAGCAATATTTCTTCACATTTCTCTTGCAGTTGCTTTTATTTGTGTGGATGCTTTATTTGATCTGCAAAAGACCTGTGTCAAAATAAGACCAGTTGTTTATCACTGCCACCAAAATGAATATTCACTTCATCTTTCCTCACCAGATTCTGTTGGTTACCCTGTTCATTCAAAGCACCTTTACAACAGGAAAAAGTCAAACATTCAAAAGTTATTATAGCTTTGTTTAGCAAAGCTAAATGTTTCAATACAACTAATTCATGTATTTTATAAACTTAAACATTTTTGTGTGTTGCCTTTAAAATGCACAGTGCATTGTACACAGCAGTTTGTTTCCAAATGGTTTTCTTTGACAGTTCTTCATGCTTCAAGCAAATTATGTCTTTGTGAGTACCTTTGTCAATATTTGGTCAGTCCAGTGATGTCATAGGGTGGGTTTGATTTGCATGTTTCTATTTGGAGATTTGCTTTGATGTTTGTATTTGTATCTCCATAAAAGACAAAGACGTCACCAACGTCGTTGTCCTTTTGTGTAAATAACTTTGGTTGCTTTGTCCCTGTGCTGTGTCCTGAGCCCACAAAGTACAAGCTGAACTCATGACCTGTCTCTAACCAGCTACTAATAAACATGGGAACGTGGTCTTCCATGTGCTTAAGGCTCACAGAGTCTCTTACCACTTCAAATGTTATCCCTACTTTACATTAAATTAGTCCGTTCATGGAGACGGTCGCACGAAATCATTAAACGAGGAGTGGAACATCAGAGTCTCTGCAGCTTTTCTATCTTTAATGGACTTTGTAAGAGGACTTTTGTGGACTAATCTAAGATTTTACTGCAGTCTTAGCAGTCTGTCTTTGTCATTTGATTTGTAATATATATTATTGTTAAAAACTCATATTTTTAAGTTACCACTTGCTATTTCTGTGTATATGTACTGTTTAATACAGCAGGTACTGAGACACTGCAATGAGACATGAAAGATAAACTCTCATATCTCACTCTGTGAGGCCAGTACAGACTGAAGGACAGTGTCCAGAGACTGTGAACATCATATACAGAGTATAATTTACTTTTTTTTTTAAATCTATGCTGTTTGTCAGAAGCCCTTACGTAACAATACAGATAATGACCAATTTCCCTCCGGAGTCTAAAATCTGTAAGTCTGAACTGGTGTTGTCTCAGCTGTGAGGAGGGCACAGTTCCTCGTTGTCAGAAGGAGATATAACTTCTTTATTGTGTCATTGTCTTTTTTTTCTTCACCCTTGGGTTTTGGCTGTTGCCCAGCATCACTCTCAGATTTCATTCATGCATGTCTTGGACTGTGTCACACTGCATGAGTCCCGCAAGACCTTGTCTAGCAAAATCAGATGCATCTGAAAAAAGCTGGTCTGGCTCCCACTGGTCTGGAGTCGTGAGGTGGGTCAAAGTCTCCAGTCCTGAGCTCATTCACACAGCAGGATAATGTGCACTGACTATCGGACTAAAGAAACATTAATTCTACATCTATGTATGTTATTGAGGAGGTTAGCAGCAGCATCTTGAAGCGATTACAATGAGTCATAGCCACAGTGAGGAATATCTTTTGGCTTGTCTTATGTCTTCTATATGTTAGCTGAGGTCACTATTTTTGGACCCTCTGGTGGAGACAGGTAGACATGTACGGTCAAGCAGCAGCAATCTACTCTACTGCAGATGTAACGAAAGAAAAGTGGTGAAAACATGGATGTTTTACATCCTCTGGATCCTCTAATCTAACCAAAAAGTTTTTGAGACATCCTGCTCAAAAAATGGACAAAGCATGACCTCACTGTCAGCAGTAATACTATTGAAACTCCATGCAAAGTGCAACATGCAACAAATTTATTAGATCAACTGTCCTATTTGTCTCAAAGAGCCTCCAGCATCATTTCAGAGCTTTAATTCAGGCTCTTTCTTTCTCACTGAGTTCCCTACTCTTCACCATTTTGAACAGGAGTGACGATTTTAAACTGAATTCACATTTTAAATAACCAAATACCAAACTGGTAAATCAACCAAGAATAACGTACAACCACTAAAACATTTCTTCTGTTCAGGAATGCAAGTTAATAACTGTATATATCTCAAATAATAATGTGCTTTGCTATTTTTTCTGCTTTTATCAGCAGTAACTTTGAAAATTCCTGGAGAGCAACAACAACAACAATAACAACTATGTTTTATTATTAAAGATATCATTTTGATTAAAGAGCTTACACAGACTGGTGGATTAACCATTACAGAATCATAAAAAACATGTTGGTAATCAGCAGGACTGTACATTTAGGTCAGAGGTGGCAAACGCCTTACACTGGGTGGTGGTCTAATAAATTTAGTAAAAAGTTTACAACATACAATGATAATTTTAGTTTATGATCGCAGCTGGCCCAAGATAAGCCAGGGGCCTCTTGTGGAGCACCTGTAGTGCATGAAGCCTTTAACAGAGTGGAGTTAAATACAAACTAGAACATACTAGAACAAAATTTAATCCTATGTCACACATACATGGAAATTGAAATGTGGTGATATCACCCCTGCAAGCCTTAAACACACTACGACAGTGCCAAGAAGGACATGTGGTCCCAATTATCAGTTAGGTAATAGAACAAAGCAGCAGCAGCTGGTGAAGTCATAGTCACAGATGTGCACACAGATAGAGAGAGAGATTGTCCACCATGCACTTAACATCATTATAGTCTTTTTTTTACCATTTACCTAGCTCACCATTTGCTCAGCATTAGCACAAATCCCTCGCACACACATGCAGGGTGCAGCCAAGGGCCACGCTCAGCGACCCCCACTAATGCGCATTACATAAGAGATGCAGTCCAATTAGCTCCCCACCTTACATATGGATTCAAGCAGCAGCATGGACCAATATATCCTATAGGAGCCACTGAGACTGAGGGCAGCTTTGACTTTTATGGTGCTGTAATATTTTTGCTGTCTTGATTTCTGGCTCATCTGTAGCGTCCTTGTCTCTTTTCTCTTTCGGTTACCTCTCACCCTTTTATTCTCTTGTAGTCAATTCAGAAACACAAACTCACTGTGCACCACACCAGCGAATAATTACATCACTGCAGGGCAATCATGAATCTCCACCTCACTCTCTTGCCTCAGGACTAATACTGACTTTGAAGGACAGTGTCAGAGGAACTTTTTCTTCTGTCCACACTTGCAAAACTAACATTTTATGTGTTGAAATCTTTAAATTCTTGGAAAAATTGTGAAAACAGTTGATGAGCTCTGTTCTGTCATTAAGCTGCTTCCTTCCTCTTGTTTGGGCTATCTGCAGGGGGATCATGTGACGTGGCACATCTGTCAAAGGTTGCCGCATTGATTGAAAAATACTTTTCAAATGCCACTTTTGTTAAAGCACACTTGAAATGTCAGTGACGGTCAACACTTGATGAGATCTCTTCCCTGTTTGAGAGTCCCTGTGTGAAGCAGCAGCACTACCTTAGTTAGGGGTGTGTCAGTGTTTTGTCGCTAATGTGGTCAAAAGCCAGAGGGATGGTGGTTAGCTGTCCTCTTTCTGACCTTGTCTGTCCATTGTGTCCCCGCTGTAGAGCATTTCGTTTTACAGAGACATTGGAGTACAGGTCATGGTAGTGTTTGATTTGAGCTGCAGTGTCTCGTACAGTGTCAGCTGTGTGGGATAATATCACAAAAATGTATTGCTTTCGCTTTATATTTGCTTTTGAAAATTAATAATTTCAATGGACGGCAGAATATAGTTGGATGGTAAGATGAACTGTTTTCCTACTGTCAGCATTCACCCATTTATACACATTTATACAGTGATGGCAGAGGCTGCGACATCCTGCCCATTAGGATTTAATCTAAATGCTCCTTCAGCATGCAGACCCCAGAGGAACACTGCACTGAATTATTTGTCGTGTAAATCTCTCCCTGCACTGTTAAGTATGCATGTTGTTGACTTCCCACTGACCCAGATATTCACACAAGAGGTTTTTAAGGGTTTTATGAGTCTGTTAGAGGAACAAGAAGGCAAGGTGCAGTCAGGAACGCCACCTGTGTTCACTGTTTGAACACCTTCGCCTCATGTGGGGACATGCCTCTTTCAGTTTATAGACTCTCCTCTGTCATTTATACTCAACAGTAGATACCACACCTGCCTCCTGTTGTCCCACAGCTAAACACACAACATACTCCCTGTCTGAGATTAGTGACTACATGTAGGCTTCAGCATTGATGTGTTGTCTCGTTTCAGCGTGTGGGTAAACAAATAGTTTTATTTATTAGTGGATATCAAATACCAATAAAGACTAAAGTAAATTGTCATGTCTTACTTTAGATGGGCAAGTAAGATGATTGATTTACTTGTCTGACATTTTATTTGCCCCATTAACATAGATATATACACTCAGCGGTCATTTTATTAGGTACACCTGTTCAATTGCTTGTTAACACAAATCGCTAATCAGCCAATCACATAGCTGTTGCATTTAGTCATGTAGACAACTAGCTGGAGTTTAAACGGAGCATCAGAATGAGGAAGAAAGAGGATTTCAGTGACTTTGAACCCGACATGGTTGTTGGTGCCAGACGGGCTGGTCTGAGTATTTCAGAAACTGCTGATCTACTGGGATTTTCACTCCAACCATCTCTAGTGTTTACAGAGAATGATCCAGAAAAGAGGAAATATCCAGTGAGTAAAATGTGAGAGGTCACAGGAGAATGAGCAGATTGGTTGGACATGATAGAAAGACAACAGGAAGTGAAATAACCACTGGTTCAACGAAGGAATGTAGAATATCATGTGTGAAGAACAACACTGGAGCCTTGAAGATGGACTAGAGCAGCAGAAGAGCACACCTGGAGCCACACCTGTCAGCTAAGAACAGGAAACTGAGGCTACACTTCACCCAGGATCACCACAACTGGACAGTAGAAGATGGAGAAACGTTGCCTGGTCGGACCAGTCTCCATTTCAGCTGAACATTCAGGTGGTAGGGTCAAAACATGGATCCATCCTGCCTTGTATCAACGGTTCAGGCTGCTGCCGGTCTAATGGTGGGGGATATTTTTTCTTTAGTACCAACTGAGCATGGTTTAAATGCTGCAGCCTACCTGAGTACTGTTACTGACCATGGCCATCCCTTTATGACCACAGTGGACCATCCTCTGAGGGTTACTTCCTGCAGGATAATGCTCCATGTCACAAGGCTCAGATCATCTCAAACTGGTTTCTTAAACATGACAAAGAGTAAGAGTTCACTGGACGTCCGTGGCCTCCAGTCACCAGATCTCAGTAGAACCTTTGGGATGTGGTAGAAATATAGAATGTAGAAATGCAATTTTGTTAAATGTCTTTTGAGTTCCACAATCAGCTTTTCAGCTGGTGCTAGTTAGCTGCAGTACAGTACTTCTTTGGTTATTGTTCACAGGCTGCTACTGCGAACAGGTCCGTCTTTGTCTGTCTTATCTGGCTGTTAGGAGTGCTCCCTGTTTCTCCAAGGTTAAGTGCTCCTATCGCAGCAGAGTGGGCTGAGCAGTCTGCAAACATTTGAACTGAAGGCGTTGTAGTCCAGCTGGTCTTTGACTTGCTTTGTTTTCTCTTAAATGCATTTTTATGCTGTTTGTTTTAAAGTGTTGAGGCTGGGTGTTTTCAGCCACAGAGTCCATCACACTTCTTTAACTTGACGAAGGAAGGTTTATTAGGATGTATTTCAAGGCAGAGAATGAATACTTGAAATTATTTACATAGCTTTATTGTAGAATAGCATGCAACACACACATACGGTGTTCAACAAATTTGTTATTCCACCACCAAGTGAGAGGTGTTCGCCACATCTGCCCTAAATTAACATTAGTAATTAGTAATTAGTATCCACCAGTATGTTCAAGCTCTTTATTCAGAATTAAGTCTTTAATGCTAAAATGCAATTATTGTTGTGTTCCGTGAATTGTCAAATTTACTGTTTTACACAAAAAAAAAAACCCAAAAAAAAAACAGAAGAAATAGCAAAACACAGATGCCAAATTACAGTTACTGCATTCCTGAACAGAAAATATTTTTTAGTGGTTGTTTAGTGTTCTGGTTTCATTTCTGACTTCTCAGAGAATTCCAGTGTTCTGGCTCAAAATTTGGGTCTAAAAATGTGAATTTAGTAGAGTCTGAAACAAAGCTCTTCATGATGCTGGACAGTCTTAGAGACAAGTAGGGTTTATGGTAGAGGTGGGAAAAATCATTGATATAGCAATATATCACAATACTTTTTCTTCTGCTATAATATAAATTTATTTTAAAATAAATAAAAAATGAAAAAAAAATTCTGCATTAAAGCAGTAACTTTGAATATGCGTGACGAACTTGTCAATACCCACCCCTAGTAGGTGGTTTAATACATTTGTGAAGCACTATATATACACAACTCTAGTTAACCTGCAGGTTTCTGGCCATTCTCATCAAACGACAGAGGAAGACACATAGCACAGGACGATTGTGTAACTTGTCCAGGTCGCAGCCAAACACCACAACAGTTTCTCATGTTTCCTGGTCACAGACGATGAGTGCTGGTAAATGTGACGACACTAAACAGAACCACATGACAGGAGCCGCTGTGTGTGTGTGTGTGTGTGTGTGTGTGTGTGTGTGTGTGTGTGTGTGTGTGTGTGTGTGTGTGTGTGTGTTGTGGTCACAGTTGCTCTCAGAGCTCATTGAACAACCTGCCTTGTGATGCAATAGTTGTTGATAGGAAAATGAGACGGAGTAAAGCTCAGTGTGACGGCAGGAGTGCAGCCGTTAGTGTGTTTGTTTCTTATATGACGTGATCAGTTGATCTGCATACAGTATGAAAACTGGATGTAGTCCCTGTGATGTTATTATGGACATTATTTGTGGGCTGCTGTTTTTGAAGCCTCAGGTTTGGCATTTCGGTTGTCCCCATCTCGTTTTTTTGCAACCAGAAGTGACACGACAGGGTGGAGCTGAACACTGAACTGAAAACACTCTGTGACGGAGGTAAAGTTCGTAGCTCAGTCACAATGTCGCCACATCCTGAAGCACCCCCTCCTTTATCACCTTTTTTATTTTATCATGAACTCACATTTACAATGTTTACTGAGGTAGTAACTCAAGTAGGGCCATTAATTCAGTAATTAGGGTCGACAGAACTCTCAGAGGTTAACTTTTCTTATTAAATCATAATTTTGGATAGATTATAAAAGATAGGCATACAAACAATATGGGGATCTGTTGTGCACATGGTAAATTTACATGAGAGAGAGATATCAGCATATTAATATTCTCAGGGTGGAACAACATGCAGTTTAATGAAATAATGGAATACACCATGAACAAAGAGTGTGTAGACTGGCCAGGATGGGAATATCCTTAGGAGTTATTAATCTAATCCATCCGTAGCACTTAATGTGCAGATTACAAAGAATAACAATGGCATGCAGAGTTTTTTTGAACACTGAGCCAAAGGTGTGTTGTGTTATGGTATACTTAATAATGCCCTATTTTTCAGTCTAACTCCTTTGATAATGAGTCTGCTTTGGAAAACAAACATAAAGCAGGCTGTTAAATCACATCATAGTGAAGCTTGGCTCCACGGTGTAGAGGTCATTTACCACAGATGTTTTTGATTCGATCTGAAGCTCTTGGCACAAGCTGGTGTGAAAATGATGAGAGGACTGCAGTTTTACAGTGTTTTTCAAATTGTTGTCAGCTTACATCGGGGCCCTACGTTACAGCACGCCAGCAGAACATAAAATGTTTAAAAGGCTGTAAAATGAACCAAAACATTGTGTCCATTGCACAGCGTGCAGTATGTCCATGGATGCTTCATGTCCTCAGACCACCTGAGTGTGGAGGGTGGTTTCTCCCCCAGACTTTCACAACAAAACAGGCTCCACTCAGTCACCAACTAATGATTAGTTTCATTATTGATTTATCTGTTCATTATTAGTTTGGAATGTCAGAAAAATGGTAAAACATAAGCCCAATACCCAAGAATGCCCTTGTTTTGTCTACAACTCAAAGAAATTCAGTTTACAGTCAAAGAGGAGTGAAAATATTAACTTGTACACAATCCAATCATGGCATTATCAGAATGGCTTTTGATAAATTCACTAGTGAGAACTAATTGTTTACATGTTGGAGCTCTAATCTCCACTTCAGTCTGGATAACTTCAGCCTAATTCTCATATCTTCTTGCTCCTTATGTAACATAACCACAAGGCATGTGTGCTTTGGACACATCCCCTGTTCAGGAGGACAGTTGACTCTATGTTTTTATGATGACTGAAACCTACTTTTTACTCACTTATTATGTATTATTATATAATCCATCATGAATGGGCAACCATGTGCCATGAGGAGTGTGCATCTTTTAAGCAAAGAGTCCACCGCTTTGTGTGCACGCTGCTCTGTCGATGCAGAAGGGCTGCTGGCGTGGGCTGTCGTACTTCCCCGCTGTCCTCATCGGCTCCCCACCTTCCCCCTAAAAACACATGTCAGTCTCAGCTCCTCCCTGCTGTGACTCCTCCGGTGAGGGTTTGACCCGAGTCAAATGTCTCAGTACTGTACGCGGTGGAGGACACTGTCTGCTGTCACGGAGATGAATAAAGTTTAGGAATCGGTCGGACACTTCGCTCATCATGGCACTCGCTTCCGCTTTATTGGAAAGTCTTGGACAACCAGGCGTCACTGCGCGGAGTGGGAACAGCGCGTGCTAGACCCTTTTAACTCTAAATTATTGCGACAGAGACAGGAATATTTGTTCTTTTCTACTGTATTACGACCATTCACACCCAAGGGGGTGGTGTTGAAATGACAGCGCACGCCACTGTGGGAGTGGAGTAAAAGTTTTTTCTCGGACCAAGAGCACCTGACACCCCTCTGCGGCCCCCCTCCTCCTCCCCGCCGGCATGACCCTCGGCGCGGTGTCCGGATCAGACAGCTCGCCGGCGGTCAGCGTCTGCTCCTGCTGCGGGGCCAAGATGGTGCCCTACTTCAACGACGACTCGGTGGTCTCAAAAAATCAGATCAACCAGCTGTGAGTTTTTAAAAAAGCTGTGGAGGGAAGATACACTGTGGAATAGTTAGTTTGACTAGGAAGTTAACAGTTAATTACAGCACTTAGAATTAAATTGAAATAAGCATCTGTATGTAATGTGTATGATCACTACATTCACATATGTCTATACTAGTCTCTGTATCCAGATAGTTGTAATAAAGTGTCACGTGTTGATTATTGTAACACTGAGTAATCTGAGCATGTGTAAAATTTTGCAACACCACTGTTGAGTGTATTCCTGATGACGTAGAAGGGTCTTGCTCATATTTCAGCTCACTTTTTGACCTTAATAAGAAAACATCATGGCAGAGACTCTGCATGTGGAGTGAGTCACCCACCTGTTTCATACAGGGAAGCCACAGGGCTGCAATCAGCTGATCGACATGTCAGGAGTTCTTGTGCAACCTTTTTGTTGCTGGGAGGTTTTCTGTTTGAACCAGTGAGTGAGAGTGGTTCTTAGTAAGTATAAATATATTCAGAAAAAAATAACTTAAATGAGCAAGATGAGGAAGTGCAGACGTGTTGCACAATGTGGTGTTTAATCAGTAACCAATAATTAAAGCTCATGGTAATATAAAGTTTCATAGACATGGACCACAACAAATTGGCGTCTGATATTTGGAAAATCACTTTTAATATATACCCTGTACATACTGATGAGCTTTAATAGGCTACATTGGATCAGATCAGATTTCCTGACGTAAAACAAAAAGCCTCAAAAATTTGTGTTAGCCTTGAATTAAATTAAATATTTTCTGTCCTCATTAATAATAATGTCTTTGCAGGGATGTAAGGGAATTACCGTTAACGTATCTTACACTGATCTCATGTGTGATCTTTGGTGTCTGCAGACATGAAGGCAAAGTGAGGCGAAGGCTTCTTTTTGCTTGTGAGATGTAAAAGGATTTAGTTGCCTTGTACGTTCACTGAAGACAAGTTTTGCCCTTCAGGACAGATCAAAGGCTGGAGTCTGTTCCTGTGATCCTAAACCCTCATGTAGAGCTCAGATAAGATCAGCAAATTTGGGTGGAAATCAATATTGAAATTACTGCAACTGGATTAAAAGATCAACCAGATTTTCCACAAAATTTAGTTCCAGTGTCTGTGTTTTGGTGTTGTTGTGTAACATTTCCGTGCAGGCGGTAATTGGTTGTGCCCTGCATGAGAAGTGGCCGTCTGTGGTGGTTTTGAGGAAAGTCAAGGGCAGCCTGCTTCTTGATTGTGTTGTTTTTCAGCTGTTTTACACATGATAGTGAGTGAAGAGAACATTAAGTCTTTATTAGGGCTGCACCCAGTCTTTTAAGGAAATAATTTTTTATGGCTTTAGCAGCAGATGTGGGAATCTTCTGACTTCCTGGTGTTGATGGCCACGCTGCATGCTGCCTGTTGATTGTTGTTATCACCACTCCCACGTGTTGCTCTGGATGGCTTGTTTTGTTTTTTAGCACCTTTTTAGTTAGTAGTGTTTGTCGGCATGCTTAACGTTTGTGCACATGTTTAACCAGGGTTTAAATGAGTAATTACAAGGTTTGAGGCTGCCCATGGTGGTAAGTGTTACCTGTGGCTAAATAGCACTGTAGGTATCCTAGCAATTTTAGAAATACCGGTAAACCCTTCTCTTCCGCTGCACGTGTTAGAGTGCGTACACCCAAAATATGACAAAATATAGTGTGTGTTTTTGTGTGGGACTTAAACAGCTGCACAGGGATTTGGACACCTGGATGTAGGTTACTTATGCCTGTGTGTGCATGATGCATCTAAAATCAAATAATTTACATAACTTGGTTTAAGTTTGCATAATTAGCTTCAGTAAATGGCACGAGACCTAGTCCTAGTCATTACCTGGCGTCTCATAGTGTCACACCTGTTGCTATAAGACGCAGTATAAAGTTAAAGTATATTTTACTAAGTACTAGCTTCTTCAGTGCTGTTTTTCTGCCTGTTAGTTTGTTTTAACTCAAAGGTAAAATGTAATCTGATTCCTTCTCAGAATAACACTGCATGCCTGGGAAAGGTATGTTTAGTTCACTAAGGTGGCTGATGCTTCATGGTCTGCCCTGCAGGCTGGATACCAAAGAAACTGCAGCAAAACTACGTGTCTGGGCAAAATATTTACTGTCCCAGTTGATGAAAGTCTATGTTTAGTATGTGACCTGGTATTTCTTTCCTGTTATCAGCCCTGACCCTTTTCTGCTCTGCTGCTCTGCTTGTGTGTCGAGTCACATTTTTTCTTTGCCCATTGAGCAACTCTGTGAACTTATTTCTAGGGTAAATTGCCATGACTGGACAGTATAATGGTGGAGCTGAAGCTCCACGGAGGTGCAGACTATTTCATGACGCTCCATGAACTTGACTTTTTCATTCACCTGTCACTGTCATATGCTCGTGACACACTTTCCATGGACGTGCCTCTGAGCAGCAGGGTCGACCGTCCACCTGTGGACATGTGGACATGTGGACACACCAGCTAACTCCCTGTCGTTACCATGGGCTCTATCTGTCCCGTAAGGCCTTAGTGGGGCCTGGCCTCCATAGAGCCAGGACCTATATTTATCCCACTCTTCTCCTGAGAGTGACTAATATGGGCACAGCCAGTGGGAGGGGGTCACCCAGTTATCTACCCACTATGTGGAGTGGTCCTTACATAGTGATGATTGTGTCTGTGACTGCTGCCCTAACAAGTAGCTACTGCTTCCCTTCAGCCTGAAGCCCAAAAGATGACCCACCCTCCTCTGCTGCACCGGGTCATCTTTCTTCACCTCCCACCCTTCGCTGCTCATTCCTCATTCACCTACTTTTATGACGTCAAGTTTACTTCAACTCATTGTCTTCTTTTGTATATTTTTTGAGAATCACACTGACTGGGCTTTCCTTTTGGACGATCACAATTAGCTGAACACACATGCCATCAGACTGACCAGTGTTATCAGTGGTTCATTACAAATTCTTCTACAGGCGGCTGTATTACATAAGCTGACAGCGCTAGCCTCATAACAGAGATTTGCAGAACGAGTTTGACTGTCAGCTTGAAAATATGTCGTGGGAAAGTTTTGTTGATAATTTGATTGATCATTCCCATGTTTTATTTTTTTTTCCAATTACACATGGCAAAGAAAACAATAAATATGAATACTGTTTTTTTTTATCAGTCATCGGTGGATGTTGTGTGTTTTGTCTCTCCTCAGCCGTCCCCATTTATGTCTCCATAAGAAACCAGTCCCTGTAATCAGAGCACATGCAGGCTTCAGAGTTAAACCTCTGCAGAAAGCTGTAGCTGCCAAAGACAAGTGTCTATGTACAGTAAGTCGACCGTGCTCTTCTGACTGCAGCCTGTCAATACCTGAGACTTTTAAAGGACTCCAGTATTTTTAGAAACTGTAGTTGAAAGTCACTCACAGCCCCCCCACCTCTCCAACCATCAGGCTTAAATTCCACTTTCTCGCTGAGCACTCATGCACGTGCATCACTTTCCATGTGTGATTTTCAGGTGTTATATTACAGATGACACTGGACAGTAGCACTGCTATACATGGTCACTGCCAAGTCGTACATGAACAGTGAGACATGATACAGCAGGAGGTGAGTAGAGAGATGGAAATGAAAAGTAGGACAAATGTTGTGAGACGAGGAAGTGGCAGAGGGCAGACTGGGAGGAAACAGCTGGGTCAAGGTTGGGTGGGTTATGGGAAATAAACTGAGCACAACGCTGCGGTTTTGTTTTTGTTTTTTCTTCACATCGTCTGTCTCCTGATTCGGCACATTTGTGGTCTCAGCAAAACTCAGGAAGGACAGTAGAATGGCTGGAAGGATGGAGAGATGAAGTTACAGAGGTAAAGGGCATGACAGGAAGCCCCAAATGGCAGACTGTGTGAAACTGAAGAAGGTAGAACCTGATGAACCGTGGAAGTCGGGTTCAGTGGGTGTAGACTTGTTGCAAAGGGCAGGATAGATTATCCAACACAGCCTTCAAAATAATATTTCAAATTTCAAAAGATGTACTACGTAGCTTTGATGTCATCACTTCCTTTGGCTTGATCCCAGGGATTTTCACTGTTGTCTTAGTTTCTGGCCCCGTAGGCTGTGAAACCACTCTAGTTCAGAAGAACTGGTTGATCCACTCCCTTGATCGGCGTTACACTAATACCCACAGTATCTTCTTTTGCTATTATGGTGAGCTTGAAACTTTCACTAACCTCTCAGTGAAACTTCTGATGCTCTGTGTAAATTATTGAATGCTGGGCACATTCAAGCCAGTAGATAATTTAAGTAACCAAAAGGGCTTTCTCTAGAAATCTGTTCAACTTTAAGACTCACATTTGGCCGACTGTCAAGACTGTGGCTGCACATCTTCCTTGTTCCTAGAAAAGCTAAGCTCTTGCCAGCCTGACTGGTGCTCTCAATTTTGGCAAAAGTGTGTTTTTTGTTATTATAATGGATTCCTTCTTTGTTTGCAACTGCTGCTTCAAATCTAAATTAAATATTTCACATGCATAGTTTTCTCTAGTGTGCTTTTTATGCTTTCTGCATCCACTGAATATATGCATGAGCACCGCTGCCTCAAGGCCTGCTGTCTAAGTTGCTGACCTCTTGCTCGGCATCATTAAGGTTATGGTTTACTGGTCCCATGGCTGTCATTTGACATGGTCATAAGCGGCTGCAGAAGTAGACTTTCCAACCTGTTTTATTGGTTTCTAGTGTGACTTGGGTTTGTGTGCCACCGTGAGACTCTAAAGAATAACTTAGTCATTCAGAGTTGAAACACTGACCTCAGTTTATTATGTCTTGTCCTCTTCAATGCAGCGACCTCAGTCACAGTTAATAAGATTAAGTGTTTCAAAGAGGAACAGAGCCCCGTTTCATGCGACCTGCTTTGGTGTGGAGCTCTGTGAGCTGGACAGCTCTTATCGCCACTCAAACACTGTGTAGGAAGGGACTCGCTCTGTCTTCCCTCTCAGACCCCTGGTCTCCTCACAATCCCCCTCCCCTGACCCTCCCTGCTGGCAGCTGCTAGTGTGAGTAAGTCTGTGTTTGTAATCCAGCTGTGTGGAGGAGCAGAGAACATTGTGTTCTGAGTTCAAACTGGGGCTCTGATCCTGATCTTTTACTTGTTTTGGTCTATCGGCTCAGATTTGGGGAGCTTGTAGACCAGAGGCCAGCTGACTGGATCATTGTGACACTGACATCTTGTGCTTGTTATGAGAAGCAGCGGTCAGCATGGACAAGAAAGTGATAACACATTCCATAAGTTACACAAAAGACCACATTTTATTAGATAACTTGGGATGTGCGTTTATGTATTTTTCCTTCTCTCTTGTTTTACAGTATCAGTGAGAGCTTCCTCACTGTTAAAGGTGCAGCCCTCTTCCTTCCCAGGGGAAACAGCCCCACGCCCAGCGCTGCACCTCGCATCAGCCAGCGCAGGAGCAAGCACACAGGTAAGGACTTGTACAGTCAAAGGACAGCTGCAGCTTCTCCCAGCACTGCCCAACAAATGAACCCCACACAAGAAGTTGACATTCCTCTGCAGCATCATCGGTAACAGCTGGTGTTAACTTCACTGAGGCTGTTTCACAACAAGGCAGATGGGTTCACTGCTGCAATGCAATGTGGAGGACAGATTGTTGGAGGAATATCCTGTCAAAGAACCCATACTTCACATATTTTCATACTGTTGGATGATGAACACCAAGTTTAAAAAATGCTGGAAACAAGGAAAGTAGAAACTATGTGTCTGTGGAAATTGTGAATTGGACTGATAAGTAGATAAAGGAAAGACATTTTATTAATCCTGAGGGAATTTCAAGCAATAAGAAGTGTCACTTTCCAAATTAACATCCTTTCTTTCCTTGGATGTATTCAGAGATCAGCTTGAAAGAGATGACAGTGTGAATGCACATCATCTTCACCTTTGAATGCTCAGAATTCAAGTATTGTCCAAAGTAAACCGGAACTAAATGAGGGTTTCTGTCCAGGTGACCTCCAGAAACATCTTCAGACCATGTTCACTGTGCTGCGGCCGGAGGACACCATCCGACTGGTCAGTAACATAAAGAACTGAAACCTGTTGGACACAAACTCCTCTGCACAAACAAAGATACTCTTACATATAATTTACAGTCTCTGATGAAGTGGTCTTCTGTCCTTCCTTCATCTCCTCTCTGTGTTTCCTTGCAGGCTGTGCGTCTGGAGAGCTCCTTCCCTCAGGTAACCCGCTACATGGTGGTGGTCTCCACCAATGGCAGACAGGACACGGAGGAGAGCATCGTGCTTGGCATGGACTTTGTCTCCTCTGATAGGTCAGTGTCACAACAACAGCACAATACTGTGGTGTGCAGTGGTATATTAACACTACAACTCACACCTCCTCCAAAATGAGCACAGTGTGAAAGAGTGAATATCAGATGTTTCATTTAGAATTCATTGATAACACTGATTGCATTGAATCTACGCTCTTTGCCTCAGTGATTTTTTTTTTCCACACAGCTGTTCCATCTTGTATTTATTTTCACCGGTAAAACTTGATGCTGACATACTTTGAGTTGACTTTCCCCTCCTGTCAGCAGTCAGCATGGATGAAAATATCACAGGTCACAAATAACAAAAAAAAAAAAAGAATCATTCTACCAGAGGAAGTGAATAAAACTTTAAAAAATGATGTTAGTTTTGAATAAACAACACTGAGAGACAGAAACCACAGTGACTTTTAGACCCAAATTTGAGCCAAAACACTGGAATTCACTGAGAAGTCAGAAATTAATCCAGAATAACAACAAAGGAAAGGAAATAAATGTAGTTTAACATCACTCAAAAATAATGTGCTTTGATATTTTATTTCTGCTTTTTTTGTAAAATGATAAATTTGAAAATGAATGATTTTGATTAAATATCTTGCACATACTGGTGGATTAACAATTACAGACACATTACAAAATTTTGGTTGTCAGTAATACTGTTAATTTGGGGCAGTGGTAAACACCTCACACCAGGTGGTGGAATAATAAATTTACTAATGTATATACAGTACTGTGGTCATTATTATGGTCTTGTCTTTAATTTGTACCATTTACAGTGGAGTAATTGTACATATATTTACATATCATAGTTTTTCTTTTGCTCTTGTTTTATTAATCAGTTAATTAGTCTTGTCTTTATCTTGTGCTCTTGTTTAACACGATGATCTTCCTCCCAGCTGCTGTACGGTGGGTCTGGTTCTACCTCTATGGAGCGACACTTTGATCCACCTGGATGGAGATGGGTAAGACTGTTACTGCTTCCTGGGGGTTAAATGACCGACAGCTTTGATTATTCTTATTGAGTCGTTTCATTATAAGAAGGTTTGTTGGTGTTATAAGATGGCTGTAAACTATTTCTGGGCTTCCTGTTTCTAATCTCTGTCTCCATTGTCTCAGTGGTTTTAGTGTGTCGACGGTGAACAGGGTTCATGTTTTCAAGCCAGTTTCTGTCCAGGCCATGTGGTAAGACACTTTTATTTCTTTTAAACAAATGACAGCTCTGTTAAGTTGCATTGAGGTCAAGGTCATAGGCTTTTTATCTTTGTCACGATTTTTTACCTTCCCTCTCCACTTCCTTTTTCCTCTCATTATCTCTTCATTATCTTTCCTTGTCTCTCATGCCAGTGCTGTCTCTTCATTTCCTCATTTTCTTGTCCCTTTGTTCCTTCACTCATCTCCTGACCTCCTTCTCCCCAGAATATCTCCTGATAGGACCTTCATTTAGCTGTAGTTTTATCTTTTGTTTCAAAGTCGTTTTGCCATCCTTCTCTTCTCACCTCTGTTCCTTTGTTTTTCTCACTAATTATTAAACCCTTTTCCCTTGTTAGATTTTTTTTCTTCTGTTACTATTCATTCCTCACTTGGCCTCACATAATTCCCACTTAACTGTCATAATTTCCCATTGTTACAGCCTCTCTTGGTTTAAATTATGTCACTCTGTCCAGTCCAGCTTTCACTCTGTAGTGTTTTTTGTCTTTTTGTCCTCTTAAGTGTGAATGCTTTTCATCTCACTGTCTGCCTCAGGTCAGCCCTTCAGTCACTCCACAAAGCGTGCGAGGTGGCCCGTTGCCATAACTACTACCCAGGCAGTCTGTTCCTGACCTGGGTCAGCTACTACCAGAGCAGGGTCTCATCCAACCAGTTCTGCGTCAACGAGTGGAACGCCATGCAGGACGTGGAGTCGCACCGCGCCAATTCACCCGTCCTCTTTACAGACCTGTGAGTGGAAACCACATGAGTCCTGACAAGCATGACCCAAATCCTTATGTGTAGTGTGAAATTCCTACAGAGTGAGTACACCCCTCTGAAAATATTCAAATTAAGCAAACCTTGAATTCTACAGGTTCTATGACACTAACAAAATCACCTATAATGAAATTATATAACACATTTATATATTTTTTTTCCCTTGGAGAAAAAAATCATTTTCCCTAGTAATAAGTGTTTTTGCAAACAAATAAAAGCAAGCTAAAAGACATTTCACTCTGAACACATCAAAGACAGCTAACATGCTCTACATGCAGCATGTCTATGATGCACTTTTCTTTTTGAGGAAACGCCATACCTTTGTGGTTGTTTGTTTTTATTGCTGCTATTTTGACTGTTCTTTGTTTACATAAAAAATTTTGTTTGATTTTGATTTTTTTTTATCAGCACTTTGCCTGTCCTTCCTTTTAAATGGACAAAACATTAATAAAATTATTTTTCATTTTCGTAGCACAATTATATATTTCTAGTCGTCTTCATTATCTTTATTGTTGGTTAGCACATGCCTAAAACAAACCCAAGCTGAATTTAAAAGCCTATAGATAAAAAAAGCCACTGAACAGGTGTAGGCTTCATAATCCTTTTAGTCGATAGTTGAGCGATTAGTCGATTAATGGTTTAGATAGTTGATAGATAGGCCAAAATAGTCATTAGTTACAGCCTTCTGTCCAGAAGGCAGCATAGAAAGTACCAGGAATGGCTGCTGGCTGCAGGATTTATGTCTTAACTAATAGCAGGGAAATTCCCCTCTCTGCTGCTGAGTGACGTGCCTCACTATTTATTTGAAGGGTCTCTCTTTCTCACACACACACTTCAGAGATCCTGCAGTGTCCAAAATAGCCGAGGCTTTAGTCGGCTAGATTTACATTTGGGGAAAAATGTAAAATATACAAGTAGGTAGACGAACAGAGGGATGTACGGAGGCAGGTGGTAGGCAAACAGCAGGAGGTCAATGATGGGGGTGTTATAGGGGATTAAAGAGGCTGCTGGATGCACCCGATGCTCTGGATGGAGAGGAAATGGAGGCAAATGGGGACAGAAAGAGAAGTCAAGGTCCACTTAAAACTTGACAAACAAGAAACATCATCACTGTTTTCCTGGAAACAGAAATAGCTTTGACACACATAAATACATAAAGTCCCTGTTTGTTGTGCCACACAGCGTGACTTCCAGAGCTGCATGACCTGCCAGTTTATTGACATGTTCCTATATAACCACTGGATGAAAAGTTCAGATAGCAGGAAGTGGTTTGACCTTGGCATGGGTTTGTGTTTGTTTGATTAATGGGGATTATTCTGTGAATTCCCGGAGGCCACTCCTCTATCAGCCGTTCAAGGAAGTGACATAGACTTTCCATTCTACAGTTACTCATTACCGTTGTTCCCTGTGTCGTCATACCTTTTTTTTTGTTTCCCTGACATGCCATCAATCTCTCAGGCTGTCTGTAGGCTAGCTGAGGCTTGTTGTGGAGTTTAACTTTTAGTGGATATCAGTAACTAACCTGTATTTGTTGACAGGACGAACTGGTTTCTCTAAACCTTGTGGTCTGACATGGCATCGAGGTTAACAAGCAGACTATTTCTGATTCTCCCAACACAGATGGATGCTTTTAAACATATAGTGTTTGGTTTTTCAGGTTCTTAGCTGTAGTCAGTGTATCACCTACAAGTTTGGAAAAGCAGACAGGAATATATGTTATAAATGTAGCTTACACTTGAATTGACATTATTTTTAGGTGGCTAAATATGCTTTGCTGTCCCGTCCAGTATATTACTTTGGTTCCATGCAGTAACTGGAAACTGGGATACCAGCCATCATCTACTGTATGTAATACACTGACTCTGGATAAGTAACTCATAACACCCCACTTCAAAACACCTGAACTAGTCCTGTATTTTCTCACCTGTGGCCATGACAATGCCCCTCCAGACAATACAAGAAGGAGAATCCAGGAGACAAACTGAACTCTCCCCTCTGGAGAGGTAATTAGGCCACTTGTCGGTATCATCAGTGTGACGTCCAATGGCTAAATGCGTCCCCCACTAGAGTGGTTAGAAATAGAGCCAGGCACAATAACAGGCGTACTCCACAAGGAGACTTTGTTGTCGATCGCTGTCAGATTTTCTGTTCCCTCTCCAGTTTCTGGGAAACAGACAAAGTGGCAATTCTCTGGTGGAACAAGTAATGTCATTGAGAGTGAAGTAAAATTAATGAATGAACAGAAGGATTGCTACGACTGTGGAGGTGGCTCTTTGTGTTTATTTTTCTTTGAGGCTAAGAGGAAAATGTGTTAATGTTATTGTGTTCATCAAGGTGTTTGTATGTTGCTCAGGCCCACAGAGAGGGAGCGAACCGAGAGGCTGATCAAGACTCGTCTCCGGGAGATCATGATGCAGAAAGACCTGGAGAACGTCACCAGCAAGGAGGTACAGTTACACTATGTGTGCCATACAGCTTGGATTTGTAACTTTTACCTGCTGAGATACCTAAATGCCTCTTTTCACCATCGCACCAGATCCGAACAGAGCTGGAGATGCAGATGGTTTGTAACCTGAGGGAGTTCAAGGAGTTCATAGACAATGAGATGATCGTGATCCTGGGACAGATGGACAGCCCCACCGAAATCTTTGAACACGTCTACCTGGTAAGAACCTCTGACTGGTTAAAAATGAACAATGTATAGACTCTACACCCAAAATCCAGCTTCTCATTTGTTTAGCTATAACTTCTTTTGCTATAAGTTTTTCTCTTCGGTTTGTTTTATTTTAAATGTATAAACCTTGATGTCTGCAGGGATCAGAGTGGAATGCCTCTAACCTGGAGGAGCTGCAGAACAGCGGGTAAGAGATCAGTCAGTAACTAACCCAACAAACCATGCTGAATTTAATTTCAGTTGCATCTTTTACTTGCATTGCACTCTAAAATAGCTTCCAGTAATGTCTGACTGTGTGCTGTTACCTAAGCTTTCATGATGGCGTTTTATGGGCATTAAAAGGTCAGAAAGTCAACCTGTCTCTTCCTGTCTCTTACGTAGAGTGCACTACATCCTGAACATGACTAGGGAGATAGACAACTTCTTCCCAGGGATGTTTGAGTACCATAACATCAGAGTGTACGACGAGGAGGCCACCAACCTGCTGGAGTACTGGAACGACACCTACAAGTTCATCACTAAAGCCAAGTAGGTTTAAACGCACACAAGCTTGTATGCAAGTTCTCCTTGGTTTCTCAGTCTTGTTATCTGACACAGTTTCTCTCTGTCTCTGGTAGGAAAGCTGGTGCGAAGTGTCTGGTCCACTGTAAAATGGGGGTGAGTCGCTCTGCCTCCACGGTGATCGCCTACGCCATGAAGGAGTACGGCTGGGACCTGGACACTGCCTTTGACTATGTTAAAGAGAAACGAGCCGTCACCAAACCGAACCCTTCCTTCATGAAGCAGCTGGAGGAGTATCAGGGAATCCTATTGGCGAGGTGTGCTTTCATCTAGAAACATCAGTACTAAATGCACGTTCACCAGGGAGCATTTCATTTTAACAATCTGCTGTCTTCCTTTGCTTCCACAGCAAGCAAAGGCATAATAAGCTATGGCGCTCACACTCTGACAGCGACCTCTCAGACCGCCAAGAGTCCGTCTGTAAACCCTCATCTCACTCTCTGGGCCGCTGCAACTCTCACAACAACAACACTTCCTCCCCCTCGTTACATCACTTCCTGGGCACGGCTGTGCTGCAGGCGCTTGGTGCTGAACCTGCAGACTCCAAATCCAGCGACTCACACAATGGTGTGTGTGACTCAGCGGGTCAGGAGGAGGTCAGATCGGACTGCAGAGACCGCCTCCTGGTTCCCCTCCCCAGACCCAGAGCAGCCACTGTGGTCCCAGAGGAAAGACTGGACAATGCAGCAAGTGTGGTTGTCACTGTGCCTGTTGCTCTGCCTCACCCTCCACCATCACTCCACATCTTACCCCCCACTCCTGAACTCCAGCGTGTCCACCGGGGTCCTCCCACACATCTGTCCATCCCAGAGGAACGAAGCAGCTCAGAAGAAATCTCTCCTCTCTCTCCGGGATCCACCGACTCAGACATAATAGACCAATCACTGTCAGATGTAACGAGTGACAAACACAGCCCCCTCAGCCCTGCCAACATCACTACCCTCCCTCTGGTTCTTCCACTCACCGCAAGCGATGACAACAACAACCCCAGCCCGTTACAGATAGGCGGCGCCTTGGATGGCCGCGGTGAGGCCGACGGGTCGTCCAATCACAGCGCAGACAGCATCGACTTCTTCAGCGCCAGAGAAAAGTTTCTAGGACTGTCCCACGATGACAGATCCAGGACACTTTCTGAGCAGGCACAACAAAGGACGCCTCTGTCACTAGAAGAAAATGAAGAAACTAAAGAGGAAGAGGAGCCAGGACATGTGACTGATCAGGTAGAGTTTGTATTAATATTCTGGACTGCATGCTTAATTCAACATCGTCACATTTAACTCTTTTTGCAGCTGCGTGTTTGTGACTGACAGGGTTTCCTTTGAATTGTGCTGTTATTTTAGCTGAACTTTACAGTTCTACCGACACACGAGTAGGGAGCCACGATCAGATATTGGTATCGGATAGGGCCCGACAGATCTGGATTTTTTGAGGCTGATAGCAGTATTTCCCAGGAAAAAATTCAATAACCAATTAATCGACCAATAGTATTTTTTTATGATTTTTTTTCAGCCCTTTAACACTTGCAACAACAATAGATATTGAAGGCATAACTTTTACGTCCATAAAAGTATATCTCTAAATTTATAATATAATGGTCACACCAACATCAGTTAATCCAAACACTAAGTGAGCAGCCAGTATGATAACGTTTCTCAGAAAGTCACATTATGAGTGGAAAAGAATGAACATCAGCTTTTCATGGCTGCACTGAGCAAAGGTGCGTTGAAAGAGTCAGACTGCTACAGTCGGTGCTCCATCTACTCGAAGAATAGCGCTAGGACGCCATTTAATACTGCACTGATTTATTAAAATAATCTGCATTTCATCAGCAAATTCTGGCCAATGTTGATTATTTTGAAAATGGCTATAATCGGCCGATTAAAACAGCCATCCAATTAATATAATATATCGGTACCAATATTGAAGAAAATTCTAGATCGTTTATCAGTGACAAAGGACCGATCCATAGTGGCAGATCTATTCGGTGTAATTCTGTGCTGTACGCTGCGATCGTGCTGGTCCAGATAATACTGTTACATGTGTCATTTATTTGTCGAAGAGGTTTTCTATCCTGTGTTCTAAACTGTTTCTTATGTAAAGCTTCAAAACACTAATATTATTACTGTCTCTCTCTGTCTCTGTCTCTTTTTGTCTCTCAGGTGTCTCCACAGCCTGAAGACAGCGTTGACAAGCTCACTCCTGATCGAACTCCTCATGACAATGGAGTGTCCGTCCGCCATATCATCACAGAGATTGAAGCCATATGCCACCCTGCCTCCTGCCTTCCTTCTCCCTCACCCTCCTCTTCCTCTTCATCACTCCCTCCTCCTCCTCACAGCCCTCAGCTCATCCAACCTGAACATCAGATGGATGCAGAGACTTCTGAAGCCTCTCACGGCTCTCTAACTCCACCTTCCCATCCGCAGTCTCCTTCCATGCTGCCGTGTGATTGGCCGGCAGGCTCGGTGCGGCGAGCCACCGAGCAGCTGGAGCAGAAGCTGAGGCAGGAAATGGAGATGGCTGCATGTCAGCGATCTCCACTGCATTCCCCCAGTGCTGAACAACCTCCTGTCAGACCTGTGAGCACCGAACATCCTCCTCTTCACTTCCCTCAGGACGGCACAGAACAAAGTATCACTCAGGGAGAGATAACGGCTGTATCTGATGAGTCCAAAGATGGAGAAAAGCACACAGGGTCGCAAACAGAGCTTCACTCCTCAGGCTCGGATGACATCCCAGACCCTTCAAGCTCCCTCGACTCAGATATCAGCCAAGTCTCTGGTGCTATGCCCATCATTGTGCCCACATCCATAGATAGCCATATGCTGACGTCATCACCGGCCTCTGCTGGTCAGTTAGAAGAGTCATCTCCAGATACCTCAGCCCAGGAGCACCAGACCCAGGAGCACCAGACCCTGCAGCATCAGACCCTGCAGCATCAGACCCTGCAGCATCAGACCCAGGAGCATCAGACCCAGGAGCATCAGACCCTGCAGCATCAGACCCTGCAGCATCAGACCCTGCAGCATCAGACCCAGGAGCATCAGACCCAGGAGCATCAGACCCTGCAGCACCAGACCCTGCAGCATCAGACCCTGCAGCATCAGACCCTGCAGCATCAGACCCAGGAGCATCAGACCCAGGAGCATCAGACCCTGCAGCATCAGATCCTGCAGCATCAGACCCTGCAGCATCAGACCCTGCAGCATCAGACCCTGCAGCATCAGACCCAGGAGCATCAGACCCAGGAGCATCAGACCCAGGAGCATCAGACCCAGGAGCATCAGACCCTGCAGCATCAGACCCTGCAGCATCAGACCCTGCAGCATCAGACCCTGCAGCACCAGGTCTGTTCAAACCAAACGATTCTGGATGGGGTGACAGTGCAGGAATCGGACACAGATGAGAGGTCTGAATCCAGTCCTCGGAGCAGGCGAGGGGGTTGTGGCCCCGGCTGTGATGCTGAGAGCAGGCTGGCTCGTGGCAGCCAGGCTCTGGAGAAGATTCAGCAGACACTGAGAGAGCTGCAGGCTTTCCTCCATGAAGGTGTCAATCTGGAGACAACAGATCGAGAGCAGGAACTGGGGCAGCCTCAGGGTCTGAGAGACGTTATGGACACAGAGCCGGGTCCCTGTAAAGAGGCTAGTTCTGAACCGGGTCTGGAAGTAGGGCAGCGGCTCAGACAGAGACAAGAGGGGAAGACTTTCCTGGAGCCAATAGTCTGGCACAGAGCCATGGAGCTGGAGGCTCGGATCCGCCAGGCGGGCCTCACCACCCCTTCTCTCATGAAGAGGTCGGCCTCTTTAGCTAAACTGGACTGTCTGGAGCTGTCAGCCAATGACCTCAGTGACCTGGACCTGAGGCCTCACACCAGGACGACATCATCCCAGTCCCAGGACTCTTTCTCTGTGGCCACGTCTCACCCCGATGACACCTGGAAGAAGCAGAAAGTGTTGGCTCAAAACACCTGGGTTGAAAAGACACTCCATGGCGGCAGGGACCTGGACGAGTCGTCCTCCTCTGCCCCTTGTCATTGTCCAAAGGAGGACACCCGTGGGAGGGAGGAGCCGGACGGGAGCGGGGCGGTCGCTCCGACCCGTCAGCAGGGGAGAGGACACTCATCGAGACGTTCTCGCAAAGGCTCTGCTGAGAAAAAGCAGCGAGCTGTCACTGTGCTTTACAATACCATGTAACCTCAGCGAAATGGACTGGAAAGGACACGACTGGAGCTGTAGACGAGTGAGAGGCTGCATGACACGTATGAATGAGTAGCAGGTAAACTGGAGACCTGGTGTAACCTCCAGTGTGTGTTTAGAGCGTAAGAAGTGACCATATGTTTGCATGTAAACCACTGGATGTGTTGTTTCAACTGGAGTTCAGGTTTGTACAGGTATGAAATATGAATGTCCAAACTAAAACTAAGAAAAGTGCACACTGTTTGCACTCCATTATGTTTGTTTTCTGCCTGTTCAGAGTTTAAAACCATGAGAGGGGCTCTCGTCCTCCAAACATGCACTTTACTGTTTCGGTAAGTTTCTTTTACTTGTTTTAAACCTGTTTCTTATCCTGGGGAGGATTATTTTGCACTGATCTCAGTTGACTCTGTCTCTGTGTATTTTGTGGACTTTATTAAGATTTTTAATTGAACCAGAACAGCTTCTACCTTGTTTTTTTATCCAGTGCTTTAGCAGTAAATAAATGTGGGGAGTTGGTTTTGACTGCTGTCATAGTGTGGGTTTTATTTGTCATCTCACTTTGTGGAAAAGAACCGAGGCGACAATAAGCTGACTTCACTGCCTCCTGCTGGCCAAGCAGAGAACTACAGCTTTAAACCTGCCTGTAATACAGTATGTGGAGAAAGTGTCCGGTTTTGTTCTTTAAAGGAAAAAAATCCAAGCTCAGGTAACAAACCAGATCCTTTCAATGGGTCATAATCATCTCATAACCTTATAGAAGCATATGCTGCCTGTTATTTCTAACTGTAAATCTCCTCTACGAGTCAGTCCTGTCCCCAGTGGGAAATGATCTCCATCGATGCTCATTTCAGGCTGACATTTTACCCACTGTTTCATGTGGGTAATTAAATACTGAGATGTAGGCCATCAGAGCTCCTGCTGAGACACTGAGAGAGAGCGTGACATTTGAAAATACCGGAACAATATTTTTACCTGCATGTTGTGTCCAGATGAATCGTTCCAAATCAGCCACACATCAAGATTAAAGCAGTAAATAAAGTGTCAAATACAACAACGACACAGGATTTCATTTGTCATTCATCAGTACTGAACTTTCTTTTTATATTCCTGTAAAATCCAACCTGGAGAAAGATATTTATATGTGTAAATGTATTGTACATGCAATTCTACTGTCGTAGGACACTGAAATGAGTGCTTATTTTGTTATTATCAACCACACAATATGTATTTGGTAACAGTTCAAATCTTCATTGCAGGATAAGACGCTAATGGCCTACAATCTCTCCTTAAATATTAAATGTTACACAAAAATTACACTTACAGAAACTGTAAGCAAAACTTACTTATTTACAAATTTACAAATGTAAATGTGTAGTGAGATTTATAAAATCTATCATGTCCAAAAAGTAGCCTTTTCATCACTTTTTTCAACATAAATTACCATGAATTCATTCAACATACCTATAAAAAGACATTTTAAGGACTTTTTATGACATTTTACGACGTGCCATTTTTTAAACTTTTCCGACATACTATAGTATGATTATTTTTTTTAAAAATTTTTGTATGCTAAAAATGATCTTCTTTACCACTTTTTTTTTGGCATAAATCATCATGAATCAATTCAAAATGCTTCAAAAAACACATTTTCAGGACTTTTTATGACATTTTACAACATGTCATTTTTTAATTTTTTGACATACTGTAGTATGACCATTTTAAAAAGTGTTGACGTCCAAAAAATAGCTTTTTCATCACTTTTTTCAACATAAATTACCATGAATTCATTCAACATATCTATATAAAGGCATTTTCAGGACTTTTTATGACATTTTACAACATGCCATTTTTTACTTTTTTGACATACTATAGTATGATCATTTTTTAAAATTTTGATATCCTAAAAACTGGCTCTTTTACCACTTTTTTCAACATAAATGATCATGAATTAATTTAAAATACTTTAAAAGGCATTTTGAGGGGTTTTTATGACATTTTACGGTGTGATTTTTTTAAATATTTTGACAGACTATAGTATGACCATTTAAAAAAAAAAACTGACCTCCAAAAAACAGCTTTTCAATATTTTTTTCAACATTAATTACTATGAATTCATTTAACATACCAATAAAATGGCATTTTAAGGATTTTTTATGACATTTTACGACATGCCATTTTTTTTACTTTTCCGACATACTATAGTATGATTATTTTTTTAAATTTTTGTATGCTAAAAATGATCTTCTTTACCACGTTTTTCGGCACAAATGATCATGAATCAATTCAAAATGCTTTACGAAATGCATTTCCAGGACTTTTTATGACATTTTTCAACGTGCCATTTTTTTTTTTTTTGACATACTATAGTATGACCATTTTAAAAAATGTTGACGTCCAAAAAATAGCTTTTTTATCATTTTTTTCAACATAAATTACCATGAATTCATTCAACATATCTATATAAAGGCATTTTCAGGACTTTTTATGACATTTTACAACGTGTCATTTTTTTTAAAAATATTTTGACATACTATAGTATGATCATTTTAAAAATTTGACCTCCAAAAAACCGCTTTTCAATCTTTTTTTTCAACATAAATTACCATGAATTCATTTAACACCAATAAAAAGGCATTTTAAGGACTTTTTATGACATTTTACGATGTGCCATTTTTTTTTAACTTTTTCGACATACTATAGTATGATTAGGTTTTAAAATTTTTATATGCTAAAAATGATCTTCTTTACCACTTTTTGTCTGCACAAATGATCATGAATCAATTCAAAATGCTTTAAAAAACGCATTTTCAGGACTTTTTATGACATTTTACAACATGTCATTTTTTTACTTTTTCGACATACTATAGTATGATCATTTTTTAAAATTTTGATATCCTAAAAACTGGCTCTTTTACCACTTTTTTCAGCATACATGATCATGAATTAATTCAAAATGCTCTAAAAAACGCATTTTCAGGACTTTTTATGACATTTTACAACATGTCATTTTTTTACTTTTTCGACATACTATGGTATGATCATTTTGTAAAATTTTGATATCCTAAAAACTGACTCTTTTACCACTTTTTTCGGCATAAATGATCATGAATCAATTCAAAATGCTCTAAAAAACGCATTTTCAGGACTTTTTATGACATTTTTCAACATGCCATTTTTTTTAATTTTTTTGACATACTATAGTATGACCATTTTAAAAAATGTTGACGTCCAAAAAATAGCTTTTTTATCACTTTTTTCAACATAAATTACCATGAATTCATTCAACATATCTATATAAAGGCATTTTCAGGACTTTTTATGACATTTTACAACATGTCATTTTTTTTACTTTTTCAACATACTATAGTATGATCATTTTATAAAATTTTGATATCCTAAAAACTGGCTCTTTTACCACTTTTTTCAGCATACATGATCATGAATTAATTCAAAATACTTTAAAAAGGTATTTTGAGGACTTTTTATGACATTTTATGACGTGACTTTTTAAAATATTTTGACATACTACAGTATGACCATTTTACAAAAATTTTACCTCCAAAAAACAGCTTTTCAATATTTTTTTCAACATTAATTACTATGAATTCATTTAACATACCAATAAAATGGCATTTTAAGGATTTTTTATGACATTTTACGACATGCCATTTTTTTTACTTTTCCGACATACTATAGTATGATTATTTTTTTAAATTGTTGTATGCTAAAAATGATCTTCTTTACCACTTTTTTCGGCACAAATGATCATGAATCAATTCAAAATGCTTTACGAAATGAATTTCCAGGACTTTTTATGACATTTTTCAACGTGCCATTTTTTTTTTTTTTGACATACTATAGTATGACCATTTTAAAAAATGTTGACGTCCAAAAACAGCTTTTTAATCACTTTTTTCAACATAAATTACCATGAATTCATTCAACATATCTACATAAAGGCATTTTGAGGGTTTTTTTTTAACATTTTACCATGTGCTATTTTTTTTTTACTTTTTTGACAAACTATAGTATGACCATTTTCAAAAATTTTGACATCCAAAAAATAGCTTTTTCATCACTTTTTTCAACATAAATCACTATGATTTCATTTAACATACCCATAAAAAGGCATTTTGAGGAGTTTTTATGACATTTTACGATGTGCCATTTTTTTTTTTACTTTTTCGACATACTATAGTATGATTATTTTTTAAAATTTTATATGCTACAAATTATCTTTTTAACCACTATTTTTCAGCATAAATGATCATGAATTAATTCAAAATACTATAAAAAGGCATTTTGAGGACTTTTTTTTATGACATTTTACGACGTGAATTCTTTAAAAAAATTTTGACATACTGTAGTATGACCATTTTAAAATATTTTGACATCCAAAAAACAGCTTTTCAATCTTTTTTTCAACATAAATTACCATGAATTCATTTAACATACCAATAAAACACATTTTCAGGTCTTTTTATGTCATTTTACGACGTGCCATTTTTTTTACTTTTTCAACATACTATAGTATGATTATTTTTAAAATTTTTATATGCTAAAAATTATCTTATTTACCACTTTTTTTTGGCATAAATCATCATGAATCAATTCAAAATGCTTTAAAAAACACATTTTCAGGACTTTTTATGACATTTTTTTAACGTGCCATTTTTTTTTTTTAATATTTTGACATACTACAGTATGACCATTTTAAAAAATGTTGACGTCCAAGAAATAGCTTTTTCATCACTTTTTTCAACATAAATCACCATGAATTCATTCAACATATCTATATGAAGGCATTTTGAGTTTTTTTTTGACATTTTACGATGTGCTTTTTTTTTTTTTACTTTTTTGATATACTATAGTATGACCATTTTAAAAAATGTTGACATCCAAAAAATAGCTTTTTCATCACTTTTTTCAACATAAATCACCATGAATTCATTCAACATATCTATATGAAGGCATTTTGAGTTTTTTTTTGACATTTTACGATGTGCTTTTTTTTTTTTTACTTTTTTGACATACTATAGTATGACCATTTTCAAAAATTTTGACATCCAAAAAATAGCTTTTTCATCACTTTTTTCAACATAAATCACCATGATTTCATTTAACATACCCATAAAAAGGCATTTTGAGGAGTTTTTATGACATTTTACGATGTGCCATTTCTTTTTTACTTTTTCGACATACTATAGTATGATTATTTTTTAAAATTTTATATGCTACAAATTATCTTTTTAACCACTATTTTTCAGCATAAATGATCATGAATTAATTCAAAATACTATAAAAAGGCATTTTGAGGACTTTTTTATACATTTTAAGACGTGAATTCTTTAAAAAAATTTTGACATACTATAGTATGACCATTTTAAAATATTTTGACATCCTATAGTATGACCATTTTAAAAAATTTTGACCTCCAAAAAACAGCTGACATTTTACGACATGAATTTTTTTAAAAAAAAATTTCAACATACTATAGTATGACCATTCTTTAAAATTTTGATATCCTAAAAACCGAATTCTTTACCACTTTTTTCAACATAAATGGTCATGAATTAATTCAAAATACTATAAAGAAGCATTTTGAGGACATTTTTATGACATTTTACGATGTGCCATTTTTTTTTTACTTTTTCAACATACTATAGTATGTTTCAACGTGCCATTTTTTTTTTTTTGACAGACTATAGTATGACCATTTAAAAAAATGTTGACGTCCAAAAAATAGCTTTTTATAATTTTTTTCAACATAAATTACCATGAATTCATGCAACATATCTATATAAAGGCATTTTCAGGACTTTTTATGACATTTTACAACATGCCATTTTTTTTTTATTTTTTGACATACTATAGTATGACCATTTTAAAAAATGTTGACGTCCAAAAAATAGCTTTTTCATCACTTTTTTCAACATAAATTACCATGAATTCATTCAACATATCTATATAAAGGCATTTTCAGGACTTTTTATGACATTTTACAACATGTCATTTTTTTACTTTTTCAACATACTATAGTATGATCATTTTATAAAATTTTGATATCCTAAAAACTGGCTCTTTTACCACTTTTTTCAGCATACATGATCATGAATTAATTCAAAATACTTTAAAAAGGTATTTTGAGGACTTTTTATGACATTTTATGACGTGATTTTTTAAAATATTTTGACATACTACAGTATGACCATTTTACAAAAATTTGACCTCCAAAAAACAGCTTTTCAATATTTTTTTCAACATTAATTACTATGAATTCATTTAACATACCAATAAAATGGCATTTTAAGGATTTTTTATGAAATTTTACGACATGCCATTTTTTTTACTTTTCCGACATACTATAGTATGATTATTTTTTTTAAATTTTTGTATGCTAAAAATGATCTTCTTTACCACGTTTTTCGGCACAAATGATCATGAATCAATTCAAAATGCTTTACGAAATGCATTTCCAGGACTTTTTATGACATTTTTCAACGTGCCATTTTTTTTTTTTATATTTTGACATACTATAGTATGACCATTTTAAAAAATGTTGACGTCCAAAAACAGCTTTTTAATCACTTTTTTCAACATAAATTACCATGAATTCATTCAACATATCTACATAAAGGCATTTTCAGGACTTTTTATGACATTTTACAACATGTCATTTTTTGACTTTTTCGACATACTATAGTATGATCATTTTTTAAAATTTTGATATCCTAAAAACTGGCTCTTTTACCACTTTTTTCAACATAAATGATCATGAATTAATTTAAAATACTTTAAAAGGCATTTTGAGGGGTTTTTATGACATTTTACGGTGTGATTTTTTTAAATATTTTGACAGACTATAGTATGACCATTTTCAAAAATTTTGACATCCAAAAAATAGCTTTTTCATCACTTTTTTCAACATAAATCACCATGATTTCATTTAACATACCCATAAAAAGGCATTTTGAGGAGTTTTTATGACATTTTACGATGTGCCATTTTTTTTTTGACTTTTTCGACATACTATAGTATGATTATTTTTTAAAATTTTATATGCTACAAATGATCTTTTTAACCACTATTTTTCAGCATAAATGATCATGAATTAATTCAAAATACTATAAAAAGGCATTTTGAGGACTTTTTTTATGACATTTTACGACGTGAATTCTTTAAAAAAATTTTGACATACTATAGTATGACCATTTTAAAATATTTTGACATCCAAAAAACAGCTTTTCAATCTTTTTTTCAACATAAATTACCATGAATTCATTTAACATACCAATAAAACACATTTTCAGGTCTTTTTATGTCATTTTACGACGTGCCATTTTTTTTTACTTTTTCAACATACTATAGTATGATTATTTTTAAAATTTTTATATGCTAAAAATGATCTTATTTACCACTTTTTTTCGGCATAAATCATCATGAATCAATTCAAAATGCTTTAAAAAAACACATTTTCAGGACTTTTTATGACATTTTTCAACGTGCCATTTTTTTTTTTTTGACATACTATAGTATGACCATTTTAAAAAATGTTGACGTCCAAAAAATAGCTTTTTTATCATTTTTTTCAACATAAATTACCATGAATTCATTCAACATATCTATATAAAGGCATTTTCAGGACTTTTTATGACATTTTACAACATGTCATTTTTTTTTAAAATATTTTGACATACTATAGTATGATCATTTTAAAAATTTGACCTCCAAAAAACAGCTTTTCAATCTTTTTTTTCAACATAAATTACCATGAATTCATTTAACATACCAATAAAAAGGCATTTTAAGGACTTTTTATGACATTTTACGATGTGCCATTTTTTTTTAAACTTTTTCGACATACTATAGTATGATTAGGTTTCAAAATTTTTATATGCTAAAAATGATCTTCTTTACCACTTTTTTTTCTGCACAAATGATCATGAATCAATTCAAAATGCTTTAAAAAAACGCATTTTCAGGACTTTTTATGACATTTTACAACATGTCATTTTTTTTTTAATTTTTTGACATACTGTAGTATGACCATTTTAAAAAATGTTGACGTCCAAAAAATAGCTTTTTCATCACTTTTTTCAACATAAATTACCATGAATTCATTCAACATATCTATATAAAGGCATTTTCAGGACTTTTTATGACATTTTACAACATGTCATTTTTTAATTTTTTGACATACTATAGTATGACCATTTTAAAAAATGTTGACGTCCAAAAAATAGCTTTTTCATCACTTTTTTCAACATAAATTACCATGAATTCATTCAACATATCTATATAAAGGCATTTTCAGGACTTTTTATGACATTTTACAACATGTCATTTTTTTACTTTTTCAACATACTATAGTATGATCATTTTATAAAATTTTGATATCCTAAAAACTGGCTCTTTTACCACTTTTTTCAGCATACATGATCATGAATTAATTCAAAATACTTTAAAAAGGTATTTTGAGGACTTTTTATGACATTTTATGACGTGACTTTTTAAAATATTTTGACATACTACAGTATGACCATTTTACAAAAATTTTACCTCCAAAAAACAGCTTTTCAATATTTTTTTCAACATTAATTACTATGAATTCATTTAACATACCAATAAAGTGGCATTTTAAGGATTTTTTATGACATTTTACGACATGCCATTTTTTTTACTTTTCCGACATACTATAGTATGATTATTTTTTTAAATTTTTATATGCTAAAAATGATCTTCTTTACCACTTTTTTCGGCACAAATGATCATGAATCAATTCAAAATGCTTTACGAAATGCATTTCCAGGACTTTTTATGACATTTTTCAACGTGCCATTTTTTTTTTTAATATTTTGACATACTATAGTATGACCATTTTAAAAAATGTTGACGTCCAAAAACAGCTTTTTAATCACTTTTTTCAACATAAATTACCATGAATTCATTCAACATATCTACATAAAGGCATTTTGAGGTTTTTTTTTTTAACATTTTACCATGTGCTATTTTTTTTTACTTTTTTGACATACTATAGTATGACCATTTTCAAAAATTTTGACATCCAAAAAATAGCTTTTTCATCACTTTTTTCAACATAAATCACCATGATTTCATTTAACATACCCATAAAAAGGCATTTTGAGGAGTTTTTATGACATTTTACGATGTGCCATTTTTTTTTGACTTTTTCGACATACTATAGTATGATTATTTTTTAAAATTTTATATGCTACAAATGATCTTTTTAACCACTATTTTTCAGCATAAATGATCATGAATTAATTCAAAATACTATAAAAAGGCATTTTGAGGACTTTTTTTTATGACACATACTATAGTATGACCATTTTTTAAAATTTTGACATCCTATAGTATGACCATTTTAAAAAATTTTGACCTCCAAAAAACAGCTGACATTTTACGACATGAATTTTTAAAAAAAAAATTTCAACATACTATAGTATGACCATTCTTTAAAATTTTGATATCCTAAAAACCGAATTCTTTACCACTTTTTTCAACATAAATGGTCATGAATTAATTCAAAATACTATAAAGAAGCATTTTGAGGACATTTTTATGACATTTTACGACGTGCCATTTTTTTTTACTTTTTCGACATACTATGGTATGATTACTTTTTAAAATTTTTATATGCTAAAAATTATCTTATTTACCACTTTTTTTCGGCATAAATCATCATGAATCAATTCAAAATGCTTTAAAAAACACATTTTCAGGACTTTTTATGACATTTTTCAACGTGCCATTTTTTTTTTTTAAATTTTTTGACATACTACAATATGACCATTTTAAAAAATGTTGACGTCCAAAAAATAGCTTTTTTTTATCACTTTTTTCAACATAAATTACCATGAATTCATACAACATATCTATATAAAGGCATTTTCAGGTCTTTTTATGTCATTTTACGACGTGCCATTTTTTTTTACTTTTTCGACATACTATAGTATGATTACTTTTTAAAATTTTTATATGCTAAAAATTATCTTATTTACCACTTTTTTCGGCATAAATCATCATGAATCAATTCAAAATGCTTTAAAAAAAACGCATTTTAAGGACTTTTTATGACATTTTACGACGTGCCATTTTTTTTAATTTTTCAACATACTATAGTATGACCATTTAAAAAAAATGTTGATGTCCAAAAAATAGCTTTTTCATCACTTTTTTCAACATAAATTACCATGAATTCATTCAACATATCTATATAAAGGCATTTTCAGGACTTTTTATGACATTTTACAACATGCCATTTTGTAAGTTTTTTGACATACTATGGTATGATCATTTTAAAAAAAAAATTATATCCTAAAAACTGGCTCTTTTACCACTTTTTTCAGCATAAATTATCATGAATCAATTCAAAATGCTTTAAAAAACACACTTTCAGGACTTTTTATGACATTTTACGACGTGCCATTTTTTTTTACTTTTTCAACATACTATAGTATGATTACTTTTTAAAATTTTTATATGCTAAAAATTATCTTATTTACCACTTTTTTCGGCATAAATCATCATGAATCAATTCAAAATGCTTTAAAAAACACATTTTCAGGACTTTTTATGACATTTTTCAACGTGCCATTTTTTAAAATTTTTTTGACATACTATAGTATGACCATTTTAAAAAATGTTGATGTCCAAAAAATAGCTTTTTTATCACTTTTTTCAACATAAATTACCATGAATTCATTCAACATATCTATATAAAGGCATTTTCAGGACTTTTTATGACATTTTACAACATGCCATTTTTTGACTTTTTCGACATACTATAGTATGATCATTTTTAAAAAAAATTTATATCCTAAAAACTGGCTCTTTTACCACTTTTTTCAGCATAAATGATCATGAATCAATTCAAAATGCTTTAAAAAACACACTTTCAGGACTTTTTATGACATTTTTCAACGTGTCATTTTTTTTAAAAAAATTTTGACATACTGTAGTATGACCATTTTAAAAATTTGACCTCCAAAAAACAGCTTTTCAATCTTTTTTTTCAACATAAATTACCATGAATTCATTCAACATACCAATAAAAAGGCATTTTAAGGACTTTTTATGATATTTTACAACATGTCATTTTTTGACTTTTTCGACATACTATAGTATGACCATTTTAAAAAAATTTGATATCCTAAAAACTGGCTCTTTTACCACTTTTTTCAACATAAATGATCATGAATTAATTTAAAATACTTTAAAAGGCATTTTGAGGGGTTTTTATGACATTTTACGGCGTGATTTTTTTTTTTATATTTTGACATACTATAGTATGACCATTTAAAAAAAAAAACTGACCTCCAAAAAACAGCTTTTCAATCTTTTTTTCAACATAAATTACCATGAATTCATTCAACATATCTATATAAAGGCATTTTCAGGACTTTTTATGACATTTTACAACATGTCATTTTTTGACTTTTTCGACATACTATAGTATGATCATTTTTTAAAATTTTGATATCCTAAAAACTGGCTCTTTTACCACTTTTTTCAGCATAAATGATCTTGAATTAATTCAAAATACTTTAAAAGGCATTTTGAGGGTTTTTTATGACATTTTATGACGTGATTTTTTTTACTTTTTCAACATACTATAGTATGATTATTTTTAAAATTTTTATATGCTAAAAATTATCTTATTTACCACTTTTTTTCGGCATAAATCATCATGAATCAATTCAAAATGCTTTAAAAAACACATTTTCAGGACTTTTTATGACATTTTTCAACGTGCCATTTTTTTTTTAAATTTTTTGACATACTATAGTATGACCATTTTAAAAAATGTTGACGTCCAAAAAATAGCTTTTTTATCACTTTTTTCAACATAAATTACCATGAATTCATACAACATATCTATATAAAGGCATTTTCAGGACTTTTTATGACATTTTACAACATGCCATTTTTTGACTTTTTCGACATACTATAGTATGATCATTTTTTAAAAAAATTTATATCCTGAAAACTGGCTCTTTTACCACTTTTTTTCAACATAAATGATCATGAATCAATTCAAAATGCTTTAAAAAACACACTTTCAGGACTTTTTATGACATTTTTTAATGTGCCATTTTTTTTAAAATTTTTTGACATACTATAGTATGACCATTTTAAAAAATGTTGACGTCCAAAAAATAGCTTTTTATAATTTTTTTCAACATAAATTACCATGAATTCATACAACATATCTATATAAAGGCATTTTCAGGACTTTTTATGACATTTTACAACATGTCATTTTTTAAAAAATATTTTGACATACTATAGTATGATCATTTTAAAAATTTGACCTCCAAAAAACAGCTTTTCAATCTTTTTTTTCAACATAAATTACCATGAATTCATTTAACATACCAATAAAAATGCATTTTCAGGACTTTTAATGACATTTTACGATGTGCCATTTTTTTTTTAAACTTTTTCGACATACTATAGTATGATTAGGTTTTAAAATTTTTATATGCTAAAAATGATCTTCTTTACCACTTTTTTCTGCACAAATGATCATGAATCAATTCAAAATGCTTTAAAAAACGCATTTTCAGGACTTTTTATGACATTTTACAACATGTCATTTTTTTACTTTTTCGACATACTATAGTATGATCATTTTTTAAAATTTTGATATCCTAAAAACTGACTCTTTTACCACTTTTTTCAGCATAAATGATCATGAATCAATTCAAAATGCTCTAAAAAACGCATTTTCAGGACATTTTATGACATTTTTCAAAGTGCCATTTTTTTAATTTTTTGACATACTATAGTATGACCATTTTAAAAAATGTTGACGTCCAAAAACAGCTTTTTCATCACTTTTTTCAACATAAATTACCATGAATTCATTCAACATATCTATATAAAGGCATTTTCAGGACTTTTTATGACATTTTACGACGTGAATTTTTAAAAAAAAAATTTGACATACTATAGTATGACCATTTTAAAATATTTTGACATCCTATAGTACGACCATTTTAAAAAAAATTGACCTCCAAAAAACAGCTTTTCAATCTTTTTTCAACATAAATTACCATGAATTCATTTAACATACCAATAAAAAGGCATTTTAAGGACTTTTTATGACATTTTACGACGTGCCATTTTTTCTTTAACTTTTTCGACATACTATAGTATGATTATTTTTAACATTTTTATATGCTAAAAATGATCTTCTTTACCACTATTTTTCAGCATAAATGATCATCAATTAATTCAAAATGCTGTATAACAGTACTTTAAGGACTTTTTATGACATTTTACGACATGAATATTTAAAAAAAAAAAATTTAAACATACTATAGTATGACCATTTTTTTAAAATTTTGATATCCTAAAAACCGAATTCTTTGCCACTTTTTTCAACATAAATGGTCATGAATTAATTCAAAATTCTATAAAAAAGCATTTCGAGGGCTTTTTTATGACATTGTACGACGTGATTTTTTAAAAAATATTTTGACATACTATAGTATGACCATTTTAAAAAATTTGACCTCCAAAAAACAGCTTTTCAATCACTTTTTTTCAACATAAATTACCATGAATTCATTCAACATACCAATAAAAAGGCATTTTAAGGACTTTTTATGACATTTTACGATGCACCATTTTTTTTTACTTTTTCAAAATAGTATAGTATGATTATTTTTAAAATTTTTATATGCTAAAAATGATCTTCTTTACCCCTGTTTTTCTGCACAAATGATCATGAATCAATTCAAAATGCTTTAAAAAACGCGTTTTCAGGAATTTTTATGACATTTTACGACGTGAATTTTAATTTTTTTTTGACATACTATAGTATGACCATTTTAAAATATTTGACATGCTATAGTATGACCATTTTAAAATATTTTGACCTCCAAAAAACAGCTTTTCAATCTTTTTTCAACATAAATTACCATGAATTCATTTAACATACCAATAAAAACGCATTTTCAGGACTTTTTATGACATTTTTCAAAGTGCCATTTTTTTTAAATTTTTTGACATACTATAGTATGACCATTTTAAAAAATATTGACGTCCAAAAAATAGCTTTTTCATCACTTTTTTCAACATAAATTACCATGAATTCATTCAACATATCTATATAAAGGCATTTTCAGGACTTTTTATGATATTTTACAACATGTCATTTTTTGACTTTTTCGACATACTATAGTATGATCATTTTATAAAAATTTGACATGCTATAGTATGACCATTTTAAAATATTTTGACCTCCAAAAAACAGCTTTTCAATCTTTTTTCAACATAAATTACCATGAATTCATTTAACATACCAATAAAAACGCATTTTCAGGACTTTTTATGACATTTTTCAACATGCCATTTTTTTATTTTTTGACATACTATAGTATGACCATTTTAAAAAATTTTGACGACCAAAAACAGCTTTTTCATCACTTTTTTCAACATAAATTACCATGAATTCATTCAACATATCTATATAAAGGCATTTTCAGGACTTTTTATGATATTTTACAACATGTCATTTTTTGACTTTTTCAACATACTATAGTATGATCATTTTATAAAAATTTATATCCTAAAAACTGGCTCTTTTACCACTTTTTTCAACATTAATGATCATGAATTAATTCAAAATACTTTAAAAGGCATTTTGAGGGTTTTTTTTTATGACATTTTACGACGTGATTTTTTTTTTTAATTTTTTGACATACTATAGTATGACCATTTTAAAAAAAAAATTGACCTCCAAAAAACAGCTTTTCAATCTTTTTTTCAACATAAATTACCATGAATTCATTTAACATACCAATAAAAAGGCATTTTAAGGACTTTTAATGACATTTTACGACGTGCCATTTTTTTTTTTACTTTTTTGACATAGTATAGTATGACCATTTAAAAAAATGTTGACGTCCAAAAAACAGCTTTTTCATCATTTTTTTCAACATAAATTACCATGAAATCATTCAACATATCTATATAAAGGCATTTTCAGGACTTTTTATGACATTTTACAACATGTCATTTTTTAAAAATATTTTGACATACTATAGTATGACCATTTTAAAAATTTGACCTCCAAAAAACAGCTTTTCAATCTTTTTTTTCAACATAAATTACCATGAATTCATTTAACATACCAATAAAAGGCATTTTAAGGACTTTTTATGACATTTTTTCGACGTACCTTTTTTTTTACTTTTTCAACATAGTATAGTATGATTATTTTTAAAATTTTTATATGCTAAAAATGATCTTCTTTACCACTATTTTTAAGCATAAATGATCATGAGTTAATTCAAAATGCTGTATAAAGGTACTTTGAGGACTTTTTATGACATTTTACGTCCTGAATTTTTTTTTAAAAATTCAACATACTATAGTATGACCATACGATAGGATGTCAAAATATTTTAAAATGATCATACTATAGTATGTCAAAAAATTTAAAAAAAAAATTTGCCTTGTAAAATGTCATAAAAAAAGTCCTCGAAATGCCTTTTTATAGTTTTTTTTATACATTTTTGTTGAAAAAAGTAGTAAAGAAGCAGGTTTTTAGGATATCAAAATTTTGGTAATTTATGTTGAAAGAAGTCGGTTTTTAGGATATCAAAATTTAAAAAAAAAAAATGGTCATACTATAGTATGTTGAAAAAGCCCAAAAAAATGGCATGGCATAAAATGTCATAAAAAGTCCTCAAAGTACCTTTATGCAGCATTTTGAATTAATTCATGATCATTTATGGTGAAAGAAGTGGTAAAGAAGCAGGTTTTTAGTATATAAATTTTTTAAAAAAAATTATCATACTATAGTATGTTGAAAAAGCCCAAAAAATTCTGTGTCGTAAAATGTTATAAAAAAGTCCTCAAAATACCTTGAAAAAGCATTTTGAATTAATTCATGATCATTTATGCTGTAAAATAGTCATAAAAAGGCCTTTTTTAGAATATCAACATTTTAAAAATGATCATACTATGTCAAAATTATTTTTAAAAAAATGTCATACCGTAAAATGTCATTAAAAGTCCTCAAAATACCTTCATACAGCATTTTTTAATTAATTCATGAGCATTTATTTTGAAAAAAGTGGTAAAGAATTCAGTTTTTAGGATATCAACATTTTTTAAAAAAAATGGTCATACTATAGTATGTTGAAAAAGCCCAAAAATTGCAGGTCGTAAAATGTCATAAAAAGTCATCAAAGTACCTTTAATTCATGATCATTTTTCTGAAAAATAGTGGTAAAGAAGATCATTTTAGCATACAAAAATTTTAAGAATGATATGTCGAAAAAGTAAAAAAATTACACGTCATAAAATGTCATAAAAAATCCTCAAAATGCCTTTTTACAGTATTTTGAATTAATTCATGATAATTTATGTTGAAAAAAGTGGTAAAGAATTCGTTTTTTAGGATATCAACATTTTTAAAAAATGGTCATACTATAGTATGTTGAAAAAGCCCAAAAAATTGCAGGTCGTAAAATGTCATAAAAAGTCCTCAAAATACCTTTATACAGCATTTTAAATTAATTCATGATCATTTATGTTGAAAAAAGTGGTAAAGAAGATCATTTTTAGCATATAAAAATTTTAAAAAATAATCATACTATACTATGTTGAAAAAGTCAAAAATTACACGTCATAAAATGTCATAAAAATTCCACAAAATGCCTTTTTATAGTATTTTGAATTAATTCATAGTAATTTATGTTGAAAAAAGTAATGAAAAAGCTGCTTTTTGTACGTCATTTTTTAAAAAAAAATGATCATACTATAGTATCTTGAAATTTTTTTTCAAAAATTTGTGATCGTAAAATGTCATAAGAAGTCCTCAAAATGCCTTTTAATATGTATGTTGAATGAATTCATGGTAAGAATTTATTGATTAAACTGACTTCAGAAGAAAGAGCACACAGGGAAAAGGAAGACTTTTGTATACAGTACACGTCCCAAATTGAACCGTCAAGCAGGGAAATAGTGAGGAATAAAATCTGGAGGAGATCCTTCCTCTTTGCATACTAATGATTTCAGCTTCTCTCACACACCTTGTTTCGTCTGCGGCTCTTTATAAATTCACTTCACACATGCCTGCAGCCCAGTGCTTCCCCCGTCCTGATGTTATTCATAACGTCAAGCTGAGTCAGGGCGGCTGCATACTGCTGATTCACTGAAAAAGTTATTTCATTTGCTTTTTTCTCCACTCTTTCCAACTCACCACCAAAGCACAGACAGCAGCCTCGGTGCTCTGGGTGGTGTTTCTTAGAGTGTTTCCAGTCTCTTTCCTCCCTGTCAAGCCTAAAATAACTTCAGGCAAACCTCCTGGTGCTGGGAATCCATGTCACAGGGAGGGCGATGCAGGTGGAGGCTGCGAAAAACAGACCAACTCTCTCTGGTGCCGACTGACGCTGCAGCTTTCCCTATCAGCTGAGAAAGAAATGAATTGCCTTTGTCACCATCCTTCACTCAAGAGGACTGGAAAAGGAACTGACAGTGGAAAGCTGTGGCTAAAACTCAGTGTGGGGTCAAGGGATTTGAAGCATTTAATTTAAAATAGATTAAAAAAAATAATAACCCACTCATGCAGTGCTGTTTCTTTATTTTAATCGTTATCTGCAGTCATTTCCCAGCACACATCATGAAAACATCTTGCCTCATCTCTTGCATCATTTTTCAAAAAGAAAAAAAAAAAAAAAAAATATTTTTTTTTCTCATCAACCAGACAAGCTTAACTGTGAAGAGGAGAAGAGGCAGAGCTGCTTCTCCTCAGTTTGTGCTGATATTTGAGCGTGAAAGTTTTACATTCCTTTCAAATGAAATCATAAAAAAGAGAAGGGGAAAAAAAAACACAAGCTGTCCATGTCGGTCAGTTCGGCTAGCCTTGAGTCCTGCAAAACCACGAGAACAAAACGATAAAAAGTAAAGTTGCTGTTGACAGAGATTCTTGCTCAGTATTGCAGGTCTCCAGGCTAGTCTCACGTCGGACAAAATTAGCCTCACACAGGCGCAAACCATGCTGAAATATTGTACGTACACACTGTACCGTGACAACACAGAAATACAGAAACCATCCGCTCAGGTAAGAGGATGAAATATACAGGAAACCTCACATTATTCCACAGTTCACCTATAAACCACGATCAGGTCCCTTTGTTTGTATGACTCAGCCACTAACTCATGCACAGCCACATAGAGCTTAGCTTAGCTTAGCTTAGCTTAGCTGTATCACATCTGTGCTCCTGCAGGCTGAACATCAGGCTAAAACTAGAGCTGGCCTGAGTTTACTTTGTGCTCAAACTAATCATCTAATTACCCAGTAACAGTCATATATATGATCCGCCCACAAGCTAAATACAGTACATCTGGATTTTGTGCAAATAAATAAAAAAAAAGTACCATTCTGTTTCTCATGTTTTCATTAAAAACTGAGGAAGTCAGATGTTTTTGTCGACATTCAACTCAAATTGAACTAGAAGGTTACAGTGTTCTTCCCACGCCGCTGGTCCTGGTTAGGGTTAGGGTTAGGGTGTTTTCCTAAACACAGTTCAGACTGAAAACCACACAACTCAGTGGCAAAAGAAGTGGTGAGCGTGTGCATTAGTGCTGGAGCAGAAATACGTTTTCAAGACAGAAATATCTGTTGACCCCTGCGTGGAGAGCTGGTTTTAAAACACACACACACACACACACACACACACACACACACACACACACACACACACTCACAGAAATCCCTCATCCAAGGATTCAAACCACTGAACTCGTTGTATTGGACGTGTTGTTGGTTGTAAACTGGCACTTGGCTCCAGAGAGAGGAAACTGACCTCTCTGGCTGTCTGAGGCTGGACGTCATCACCGCATGGCTTCATGGGAAAGGTCTGGCGAAGGCGATGGGAGAGAAAGGAGGAGACCATTTGATCGTATGAGTCTGGTCACTTATGGAGGAGTGTGCTTTAAGTTTGACAGGTAGCCTGTGCCGCCCTTTTCTCCCATGAGCCCACGGTCCAGACCCCTGCTGGCCCTCTCATTTCTCCATAAGTGATAGCCGGATGATGCGCTGTAGCTCCGCCTCTTCCTGCTGCCGCCGAAGCTCCGCCTCCTCCTGCTCCCGAGCTGAGATCTCCATGGCGATACGCAGCTGCTCGTTATAGCTGCAGGCGGTTGGCTGCTTCTTGGAGGGGGTGGAGCAGAGGCTGGATGGAGCACGAGGCTTGTGCTGGGGGGTCCTGAGGTGAAGAAGAGTGAGGGAGGTGTTACTGATGATGATGATGTCACTTCCTGGATGACAGTGTAGATTCAAGATTCTTTATTGTCATTATGCACGCATAACAAAATTTTGTAGAGTCTCTCAGCTTAGGACACACATAAATAAGGAAATTAAAATGAAGATGTAAAATATAAAAATATAAACATATAGAGCACCCATATTCACAGAGGAGATATTTACAGTAGCACGTGATAAATTAGCAGAAATGTGATATATGCAGCATGAATATGGTTGTATTGTATAGTAGTTTAAGGTTGTCGTTGTTTCTGATAAGGTCCCCTTTATAAAGGCTTTATAGAATTAAATTCTAAAAAAAGGTTACTTATAAGCTATTACAACCAACTTCTGAGTTGCCAGGTTGTGAAAAATCCCCTTTTCACTGAACACATAGGACAGGATCAGGTTCAAGCACTTCAACAGCCACAAAGCATCTGAACTAAAATTCATTCATTAGCTTCTTTTACAGATTCAGACAGATTGGACTGTTGTAAAAATCTGTTAAATGACTTGTAGATTTCTTACTTTTGCTGTTTTCCTTAAGTAATAACTTTATGAACACATTCACATCCATAAACTCATGGATTATTAGAAAGCTCGACCCAAATGCGAACCATAAACATCATTATGGAAACACGGTAGAAAGAGAAAAGCTGATCCTCCAGGGAAAGAGGAAAATTGTTTACAAAGTGAATTTAAGGAGTCAATGTTTCTGACAGAAAATTGACCCACAAAAATATATATTTATGCTACTTTTATATATTTTTGTTCTTGTTCCACATCTGAGAAATTAATATAGAGAAAAAAATTAAGATTGACCCACTGCCTTTTAACAAGAGAACTGCTGGTTATTCTTCACAACCTGGCAACCCAAAGGTCAGCCATAAGAACAGCCTATAAACCCAGAATCTGTTTGCCTTTCCATCGTAGACAGTACTCTTAAATGTAGGCAGACTTTTGTCAGGTCAAAATTCCTTTTTTTCCTAAATAGTCAAAAGTATGTTCAATCAAAAACAGCCATGACAGTATTCTCCAGTTTTTACCCCTTACAATTCATGACTAGAAGGACACAACAACGTTTTCAACCCCCAGTTTCCCCTGACATTATAACACTGGCCTAAGAAAACACTGCAGTAGCAAGATTGTGTCAAATGAGGGAAATACTGTGTGTATACATCCAGACATCTACAAACAGAGAAGACAGCAGAGAGAAAACACCATCTAAAGATAAAGCGATAAGTCAACAGCAGCGCTGTCGACTGTGAAAGCAGGAAACTCCCCCATCCTCCAGTCTGACAGGAGATGAGAGGAGAATAGCAGGATGGATAAGAGAATAGAGGAGCAGAGGACAGGACAGGAATACAGGATGTGAGTCAGGGATGAAGGGAAAGATCTGCAGGATGGAAAAAAAACAGTGGAAGACACTGAAGAATAACACAAGTGACAGGAAGTCAGAGACAGTATGAAGGAAGCACAGGAAATACCGCCTTTGTCTAGTCAGCCATGGAAATGTGCTTTTAGGAAGACTTCAGCTCTTTAAAGTCCCATTAACATTCTGCTTTTAATCACTATATCTTATTTAAAATATGTTTTACATCTTTCAACCTGTTTGAGCAAACGCTACCATTCAGTTGAGGTCTGTTATGCCAAAGACGTCCAGTAGATGACACTGTGTTTTCAGATGCACAGTAAGTTAGTGTCCTCAACAAAGAAGTCACATTTCAAAGGTAATCTGATTCTTTTCATCGTATCAGAGGTCTTACAGCCAGTGAAATAAATACTAAAAGGGTTGAATATTTTTTTGAAAAACGTGCTCTACCAAACGGTTTATTTGACAGTGGGGTCTGTCAATAATAAGAATAATAAAAAACAAAGATTGTTGTTATTATAAGAAAAACAAAAATGCAAATAAAACATTTTGTAACTGTCAGACTTTTGTATTTCTGTTTTTTTTTATCTCTCATATTTTATTATAATCTGCACTTTGCATTGATCCTTCGGATTTTATCACAATTTGCACCTTACATTGGTCTCTGGGATTTCTATTTAATCGTAGTTTGCACCTTGCATTCCTCTGATGTATCTATTAAAGTATATATTTTGGTACTTTGTGTTTTATTTTCCTGAACCCTGCATGACCCTGTGTGTTTCCATCTCTGTGACATGAAGGTTAACAAGTGATGCTTATATCCACCTGGCTGTTTCCTGATGGTCGTTATAAAGAGTGATTTACAGACCAGACAGACAGAAAAGGATGAAAGAAGAACCAGTGAGGAGGATAAAAGAAAAGAGACGTCTGACCTCTCCAGACGACTGGGGTCGGAGGGCAGAGGGTGAGTTCCTGGCTTACTGTTGGTCAGCGCCTCCCAGATGGTCACCTAGACACAAAGAGGAAGTCAGAGAGTGAACACAGGAAGTGGTAGCAGACAGCTAAAGAGATGGTGGTGCATGAAACACCACCTCCCTGCAGGCCTTTTCCTGTTAATGTATGCACAGCAACAAAACACATTATGAATTATGAACTGACTGAATGTGAACGGTATCGATCCTGACCCTGGTTCTTTTGTATAAATAGATTATTAATAAATAAACTATATATTAATGTTGATAAGCACCTGTTAAAACTCACCATTAATGCACATCATACCACTTACATTAACAAACAATAACTCATTTAACAGAAGCTGGTTCTTGTACGTTTCCTCAGTCTTGAGGCCCCGTCTCATACTGCAGTTTTAATGCCTTTAAAGGTGTTATTGATAGTTTTATGCAGACAAATCATTTTTAAAAATAATGTAATAAAAGTGTTTTTACTTAAAAACGTTGTATCATGATTGTGAATGAATTTGATGGGTTCAAAATGAATGTTTTGTTTATTTCCGTGGAAAGCTTGTGAGCTTAGTACAACAATGTTGATATGTGGTGTCTTTGTGTCATCGTCGATTTAAGCTGCAAGTCAGAGTGGAAAAAGAAGAGAATAAATGGTGGATTTTGATGGAAAGCAGCCGGCCTCTCTCTGGTAACAGTCCCACTGCTCAGTGATAAAAAAAGAGGCTGTATGGGGCCATTTGACATACACATTTGCAAATACTTAGCTGTCCTAGCCTGTCCGACCACTACTCCTACCAAAAGCCTCAGTCCTTTCAACCATGGCTAACTGTTATCACCACTTAGATGTTTCATTATCTACCTTCGTAACAGCCTCACCATGACAGAAAATCCACCTTCTCACGCCTCAACTTTCAATAAACTTTCATGACCCTGAAAGTTTGGTTTCATACTTTAGTTAAAACAGTGATGATGATGGTGTTTTTTTTTGAAGCTGATGAATGGATTTGTGCAGTATCGTTGTGTGTTTTACATGCAGTGTCATCTGTCCAGCTTCCAGATTAGTGCAGTAATTAAAAAACTTTCTCATCACAGTTTGAGGCAGCAGAGGATGATCGTACAGCACAAAGCCACAGCTGCTTCTGCCTCCTGTACTGAAGGTAAGAAAACACTGAGCATGTTCTCTGACCTGTTTTTCCTCTGGAAGAAGGCTAAGGACCATCAGGACCAGGATCTCTGAAAACAGCACCTATCCTGAGGCAGTGCTGAACTTAATGGGCCTGGGCAGCACACATCACAGACTCTTTATTCTGCTTATTGGTTTTGCTTCGGTATTGATTGTTTTTATTTTGGAAGTGGCTGCTTTATTCCTACTTCAGCGTGTCTATTTGTCTGGTCTTATTTGACTTATTGGTAAATTTACTGCTGTGATTTGTATTGGGAATTTCATCGGAGGGGTCGATATGGCAACATGGCTTTGTGAAACTTCAAATCATCACGTCAGAATTTCGCAATCGGTGCTCATTTGGAGACAAAAGAAGCATGACTTTATTTAGAATGAGAGCCACAAACATTCAACAGAAGCAGAGATGAGATTATTGACCGTTCACTAAGCCCCTCTTAACAGTGCTCGTCCAATCACAGCTTAGCAACCGTAACTAGGCATGTTTACTGTTAACTTTTGTTCTGTTTAAAACAGGATGATGTGATTGTAATGAGGGATACGCAGCATTAAAAGGATCAGTGGGTAATGATGTGTTGAGTTTTTGGTTTTGAGTTTCAGCAAACTCACTGCCAAATTCTACACAAGAGTTTTTTTTATTATTTCCAAAAACAATTAAATTGATTTTAAGAAATTAAAAATCAATATTATATCAGAAGAAAAAGTATCGCAATGTACTGCCATGTCAATATTTTTCCCACCCCTAACTGCAATCAGCATCATTTTTAACTGCATTATGTGTCAGGAGAAGCAACTATGGGCGGGAAAAAATATTGATATGGCAATATATCACAGTAGTTTTTCTACTGATATAATATTGATTTTTAATTTCTTAATATTGATTTTTCCCCCAAAAAATTAATGTTTTGGGCTGACTGTAAATCCAGAATGACTTCTGCACGTTTAAATAAAAACGTAAAAAATAAAATAAAAAAAAAATCCAAAAGTGTTAAAGCGGTAACTTTGATAGCCCTAAAATATATATATATGCATGTGTATATGCATTTATATTTGAAAGTATGCACATATATAAATGTATGTATATATATATATATATATATATATATATATATATATATATATATATATACAATATCTTAAGCTGAGCTAAGGTGGGGCAGGAATTAAGCAACAGTCAGTCAAAGAAGGCCTTGTTTAAAGATGTCTGACTGCTGTTTCTCTACTTTCACAGAAGAAGAGCACCTCTCAGGAGCGTCACGCTAAGGCTCACCTGGTCGTATTCAGAGCCGGCCTCCAGCAGACTCTGCTGTATGGCGAACTGCAGCAGGTCCTCCTCCTCATCCCTCATGCTGTCTCTCTGTTTGCCACCTAGCATGGAGTATCCAGGCGGGGGCTCAAACACACATGGGGGAATCTCTCCGACTCGACACGACACTGCACCACAAAGGAGGATGGCAAAGGGCAAGAGATGGGAAGGAGTGTTATCTAACAGTGAGTGAGATTAAACTAAAGGAGAAGAACAGGAAAGGAAAACAGAACCGGGATATGTGAGTGAAATGAAATCCAGAGTTAACGTCGTGTCAGGCACCTTTCCTTCAGCGTCACTTCACAGGACTATAACTCAACTTTCTGCAAGATAACATGGAGGATTTCTGGAGCAGCTCCTTCTGAGCTTTTCTTTCAATATATTATAACTTCCCTCCACATGGCTGTAGGTTTAAAAGAGGCACTCTGATGAAGTGATAGGAGGATGAGTATGCCTTCATCTCACAACCTTGTGTCCAACATCAGTCATAAATACTGCTCATAGCTCCACCATAACTCACCTGGTCCAGCTTTTACAGTAAATGTTAGAGGAGATTTGTTCAACAGCTTGTTTTATCAGCTGGAGAAAAGGATGTGAGAAAAAAACAGAACTAATACTGTTGTATGAGAGTGTTCTTACTGGTGGAGCTGGAGCTGGAGACGCTGGAGGAATCACTGCCTGGAGAAGGGGTGTCTGTCCTCAGGGTGTCCCTCTGTCTGTCCCCCTCACTGTCAGGACGGACACCAGTCCCTTCCTCACAACCGTTCAGGTTGCTGAAGGTGATCCTGGCGTTCAGGATGTGGTAGAGAGGGATCTCTGCAGGGAGGGGAGAAATATTCACTCACTCTGTATTTCTTTCTTTCTCCCCATGTTTGTCTCTATTTTAATTTCCCCTTGTCCCCATTAATTTCACTCTGGTAGCACTCACCGATCTTGACGGGGAAGCCAGGCGGCAAACGCAGAGTGATGAAGTCACGCAGCTTAGCGAACAGGGCGTTGGAGATCGCCATGAGATCGATGATAGGCACCACTTGTTCTGCCAGAGACAGAGGATGGGACTCGCACAACCACAGCTTGGCTTTAAACCTGGAAACAAGGACGTGGACTCACTCTTGAGGATACTGATAAGGTGACCAGTAACAGCGCCTTGATGAAAATGACCAGTTTTCGACTGCAGCATAATTGAAACAATTTACTTCTTGAAGTGATTACCTATTTGGCCAGACAGAGCCATTGATTAGATCAGCTAACAGTGACTGTCCACAAGCTGCTGAGTCGTGTTCGAATCCAGGCCGATCAATGCTCATATTTTAACCTGTCCGATAGTGATCAGAGCAAAGAGAAGCAGCTCTGAAAAGTTAAACACCTCATCCTCATGACATCCTGCCACTTTTTATTAAGTGCTGGTGAACAATAAAACTGACACCTGTTAAAGGAAGCAGGTCAGATGACTGGACCAGTATCATTATCGACTTTACAAAAAATAACACACTCCACTCATGAGTACCAGCCGTTTTACAAAACAGGAAGTGTCTTGTTCCAGTGTTTTTGTCCATTTTGAGTCATATTTCTAGACCCACAGAATATTTTGTACTATGTCTCTGAAAACACTGAATAGCTCAAATAAAAGAAGAGACTCTCTATTTCATCATGAAAAAAATGTTTGTTTTTACCTTGTTCCATTCTTGTTTTATCAGAGGTAGAGTAGAGGACACTTTCACCAAAATCACCACTTTTTCTCCAGATTCTGTTTGTTTTGCTCTCTAAATCTCGATCATCTCCACTTCCTGTTTTGATCTCTGTGTTGTATACTGTCTCTTTATGCTGCAACTACATCTCCCAGAAGCCCCAAAATTACTCACAGGCTGCAGGAGACCACGATCGGCGACCCAGAGCCGAAAATCTGGCACTCAAGCATCAGATTTTAATGGCACTCAAAGCCTTAAATTCATCCTGAGAGACAGCACAGGGTTTTGCTTCTTTTAGTTAACTGGTTAATTAAAGATAAGTGTGTCAAAAGCTGTCTGAGTATGTGTGTTTATTTCCCACTATTTGACTGTCTTTCACTACAGGATCTCGGTGGTCAGCTGACGTTTTTTAAGCTGCCGGTAAGTGAGAGACTGTCTACTCTTGGTATGAATGGCTGTCTGTCTTCGTCACCTCTGGGTCTTGGTGGTGAGCTGACACGGGTGGCCGATGTCCCTCTGAGTCGGTGTCGAGCTGGGGTTGAAGTATTCCTCGGCCGTCAGCGCTGCAGGGTTGGTCATGGGAGGACACGACATCTGAGTCACCAGAGCCTGCAGAAAGCGAACCACGTTCAAAGAGAGTAAAACTAAATGCTGATCAATACCAGCGACTTAAAGATATTTCAGTTTTCTATCCTCCGTTGTGGAACGAAACACACACCACCTGCTGGGATTTCAAGGCTTTTCCTCTGAACTAACAGCTCAATGAAACAGAAACTCAAAAGCCAAAACAAATGACAAACCAGTTTCCAATTCCAGCATCATTACAGTAGATGTGTCTGCTGGTTCACTGCTCTAATTAGCAGCTCACTGTTTGACTGTTTGTATGACTTCATTAAACTTTTCAAAAGCAGGAGGAGGGAGAGGCTGCCTTTTCCTCCCTGTAGCCGTCACTTCATACATTTATGTAATAATCGATTTAGGGCATTTTGGAAAAGAAAGATGACCTTACATAATATAAACACAAACACAAAGTATCTGCACAACAGAACCAAAACAAGGGTGTGTGTCTTGTTGTAGAGAGGATAGAGAGGCATGAAGCTGGAAAGAGCAGAGGTGAGGGGGAAGATGTGAAAAGATGGAGGGAGGGGCGTATGAGTCATAGAAGCTCTGCAGCAGAAAGTAATGTAAAAAAACAAAAAAAACAATCGATATTTGAGAGCAGGTGGGAGCCTGACTGTTCTACTCTGCTGTCCTGTTGACACACTGGAGGAGGTGATGGTGATGATGATGCTCCACCACCATGTTTTTTAATTTATTAGATAGGGGTTGAAAAGGTTTACGTCATTCCCATAACCTGAAGAACAAAACATGTAATCCTTCATAACTGTTATCTAACAAACCGTCCACTTACCCCGTTGTTAGGTCCCATGTGTTGCTCAGCGATTCCCAGGAAGTTCTGCAGTGGAGTTTTCCCTCCTGCTCAAAGACACAGCAGGGATGAGTTAGACTGTACAAGCTGTACAAACTGTCCTGTTAGTCTGAGCTGTATAAACACAACAACACAGAGAAGCCAAAGCTGCTGCTCGTTTAGCAAGAGCTGATGAAGCATGGCCTCATTAATCTGTGGTGTCACTCTGCTCTACAGTGTTTTCTTCAAGATGACTTATTGCGTTTTGCGTCGTAGACTTATTGTTGACTACGAGCCAGCATGAAATGAACAAAACCCCACTGTGCTTAAGTCAGTTTAACTGAAGTATATGATGCTTTTGTCAACTAGAAGCCATTCACAGCTCAAGATATTAACACTACATTGTCATACTGCAAAAAAGGGGTACGTTAAAAACCAGGAATCTCTAATCTCTGAAGTTTGTTAAACAAGCAAAAACAACTATTTGATGAAAGTGACAAATAATAATAGTCTGCTTAGATTAATCATTCTTTCCATTCATAAACATCTACTCTTTCACCCTCATTAAAACAAACATGAATAACTGCAGGCATTTACAAATATTGTTCCTTTCAAAAACTTCCAACCTTCAAATGTTTCGTATGATTTTCATTTGACTGATTGTTGTGGCATTTTTGACAAATTACCTATATAACATAATATAATATAATATAATATAACAATATTTTGTGCAAAAACAGCACATGATGGTATGTATTATTTTAACTAAATAAAGGCAAATATACTTTGTGAAAATACTAAAGTATTGATGCATATTTGAATATTTTAAACTTAAACTGGTACACTGCTATGAGCTGCACTCACTGCCCTCTTTTTCTCCAACAGTCAGCTGACACACAAAAATCTAAAATTTTCTGACCTCATTATTCAGTCATTTTTTTCCCTATAGCATTAAAAATGGGGTGCATGGACAATTTCTCCAATTCACAAGGAGGAACCCTTGAAGTGGTGCTCCATTGTATTTTTTTCTAGTCAGAGATTGAATATTTCCCAGTTGTCTGGAACGCAGCAATAAACTTAATTTAAGGTGATCACAGAGAAACGTTCTCTGTATTGAAGTATCAATAAGCAAAACACAAATGAGTAGAGGGGACTTCCATAAACAAAACCCTAAAAAATAAGAAAAATCTTAAATGAGTGAAGTTCAAAAACATCTTAGGTAACAGGTAGTTAATCGAGAATCAAAAACTGCTTCATTAGTTGACCTGTGCACTGCCTACTTCAAAACAATTAGAAAAAAACAGAAAAAAAACACAAATGGGATCTCTCATGTGAAATAGCCGAAACTGACTTGTGTGTAGAATCCTATCACTCATAAAACACGGGGTCAAACTATGAAGGAGCCCTTCAGACTGCAGGGAAAACAGCTGCTGCTCCTTCAGATAGGAAATAAAACATGACACACTGTTAGAGCGTGGCTTCTACTTTCACTTTCTAACAGGACTAGACTGGTCCAGGACTGGACAGACTGGACTGGTGCTGTGGTTGTCCTCACTGACCAGAAACTAAATGAGCACTAAAAGCAAAAGGTCAATCAATTAGTGTTTTTTGTCCACATTTTGACCTTTGCCCTCTGTCTACCGCTGCTGCTTCACTCAAGAAACAGAGATTTAAAGTGTAGATTTCTGGGGATTTTTCTGTGCAGACTCTCACTTTTAACTTTTTTTTACTCTTGCACTTAAGTTGTGACTCTTGCAAATCTTCTCGACCCTAAAACTAAGCCCTTCTTTTCTTTTGTTGACATTTATTCAGCAATGGTGTGGTAACACCAGATAAAATGAGGAAAATGGTTCATATCACTGAAGACAAAGTCTGATCCTGCAGTAAATACATACACAGGCACTGAACAGAAACTTGAAGTTGCTTCCAAACTTTTGGCCTGTCGTGTATATAACATTGTAAAGTGTTTGATAAGTCTTACGAGGGGAGGGGAAATGGAGCGAGTCACTCATTCAGGAGTCGTGCTTCCCTGTACATGTTAGCAGAGTGCAGATGGGGATTGTGACCTGGGAGAGAGGAGCTCTCAGGCGATGGTTGATCTTCGCTGACAGCGACAGCCCAGAGAGGGAAGTCTGCTAATCCTGTTTGATTTATGATCTGAACCAGAACCATCGAGCTAACGTTACAGGCTGCTGGCCGGAGCCTCGGGGTGATCTCATCGAGCTCAGGTGAGACGGATTACTCATCAGTGACTCTTCTATCGGACATGGCGTAGCTCTTGTTGAGGGTTATAGCGGCACAGATGGAGATAATGGAGAAATTCAGCTGCACCTGCACACTGTGAACAACCTGTGAGGCTACTGAGGAACAGCTGAGAAAATAAAGTGACTCACCTTTTGTCTTGTTCTTGTTCTGGTCTGACAGATGGTCAGTTCTGGTCCTGGTTATCAGCTCCACATTGGATGCTGCGTAAACCTGAAAGAGGACAGAGTCACCAACAACTGTTGACACTGGCTTAACTTCCACTGCTGTCTGGATAATAATAATTTTAATAAGTATAACAATAATAACATCAACTACTCATACCTTTAAATAAATTTTATATTTTTTCCTCTACCATGAACTGGGCTTTCATATACACAAAAAAGCACAATTCACGTTGAATAAGGAATATTTCATGTTTGCTATATTATATAAGCTGTACCTATGATCAGTTAGACCCCAGAGGAATATTAATCCCCTGTTAGACAAACTCCAGTTTGAATTTAAAAGGGACATGGTTGCATGATAAGAACACCAATCACACATACGGAGCAAATGAAAATCAGCTGTATTGAACCCTGCTTTACAGCCAGGGTCCCTGAGACTCCAAACACAAGTAATACATGTAAATATAATGGTGTTAAAAAAAGTGATAAAGAAAAACAGGAACCCCTCAGCATTTGCCTTTTATGGAATAAACCAGTCACAGAATAAGAGGAAATAAATGCTTGTCATTCATGACAGATCACTGGAATTCCTCACTAGTGAACGTAAAAAAAGGAAATCCTGATTAAAATTGAGCAGGTTGCTGATTCTGAGTTTACTCTGGATGACGGACAAGCAGGAGCAAAAGCCAAAAATCGTCCAGCAGCTGAGCAGATCAACAGGAGTCATCTGTTTACGTTTGTTCCTCGAAATCAATGATGCAGAAAATAGATGCTTTTCAGGCAGCAGTACAGTATTTTACTGTAGAGTCTGTCTGAAGTGCTTTTAAACCTCTAGTGACAGATGGTGATGGTGTCTGACTCTCATCCACTGCTTCAGGGGTCAAGAAAACAAATGGGGTCAAGGTAACACAAAAGATCAACTTCTTTCTGAGCCGGATTTGACAGGCCATCTGGTCTTTTATGTGCTGATGAATTCTCCTAATTTTTCAGAAATTCATCTGTCATTATTAAAAATGTAGAAGACTTTAAAAAATAACTTTGGGAGGGATTTCTCTCTGGAAATTAAACTCTTTAAGCGTCCTGTGCTCTACCTTGGCTTCATATCCATTCACCGTCTCAGTCTTCTCGCTCCTCCAGCCCAGGATCCCCGTCTTGTTCCTGCAACAGAGATTGAATCTCACATCAGTCCTCTGTGGTCCAGACTAACAGTCATCAACAGAGTTACAAGCTCAATCAATCTGCAGATATGCACCTGAGAGGATATTAGAAATACACACTGGACTGCAAGTGAATCAAGCCTGGTTCTTCTCTATAATACTCTGCCTGAAAACATGGCAGCATCATCCTTGCTAGTCTGTGAAGATCAAGAGTTCAGCGTGCAATTAGGAAGTCTGCCTTAAAGTTAGTGAAGCATATCCCATCTTCATGATCACATCACTGAACTCCAATCCAAGGACTGATCCATCGATTAGCCCATATATTTTGAGGTCATGGCATCTTTAGAATTATATCAGGTATTATATTTATCATATTTTAAATATGGGACAATTTTGAAAGTCAAATTTATTACAGTTCTGACATTCATGTTCCCCTCAGGATGAACTGCAATAATCTGATTCTCTGACCTTTAATTTAGCACCATCTTCAAGTTTAAAAAGATGATAAAGAGCGAGGTAGAAATAAGGGAATCCAAAATCTAAAAGAATCACTTCCATGGCTGTGCAGCCTGAGTCTCGTTCTCTAACTAATCCAGTGTCAGACTAAGTTATGTCCCTGTCTGGATTTTGAAGTGATATCATAGCTCAATTAAAACTCTACTAAACTAAATGTTGTACTCCTTCGTCCATCCCTCAAAGAGCAGAGTTGTCGTTTTTGTGCCTGGCCGTGTAAAGATGTTATTAACTCCAGAGGTGGGTGTCCAGTCTGTGGTGTTCGTCACTCATAAATAAATTATTGGCATGTAGACAGGAATGCTGAGCAGGGAAAATGCACACACTGAGGTAGAAATCAGACAAGGAGATGATTACTCTCCTCTCCACCTCTTCCTGCTCCTCTCCGTCTTCTTGCTTCTCATCTGTTAACATTCACTTCCTGTCTCTTCACCTATCCATCACCGTGTCACCCTGCAGTCTATTTTCCTCCCTTTACTGCCCCTGCCTCACCATTGACTCCCCCTATTTTGGCTTCTGTATTACACTTTTGTCCCATTTATCTTTCTCTCCCTGATTCTTTACACGTTTCTTCTATTTCCCCTCATTTCTCTCTGTCTCATCTTTTTTTCTCTCTCCCTTGTCACCTTTTCTCTTTTCCATCATCCTCTTTCTTTATCCCTCCTTTCATCCCTCTCATTTTCTCCTTACTATACCTCTTTGGCCAAAACTCCGTCACATCAGTCTTATCTCACCACCTGGCCAGAATAAGATGACTTTTGTCCTATTCGTGGATTGGTCCACCACGCTCTCATTTCTCTCTTCCCTCTACTTCTTTTCTTCTTTGTGTCAATGTCACTTGTGAAACCGAGCTGTAAATCTGTACCGTTAGCAAAATAAAAAAGCTCCTAAATTGACTGCACACACCTGCTCATCCAATTTTCTTTTCCACCCCTCTTCTCCACTCTCCTCCTTGTCAGTTTCGGTCTTGTCTGCCTCTTCCATGACTTTCTCTCCTGATAGGGGCCTGCCTCTCATCTCCATGTTCACCAGTGCATCTTATTTACACTGGAGTAAAGAACTTTTTTTAAGCGGCATCAATCTGATTCACACAGCCTAGTTAATTTGTGCCTCACTTAATAATTCATTTTTAAATATATATTTTAATCGAGTTCACAAAAGAGTTACTTTAAGGATGGAAATGGAAATGCATGAGTTGTATTTGTCATTTTTCAGGGTCAGTTTCGAAAGATAATTTTCTGACTCAGTAAAGTCAGATCATCTAAACTTGTGCTAACTTTCAGAAGCTATTTTATGAGACAAGGCCTCCTGTTGCCCTCCCACTTGTTTCTGATGTACAGTATCAGTAATATGTGGCTTTTCAGTTAACTTCTTTATGGTCTTCCCACTCTCCTGCTGTTAGTGTTTTCCAACATTTTGTGAAACGTATTTTGACCAGTGTTGCCAGATCTTGTGAAACAAATCAGCAACCAGGCCCAAAAAACCCAGATAGGACAGTGCTATTTTCAGATTTTTTGATTGGCTGGTGAGCTCTGCGATGGCAAGACTGTCTTGCTACACTTTCCATTGCATAGTGGTGTAACTTGGTCAGCGTTACATAATAATGTAAAAATGTTCATGCATGAGAAATACCAGGTAAGACTGGAGAGCCATGCATATTGTTCCTCAAAAGCTCTCCTACAGTCCATCATGAGTCGAGCTTATTTTCATTTAAATGTCACTGACAGTTTCCTAACAGAAGCAGGATGTGCCTGGAAAAAAACTCAAACAAACAGGCAGGATAAGCTATCCTACGTTTAAATAATATAACAAAAATATCTTGCTATAGCTTGACAAGTTATTATAGGGCTGGGAACAATCCCAAATAAGCAGCTACACTTTAGAAACTTACCCCCCTAAAAAATGTAACCTGCGACTACCAATATTTCTAAGCCAAAATTGCTTATAATAAGCAGACTTGAACACTGAGAACGTGCCTGAACTTGTTCCACTCAGGCGTGGGTTGTAGTGTAGGAGACAGCAACAGTGAAAGAGTGACAGAAATTCAACAACAAGAGTCATTTTCTCCACTCAGGAAAAAAGAAGGCATCACTCAGAGTAAAATGTCCTCAGGCTGAATTACACTGTGTTCTACTGAGGCTAGTGTTAGTAGAGAAAATGATTATTGTGCTTGTTATATGGAAGATTTCTTCCTGTTGAACATGGTTGCAAAATAGTGAGACTAGAAAGAGGCCCTTGCTCATGGAAGGAATGATCAGGAAAATCTGAAAGTTTACTCTTGATGTTTTCAATTTTCTGCTGCACCAGAAATTAACACATCATCCAACTTTAAAAATGCAGCACAAAATGACAAAATGTGATGCAAATTAGCTACGAATTAGTTTCTACGTCTGCAGTTTTCCTTCATTTTAAGGTTTTGGATTTCCGCATCACTGGACTTTGGTTTAATGTTCCCTTATTCATATTCTGTGGGTATCATTATTGTGTCTGACCTCTCGAAGGCGATGTTGCGGGTGTCCAGCTGAGTGGTCACCACTGGGGCAGACAGCCTGGCTGCTACCTGCTCATCGCTGGGCTGAGTCGCCCCCAGAAGGCCCAAACCAGCGGCGTTGCTGCAACATGCGGCACCGTTCCCTCGTCCAGGTGAGAGCGCCTTGAGAGACGAGACGCACAAGGTGTCGCAGAAGACCAGCTGTCTGTCATGGTCGACCTCCATCACCTCTGCGCTGGAGTCTGGTGACAGACAGGAAGAGCAAAATGAGGGCAATGTTAGAGGGACCGATAAGGAGCTACGATGAAAATGAACATGTAAGGTAAACGTCATGAGAGATGACAGACAGGGAAAAGGAAAGAGCAAATTAAAAACTGAGACAGGCAGGTATAGGGAAAAGGTTAGAAGAAAAGGAAGTGTGAGAGGAAGAGGACCATCTTGAAAAGGAGAAGCCACAGCTACACCAGTGTGAGAATATTTGCTCCATCTTACATTATTTATAAATACTTATAAATACAGGAAAGTTTCTCAAAATCAAGTGATCATTATCACTTTACGTTCATCATTAATGAGCATGCAGGTGGGCGACAATAACAGATACAAACGTCACTTACGATGCTGCCTACTAGATATCATGTGACGCATCAACATAACTACATAGTCGATTACTTTGACAAATTTCCTTCTTTTTGGACAATATTCCTTCAATATCAACATCAGACCAATGGCATCACATATGTACTGAAAGGGGGTTTATTTTATTGGACTGAATGCAAATGTAATTACAAGAGGGAGAAGAGGAAGAAAGAAAAGGAGATAAAAAGAGACAGCATAAAACAGACAAATGCATCCACACCACAGAGTATATGTACAAGCCAGTTTACCATTTGTTTGTTTTGGAAAAATATGCTTATTCACTTTCTTGTGGAGAGTTGGATTTGGAGATTGATACCACTCTCATGTCTGGAGTCGGTTAGCTTAGCATAGCATTAAGACTGGAAACACAAGTCCACACACAGTTTGACCCCTGACCTTGTCCCCTGAAAATGAAGCTCCGGTTTCCTCTCTGCCAGGTCATCTGTTCGAAGCCCATCAGGGTGGTGTCGACCCGGAGGCACTGACCACTCTTCCAAACTCTGTAGGTGTCGCTGGGGCAGATTCGAGACACGAGGGGCACTGAGGACAAACAGACAGTTTTCACTTCATTTATTTTTTCAACCGTTCTTGAGCTCAGCACTCTGATAAATCCATCGAAATCCATGTGTTATTTGTTTATTTGTTTTACTTTTTGTCTTGAAAAATGAATGATGGATTCATGTTAACAGACAAATTTGCTTGTAACAACAATTAATGCACAAAAACATTTGATTAGTCATATTAGTCCACCATAGAGACTCTAAGTGAAATCACGTCCACTAAAAAAATACAAGCTGTTTAACCCTAAAACCAAAGCCATGCATTCATTCTGCTGTGCAGGAAGTGTGTGAGCATCAGTTTCCACACCTCTTCAGCCCAAAGGAGACATAACATGATTAATTGTGACTGACTAATTCTGGTATTGGACTGATTCACTGACTGTAATGAAACAAAGACTGGACTCACCCCAACTGGTAAACTCCCATTTCATTTCCACGTAGAAATCCTGGGCCTGGAGAGAAAGAGGCAGAGAGAGGAGGAAACGAAGAGGGGGGGAGAGGAAGACAAATGAGAAAGCAGTGGGCATCAATAAAGAGGAAGATACAGAGAACAAGTTGGGGAGCTAGAAAGTGATGAATTTAAAGATGGATAGACAGAGAGAGAGAGCTAGGGATAGCAAAGTGGAGGAAAAGAGTGGCAGTGATGCTGCTTCATTGTCTGTTCCAATGATGGAGGCACGTGTGTGTGTGTGTGTGTGTGTGTGTGTCGGTTAATAATAAAAGTGATGGATGGGGGTGGAGGGGAGAACGATGTGGATGGGAGCAGCAGAAGATGAAGAATGGTGTGCGATGTTTGCAAGTACGTGTGTGCTTGAGTGTGAGTGGTCATTGTCTAAGAGTGAGGGTGTTGTGTCTACCATAAATGTATGACAGAGAGAGAGTGTGTGTGTGTGTGTGCCAGCTGGACCAGATACACAGGGAGTCAGACTGTGTGAAGGCAGTTTGCTGCTGCGGCTTCAACACCATCCGCTGCACCTCAGTGCCTTCCTGTCAGGATTAGAACCATCGACCTTCAGGCTCTCCACTCACAGCTTGTCAATTGCTGCTACTGAGCCTTAAAGCGTGGCGCTCCTCTCCCCTTTGGGAGAAAGCGATGACACGAATCACCCAGAGACAGAGAGTTTTTCAACATGGAGATCATTTGAGAGTATTTCCCTTCTTGGGTATTAAACAACATTATTAATACCTTCAAAGAAAACTGGGAATATTTTAACCTAAAACAGAAATATTAGAAAGATTCATCTAAATTTCTAATGAATTCATCTCTGCTCACAAACTCCCTTGATGTGCCTTTGTAGTTTGTGTGATTTTTTTTTGCTTCTACATACACACATACGCTTGTTTGTGTCTGTGCAGGTGTGTGTGGTCGTCATGGGAGGATCTTTTTCCATGTGTGCATCAAAGAATATGTGTGTGTGTGTTTGTGTGAAATCCCACTTGGCGCAGTCGCTCCAGCAGGACGGGGATGCCCGCCAGTCTCTTGGCAGTCCTCTGGTAGTCACGGTAACGAAGCACGAGACGCACCAACTCCGGATCTCTTGTACTCACAGCCTCCTGAAGAACTGAAAGAGGGAGCGAGACGGAGAGTAAAACAGAGCCGATCACTCAGGCCTCATCTAAAATTCATGTGCATGAGCAATTTAAGGGGGCAGCCAGAATTGCCGAAACCGAAGTAGGTCAGAGGAAAAGCTGGTACGACCAATTACTGCAGCTCACCCATCATTCAGCAGACCGCCAATTTGCTGTTAATCCTACACGCTGTTCTACACTCAAACAATTATATAACAATTCCCTTTCTCTTTTAACTGCAAACATGCAGTAAAGCCTAACACGCTGTGTTACAGACTCTACTGTATAAGCTGCTGAGGACAAACAGAAGAGGACCACATACCCCCAGAAACACGGATGCCAATACCATTGATTTCTTTTGTTAGCAGTTTGCTGTCAAGGCAAAAAAGTCATAATACTCATGCAGGTTATGAGGGGGAAGACAGCGAAGAAAAAAAACAGCAGGAGATCGGACTCACTATAAAGACTTTTAAATCAGCCAATATAATTTCAAGGTTTAAAAAATGAACTGATTTCATGCTCCACTAGTCTCCCATTGCCAGACCTCCACATTACATTTGCACAGTGCCAGCAGATAAGAGGTGTCTGGATTCATGAGCGGTTTGGATTTTTTAAAATGGTGCAAAACTCATCACTGCCAAGACAAAAAATGCAGCCAATGGGAAATGTTGTTATGTATTGTTTTGCAAAACCAGCAGATGACATATCATACATTAGAGATTATCAGATTCCTGTTATTTTGACCAACATTATCAGACCATTTGTGACTGAGTTGTTCACTGGGTGACTGCAGTCATTTCTTCTGTTCTGGACGGACAAGGGTTCATGAGTTCATAAGAAATAACAATAAAAGTACCAACTGTCTCCATCATATTGTCATTGTTTACCATAATCACACCACAGTGTCATAACAGGATTCTTGCACCATTTTAAAAGGGAAATTTAATAACTTTTAAACACAACAAACACAATTTATGACCAAAAAATGTCATAACAATTTCGCTGGTAGAAAACAGTCAATTTATTGCAGGGCCCGACCAATATGGAGTTTTTGAGTTCAATGCTGATATCAACATTTAGCAGCAACCAAAAATTTTATGAATTTTTTTCAGCCCTTCGACACTTGCAACAGCATTATAAATTAAAGGGATAACACTTAACTTTATTCCACAACTTTAATTTCACATCTTTGTGAGCAAAATAATGTGCAAAATTGCAGTAAACCTCTCAATATGAGTTTTGCTATTGCCATTAAACACAGCATCTGAAAAATTAATACCCACAGCAAATTTCTGGTAAATTTAAGACAATTTAAGATTTTACTTGCCTAGATTTTAATTTAAGACATTTTGAGACTTCATCTGCTGCTATTAGAGCTATCAATACTATTGAAACTATACCTCTCACCACACACAGAGGGACAGACACACTCACCAGTCCATCCATTGCGGTTCTCCTTGCTAACGTCAGCTCCATGCTGCAGCAGGACTCTGGCACAGTCCAGGTAGCCCAGCGTGACGGCCAGGTGGAGAGGAGTCCGACCACGAGGGTCCAGAGACTCTAAATTAGTCTGGATGGAAGAAAATAAAGACAAATTTAGATAAATACAGGACAGCGTAAGGGAGAGTACCGAGCATAAAAGTAAGAGGAGCTAACAGCGAGGACTGAAGGAGGAGGAGAGGAAATCAGGATTAATCGTGCATCATTCTAGAAAAACATAATAGAGACATAAGTGTGAAAATTATGACAGAGAGATGGAAAGAGAGACTGTGACTGGTGCTAATTGATCTGTCACCACTCCGACATGGCTGGGTGCTACACTACTGCATCCCGCTTATTTTCTGAGCGGGATGGATCAGGTTTTAGTAAACACAGATAAGAGCACCTGCTCCACATCCACAGCTTTTTAGGCAGCCGTCAAAAGTTTCTGACCACATCATCAGTTTGAATCCCATGCAGGAAAATATGAGCAGGTAAAGTAAATAAGGAGCACAGTTCTCAATCTGTCGTGCCCTTTCTTCTTCTGAGCACACGGCATACAACTGTCTGATAATAACATTAATGTTACGTTTGATGCTCTCAGCTCCAATATGTATTGAAGCATGACAACAAGACCTCCTCTCAATCATACCAAAACTCTGATATTATAAAATAAAAAAATAATGCGGGGGGGTTTAAAACCCTCCCAGACATATTAAAAGGCATTTGGTAGACGGCTATAGATAATTTATGAGTGTCAGAATACTAACTTAGTGAAGTCTCTGGTTCTTGGCACTTCTTTTAACTAAACAAGATAAAGTAAGTCTAAGGCTAAAATTTGCTTCTTTGCAGTGTATTAAATGGAATGCCTGTAACTAAATACCTAGAACCTGGAGAAAATTAGAACAGCTTAGAATAGACTGGCTCTGACCTCTAGTCCTAACCATTGACAACAAAAGATCTACTACGATCTCTCTAGGTTCAAGGAGTGGCATGCCTGGAACAACTCACCAAAGAAGTTGATGTTGCGTTGAACAGCTGACATTTTGTTACCTTTCAGCAATAAGAAAACATAAAGTGTAAGATAACAGTGTGTGTAGCGTATTTGCTGGTGTCTGAACCAACGAATGAAGCTAGTCAGATGTTTTTTAGTAGAATAACCCTCCACAGACTCATGGCTTTGATCTGGCAATACATAAAACTACATATGTAAATAGAGTAATAATATATCTGTCTAATAATAACAGGAGACCTCATTCAATTCAAAACATCACAAAGTATAACCAAAAACTAAGAATAATCTTAATCCTCGGTGAGATGATTAAGTAGTTATCTCAACATTAACTGGCATCAACAACATTAATAAACAACTTAGTTTTCTTTCACACATTTAATTTGTAAAATGACCCTCTGTAAATGTCATTTTAATATGTTCTGTTTAAAAAAAATATTAATAATGAATGAATTTAGCGGAATGTTAATTTAAACATGTAGGTCCAATGACTGGATGAGACACTCCTTATCAGCACCCTCTGCCACAGATTATGCAGTAGCATATAGACAGGGTAACATGCTATTATTGATCATGAAGACTCTCACATGTGTCACTGTGTCAACCAGCAATGTTGCTTACAAAGTGTTCATTACTTCGTGAGCTCTGGTGCCTGTACACGTGATGAGAAATCATGTCTGTGCATTCATTTAGTCATCTGCTGGCTGTACTGCTCTGCAAGAAACTACCTGTCCATTTCCCAGGTTACTGCACCACTTGTGCTCATGTTGCCTCTCTCTGCAGTGTGCTGCACTGATCTCAGATCTGCCCTCCAATTAAACTCATACAGATGACTACCATTATTCAGCAACTAGGCCGATCCAAGGTCAGTTCTGTCAGTCTGTGGCAGGTTTGAATGCTAATTAGGGCTTACTCCTGGAGATAACTGAGGCGTGACTCAAAATCAGCACTTCAGTAAAGACCTTATAACACTGTTGTTGATTCTTTCTAGGAATCAAACGAGACTGGAGAACAGTGTGAAGTCTGTTGTTATAATATTAATATCTGCTGTATCAGAAATATGGCTGAGCAGGTGAATTCAGGGAAGAAGCATGCATCTTTATTGATCCACATAAATCCTTAAATCTAAGCAGTGGAGGAAAAGAAAATATATTATGGGTGTTTTTTAAGTAACAGAGAGAAGACAAAACAACTCAACAACTCAATATGACGAAGCTGCCCTGACAGTTTACTGAGCTCAGTGTATAATATCCTAATAAAAATGACTGGCAGTCACTGTCAAACACAGTTTATCTGTTACACTCACATTGTAAGCAGAGACAGAAAACTCAGCCATTACATTATCAATCAGTTACTGCAGATTTCTGTTTGTGCTATTTGCAAGGGAAATGAGGAAATCTGCATGGGATACACACAAACATCGACGAGCATGTGGGTGAAATTACAGCCAATAAAAATACATGTACTAATGCTCACATGCACAAGGACACTCACAGACTCATCAAATGTTCACTCTGGATTGAGTTCAGTAGAACATAACTCAATAATACGAACATGATATGTTGTGGTTTCAGTGTGTTAATGGGTGTGCTGTCTAAATATCCACTCCCTGGTTAACAGCTCTTTGCTGTGATGTGGCAAGAGATATTTCTATTGAAAGAAACTGTCTGTCAGCAAAACTGTAACATGTAAGACTAGTGATGGCTATGGCAAACAAAGATTATGGGGAGGGACGAGGAAAGGGAACAGACGGAGAATAAGAGTTGGAAGGGAGGAGGAAGGTGGAGAGGAGAGTCGAAGGAGACAACAACATGAGGGAGTCCTTCAGGACCAGGGGAGGCTGGGGAATAGAGGCTGGGAGCATCACAGCAAGCAGGGGAAGAAAGAGAGCAGTCAGCTTTGTTAGTGCGTGCTGGATAAGAAGAAGAAGAAGAAGAATTCCTTTATTAATCCCTCAATGAGGGAAATTACATTTTTTCACTCTGTTAGTATATATATATTTTTCAATTGCACATTACACACACAAGTCATGAAACAAACACATGCACATGCATTAGAGGAGAGGTGTCAGAGTGAGGGAGCTGCCCCTTATCCAGGCGCCCCGAGCAGTTGGGGGTTCGGTGCCTTGCTCAAGGGCACCTCGGCAGTGCCCAGGAGGAGAAACTGGCACCTCTCCAGCTACCAGTCCACTCTCCACATTTTGGTCCGACCTGGACTTGAACTGGCGACCCTCCGATTCACAGCCCAAGTCACTACAGACTGAGCTACTGCCGCCCCAAAAACCAATAACCAATAACCAGTGGTTTAAAATGCAAATACAGCCACCTTCAGTGCTGTGTGTGTGAAACAGAGGCAGCAGAAATATGGAGTGTAAAGTAAGGTGTCCATCTCTCAACCATATTGAGTGGTTCTTGCCCAAAATGGAAATGGTATTTTGGAGGAAACCCTTCACATGAAAGGGAGAAAGAAGAGAGAAACGGGGAGACATAGGAAAAAGCTGACGGTAAAAGAAATAGATGTGAGAAAAAGGTCTTCTAAAAGCTCTTCTTTCATAATTGTCTTTTTCATCCATTCCACCCTCTTTAAGTGGCTGTGTTTAATGTTGTTAATGTTGTAATGATCATTACATTAGGCTTATTTTACAGCTGTACTGGATTTCAATGACTTTGGATGCAAAGGCTGATGGTGAATGGCTGAAATCAGTGGAGCTGGAGAGGAGAAAAAGAGGGATGCTAATAAGGGTGAGGCTGAACAGAAACATGGCAGGTTGGACGGAGGCAGAAAGAGAGGGAGGGAATGTCAAGAAAAGATAGCAGTGAGGGGGTTACAATGGAGGATGAGAAGAGAGACAGACTGGAGAGAGTACAGGAAGCTGCCAGGAGAAATATATAAAACAGGAAACAACAGAGCTATCCACTGATGTGAAGCTTCTGGAACTAACTCCACCTCTGCTCAACTACACCTGATGAAGCTCCTGTCCTGCTAAAAGAATGAAAAAAGCAAGAATATGAGAATAATTTTCACTTGCTGCTCTGTGATGAATTACACTGTTAGACACGCAGTATTATTTGTGACATCTATTATGTTCGTTGCAAGTAATTCTGTGTGAGCCTGTCAAATTAAAACCTGCCACATTACTGAGTAGAAGTCAGCTTGCCGATATGTCACACATATCTCCCTTTCCTATTGTTTGACCTTATTGAGAGTCAGAACGCCTTGACTGAGAGCGTCATAAACCTGCTGCCGTGTTCACATTGAATCATGGTCTTGATATAGCAACCTCTTCATCACCAGCTCTGCTTTATCATTACATTTGTTGCGATGACAACTCGGAGAACTATCAGAAGTAAAAAAAAAAAAAAAAGTCCATAGCCTTGGTGATTAGCTGTGGTTCACTTGGTCCAATTTGAATCAAAAGTAGCTGGGAAAGACGAAAATTGAATATGGTGAGAGACGGTGATCAGAGCACACAGAGAGCTGTGAATCACACAGTGAATTCTAAATAAAGTTTGAGATAATAAAACTTTATCGATGGTGACAGCGTCATGTCTAAAACATTCACTGAGTATTTTAAAGTGTGGAACAGCAACACAATAACATCAATGGTGCATGCAGACACACAAACACAAAGTCACACAAAACATAAAATGCGGAAAATAATTTGGAAAATTAGCTAAGTATTAAGACTTGGAAACTTGGAAGGAGGGGCTTGCACATGCATATTTAACCAAGTGTTCTGACAATGGAATGTGTGTGTTGGGGCTATACCACCCCTCACCACTAGAGGGGCGATACTTAATTATAAACACTTTGTTGGTCAAAGTCACTTTAAAGGTCAACCCTGAAAACTTCACAGGGCATTGTTTGACCTTCTTTTCAATGAATTTGAAGTAAAATTTGTGGAGTTCAGCTTTTTGGACCCCACAAATATTTTGGAACTCACTCTGTAAGTGTGCTAGCAGGCCGTGGACCCCACAACAGGATAAAGACAAACACACACACACACACACCACTTAAGTCCAGTTAATGTTCTCGCATCACTAAACACTGACCTGCAGACACACTGACATATTTACTTATTTACATGTGAACAATGTTCAGTACAAAAGCAGAACACACACTCACACACACACACACACACACACACACTTGAAACTAAATTATGATGAAGAACACTGAGTTCCCTTCCTCCATTAAGAGAATAGGAGCTCTCTGGAGGAAATAGCTGTTTACTACTAATGGGTCATATACTCACACACACACACTCACATACACACACATTGGCCTTGTTTGACTTGTGTGGTACTGTAGATACAGTAGGGACGTTATGTCATCCCTGCTCGTCTCTTAAGTCAACAATGATCTCACAATGGATTGTTCCTCACACATATTATGTACAGTAGATCATTTCTGGTGTAATGGTTTGTTCTTTAATTGTCCAGTTTATGGATTAATGATCCAAAACTGGCTGAACTTATGTGTGGTGCCAAAGACTGATAGATAGCAGGTAAGTGTTTCTACTATAGAGATGTTTGAAGCCCTAATAGGCTACAACAGCCTGATAGTGAACCAGCATGCACACACACAGTGTACATTCTGATTTTTGAAGCCAACATTAGCTTGTAAAAATATTTTTACTGAGCGCTTACTTTCCAGAATGTTGACCTACTCCATCTTTAACCCTATCAGAAAGAGTAATTAATAGAAATGCTGCTACTGCCTGTACAAACTGTGACTATTTGAATAAGCTAGTCTAAATGTACACCTGCTGGAGAGATTCAGTCATTAGTATGCAGTCAACAAATAACTTTGTGTGATCTATTGTTTAACTGAAAGGAAGGAAGACATGCTATAATGTTGCATTATTACTTCATGGTAACTTTGGAGATTTGCTCTCCTTAGCAGCAAGTCAATCTGTTTAATTTTAAGAAGATGATGATATATAGTTCTTTATTATGAGAAGAAAACTAGAATTTATTTTTGTGGCAGCTCTGCATGTGTTGCATACAAATGAGACCGAATAGAAGCACACAGTTGCCTCCTTTTTATCTCATTTTTATTTGTATATGCCTTCTAAGACTACTTTGACACCTCCACCACCATTTTTTAAAAACTTTTTCCATATCTGTATCTTTGTCCTTGCTACCTCACAATTTATTCCTTTGCTCCATTCACTCTTTATTTTGTTTCTATCTCTGTTCTCTTCCCCTTTCCACTCTTTTTCTCCATCTATAATCAAACACTTCTCTAATTGTCTGTCCCATCCGTCCCTCTACTCTCCTCTCTGGGTTTCATTCGTTCCCATCTTACCCTCCCTCAACAGTGAGCTCAGTGGAGGTTGCATTATTGATAGGCATCTCTATCTGTGGCATCTGCTTCTTCTCTCCCTCCCTCTTTCTCCCCCCTTCCTCAGTGTGAGCCTGACCTGATGCAGCTTGGCAGGTACTTAGGCCAACATCAATCTTTCATACCAACACCACACACACACACACACACACACAAAACTGTGGATATACTGTACAGCAGCTTTCCCAAAATGTTTGTGCATGGGGCACACAGGAGCAGAGGGTGGCTATGGGAGGGAGGAGTACAAAAATAACTTTTCCTCCCCCTCTGCCTCCCTTCTTGCCTCTGTGATTCTACACGAAGAAGAGACTTTGACAAACGCTGCGCTGCCATGAAACCCTGATCCATTTTCACTGTGGCAAAGCTTCAGATAGGAAAGGACAGGACAAAACCTGCGTGACAGATGATAACGAGTAGAACAAATGGCAATGATAACTCCACAGAAGAGTCAAAAAAAGCTCTACTTAACACCAAAACACACCAAATCATTAATGACAATGCTAGAATGACCCACATTCCTGCATATGTAACTTCTCTGTTTGTTCAGTTTAACCTTGTCCCCACTGTCGGATAAGCAGACAGACAGAAAGACACAGAGATAGAGATAGAGAAAGAGCAAACGGGAGGGATGCTGATGGACCTGCCAGAATGGCAAAGAAAGAGTTTATCTAAAGGTGATGACACCTGTTTTTTGCCTCAACATAACAGGAAAGACAGAGATGAGAGAGTAAATCTCTCAGACAGTGCATACGATATAAAAGAGCGTAATCACTGAATGTAGAGGCTGTAGCCACTGCTGTCACTTCCTTTCTTGTGTTTCTGTGGTTGTGTGTTTAGGGAGCGTGTGAATTATGTCGCAATTTCAGGTGTGTGGTCTGGCAGGCGATGGTTGCACTTAGCCTGGGCTGGTAATGAAATCAGGGGGTAATTTTCTCTGGGACATTTCGAATTTAACAGGCAGAATATGTGCTGGGCAAATTAAAGGAATATCTTGATGCGTTTACATTTATTCATTTGTTGGTTAAAGTGCCTTGGTTTGTTTCACATTTGAAAACTAGCTTAAACTTGTCCACTCTCAGAAAATGAAATAACTACTCACAAGTCTTTAATCACCTTCAGATTTAACTACCTTGATCCAGAATAGCATCAATATTAATACAACCAGCTGTGTCATTATATATTAAAACTAACTCTTCCACCTGGGATAGCTGCTAACCCTTACACATTAACTTTTTTTATTCATAGCCTTGGAAGAGCAGACCGTTATCCAAGCTGCTGCATTCAGCAGAGAGCTGCACAGAGTAGGCAGCAGGCAAATGATGCAGGAGAAATAGCCTCATTTATGAATATCACAAAACACAATAACGTCTCCAGGCTGAGTTTCCTCACGCTCGTGGGCTGCCTTGCTTATCCATCGTTGAATCATGAACTGCAGAGGGGAAGTCTACAGTATAACATCTAGCTGCCAGTTTACATGTACCATGGCAATTTTGGGTTCTTCAATATCCTTCTGTGGATATCTCACTTTCATCCATGCCATTATTCCAGCTATTGAACTCGACTGGAACTTCACCCTCACATAAATGTCACCAGAATAATGGGGTCTGTCCATCCCGACTCTTTCAAAACTGTCCTTTGAATGGAGACATCATCACAGGAACTGCTTGGAGTTTTTGACTTTGGTCGTGAGCATGGTCTGAGAGATGATGACCTCTTTCAAAATGTTGGCTGGCCAACAAATCTACATGAGCAGTCAATCACGGTGGTTGAAATACTCAGACATGGTGATGTTTTGCCTATTGTGCAGGCGGCTATTTTGCAGGATCAGTAACACAGGGTTCAGAGAGAAATAATCAAGCCATATCAGCAGCTGGACTCACACAAGCTGGAATCACACGAAAGAGATCTTGCTGAGTGACGAGATCTCGCAAAGTCACATATAATCACGCCATATAACAAGTTGTAGCGGAGCATCAGTGAAGAGACAACCACACTGTGTCCACTGATTAGAAGGAAATTGATTGCACGATCCGCTGCAAACACAGATTATTTTATTTTGAAAATAAACTGGATGTTTTCTTTTGTGTCTGTACACGACTTCCTGTCCTGCACAATCTGCTCTGTGCTGAAGTCATGCGCCGTGTGCCAACGTCCGACAAAAACAGAAGCTCTGTTGATTTGTTTTGACAGGCGTTGGCACGTCGGCTGTGTTTCGCATTCAGTGGAAATTGACACATTGATTCAAATGGAAATGTATCGATTCTGACAAAACGTCGGCGTCGTTCCACATCCGGTGGAAATTTGGGGCAACCCTTATCATGAAGCAAAAAAATTTTCTTCCTTGGACTGGACAAAACAGGCACAACTTATTTCCAGGAATAAAATGATTATTAGAAGACTGCCACAAAAACTTTTTTTCTATCATCAGTTTTTGTGTTTATTGTTTCCATCCCTCAGGGCCTTAATTTCTTTGTGCCCCATCTTTCCTTCATGTCATCTCCTTTTACTTTACTCATACTGTGAATAGCTCTTTCTCGTTGTTAAAAGCTTTCAGCAATTTAACTAAATCTGAACCCAACCCAGACGTCATGGCATCTTTTTGTGGCTTTGCTATGCTGCAATTAGGACTTGAGTTTCATTACTGAGTTAAGTGAGAGGGGTGAGGGTGGGGTGGATAGATGGATGGTTGGAAGTAAAGAGGGAGGGATGGCACCAGGGGATAGAGGAGAAGGAAATCTTTATACAGAGAGTGGAGAGAAGGGACTCAGAAAGCAGATTGTTGGAGTAAAGATTACACAGTGAACCTGTGAGACCTAATATATGGTTCTGATTCGTCACGCCAGCAACCTGGCATAAGATTTTATAATGCTGATTTAACACCTTGCAGAGGGCATTATAATCAAACCATGCACCGAGTGAAAAAGAAAGAGGGGTCAGTCACTGAGAGGACAAGACACAGCAATGGAAAAACAGAGCAGATCTTTGCTATTTCCTGCCTTCGTCTTCAGTTAGACCATCACTCTTTATGTGTCTCTGTTCTTTTTCAATAACACTGTGTTTTTACGCCTGTTTGCAGCCCAGACGGCCTCTGCTCATGGTCAAAGTCTCATTATTCCCTCCCCACATCCACTTACTCCTTACCCTTCACTCCCTTCATCACCTTGTTTGCGCCTCCACTCTTTAGTTCAGTCTGTCAATAACGCCTCGCTGCTTTTCACTGTTTCACTTCTCTTTACCGGCTCCTTATTCACATCAACCTTGTTTTATGAATCTGATGAACACAGTTAAAAATTGATTTCTCATCTTTTATCTTTTATCCTCCACTACTTGTTATTCTTCCTACCTCTGTCTTCCCCTTTGTACTTCTTTCTGTGGTCAGCTGTGGGTCCCTGGCATTTATTCAACCACTCCTCCTGTTACTATGTTCACTTTCCTCTCTCTGGCTACATCCATAACCGATGAACCAATTATTCCACTGGATCCTGTTGTGGCAGCATTTCTGCTCCCCTCACTCACTCTCACATACAATCTGTCACATGCTGCTTATGGCAAATTGGACAAGACTCTACATATAGTTGTACAGTGTTGGAGAACATGCGTTTAAAAAAACAAACTTCATCATCATCCCATTCATCGCTGCACTGGAAAATAATAAGAGGGTGATTGGAAATGACTTTCAGCATTTCACCAAAGGTTGGACAGACTTTAAAACGCTCTGATATGAGGACAGCTGTAGATTATCTTTATTTTACTGTGGCACAAGGCAGAGATGAGTGATATTATACAGTTTCTCTACAGCTAAGTGGCTACTGAACTCATCAGAGCCCAACCATTCGGTCTATAACAGCATGGCCATGATGCTATACCCCGATGCCTAGCATGTGATATCATAGGAACTATCACAATGCACTCTATTGTAATCTGTACTTCTTATATTTTCTTCTTCATCTATGTTCCCATGTAATTTTTATGTCACAATAGATACCTCTCTCTAAAAGTGGATCATGAAGTCATTGAGACAATAGACAATATGCCGAGTGTGCGTAGACATAAACAGTAAGACAATCAAAGCCTGTATGAACTGGATTTAGTCTCTTAGTACAGAAAATCTAAGTACCAGATAACACACATCTCTCCCCTTGTGATGCCTAACCATGACAAAAAGGAAACCACATATAATGTACTTAAAGTTCCTCAGACGTTTGCCACTTGTTGGTTACTAGGCAAATGTAATCCAAATAGTCAGTGTGGCTGCCTGAAAAGGCATGTAAGTGATACCGTAATGTGCAGGCAAAGCATGAAATAAGAACATTATTCTTGTTTTAGGCATTTCATTTCTACAACAAACAGTCTGTACTGTCTGCAATAAATAAATACATCTGTGAAAAATATTCTACACATTAACAGACTGCTTAAAGTTGGCTGGATGAGATGGAATGCATGAACAAACGGAAGTTATTTTAGTGTTTTTTAGTGATGTTTATGGTGTTTTTCCGTGTTTATGTGCTGTTTCTGTATGTATTAGACTTCACTTAAGCACTTATTTTAAGGCCAAGTGTGACAGCTAAAGCTTAACCTAAACCTAACTAACTGATGTTTGCCTCAACCTAAGTGAGTGGATTTGTTGCCTCTTGCTGGTTCTGATCCTTCACAATCCACACGCTCAATAAGGCAAGACATGAACACCGCTGGCAGGGTTGAAATAGAATAAGGTCAGAAAAAGCACATGATTTATCTAATCCCAAATGTGGATTGGTGGCCTTGATATTCATGTTGGCAATATTTAAATATTGAGCATACAAATATAAGTCCAAACATGTGACAAAATGTCCTAGTTATGCACGGCAGGCAGGCCAACTAGGACTCGGACGTACTTAAAATACTGGAGTCTTGATTTAGAGAGGAGAGATCTTAGTAGCTACAAAGATAATTAACATTTTACATTTTAATGACAGTTAACTGTGTTCATTATTCCTGTGACAATCAACTTCCATCACTTGCCTGCAGCTATAAAAAAAAAAAACTCTGCGCTGTTAAAAGGCTTTTGAATGGACTGGAGCCAACAGCGATGGGAGTCCCACAATTACCCAGACTGCTTCTTGACACCTGTCATCGCCATGTGCATGTATGTGTGTTTTCATGTGTGACTGACAGAAGCTCAGGGTTGGAGCATGTTTGTGTGTGTGTGTGAGTGTGTGCTGTCCTAGTTTAGGCAGCATAAAGTTAATTTGACATCCATTTTATGTCATAAAGGGGATGTCAATTGAGTTCCACGATGTGATGCTGATGTTACACTGATTTTATTTGTTAAGTAGCTGATAAATTCAGGATGTAAGATGTGATGTGATTCTTTGTGACTATGCAAAGAAGCACTGCAACATGTGACACAAGCAAAACCACAATGACATGTGCACACAAATACATAGAAACAACCATGCCAGCAAGACGTACACAGGTAGTTTCAATAGTTATAGTTATAGACGGAGCAGAAGTTCATCAATAATGAGAGGGGAACAAGAGAAGAAAGAAAAGTGAAGCTCTCATTTTCAGTCGTTGTTTACGACCTGTCTCCTCACAACTTGCTCTGATCTACCATCAAACAGTGAGGCTCATAATGGAGGTTTAGGCTTCTGGAGCTGGCATAAAAAGTCCTATTCTGCCGTTCCTTAAGCAGCTTTAAAGTCAAAATAAAATTATGGAACCTATGAAATCCAATATAGTCAAGAAGTCAGGGGATTCATTGAAATAGATGGAGGATGAAGGCATAGTTTTACAATTTGCATAGGATTATGGTCTCACTGTGTTCATGTTTCATAAAGTTTCTATGCTGGTGAACAACATTACAGAATATATCAACATTTGTCTGCCGGGATAGTTGGTAGAGACGGATCTACACAGAGATTTACAATAAAATGAGTAATTCTCCTACACAAGCTCCAGGGTAAGGTGACTAATCGTGCTGAATTACGTAGGATCAACACCAAATCTTTTTGATAGTGAACACCTCGGTACAGATGTTCAAGATGATTTGTGCTGTTCTAACACAAGATAAAAGAACTATGAGGCAATTTATTGGCTTAGTTCATAAAATGATCAAATGTGATATAGGTCCAAGGTTCAAATGCACAGTGGAACAGCTATAACATCTGCATCATAAATATATTTATAGATACAAGGCTTCCTAAAATATTAATGACAATGAGGTTGAGGACTGTGTAACCCAAACACGGCAAATGTTTCAGTTCAGAGAACTTGATGTGAAACAGCCCCATATGTCAGTAATTTATATTTTCATTTCGCATAAGCATAAATCTCAGCTGAGGCAGTTGGCTACTAGTTTTAGAGTCATCCAAGCAAAAGCAGTTTGAATTTGACACGTCTGTGGGTTGAGATAAAAAGCTATTGGGTTGCTAAATCATTAGAATTAATCCTCTGGGAAACTTCCATCCACCAGCTATCAAGACAGGTTTAAATACTGGATTGACGAAACAACTGATTTGATGTGAATTTTAAACCAAAGTACCAATGAAGAGTCATTTACTCATTTAAATTCCAGCAAGGGCGGCACGGTGGTGTAGTGGTTAGCACTGTCGCCTCACAGCAAGAAAGTACCGGGTTCGATTCCCGGCCCGGGGTCTTTCTGTCTGGAGTTTGTACGTTCTCCTCATGTCTGCGTGGGTTCTCTCTGTTACTCCGGCTTCCTCCCACCATCCAAAAACATGCATGGGGATTAGGTTAATTGGCTAATTTAAATTGACCGCAGGTGTGAATGTGAGTGTGACTGGTTGTCTGTCTCTATGTGCCCTGCAATGAGGTGGCGACTTGTCCAGGATGTCCCCTGCCTTTTGCCGTAAGACAGCTGGGATAGGCTCCAGCCCCCCCGCGACCCTATGATAAGCGGTAGAAAATGGATGAATGGTTGTGTCAGCAGAGAAAATTACTATTCAGCAACTGCAAAGCTACATACATTTGGTTGATCTAGAAATGGTTAATTTCGAGGAAATAAGTTATGAGTACCTCTGATTAAAAGAGGTATTAGCCTGAGAAAAGCTATGACTTTTTAAATGCAAGAAGGTAAGAGTGTGCAAGTGTAAATGTGATGCATGGTGCATGCTCTCAGAAATCTGTTTAGTTGCTAACCTGCATGCATTTCTTATGTAATGGCAAAGTGCTTCAGTACATCTGCAAAAAAGAAAAAAAAAAGAAGCATGCATGCATGTGCTTGCACACACACATTAAACACACCAGTGTTTAACACTCATCATGTTATGGAGTCCCTCACCCTAAGCTGAAGTAGGCTGCTAATTTTACCAGTGGGTGAAAATAAATCTCCATGCTTTTGATTATGACAAACAACATCTTATCTAAACACACAAAAGCTTAATGATTCCATTACTGTATTTACTGTGGTGGCTGACAACTATTCGCCCACATGCTCAGTATCTGCATTGTCTCACCCACTCACAAACGGTTTAGGTGCTGGTGGGAAGGTAGAGAGCCTTCAGTTTTGTATAAATCACGCAATATTGCTGCTTAAACACATGCATAAAGCACCTCTGACTCTGACAAGCCAAACACACACACACACACACACACACACACACAAATACAGAAACACTGCAACACCATCAGGGTCAGAAATTACATTCATTTGCAGTTGGATGTTTTCCAGGAATAAACTCGTTATAACTTCTCGTGCATATAAAAATCACAGGGATATGGTGGCTATTTAAACACGTCTGTTGTGTTACTCTGTGATTTGAAAATGAATGGCAAAAATAAATTAGTATAGATGCAATGGTCTACAAGTGTCCCCCCTCCACCCCACAGATAACAATGAACTGCGCTATCCCCAGTTATTGACAGGCTCTTGAATGGAGTGCTCCATGGATGTTATCTTTAAACAACACCTACTACATCAGGGTACATTTATGGCCCCACACGCCCATACACACGCTCTAATAAAGACACAGGCCTATGTCTGTCAGGAGAGATGCGTTAGATCGCTCTCCACCGTCTCACCTGCTCGTTCGTTGCCAGCTCTTTCTCCAGCTGTCGGTGTTTGTTGTGCCACACCAAATAGTGGACAGGATAACGACTCTTCTCCGGAGTTTTCTTAGCCGAAATCATCCTCGGATCATAGTTTGCCTCCTCCTCTTTCTTCACTGTGGATTGTAAAGATACTTTGTGATTAATTTACGCTATATAATCAAACCTATCATCCTTTATCTGCGGCGATGCCCGGCGGCGTATATGGGGGCAGCCTTGCGCGTAACTGCTGGCTCTGCTTAGAATAAACAGCAAAGCCCCGTGATAGAAAGAAACCCCTCGTTTGATGGTCCCCGTACGAGCTACACCTTTATTTCTCCTCCACCTCTTGCCTCCTTCTCTCCCTCTTCCCTTGCCTACTCTAACACATCTACCCTCCTCCTCTCCTCCCATCCGGTGGTGACTGAGAGAGATGCGTTGACAAGCTGCAATGAAATGTGCGCACACTCCGCCAATCCGCTGTCAGGGATGCTGTGATAAAACATATGCTTCGAGAAAAAGAACCGCAGGAATTATATTCAAATGCAGAATAGCATAAAATGCATGCATATATACAACCAGTGACTGCAAGAATTGACATGCATGTTTGATTGATCCGTCTTTTTAATGTTTTCTTTTTTGTGTTTTTTTTATTTTAATTTGTGTCCTCATAAAATAATAGTATAATAATAATAATGATAATAATAATAATGATAACATTAAAATGTTCCACATATTTCATATTTATCTATTTTTATTTATTGATAAATATCTATTTAATCTATAAATATAGCTTAACCCAGGGGCGTGCATAGACTTTTTGAAGGGCAGGGGCAAAAAGAATAAAAAGGGTACCCACAGTATGTTCTTGCCACTTAAGAAGGCACTTGAGCGCATGTTTTTGCCACCCAAGAGGGCATTTCATCATGTTTTAAACAGCAAAGACGGCAATTTAGTGTGTTTTGCCAACCGGGAGGTATTTTAGCACGCGTTTTTACTTGATTGCACGTTTTTTCCTCCAAAGAGACTCCCCAGTGCATTGGCTTAACCATTCAATAATGAAAAAAAAATAACAAACAAGGTTTGTTAAGGGTTTAAAATGGGATAATGACACTTTCATCTGTTGCTAGTTTGCTTTTGATGACAAGGACTATTTCCTCAAAATGTTACATAATGCAAAACATCCGAGGCCTAAATAATACTGAACCGGTCCTTATTGCTGTTTAAATGAGGAAACAATGTGTGTCCATGTCATTAGGTCAACATGCATTTAAATCCTGTTCACACATATATTGGTGAGCTGATTTTTCTATCTATATTGATCTCAATCCACCTCACCTTTGAAGAATGACAGGATTATTTTTGCCCCATCACCCCTCCCTGGCCCTCCAGAGGTAGGCAGCAGCCCGCAGGGATGTTGGGTGTGTGTGCGGAAACTGACAGGTAGAGAGCTGCCGTCTCTCGGTGAGTTGCAGGCAATGCAGGGAACGGATTTAGTAAATATTCCGATATGAGGTTCATACAGTCAGCCAGAAGAACTATGTCCGCATAACTGGGCTCCAGACTTGAGTTCAGCAGTGGACGTGGGCGAAGAGACCACAGGAACAAACGGGAAATTCAACTGTCAGCTGGCCGGGAAAACCGATCACACCACCCGGCTTCCGGGGATTCAGGGGCCGCATCGGTCGACGGCAGACGTCGGTCGGTAACTCGGGGGAGTAGGGGCGATCAACCACATCATCGCCGACGTCCACTTCTCGATTTCATCCACTTTCGAGATGTCAAGAAAGCTACAAAGGACAGAAGTCTGCGCCGACTGCAGTGCGCCAGGTAGGGAGGAGGAAAATAAATCAAAAATAGACCACTATGCTGGAACAATACGTTGGGAGGGCGACGTGGTGGGACAACAAGGGCCGAAGCTGCTGTCACTGTCAGCGGGTCCACAGAGCAGGAAAACGGCCGGGGCTTCCAAGCGTCGCTTAGGCCCCAAATAAACAGTGAAAAATAGGCGTGTTGTCACAACGGGAAAAATCTGTGGCTAATAGCTGCTCATCGTTGATTGAGCGGCTTGATATGTGTATGAATATGTATTTGAACATGACCATGTGTGAGGGTGACAGTTTGTGAGCTGCAGTGGACGAGCTGAGTGTCAGATTTATGTCGCTTTTCTACTTGGAGAGACGTTTGTTTTGATTTTCGTGACCGGGAGAGACTTCTTAACGCGTTAGCTTAGCCTTGCTAACGAGCAGGCGATTTAAACTCACTGCGTTGCTGGCTGTTATTAAACATTTAGCTTACACCCAAAGTGCTACCATACAATATAATGATTGTATTTCAAAACGGTTTTGTTATTGTTAGCTCTCGCTGCGGCGTTTTGAGATTGTACACCTGGCTAAAGTTGCTAGCTTAGCTACACCGTTAGCTGCTATAGCTAACTTTTGCTAAACAGCAAGTTCTTGCTAAGCCGAATCAGTTTTCCGTCAACTATAGTTAACAGTTACTAGTTTTAAACATTATTTTTGTTAGTCTGTATAGACTGCTGGAAAACCCTGAAAAGGCGTAACTATTTTTAGTTAAAGCCACGATATAATATAAATATATTCATTGTTTAATGTAGTTTTAGTCTCCTCCACAGGAAGAGAATCTAGGAGCAAATTAATTTGAAAGCCACCTTAAAGTGAAACATCTAACCTGACTCAATATGAAGTCGAAAAGCTAAATATGTTCAAACTTCACCTGTAAAGTAATGAAAAAAGTAATGTGTTATACACACTGTTGTGTATGAAAACAAGGTATGACCACTGCAATGAGCATTCCAGTTGGTGGGTTCCTTTTACCTTATTTGCCCCTTGTGTTGGAAAGGCAGTGCCAACCTGGGTACCTTTCAGCCTTCATGTTTAGTCTGAAACACTCGATTATTGGTGTGTGTGTGTGTGTGTGTGTGTGTATGTTGCTTGCACTCATTCATGTGTACATGCATTACAACAGCTGCCCTCTTCACAGCTGCTCCCCCTGATAGCAGTGTCTGTGTTTCTCTGTGCTAAACTGTCATAAGCTTCAGGGCCTGACTGCTCAGTTTTCAAAATCTTGCTGCTTTGTGACCTGAACTGATTCTCTGCTAGTACTACACACTTCCCCTCCTGCTGTCTGTCCTCCCCTCCTGCTGTCTGTCCTCTTGCCCCTTCCAGTGCATTCCCTACGTTTTCATTTGACCAGTTGGGCCTTGAATGCCATAGTAATTTTCAGTTTTAAATATGTGATGTCCTTGTTAGGAAAAAGGAAAATATATCGGCAACGTTTGCTGTTCTCTGTGTTTGCATGGGTTTTATTTGATTTATTTATAGGTTTTTCATAATGGGGTTGAGCCTGGTTGTGTTGGTGTACTTGTTACTTGCCTTCTTCTGCTACCATCAGCTCTTTACGTGCAGCCCCTCCTTGCGACGACATGCACACACACGCGCAGCGTGTTCTGCAAAATGCTGACCTAGCCACTGGTGACAGGCCACCTCCCTACTACCCAGCTTTGTGTCATAGGGATAACTAGATGGCATTGCCACAAAGGACGGCTGATACTCCCAGTCCAAGCCAACCCTCGGGAGGCTTTAATGTCATACCGTGGCAATATGCACAGTTTATAGCAACAATGACTCTCGTTGTTATGATAGTAAATGCTTTAATGAACACAGACACAGTTGTATGAAAAACTGAGAATCCTGTGCAAGCATTTAGAGCAGTTTGACAGTGGCAGCCAGTTCCTATATGGTGTAATGTTGTCAAGTGTTTCTGTTGACGCTGTGCCTTGTGTTCGGTTTAGTTTAAAAAGCAAACCTGAATTATAATCAACCTAATAGTGGCTTGAGCTAGCAAGTTGACCTACGTGTTGCTCCTGGATATTAAAATAGTTATTTATTGGATTATGGAAATGCAGGCAATAGTTGTTTATTTCAGCAAGAGTTATCCAGGCTTTAAAATTGTATTGTATTGATAAATTGGGTCAACTTTCAGCAGAATTATGTCATGCTGCAGTTCTGACCAATACCTGCTGCCAATAGTGTATTCAGTTCTAATAGCTTAATGGTGTAGCCTCATATTGATCCAGCGAGCCAAGCAGATAGCATAGCCTATGGGAGTTTTTATATTTATTACGCAGATTAAGGAATTAAATTGCTGCAGTCCAGCCCTTAAAGCCTACGAGTTGCTGTTCTAAACTAGGCTTTAGCTCTTATCAGAGCCATTTTGCATTGCTGCTACTTTTTCTGCAGGCAAAAAGACTTTCAACATGCCAGTTCATCTGATGATGGACTATTTTAGCTCCATTAATACCCTAAGCCCAGACAGTTTTATCCCGGCCTGAGAGTGACTAATACAGATAGAAGGTGTGTGTGTGTGTGTGTGTGTGTGAATGCATTATGTGCAAATGTAAGTGTGCATATATTTGTTTTGATATTGCAGACTATATTAGCTGTGAGCTGCTCATCACATCAGGGTCCTGAGGGCATAAACATGACCCAGACTCTCTGGCTTGTCTGCCAGCGTCAGTAGACTGACATTGGCTTTAGCTGCTTCTTCCCCTGCTGTTCTCACCTCATTCACACACATCTATTCTGATGTTGGGTAGAAAAAAAATAATGCACACCACTGCAAAATCACACCGAACAGACTAAAACAAATACCAAATGTTGTTATGGAAACCTCAGACTTGTGTGGAAAACTAGTCGATCTGACATTCGGCGCAGCCAGTGAGGCACCGGTTTTACACCAAGCTGCTTATGACTTACTTAGTCTTTGTATGCATGTAGAAGCATGCATATTTTATTGGTATTTAGCTTAAATTTGAACATTCCCATGTTTCACATACACTGTTGCTGTAATATTTAATCTGCAATAATATGTAATATGGTAAAACTTTGACTTTCAGTCTTACTTACTGCTGCATATTGTTTTTTGATACAGTATTTTACAAAGACAGAGTTTAATAATTCTTTTTGGTTCAATATAGCTCTACATATGCAACCACATTAATCAAAGCAGGGCTCTGTGCATGCATTGGTTCATTAGTAAGTAATAGTTCCTGGAGTATAGTGGGCTAAGGGCAGCTATAATCCAGCATATGGAATATTCAGTATGTGTGATCCAACTTTATCCAGCACATCCACATGGCATTTGTTAGCTATCTAACACAGCTCACAAAGGTGCTGGCTCGGCATGCTGTATAGTATATATACCCACGCCTTACTGCAAGTAAGCAGATGAGAAAATACTGAAGTTAGCTAGTGTTTGAGTTGACCTTGAATGAGAAAAGAGGACTAACAGGAGCATGTGTTTGACTTGTCCTTGAGCCCTAAGCAGGCTAGCTGTGAAGATAGAGCACATTTTGGGGAAAAATGTCACCGATGCTGTGGTAGTAAACTGAAGTTCCCCTCACCCAGGATACTTGAATATGAAGCTGTTTATTGTATTATTGTAGTGCAGGCCAGAACTAAAGTGACTGTTGAAGCATATAAGTTCATAATGCTTGTCATAATACCATTTATCACTTTCTGTTCTCCTGTCAGACCCGGGCTGGACCAGTATCAACCGAGGGGTCCTGATCTGTGATGAATGCTGTTCAGTCCACCGCAGCTTAGGCCGCCATATCTCCATAGTCAAGCACCTGAGGCACAGTGGATGGCCTCCTGCTCTGCTGCAGGTAGGGCTGAAAAATGAAGAGTGAAGGAAGGGGAATTTCTGCTAAATTACATGCATACTATTATGTTTGTACGGTCATAAAAACAATAAATTGAAATTGAACTGTAAGGTGACTTTACTCACATATTCTTATCATTCTCTTGCATTGTGGTGGTCCCTCACTGAGTCACTGCTGCATGTGTGTTTCAGATGGTTCAGACCTTGGCCAGCAACGGGGCCAACTCCATATGGGAACACAGTTTGCTGGACCCTGCTCAGGTACAGAGCGGTCGGCGGAAACCCAATCCCCAGGACAAAGTCCAGTAAGTCTGCTCTCTATAGGCTTTCACACACATCTCCCAGCAATCACCTCTGCTGGGGTAAATTATTGTCCCTGACATACAGAAATGTTATATGACCTTTCTGGAAATAATTTGGTCTCTGCAGTAGTTAAGATTAATTGTTCCTTAATGTCCATTAAACAACAGGCACCTTCACTGGTGGAGGTTTGCAGTGCTTCGTGGTATGGGAGATAGCAGGAAATCTTATGTTCATTTCACGACAACTGTGTGGAAGCACATACCCTGACTCTGAAAATGTACTGAGTTGTATATTGTGTTAATATCTTTGTAAAACACGTAGGAAAGTAGCAGTAACCCATTAGTTCTGGCTCATTCAGTAGGATGTTAAGGAACCTTCGTCTTCATCTTCCTGTTAACCATCTTTCCCTCTCCCCCGGTGCAGCCCCACTAAGTCAGAGTTCATCAGAGCCAAATACCAGATGCTGGCCTTTGTGCACAAGCTGCCCTGCCGTGATGATGATGGCATCACTACCAAGGACCTCAGTAAGGTGAGGGCTCAGTATTTTACAGCAGAGGTGTTGAGGATTTCAACATAATTAGCCTATATATACATTGGCATATTGCTGATAACACATCAAAATCTGTATGCGATGCTCTATTTTTTGTTTGCTGAATTACAGGAGAAGCTTGGACAGATTGAAAAAAGATGATTAATCTGATTTTATCAGCATTTTTGATTGTTAGTTATGACTGCGTTGTTAGTTTCTTGATTTTTTTGTTCTGCTTCATAACCTGCCAGCATGACTCCGGCAACTCATTTTGGGCAGTTTGCCCAAATAGAGATACCATGTTAACACCAACTAATCTTTTTAATCTTTCCATCAGTCAGTACGTTTACATGCACACATGCATGAAGTTCAATTTATTGCCTTAATCCGACTAATATCAAGTTTTAAAAGCCATATGTACACCTTAGACTGTAGTCAAACCGAACTGGAGTTTTTATAATCGGACTGTTCGTGCCAGATAATGCGGTTCTAAGTCAAGCTTTTCCAGCATGTATATGCAAACTACAGTTAGCCAGACTATTGACTATTGACCATTGCTGCCTTTGTTTGTTAATTGGTCTTTATCCATGAGGGCAACTGGAAGAATGCCAAGACGAAAGGGTGTGTAGCGCCACCTAGTGTCTCAGAGGCGAACGTACCTCACTCAATAATTCAACTTGCCGCGCATGTACACTCAGATTTCTCGGAAACCCCAGTTAAATTCTTAGCTGGGTTATTGGCAATAGCTCGGCTTAGATGTGCTTGTAAACGTACTGACTGACACTCTTTGTTCATCCCTCTTCTTCCTTCCTCTCCCTCTTTGTTTTCCTCATCAGCAACTTCACTCCAGTGTGCGGACGGGGAGTTTAGAGACGTGTCTTCGGCTCCTGTCCCTTGGCGCTCAGGCCAACTTCTTCCATCCGGTCAGGAAAAAAAATCAACTCACTGACTCACTCCATCAAGCAATATGCCCTGCTGTTCAGTTTCTCTCTTTATGCCGGGCCTCTTGTCCTGACTCTGCTGGTGTGTCTGGTTCCAGGAGAAAGGCACCACCCCGCTCCATGTGGCAGCCAAGGCAGGACAGATCCTGCAGGCTGAACTGCTCGTCGTGTACGGTGCAGACCCAGGGGCGCCTGACATCAACGGACGCACACCTATGGACTACGCAAGGTACAAACCAGTGGAAACACACACCATTAATAACAGAAAGGAGAAGGGTAAATGTATGGTTTAGATGTGGATTATTTGTGTCTCTTCCAGGCAGGCGGGACATATAGAGCTAGCTGAGCGGCTGGTGGAGTGCCAGTACGAACTGACGGACAGATTAGCCTTCTACCTTTGTGGAAGGCGTCCAGGTAATGCACTGCATGAGTTTGTGTGCACCTCACATTCCCTTGAGCACAGCAGTTAACCTCAGTGACGTGTTTGATCATCTTTATCCAGTTACTGAGTCTTTTCTTTCCTCTCTCCTTCTCCTCAGATCACAAGAATGGCCATTATATCATCCCTCAAATGGCAGACAGGTATGAACCATGACATTATTGTTTTGTATCAAAGTGGTTATGAGTTCCTTGCTTTCGCATGCATGTTGTGGTTCGATCGCATGAGGTTTATTCATTAGTACACTTGAATTTTGCAGCTACCTGACTTGCCATACTACCATGTCTGCTTCTCTTCACTCTCTCCCTTGTGTGGATGCAGTTTAGTGTTCTGACCAGAGGGTGGCACTATAGCATATGTAACCCCACCCCAAAAAAGGAATTACTGTAATTAAAGAAGGTCCTTGGCATTGTGTTTTTGTGAATCTAAGCTCTCACAGATACCTGTAATGATTTAGGTGTGATTGTTTCATTAATCTTGAACTGAAGGTTTGATTTGAGAGGTGCAAAAGTGCACGGTCAGGTTATGATAAATCAAGTTCAGGACCACTTGGCTCAGCTTCCTTGAAATATTTGATGGTGCTGTGTTTTCTCAGCTGAGTCAGAGACATAGCTTCAATAATATACTCGCTAATGAATGTACATGTTATGCAGATAAATCAGTCGCACATCTGCTAAGAATCTGTTTGTTACTTCTGAGCTGCCATCTAACTCCACCTGCATCTGTTCTCTTCTGGTAAATGGTTCCTCTTGATAATAACAATTAAAGCTGTTTTGATGTGGCTTCTCTACCCTCTTTCTGTCTGTCTCTCCTTTTTCTCACTCGTCTTCTGTTCTCTCCATTTCGCTGCGCTTGGTGGAGCCAGAGCTCGTCCTAAGTGCCCGACACAGAGGTATCTTTACTTTCCTTGTTCCTTTTTTTCCAGTATCTCTTCCTTCATTTCAGTCCCGTCTGTCTGCTGCCCCATTTTTTGTAGATTTCCCTGATCTTTACCACAGTGAGCTCTTCTCTGGTTGAAAGATTGTTAAGCCTCAAACTGTTATCACTAGAAAAAAAAACAAGGAAAGAAAGATGATGACTAGCTAACCTAGACCTAAAATAAAGTCGGTAAACATTGGACAATCTGTGTAATAAAGCTTAACAAATAGATAGAAAGTTATACTTTAAATATTTGCTACTAATCTGTACAGAGTTTACATCAATCCCTTTTGATCTGACACCCCAATCACCCTTCCCACCTCCTCACCTCTTCCTCCTCTCTCCATATCCACCTCTTCCTCTCCAACCTCTCCCTCCCTCTGTGTAGTCCACTGTTTCTTTGTGATGCTTGTTTTTCTTTGTTGTTGTTTTTAGTCTGGACCTCTCAGAATTGGCCAAGGCTGCCAAAAAGAAGCTCCAAGCGGTGAGTCGGCTTGAATTGTATGATATTAATCATAGCTTATTGCACATTCACACTGCAATTGTACAGAAAATGGTAAGAAAGTTACTTTTCAGACAAAAGTTTGAGCAAGTTTTCTTGAAAGTAATGTAAAAAGAAGAGTACTTGGTTGAAGAAAACGGGCAAAAAAGTTGGTTGGCGTAGCAGCCAGATTTTCTCTTCCTTGCCAAAATAATGTTTGTCCACTCCACGGCCATCTGTTCAGCCCACATAATACTAATAATCCAAAAAACTCAGCTGATGGTCAGCATTTGAAGGACTTAAGTCACAAATCATGACACAGTTTTGGGAAGAAAAATGTTTGACTGAATGTAATGTTGCTCTAGCCACTTTGTTGCTGTAACAATGCAAATTTCCCCATATGTGGGCCGAATGAAACTTAATCTTATCTTAAAATGAGACATGATGCCAAGTGAAATGTAAAATTTTTCAGCCTATCAAGTATTAATGTCTGTTATCCTCTGTTGTTTCACACTGATGCATGTGTAGACATACGAATACACCTGTTAAATATCTGTGGTCACTTTGTTTGTGTCAGCTCAACAATCGTCTGTTCGAAGAGCTAGCGATGGATGTCTACGATGAGGTAGATCGCAGAGAAAACGATGCAGGTGAGCCTCATCTCCTCCACCCTCCTTCACCTCTGTCCACTGAGGTGAACACGTCCATCTGTGTTTTCACTCCTTCCTTATATGGAAAATAATTTACAGTTTTAAGTACTGTGAACATTAAAGAAGGGAAAGAAAGTTGATGTTGAGAGAACTGAGAGTGAATTTGAAGGACAGAGAGAGGGGAAAAAGAAAATGACGGATCAAGAGGAAGGCCGAGTGGAGTGAAGGAAGGAGGGAGGAGAGAAGGAGTGAGGAAGTGCCTTCACAATTCTTCAATTTCTCCTCCTCCTCCTCCTCCTCCTTGGCTCTTTCTCTTGTCTCCTTCTCTTTTTCTGTTTCTTCTCTCTCTTTCCTTCAGTAGCAGTTGCAGTCAAATTGTGCTTCCTGACAGAAGCACTCCAGGTAAGTGGCAAAGATACAAAGACACACACTCGTAAATGCACATGTACACACTCAGAAAAAGGGGAGGGCTTATGGGGACGGGAGGTTTTAGGATCTACTTTATGCTTTTTATGCATGTGTGGGTGGGTGGATGGACTGGGCGCTCCATTTTAAACACACAGACAGACTTATATTTATTTTTTTCTTAATATTTGTGTCTCCAGTGTGGCTTACAACCCAGAACCACAGCACTCTGGTTACAGAGCGCAGCGCAGTGCCGTTCCTTCCGGTCAATCCTGAGTACTCTGCTACACGCAACCAGGTAAACATCCACACACTCATTCATTCACAGAGTGCAGACAACCACAGGCAACATGCATCTGCTCATATATTCTATTTCTTATCTGCATGTGATTACAAAACTGAGAAGAAGAAGAAAGTGTGTGTGTGTGTGTGTGTGTGTGTGTGTGTGTGTGTGTGTGTTCTGGAGAGAAGCCGAGAACGAGTGTGAAATTGACAAGGGATGATCTTCGGCTGTGAAAGAGGAGGAAAGATGTAATCCATCTGGGTTTCTCTCACCCCTCCTTTCCTTTGCTCTGTGTGAGAGAGAGAGAAGTCCCGTATGTCCTCTCACATAGTTTCTCCTCATCTGTGTGGCTCATTAATATAAACACTGACTCTTAACACGACGTACACACTCTGAAAAAACACCCACACCGCCACGTTTGCGCTGCCCTGATTGGACGGTCCACTGTGGTCAGAAACCACTGTCTATTTATGGTGGGAAGCAGAAGAAAAGAGTAACACACACACATTTAGTTCAACTCTTTACCTTCTTTTGTCTTCCAAAGTGATGTGTCATGATTATCACATCTCTTTAAGCGTTAGCGCTTCACTGGAAAAGGATCTTTTTATTCTCTCATGGATGCCAGCAAGCTCGTCTAATTGCATGGTTTATGTTTCTCTCCTCATGTTTGTGTATGTGCGAGTGTGATGGTGTGTTTGAATGTGTGTGTGTTTAGTATGACGGTGTTTTTCCACAGCACATGGTCGTTGCCCACAGCAGTCGTACAGGCAGTAAACCACTGACTGTGGGCTGGATCTGTATATTCCACACAACTGATGATACGGCTAGAAGAAAGTCTTTTAGTATTTTTCAGTGTGTGTACAAAATATATATATATACACACACACACACACACACACAACCTCTTAACTCCTGACTGTCGCAGGGCCGTCAGAAGCTGGCCCGTTTCAACGCTCGGGAGTTTGCCACGCTCATCATCGACATCCTGAGTGACGCCAAAAGAAGACAGCAGGGGAAAGGTCTCAGCAGTCCTACTGGTGAGACTTGACTCAGCTCCTCTGCAGCTAACAACTGGTTCTTTTCTGAAACCAACATGGAGTCCGCCATGCAGAGGTGGCAAAAGTACTACAGAGACTCAAGAAAAAGTAGAAGTATTGATTCCAGTCCTTCACTAAAGTAAACATGAGAAAGTACAGGTTCTAAATTTACGTAAATACAAAAGGAAAAAGTAAACTTCAATGATTCGTGATGCCTCTGCAGAATTTCTGTTGTCATTGGCAGTGTTTCCTGCTTCACTTTCATGTCACTGCTGATGTTTTTCTCTTCGACTTTCACAAACTGTACACTCGCCTCTCCATGGTTGATTGTTGATTGTCTTTTAAAACACGTGGTCATCTGTAACGAGCCAAGTTTGAGAATGTAAGAAATACAAAATACAGATATTTGTTTTGAAATGTAGGGAGTGAAAGTAAAAAGACATCAGAAAAATGCATACTCAAGTACAGACACCTGAAAAAGTATTTGTACTTTGTTTTTTCCCATCTGTGCCCCCATGAGAAAGAAAGAAGAGGACTAAAATACGTAATAAATGAGCACATTTTCCTTTGTCAGACCCACTGGATCTGGGCATTGATGATGACCAGCATGACTACGACAGTGTAGCCTCTGATGAAGACACTGACAGCGAGCTGACTACCCAGAACAACAACAACACGCAACGCAGCAATCGTGCAAAGGTATAGTACTTGAACACACACTGCTTTTCTTGGGAAAAACAACATGCACTGACCACCTAGATTTGATCAAACGCACCACACAACAAACTAAATGTTACTAAGCATTTCAGTCATGTTCCTCTCAGTACCATGTTAGCTGCATTATGTTTCAAAGCTTTTCCCTGGTTTCCTCTTTATCACTGCTTGCCCCAGCATGCTTTGCGAGGAGTGGCTACAGCCACATAGCTCCTGTGTGACATCATGAGCTATTCAGGATCCTTAATAGAGAGGCATTGTCCATACAGAGAGTGAGTGGTGAGGGAGAAGCAGAGGGAAATGGTGCAGCGTGGGAGTGCTAGAAATGAGACCGTAAACAGCAGCTGAACCAGTGACGAGCTCCTTTTCCTGTCAACTTGTTTCAGTCATTGAGCAGAACTCTGACAAACCACAGGACAGTGGTTCCACTCCCATCTCCATTCTGGATATATGCACTCTTTATTGTATTGTGCTCATATCAGATGTCTCATTGTGTTAGATACAGTGCTAAGTGCAGGGATAAGAGTACAGTGGAAATGGATTTATAAAGAATAGTCCATGAAAGAGGGTTTTTATATGTGGTTGACTTTTTGAGAGTGGTACAGAAATGTGTTGGAGCATGCTCTGGGGTCACAGGAAGTGGGGTCAGATGATGCATTGAGAATAAGAACTGAGGCTCTACTGTGTGCATGTGTGTGATCAGCTGTAGGACTGGCCTCCAGGCTGCATGCCAGCCCGCATCCTCTCACACAGTGGAGCTGTGTTTTCTGTCTTTTTTTTTTTAAATCCAGCCCAAAAGGCACTAATTCATACATCCTCATATTACCTCGGCTTAAAAAAAAAGTACATACACTCTGTATGTATCATAGAGCGATGTCAGCCTCAACCAAAGAGGGCTGAAACTAATCATTAAAACTAACCATTTTCATATTTGGTTATTCCCTCATAATTTGATTAATTCATTCCTTTTGGTCTATAAAATGTTCGAAAATATTGACCAGTGTTCTCAAAAAGCCCAAGATGACACCCTCAAATGTCTTGTTTTGCTCACAACTCAAAGATCTTAAGTTTCCTGTGAGAGGAGTGAAGAAAACAGAAAATAGTAGCATTCAAGAAGCTGGAATGAGAGATTTAAAAAAATATATATATAAGTTTATTGTTGGAGCTCTTTATGAATATGAGAAATGAGGTATTCCACATTGGGTTTATACCCTTAAATAGCTTCATAATAGACTCACAAATCACTTTTTTGTCACTACGTCTTCTGCCTTTCTTTCTACCCATCTGTCCTCCAGAGCATGGACTCATCAGACTTGTCAGACGGCCCAATCACCCTGCAGGAGTACCTGGAGGTGAAGAAGGCCCTGGCCTCCTCAGAAGCCAAGGTGCAGCAGCTGATGAAAGTCAACAACAACCTGAGCGAGGAGCTCCGGCGGCTCCAGAAGGAGGTAGGGAGGTTGGGCGGGGGGAGATACACAAAGGTCAGATGGTCAGCACGAGCAGAAGAGATTGTATTTGTTTGTTTTATTCATCTTCCATTGTAACAGTAGAGAAGGAGAGCTAGCATGAATTCTTGCTTGGAAAGATGAACATGAAAAGCTGGTGGAGAAGGAGGAACAGCTGATTCAGCCAGAAGCAGAGCAGGATGATGGAGAGACAATTGAATATTTTAATATCTTTGCACGCTGATGTGTTTTTCCTGATTTAGTTACCAAAGCAGCCGCTGGAGTGAGGGTGCTCCTCACAATCTTTCTCATTTCAGTTGTCAATTTTCACTTGATAACCTTCGTTTGCGCTTCATTGTCCTTTCATTTGGTTTCCTGTGAGTCACCATCATTAGTTCATTGTAGTCATTAGCGGTCGCCATTGTGACTTATGTGACCCATGATTCACTCATGTGTTTATTTTTGTCATTTGACTGAGGATTCGCTGACGCTTTGAGGCAAACATGCACTTTAGTCAATTTAAATATGATAGTCAACAGTAGGCCTACCTCAGTGCAGGGGACCCTCACTGACCCTCCAAAACAAACCTTATGTATATATAAATACACAGATATATATGCCTGTATGTTTCCTTCCACTCATTCCCAAGACCTAATCCCTCCCTGGACATGTAACCTATTGAAGTGTCTTGACTACATCCTCCCTCCCTCCCCAGTGCTGTTATGAGTTAACATGTATGAGCTTGTACCTTTTACTGTACCTGTGATTGCGGATGCTTGTCTTTGACCGTTCAGTTGACACCCCCTCCCTTCCCTTCATCCTCCCCATGTTCCTCCCTCCATCCCTCCCTCCATCCTCTCATCCCTCCTCTCCTGTAGATCACTCGGATGCAGACAGAGAACAGTGTGCTGCGGGGGGGTCAGCAGGCTGGGGGGGCAGCTGGCCATGGGGTAGGGGGGCCTGGTGGAGGAGGAGGAGGCTACTGGCAAGGGGGTGGGATAAGAGGAGGAACAGGTGGAGGGGGTCTGGGTGGGTTTGTGACAGGAGCGGATCCCCCCGGGCTGTCGGTGCCCTCCGTGGTCGCCCCCAACTCCCACCCCCATCGAAGGGACCGCCAGGCTTTCTCAATGTACGAGCCAGGGGCGGCCCCCGTCCCCACGGCCCATGGTCCCCCAGTCCTGGACTCCCTGGCAGCCCGCCTGCAGCCCCTCAACACACCCAGCGTAAGTTAGAACAACGCCCGGCCCCTTCTACTCCCCACCTTGCTTTTGGTGGCTCTGATTGGCTCTCTTTGGCCTGATTGATGGGTGATAATCCAATCCTGATCTCTCTGTTACCCTTCCACTTTGCCTCTCCCTGCATCTCAGCTCCTGGTCTGTCTCTCTGAAAGGTCCAGTTGTGCATGAACCCCATTTAACTGTGGGTGGAAGTGTAGCACTGATTTGTGTTCAAACTATGGTTTGATTTTTAGCAGCACAAAGGGGACGCGCACAAATGTGACGTTAAGGAGAAAGATGGAAATAAGGGATTGCCTCAGATTTCTCTGCTGCGTAGCCTGCTTCTTACCCTCTGACTTTCACATTTCCAACCCTTTTTGCTCTCCCAGTTAGCTCTCCTGCTTCTGGACAGCTGCTTGATTTAGGAGATGCAGTGATCACACACATTTGCAAGTGCACGCACACATATAGGAAGAAATACATTTTTAGCAGCTTTAACTTTCATGAGCATTTAGTTTACAGCTGCATCTCTGAAGCTACAGTATGCAGACACTCAGCCTCTCTGTGGAGACCTCCATGGAGTCGTTCTCTCCTCACCATCTCTGTACACAAAAGATTTACCTGTTCGTCTATTTTCTTTCCATCTGTCTGTTTCTTCACCTGTCTGTCCTTCGCTCACTGCAGTACAGCCGTGCATCCTCTGGATGTAAGCATTCTGTCTGTCATTGCGTTGTTTGCCATTTCATCAAATGTAGATTTCTCTCACATGCAGCTTACTATCATAAAGGGGATCAACATTACTCTGTGTGTAGTCCCTTTTAGATGCCTAGCCAGTCATCACCAGCTAGTTTAGCTGACAGCGTTCCTTGTATTTCAGTGTTAGATTACTGTAGAGGCATGCAGTCTTGAGGGGATGATGGGTGAGCTGCCGAGTTGATCTGCCGCTGCTCTCGCTGGCTCATTCATCTTGTTTTTCTGCTGTTTATATTAAAAAAAAACCCCTCTATTCTCTTTTTTCCTGTTTCTTCATCCATCTCTGTCTGCTAATCTTTCATTCCCATCTCCATCTCTTTATCCACACATCTCTTTCTCCTCATCCTTATCCATCCATTTCTCTCTTCCTCTCCCCATCCTTGTGTTCCTCTCTTTTCACAGGTAAGGAAGGGGGGTACAGGTGGTCCAGTTCCGTATGGAGGCCAGCATCTATCTGGATCTACAGAGATGGGCAGATACATGGTGAGTTCCTCCATTGTGTCAACCTTCACGATCCTGCATTATAGCTTTACATTACATCATGGCTTCAAGTGACGTACAAGCAACCAGATTTGAAATCATCACATTGACTGAGAACAAACGCTGGAACATGGTGGGATCCGTTGAGCTCTGCAGGAGTGAGCAGTTTGGCAGTTTTGGTGAGGTGAGTGATGATTGTTCTTGACTTTCTGTTTCCTTCTCCAGGTCCACAAATCAGAGAAGCATGGCAGTGGCACTGACAGTGACTACGACAACACACACACGTATGACCTCTCGCTAAGGTGAGGCCTACTGTAGTAGTAGTAGTAGTAGTGGTGGTATTAATAGTTGCTAGTGACAGATAAGTTTTTCCTGTTTTTTATTTTGGAACTGATTGCATTTCTCCCTCCTGATGTTTGCTGTTTTATGCTTTGTCTGCCTGTGCTTTTTTTTGTTTTTTGCCATATTTAAATTACTGTTTGGAGGTTTGGGGCAACTTAAATGGACACACTCACTATTATCAAATCAAATCAAAAGCCTTTATTTTCATTATGTGACAGGGCATACAACGAAATTAGAAGCACTGCTCCACATGGTGCTCAGTCAGTATAGAAAAAAAAGAATAGTCAAGCTTCAAGAAAATAAAAGATATAAATTAATGCAGATGCTCCCACAGGAAAACATGAATTCTGGCAAATTTGTCATGGGATACAAATTATTATTCATCTAAAGACTATTGGATATTTCATTTCACTTATTTTCTGTTTACTGAATGTTTGTGTTTCCTCTCTATGCAGTATGGCGCACACTGATTTGGGGTTTGGATTAATGCTCTTTACTCACAGTTGTTAATGAGAAATAAACAGGCAGAGTCTTCAGCTGCGGAAGTCTCACAGTGTCCAGACTGATTAATGTCCCCTGAGACTGTCAGCTCTCTAATTTAGTCCAAGGTGTTAATTAAAGTGTTTCTGTTGTCAGTATGGGCCGCAGCAGTGAGGAGGAAGGCAGAGGAGACTCTGAGGAGGGAGGAGGTGGAGGTGGAGGTGGGGATGCAGGGGAGCCGGACCCCACCCTCCCCTGCACAGAGGATGTCATACTGAAGACTGAGCAGGTGACCAAGAACATCCAGGAGCTGCTCAGGGCTGCTCAGGAGTTCAAGCACGACAGGTACTTTGGCAATATTTTAATTTTGTTTTTTACGTAACATGCATATTATGTTTGTTGTCTTGACTGATCCGCCCAGGTTTTTTTTTTTTAATAAATCAAATTGATTCAAAGTATATTGCTGTTGTTCTTCTGCAAGGCAGCAGGAAGCTGCTACTAGTTAGTGTACATCGAAGCGACAAAGTAGCTTAACTTTTTTAACGCTTTATGCTTTGACTTTACAGCCCCAATTAAAATATGTTAAGACTAGTCCAAAGCATCATTTAGTAAGAGTCGACCATGTTGCTTAATCATCTCATCAGCTGCTAAATTAATTTCTCTCCTTTTCAGCTTCGTTCCGTGCTCTGAGAAAATCCACTCTGCTGTCACTGAGATGGCCTCTCTCTTCCCCAAAGTAAGTTCCCTGTCCTTTCTTTGTTTCTCTCTGTTTTATGCTCCCTTTATCATCCCGTGAGCTGCCAGTTAAGTTTAAATCCCATCCATTCCTCCGTAGCGCCCGGCGTTGGATGCAGTCCACTGCTCCCTCCGCCTGTTGGCTTCCAGTGCCTCGCGGTTGCAGGTGGAGTGCCGTAAAGCGTCGCCCTCAGAGCCTGGAGGCCCTGCGGTGGACTACCAACTCCTCACCCAGCAGGTCATCCAGTGCGCCTACGACATTGCCAAGGCTGCAAAGCAACTGGTCACCATCACCACTCGTGAGAAGAAACAGTGACCCGACCCGATGCAAGGAGGGATGGAGAGGGAAGAGGGAGAGGGAACGGATCAGTGCATGGGAGGGGCTTCTGGGAGAGGAGGAAGGAGTGAAAACCTGGTAACACTGTCGATCGCAGGACGAGGGAGGGGGAGCGATTGGGAGAATGAGGGGTGAGATGAGGAAAGAAGAAGTCTGGAACATGCATGGAAAATGAATCTGATGAGAGCAAAGTAGATTCACTACAGAGGACTGAAAAAGGAGAAATTATGGAAGAGAAAGTAGGGAAGGACGAGTGGAAGGATCCAACGTGGAAGCTACAGCCTGCTGCAGCCGAAACTAACTGGTGGAATCAGACGTGTGTAATTAACAGCTGAAACTGTGATAAGCAAATACTAATGGTGGTGATGTACAGTGACCCGGGTCTGGAGAGGTTACCGCTTTATTTATTCCTCACCTGTCACTCGTCATCCTCCCCACAGGAGGCGTATGGGAAGTAGATCGCCCGAACCGGGACACGCTCCACGCCATCTCCATCCCTGTCCTGTGGTGTCAGGACGTTCTCCCTCTCTATCTCCATCCAACCATCTCCTCTCCCATCCCAGACAGGATGAGCCCCCTGGGATCCTTCCAGCTCCACCCATCACCCCACCCAGGCTTTCAGATGCTTCCTCCTGGGTTAGCTTTTTCCCCTGACCTGTCGCCCTCTGTTGTTGGTGGTACACAGCATGATCTGGCATGTTTTAATTTTTTTCCTCTCTTATTTTTTTCTGTCTTTTTTTTTTTTAATACGCAGATTGGTTTGTTCTGCGCCTCTGAGGACAAACATTACTGACTTACACAAACAAAACACTTACACTGGAATAATTGCGACTTATTGTTGTCGTTTATCATGCCTATTGTTTTTTTGTATTGATATTTTTACTGACTGTTATCTTGATTTAACTGTTTATGTATGTTTATTTTATTGTCTCATGTGATTCTCATTTAGTGGAATAGGGAGACAGGTGGGAGTCTGTGCTCAACTGGGATTTAACCCAAGAAATAACCTGTGAAATGGTTCCTCAACATTTCTCAAGCACTCCTTTTTTTGGGTAACAGTCGAGGGTTTTGTTCATCTTGTGATTTGTGATGTGTCCTGTGGCCAAGGGGTTGAACTGTTGCCAAAGGGGCATTGTGGGAGATTTGCTTTGGGTTTTCCGTCAGACTGAAAGCCCCTCGGTGCATCATGCCAGGACCTCGATCAAAATACTCTTTTCGTGTATCCTCAGCCGTCTGTTTGTGCTCCACTTACAGTTTGCCTCATTTGACAGATCCAGTGAATTCATCTCAGAATCAGTCCCACATACATTTTTTTTCCACGTCAGGCAGGATATTTACATGAACAGTAACAGTGTGCTCATGGGTGTGTTTTACACAGCAGCCATTATTTTCAGTTGCAGTTAGGCTTTAAGTAGTCCCCGTGGAAAAACACCAGATCCAGATCGAGCAACCTGGACAGTAAACATGACGTCTTGGTTTGAGAACATAGATTAATTTGAAATGGATTTAACCACCTCAGGTGTGCCCGATGCATTTTGACATGGATTATGTTCACTTTTTAGTAAAGCACAATCGAGCCCACGTTCTGTTTTTTTTTTTTTTTTTTGGATTGATTCTCGGTCATCTGATCTGCTGATCTGGGCCACAGACTGTCTCTTCTAGCTCTGAACTCTGCTAGTAGGAGATGGCATTGGGAACAAGTATGGCTTATTTTTATTTTTCTTTTGAAAAAGAGAGCGCCTACTGTAGATTTAAAGCTTGTCGTACTGTGCCGAACAAATATCTGTAACAAAGGATGCAGGTGCGATCTAAAAAGTCTGACTCTGTGTTTGTGGCTTTCACAGTTGGTTGTTCTTACGTTGGTATATCCTATAATCAGGTCACATTAAATTTACCAGCCTGAAACTTTGACCTCATCCTTCAAACGGCTGTTTCATCTCAGTCTTTTCCTCATATTGTTTCCTTTTAGCAAGAAGCAATTAGACCTTTATTAGCCCCAAACACTTTGAGGGAATGGTGCCAGACCACTTTCAGCACTCCTCTGTCTATTTTAGTCCTGTTTATCCCCTCCTCCGCTCTTATTACCACATGGGGATGCAGCCTCTCATGCAGTTGCACACTCGTTTCCGTCGGAGTGGATTATTTGTTCTGTTCCCTGTCAAAACAAATCATGTCCAGAAGACTCATGAAATGTATCTTTGTGTGATATCGAATGCCTTTGGACATTATCGTCATCTCCTTTTTGACTGACTGAGTCACAGTGATGTTGTACTGACTGCTGAAACTACAGAAACACACACACACACACGTAAAGGGTCGTCCCTTCAATCATGATTGCCCAAGTTTTAGACTAGAGCCATATATATGAACATATATTTTCATGCTATATTTTATATGAAACTATGTTTGGGTTATGTCTGCTAAATATTTATGTCTATTTGTTGGCCCAAGTGGGCTTCAGGCTTTTTGATCTGTTCACCAAATCTTCATTGAGCTCTTCAGTCTTGACACCGATGTACTTGTAGATATTTTAAGTAAACTTGTGCGTATGGTTATGCTGTGGTATTACCTCCCCCTTATGTAGTTATATTGTACATATTAACGATCCTACTAGAATCCACAGGAAGCAAAGAGCGACAACAGTTTGACATAGGTGATTATTGAGAGTTGTTCCGAGTTGCACTATTTCCAAACACCAGCTGGGTGAAGTAGGATCTACATTATGTACTGCACTCTCCCAGAGGTCTTAGTTCAAGTACATTAGGTGCAGGATGCAGGGTTTGATTCAGGATGGGGCAATAGGAAAGATCTGAAGCACACTTCGGCTTAGCACTAAAGTCATCTCAAGACGTCAGGAGGACGGTCTAAAATGCACATGGCCTCGTCCTTCCCTGAGTTGGTGGACACTACGTAGGGTGCCTCTAGTATGAATGTTCAATGCTTCCGTCAGTTCATGTCCGACACACTTTCTACACCTTCATCATGTCCCAAGAATCAGCACATACTCTCCGACATCAAACACACACCCTCAATTTATCAGCTGGACCAAGCCTTCGACAAAGTACAAACATGAAATCTGCAGCCAGTGAATTATCCACACACACACACACACACACACTTCTGATAAGCAGCGCACTGTGGCCTGAACTGCTGCTGTCCCTGTGTTATTCACAGCTCTACACTTTGGGAGATGGGTGACGGGAGAGTTATCTTTTAACAGAAGACGTTGAAAACTGTATAAAGTAGAGAAAACAGTGACTTAAAAAGGTCAATCGTAATGGAAACTCATAAGCTGTACATTTGTAATAAAATAGTAAAACAAGTCTTGGATCTGTCTGCACGTTTCTTCCTGCTGTATGGATGCTCACTCTTAAAGCTATAGTCTGTGATGTTGGAGTGGTGCCTCCTCTAAGCTCCACCACCTTCTCCTCCACCCATCAGTGGTCACATCTATTCTTTCATTTTGCAGAACTGAATGAATTCAAACCAGCTACTGTTGGTGCCACAGCTTTTATTTCCACAGACAAGTTCTAGAGAAAGAAAGAAGACAAGCTCAAAGGAAAAGTCTGCGACCCACCATAGCATTTAGAATCCATATGATGAGAAACCATATTACATTTATCCTTAAAATACGGCCTTATTTCTTTTGCATTTGCGCTCCTAATCAGTGCATATACTCATAAAAAATCTTTAATACAACATAAGTTGTTATAGTGTTATTGCATGAATCACAGCTGTTTCAAACACACACGCACACTTCTGTCAGGGCATTCACTGCCTGTCCAAAACCGTCTTCAAAATCCAGTCGTCCACATGTTTGGGCCATTTAATGACGACACACAGCGTTACTTAGAACAGCAACTTCCATATTCACATAATAAACCTTCACAGGTAAAAGCAAAATCACAAAATTCTGACAAAAAGCAACAATAAAAACAATCCTTAGGTAGAAAAAAATGGCAGAACTGGAGACTTTGTGCTCTTTGATGGGATGTCCTGAGGGGGTCAAAGGACTGATCCAGGACCACATGACTGATGAGGGCTGTTTAAGCATCTTTGGTTAAGATCATTTGATTCTTGGACTGCTAAATGTTAAATCTATGGCACACACATACTTTTTGTTCAGAAATAATTTGCCTGTCTATAAAACACTGTTCATTTTCACTGATCAAGGGAATCACAAGGAGGACTAGATTAAAAAAAAAAAAAAACATGACAGGTCCTCCAGTCAATTTAGACACAGGACCTAAACTGACCTTTGAGCAGCCATGTGGCGTTTCAGCTTTTTTTTGTTATCCAGCAACTTTTTTTTTGATACAGGTGGTCCAGGCCAGCTGTCAGATAAACAGTCCAACATACTGTAAGATGTACAGCAACATAATGATAATAATAAGACAACATAATGTTGTTGGTTCAGCTATTATCCACCTCTCACCTCCTCCACATGCAGTGAGGTTTGGGTGAACTCTTGAGGATGTTTCCTTCATTTTTCTATGGAAATTCATCTGAGCTGGAGGAGCTGGGCAGGAGAACGTACTCCTGTCTTCTGCTCCTTTTGCGCCTCCTGTTTGCAATCCGTAGCCTCCTGCGGATCACATCTGGAGAAACACAAAAATAAACAGCTCAAGAACACAAACGCCTACGTATTTATTCATCCTCAGATTAATCAGATTAAACAGATTATGTATGTATATATATATATATATATGTATGTATATACATATATATATATATATATATATATATATATATATATATATATATATATATATATATACACACATACATATATAAATAATAACTAGGTTATGTATTTGATCTATATTTAATAATAATATATGTATTTATTTTTCATCTAAGAACTTTCCTGCCCCCTGTAAAATAACAATATAGCATTATTGATTTTTTTTCTCCCACTGATTTCATTGTATTTTACTGCATCTATTTAACTATTACTTTATTTTACATATATGCATGCGTGTATGCATTTACACACACCAGTTTCGGTATCTATTTGATGTAGTCTATTATTTTTTTTTCTCTTTCTTGTGAAAACTTCCACACCTTCTTGTAGCATTGAATTAGTGATACTGTTTTTTCATGTACTGTATAAAAGCCCAATATAATTATGCAGCGCTGACTGATTGTCATGCATCAAATAAAAACTTGAGTTATAAAAAAAAAACCACATGCCTCATTACCTCCATCTAAGAGGTTATGGCTCTATCTGTTCATCATAATTAGCAAGATCTCCATTGAACTACTTGAAACTAGGCCTGAGCTGAACTCAACATGAATAAACAGGGACGTACTGAGGCCTGTGCGGTCCACCTACCTGCCACGCTGTCGTAGTCCTGCTGTGGGTTGTGCCAGTACAGGCTGGGCGCCGTCCTCCAGTGGCGGTATAGCCGTGTGTGAAGCACCGACAGAGTCAGGAGAATGAGCAGGAAGCCCAGTGCTGCTGCTGCCCACACCGCCTCGTCCGTCCTTGGGGTCCTCGGCAACCCTTTACTCACAACAGCGGCCCCTGAGTCCTCGCTGCATTCGCAGTGTTCGCCTGCGCTGCAGCCGTCACATTCACGGCTGTTGGGCAGGTAACTGGCTGGCTGTACGTTCTGGTGCTGTTGCAGCTGGTGTTGAAACTGTGTTTGGGATTTAGAAACAGAATTGAAGCCCATCTTGTCACTACTGTGGTGAGAGTGTGTGGCCCTGTGTGTTTGGCCCTCATGTTCCAACTCTCTCTCTTTAACATCTACTACTTCATTATCCTTCACTGAGCCATCTGCTCTGTTGACTTTATTAAAGTTTTTCTCTTTCACGCTGTGTTCAATGGAGTCCTTGTCTCTCTGTTTGAGATCTCGACCTTCATCTTTGGAGCTGGGGGCCACAGCTCCAGGCCTGTCAGTGTTATTAGGTTCGCTGTTAACACCAGTCCTGTTGCTTGAAGGAGAATTTGTTGATGATCCAAGCTTGCCGTTATACTTCTGGACATCCTCTGTCCTGTTCATGGTGCTTCTGTCTGCAGCCCTCATCTCCCTGCTTTTGCTTTCCTCTTTAGGAAGCAGAGAGGAGATGGTCTGCTCACAGCATCGCATCAGAGACTCCTGGGGATTTACAATACCATCTACTTAGAGACATGGCTCTTCTTCAGCACATAACTCATAATTAACACCATGCCAATAAACAAAATCAGCAAAATCATCAATCAAGTCTTCAAACCTTCATTTTTGCTGAGTGCTCCTCTGAATGTGCATGTCGCTGCACAGCCGATCGGTGTAACAGAAGGTTGTACTTCCTGTTCTGTCTCGCAGCGCTTAACTTGTTTATTGTGGATGCTGTGGTCTCCAGCCAATCGCAGACATCTGAGGAGGCCACAGTGGACAACTCCAAGGTGTGACCCCATGACACCAAGGCTATTGGCTGAACACAAAGCAAACAGTGAATAGTGAATATATTCACTCACACTCTGCACACAGTGTCCTAAAAATAACAAGAAAAGACATATGTACCTATATTATATAATAAGGATACCTATGTACTGCTCCTCATGAAAAAGTGGAGTTTAAGTATCTTTCACACAAACAAAGGCTGATGAACTCTTAGTCAGTACCAAGTAGGTCTATTTTAAGAGTGATATGGACAAAGACACATTATCAATGTTTGAAAAAAAGTGAACATTAAGTACACTGCCTTAAAATGAGACAGAGATACTGCTTTTGCTACTGTCTTTGTTTGTCTCACCATGTGTTCGCTGAGCTGTGGATGTGACGTAACGACATAGTCCTGCAGGCAGGAGTGAGCCACAGCAGACAGAAGCAGTCGCTCATGCAGAGGAGCACAGGGATGGTAGAGCAGGACAGTCGCTCCATGCTGAAAAATACCACAGGGTTTCCATCCAGTCGCTTTTCACCAACAATTATCACAGTGACTAAGACCAAATGCTTACAATAATGTCAATATTATTTTCTGTTATTCAGCTGACCAAATATCCCTCAGGAGAAATGACTAGGTTGATCAACTTTTTTAAATTTTATTTTTTAAACATACATTTTATAACATGCACAGAAATAGACAAAAAAGTAAATCAAACAGTATTGATACTGTTTGATTTACTAAAAGGGTAGCGAAGACCCTGAAAACACAGCTGAGGAAAACAGGTGACAATCACCAGCCAACGTGTTATACCTGCTATACAAAGGCCCATTAATAAAGATCCCTGACATGTAATTACTGTTTGATAAATTCCTGATATTCAAGAAAATCTACTTTCAGCAGCAGCTCTGGATCAAAACAGGCAGATTTTTAATGTTGGCAGAGTTCCTTGTATTACTCTTAATTTAAGGAGACACACTGATTGTGTCTCAGCTCCACAGACTGATGCATTTCTGGATAAATCAGATGATAAATTGGAAAATAATGCAGAATGACCAAATGTTAACTGCCTGCTAGTCTGTAGTCTACTGTACCATCTACAACTGCACATTAAACTCAGAGAAAATTTAAAAAAAATACACCACAATACCACAATGACGCCACTACTTTCACTTTTTACTACAAAAACAAGTGTCTTCACATCTGTCCAAGTGATTAAAGTGTTGACAGAGGGGAGACAGAACACCAAGACATGTCTGATATTAAGACTTACGTGCAAGTTATTGAGCCAGCGTTGAGGAGGACAGTACAAGTACTCTCCATTCTCTGCCCTTACCGGTCTGTACGCTCCACTATAACAGACATACAGGTACAGACACACATCTTTACATCCCCTATAACCCTTACAGACGTTACAATGATAATGTGATTACAAAGAACAGCAACCAAGAGGATGTGAAGGAATGTGAGAGCATTTACAGTATATCTGTCCACACAGCTTTACCTGTTGGGAATAGTGTGGTTGTAGGAAATAGATTCATCCATGCAGATCTGCCTGGCTGGCTGCAATTAAAAATATTAGGCTAAATTAGATTTCTTTTCCTGGGTTGACTGTTAACATGAATGATGACTCATCGTTTCAGTTTACAACCATTCAGTGTTGATAACAATAACATAACTGTAGTTATTAGCCGTGAAGCTGAAAACAGGGTAAAGATGTAGGCTCATTTCATGTCTTATTTAAACGTTATCCCCTGTTGTTTGATGTGAGGAAATGGAGTCAAACAAAGTGCCTGGTAAAGTGTTTACTCACCACAGGATCAAAAACTGTGTCAATACTGTGACGTCTCTGGAGAGAGGAGAGATACCTGTTAGACTGCTGATGGAGCAACCTGAACAAACGAGGAAGCTTTAACAGCTGCTTTGAGCTACTGACTGCAGTCAGTTACTTTCCCATGACTGCTTAAACTTCCTGGCACCCAGTGTCCTGAAGCACACCCACCCATACTGACAGCACAGGAGTGATGATGATGATTTTGTATCCATGGTTACCTGAGTAGACTCTGGCCAGTGAGACCCTGCACAGTCCCAGTAAACACCATCCGCAGGCAGGTCCTTATCCAAAGACAGCTGTCACACACATATACACGGAAATTCAGTGCATTTAACGCCAATTACGAGTGAATATAAGTTATATCCTCACACACTGTCGGTTGATATCACTGAACTTCAAGTTACCTTTCCATTATCACATCCCAGAGACTCGAAGACACCGCACCGACCCAAACTGACCCACAGCGCGGCCAGTACAGTCACTGTCAGCGGCGTGGACGTCGTTTGGCTCGGCATGGTCACTCAAGTGTGGCCGGCCCCATATTTAAATAGATGCCATCACTTCCCTTTAGTCCTGCAGTTATAGAGATGAAGAACTGGCCTTTCATAATCCCAAAACAAAAAAATCAAGTTCCATAACAGAGGAGCGGAGAGACGTCGTGTTAGTTGTCTCCTTGGAGCTAAGCTAAAGCTAGCTAGTTCCACATTATAAAGTTAAACATCAGATAGCTCGTTTATACAAAAAAAAGACAACAGTAAGCGGTCAGTGAATCCATAACACTTGTACACAAATGTCAAGTAGCGTAATTTACATTATTGACAGATGACGTTTTCCTTATACATTTTCAAAATATAATCCTTGTGTCTTCTTGTGTCAACTTAAATACCGATGTACGTTCCTCATTTTCTATATCTTATGTGTCTGGTGAGTATTTCATACGACAATTTTGTAATTTTGTGTACTATACAATGCTATTTTATTGTTTTGAGTGAAATCGTATTATAATTGCTTTTATTTTGATAATGAAATCGTATTTCCGGAATTGCGCCGAAACACTGCTGCTACGGAAGCTGGGAAGGAACAGAGAAAAGTCAAAGTAGTATATGGACAGGACCCTGTGGTTTGAATTGTGATCATCCTCTGGGGGGCGACACAACAGCACGATACTACTTAAATTAGTATTATTTTTATATTATATATGTCAGATAAAAAATCAGTGAATTGCTCCTGAGCTGGTAAGGCCGTTTGTTTCTCATAGTTGCAGAGGATTATTTGAGATATTCTCCAGAATTTGTAGCCACTCAACAAAAATGCAGTAAGACAACTGTCCTGCCTTGTTCCTGGGTAGACTGTCCTGTCCACACACCGCAAGCAATATAACAGGCTTTACCTGTTGGCAGTGACACAGGTAAATCACCTTAGGACAAACACGTCACTGGGTGTAAAACCTTGTTGCTTTCAATATAAAATGTACAACAGAAAATAGACTGCCAAATAAAAGCCTGTAATCTGTCAGTTATTGCGTCTTAAAGAACAGGGTTTAGATAATAGTAGTAGTAGAAATTGAACATTAAAAAATACTTGTAGTGAGTACATGTTAAACATTTTATTTCAAAAATATTTTTTTACTTTGAAAATTATGAAAGGAAGTCTCTTTGATATTTGGACATCTTGACACTTTTCCTGTGTCCCCACCCACTCTCTGGCTCCATGCACACACCTTCTTCTTAAAAGTGCATAGGTGGGTCTTCCAGAGGAGACGTGGATCCTGGACTGGGGAGAAGTCTGGACCCAGATGGAGTCCATCCTCCTCAAAGGTTTGCTGTTTTTTTCACCATGATTTGTTTAGCAATTCAATGAGTGTATAGTTTGGTGGGTGTGGGCTTAATTATTCAAAAATGTTGGCTATTTTCTTTCATTAATGCACCAGGCATCAATCTGTTAGGAATAAAGCAAATTATCCATTTGCTACTGTTTCATACAGGTGTTTCCATGACAGATAAAACCTATTTACACAAAACATGCTCTATCTTCCGTCCTTTTACTGTTAAGGTGTGGCTGTTTTAGAGTAATAGTTAGGCACTTTGCTGGGTTTATGGAAAAGGACACCATTAAGTAGTCAAACTGCATGCATCTTTTTATTGATTTAGCACTTTATACTTGTTTATATATGTATATACTTTACACTATTCTTTAATCTGGTTGTCCATTTAAGGAAGTTGGATAATAAGGAAGTGCATGCAAGTTGCCACAACAGCTGATTTTCTATAACATTTGTACATACTGATGAATCATCAGCTCAGGTGTGGGGATTCTGATGAAAAAAAAAGATGAGTTATTGGTGTCTGTAGCTCCACCTGGAGCAAACACTGCAGGTGTCCAGCAGCCAGCGGGGGAACCTCCTGCTGCTTTGCAGCCCCTTGTTGAGGAAGCAGAGCCTGCAGACCTGGGCAAGGTGGAGGAGATCAAAAATCAACCTGAGGACCCTGCAGGAGCTAGAGATGGACAGGTGAGTGGACCTGTGACACTAAATATTCACGAAACAGTGACACCCATAAAAGGAATGACTGACAGTTAATGATTAATTGCATTTAAGTAAAGAACATTAGATCATTGCCACCAGAGTGAGCTCTCCACATGGATAATCTCTGCTTTCTCTTTCTGTCCCTGTCAACAGGAGCAATTTTCATTTGATAGCTCTCTGTCCTCCTCGGACAGCGAGGATGAAGGTATTGGCAAGAAAGACAAGAAAAAGAAGAAGCTGAAGAAGAAGAAGAAAAAGAAAGTATGTGTCTCAAAAAGTGTGTTTTTACCACTAACCAAGCCATTTTCCCTGTTGAATGATTATTGAGTAGCTTTTTAAAACTAAAGGTGAAAGTTAGGAAGTTGGGACAGACTATATTAGGACTGTGGTGACACCCTCACAGCTTCCTCATGTCTAATAAGACGAAGTCATGTCTCCAAGATCAGTATTGCCTTGATTGGGAAATCTTGCTTCCTGACTGAGGAGGGAATCACAGCGTGGGCCGCACCCAGCAACAGCCAGTCAAACAGCAGAGAACCAGGAGTGGAATGAATTTGGTTATAATGCAGATCAGCTGTCACTTTTATGATGATTGGCTCATGACATAGCTGGAATGGGCGTGAGCGTTGTTTGCATGTTTCTTTTGTCAAAGAGCCCCTCCCTCCTGCTGCCCTCTCTAAACGGCCGTGACAAAGCCTCGCTGCAGTGTGTTTGTAGTGACTCATTCCTTTAGTTTCTCATTTATCACTTTCATCTACAAAGGAAGGTAAAAATAAACCTGTTCCACATGCACACAGGGTTGAGGAATAACTTTAAACCCTGCTTCTTCATCAACAGGATTCCAGCTCATCTTCTTCATCTTCCTCCTCATCTTCCTCCTCCAGTAGCTCTTCAGACAGTGACAGTGAGGTATGTTATGTTATGGCAAAGGTAATGTGCAATATTATGGCACATTACTGCCACTGATCGGTTTGTAAGATCCAAGATATTTGATGCCCACTTCCTTTTAGTCTTTCATTTGAGGCAAATATCACTTTAAATAAGATAAACAGACTGTAGAAGTGATTTCTTGACAGTGCAGCTTTGTTGATGCAAATCCATCACTAATCTTTCCTGCAGTAATTTTTAAATTAAAATTAATTCCACATCAGCTCAAAGGATGGATGCTCTTTCTGACTATGCCTCAGGTGGGATATTGTCAAAGCTAACAATGCAGTCTGTTCAGAGGATATTTAGGGTAGAATGGCTGTTGAGTTGACTGCATTTAGAAATCCAAAAAGGGAGCTTTTATTATGTCTTTTGGCCATTTGGAGGATCAACACATCAACCTCCCCCAGGCCTCATTTGTCATCAGTTCCAGCTTTTGAAATGGCGCTACACCCAAAGAAAGTATTTCACCTTTTTGTCTTGCATAGTGTAGATAGCTTGATGTCTTGCTCATTTTCAGGTGGAAAATCATGAAAATCGAGCAACACTGGTCTGCCAGCTCTTAAAATAAAAGACAAAGTTATCCCTCCCTAAATTCACCTCTGATCTGATCAGATAGCGGGTGGTATCTGACAGGAAGGGGACACACCCAATGTGTGAAACACCTTCTGTGTCTACCTCAGCAAGTCTTGACAAATGTAGATACTGTATGCTTATGCATGCAGTATGTGTGTAATAATAGTATCATCAATCTTGTATTAGTTTTGGCTGCATGTCCACTGCAGGTGTGGATGATTGTTATCTACCTGTATTGAAGGCAAATAATTCTTAATATATAACTAGTGAATGAGACCAACCCTAATCCTGAAGACTTTATCTTTATATGCATTTCTAAACGCACCACTCACTTTACAGTCAAGATAGGTACCTGAGCACACACACAGTGGAGATCTAAAAACATTTTGAAAGAGTCCAAATGTCCTTGCAGGATGACAAGAAGAAGAAAAAGAAGAAAAAGGAGAAGAGTAAGAAGGATGACAAGAAAGAGTTTGTCTGGGAGAGTGTCGTCATATCTCAGGCTGGTAAGGAGAACAAGCATCTCTCATTTATACTTTCAGATGTTTTCAGATGTTATTTTCTCTTGATCTGTGTGTTCTTCTTTATAAAAGCATCCTATTCCCACCCTAGATAAGCTTTGTCAGGTGCTGTTATACCTCAAATATTATTATTTCTCCGCTAATATTCTTAAATACATCTTTAAATACAGTGGTGTCGGCTTTTTGTTCACAAAGAGATGCAGATTGTAGTTATTTTATAGCGTTTCACACTGTAGCACACAGGTGTGTTCACAGTATTGTAGCTGTCTTGCTTATCTAACAAAGGCATTTTTACTGAGTTGAATTTAAACTCCTCCAGTCAGCACTGCAAACCACATCTGCACAGTTTATGGTTTAAGTACGCAAGGATGCAAAAGCCACCAGTTTGTCATTTAAATTTTGACTTGCACATTCTGATATTTATTATTGCCCGTAGAGTCATTTCCTGCAGTAGTAAAACAAATATCTCTGTGTTTACAGCAGCACTCAGATCTGAATTTATTTAGTTTACTATAAAACTTGAACTGGCTGTAATTGTATTAAACAATATTCACAACTGTGTGATTGTCTAACACTTAAACATTTTAATGCGTTTTATGTTTTCAGGTCCCGATGGTGAAGTGGAACAGTGGGAAGAACGTGTGAAGATGAGTCAGGTGAGAGCGAGAAATCAAACGTCCTACCATTTAAGAGGATGATTTGCTGTTGAACCTGTTATATTATAGACTTTTTGTCCTTTTCTTGCTTCAGGATTCATCAGACAATGAGGATGACAAGAAGAAAGAGAAAAAGAAGAAGAAGAAGAAGGACAAAAAGAAGAAAAAGAAGAAGGTCTGTATAAATTTCCCTTAATCCAGCAGATTATACATATAACTGTTTTTTTTGTCCCTCAAACTTTGTTATTGTCATTTTTATGCAAATGAGTAGAGAATGCAAAACAATCCTCTCACCTCTTAGTAGATGACAGTCACATGCAAAACACTCACACCTCAGGCAAAACTAAACACAAATAAAGGTTGGTGCTGCTGCTGAGAGGAATAAATGAGCTCCAAATAAAATGAAAGTTCTGTGCCTGTGAGCGTCATCTTTCCAAAACACAAGCAGCTCATTAACTTTTTCATTCAGTCTATGATTTCTCAAGGTGCTTAAGAAATAAAGAGAGGTAGACTTTGACAAGGAGCAGAGCCTGCTGACGTCTATCACATAAGTCAGTGTCAGGACTCATTTTAGACAGCCTGACCTTCATCCAGGATGTTTGATGAATGAGTCTGAAGGATGCAGACAGTGGAGGAGTGGATTCTCTCTTTCATCTTGAAACTCATAATCTAAATCTGTCTTCCACTGCTGTCTCACCAGAAGATGTTGAGATGGTTTTGAAGGCCACATAGAAGGGAAACAACCTCTTTGTTCTAGTCTCCAGAATATAATCCAGCAGTTTTAGGCGGAAGAGACAGAAGATTTTATTGCTCAACATTTTATCTATGTCCTCAGCTGAATTCTGTTACACATTTGACCAACTGAATATCACCTGCTCTTCATCTGTGCCAGGATTCCTCCTCTTCCTCATCTGACAGTTCATCCTCCGACAGTGAGGATGAAAAGAAAAAGAAGAAAAAGAAAAAGAAGAAAAAGAAGGTAGGATTTTATTTGATACTCTACAGCAACGATGTTGTGAATGTGCTGGGTTCAGCTGTCTATCTGTTCCCCCTCTGCTCAAATAGAAATGAGGCGTTAACAGTTTTGTTCATCTTTTGAAGGACTCCAGCTCCTCTTCCTCAGATAGTTCTTCATCTTCCTCTTCTGACAGTGAGGATGACAAGAAAAAGAAAAAGAAAAACGACAAGAAGAAGAAGAAGAAGAAAGACAAGAAAAAGGTAAAGAAATGCAGATGTTATTTTTGTTATCATTTGTCCAAACAAGTCTCTTGCTTCTTCATTTATAAAGTGCTGGAGTGTAAATAAAGATTGGGGAAGTGTACAGTAAAAATAGAATAGAATATTTTTTATTGATCCCCACATTGGGGGAAATTTACATGTTACAGCAGCGTAAACAAGTTAAAGTCAGAAAAAAAAACAATAAAAAAGAATAATAGAAGAAATAATAATAATAATAATAATAGTAAAAAACATTTACAGTATGTACTAAAATAAAATAAATACCATGTTATAAAATAAAAAAAATGTTTTAATGGTAAATGAAATGAAATAAAATACAATAACTAGACTATGGATAGGACTTATAAATTATGAAGTCTAGAAATAATAATAACGTTTGCTGTGCAAAAAAAAAAATTAGTTACTGATGTATGTTTATGACCAAGGACAGAAAAGGCAAAGACACTTTAATAATTACAGTTAATCCTGTCATGTTCCTGTAATCCTGAATGTTTTCTGGCCAATTCCTGATCTGAAATGTCACGTCCCATTTTATTTTATTGACACAGGATTCCAGCTCTTCATCTTCATCTTCATCCTCATCTTCTGACAGTGATGATGATAAGAAGAAAAAGAAGAAGAAGAAGGACAAGAAAAAGAAAAAGGATAAGAAAAAGGTAATTATAGTTTTTTTAAAAAGCTGAAGGTGTGGAAGCATTTCACTTTTTGCACCAGGTTACATTTTTTTCTTTTGAGTTTTCTGCACAAAGGAGGCTTAGTTTCTGTTGTTTTAAGTATGATTAAGTATGATATGATGATATCTCCAGTATTTGTAAAGCAGTGTGTGCTCACATCGTAATAAAGAGCAGCCAGATTCCCCAACAGTGCACACACCCTGTGAGAAAATGAAGCAGCAACCTCTGTACCTGTCAGGGCCTGTGAGGGAATGGTATGAAACTATATAAAGAACTTCAGCACTCTTTATCAGACATAATCAAACTGTTTTCCGCTGCAGAGACAATGAATAGCTCAGCATTATAGTTTATGTTTTAATGTGTGTGTGCATCTTTCTGTACCCATCAGAGTAAGTTTTCACATACAAGGAATTAAACTTGGTATCTTGGTGCATGACATATAAACACATAAACGTAGTGCAGATCTATTCATGCAGTACAGTGTAGACAGGAAGCATATGGTGTGGTATCTGCAGTTAACCTGAGCTTGATTTGTGATTCTCCACAGGAAAAAGACGCTGCTCTTTCAGCTGGTGAGAGGTTCCACAGAACAGATCAGAGAAACTAAAATAAATCACAACCAAACTTGCTCATGAGGCTGATACACTACTTGTGGACTCTCCTGCAGATGGTGAGACTCCAGGACCAAATGCTGATGGAGAAGAAGCACAGGTTGATGATGTTGCTGAAAAGGTTAATACTTGCACATACTGTGTGCATGCCGTGCACATTTACACACAAATGCACCGAAAGTTATTGTTTTTTTTTGTTTTTTTTGTCATGACAGGTCAAGAAGGACGGTAAAGCAGCAGAGGAAGGCAAACTGTCCTCTGGGTTATATGGTACGTCTGCTACGCTGGTTCTTAGGAGATCAAGGGCAGGGCGGTGGCTTTGAGTAAAAGTGTTTCTGTAATGATGCTTCCTGTCCAACAGGAGGAGAAACTGCTTTCCCTGATGATGTTGAGGAGGGCAGTCTGAGTGATGATGAGGGAGAAGTAGGAGAGGCGAAGGACAAGAAGAAGAAGCTGAAGAAGAAAAAGAAGGATAAAAAGGTGATAATGCTGCTAAAATGAGAACGGACTGAGCATTTCTAGTTATTTTAAAGTAATTAGTACATTTAGATTTCTCTGTAACGTAGAGATACATTGTGTAGAGATGCACAATAATGCAACACTGAAATTAAACCTGGAACTAAACTTCTAACAGTCCTTGAAAAATACTCAAGGCTACACTTCCTGGTCCTTATGTGCAGCAAATTCATGTTAATGTTGATATTTCCACCCCTCAAAAGACGTCTTAACTTCATCTCCTCATCCTTAAGCTTGAGAGCAAAGTAAAAAAAATCAAGCCATGTCATAATAAATGTTGCACATGAAACGTTGTGTAGATAGAAGAACGTAACGTAACACAAGATGTGATTTTTGATCATTAACTGAAATGTTATTTCGAAGTTAACAGTAACATGTAAAATAATAATGATAATAATACCATTTTATTTCTATAGCGCTTTTCTAAAAACTCAGAGATACTTTGCATTTAAGGTACAGTTTACAAATGTAATGTGATGTAATATAGTTATATTCCAGGATAATCATTGCTTGTGTTTTGCTGCAGGATTCTGGCTCTTCCTCAGATAGTGAAGACGACAAAAAAGACAAGAAGAAGAAGAAGAAAAAGAAGAAGGAAAAGGTGCACAAAGAGCTGTGAAAGATGTTTTTTTATCCAGAACATTATGACCACCTGACTAATATTGTGATTTGATCCACAGGACTCCTCCAGCTCCTCCTCTTCCTCATCTGATAGCTCCTCCTCAGACAGCGAAGATGACAAGAAGAAGAAGAAGAAAAAGAAGAAGAAGGTGAAGAAGAAGAAGGATAAGGTCTGTGTCTTAACAGCATTTATTTACATGCTTTATGCTCTTTATGGTTATTATAACATCCTCGGCTCTCTTTTTTTACAGGATTCCAGCTCTTCTTCCTCCTCTTCTTCGTCTTCTGACAGTGACGATGACAAGAAGAAGAAAACGAAAAAAAAGAAGAAGAAGACAAAGAAGAAGAAGGATAAGGTTTGTGCCTTCAACACTTTTTTATTTTGTAGATTTTGTGCTGTTTATCAGACATAACATTATGACCAGCTGCCTAAAACTGTGTCGGTTCCTTATTACTTTATCAAAGCAGCCTTACGTGACACTTTTCCACCAGAACCAGCATTAACTTCCTTAAATCTTCATTAAATCCTGACACTGGAACATTTTTCCTGTTTCTAACACATCAAGTCTGAAGGCTAAATGTTCATTTAATGTCTTATGTATCCCAGGAGCCATCATGAAGAGATAATCAGTGTTATTCACCTTCACCTGTCAGTCATAGGTGAAGTCATGATGTTATACTTGATCTGCTGATATCATCCTCGACTCTCTTTTTGCAGGATTCCAGCTCTTCCTCCTCCTCTTCATCTTCTGACAGTGACGATGACAAGAAGAAGAAAAAGAAGAAGAAGAAGACAAAGAAGAAGAAGGATAAGGTTTGTGTCTTCAGTACAACTCTTCTGTATTTTACATTTTTTGTTCTGCTGTTTAAAGCTCTTGGTCTCTTTCTATTTACAGGATTCCAGCTCTTCTTCCTCCTCTTCTGATAGTGAAGAGGACAAGAAGAAGAAGAAGAAGAAGAAGAAAAAGAAGGTTTCTTTTTCTTTCATGCTCCTGATGCTCATAAACAGTCTAATGAATGATTCTTGATGCACTGACTTCTGTGTTTTTCTAGAAGGCCAGCTCTTCTGATGATAGCTCCTCCTCTTCCTCTGACAGTGATGATGACAAGGTGAGATCACACACACACACACACACACACACATCTATTTAGTGAACAGCAGCACAATCATTCTCCATGTTTTTTTCACTTCAGAAGAAGAAAAAGAAAAAGAAAGACAAGAAAAAGAAGAAGGATAAGAAGAAAAAGAAGGTGAGGTTGATTATATGAGTTACAAACTTTGGTGATTGATAACTTTCTGTGTGGCATTGATCAACGGCAGATAAGAGTGACTCAAAACAACTGAATCGCCATGGCAGCAAAGCTTCTTAATGACTAAACCATCACTTTCAGCTTGTTCCAACACAACAGAAGGATTCATCACCACTGTGTGATTATTAATGTAGGAATAAAAGCATTAATTTCTGAAATGATCATGTCTTTTTTCTATTCAGGATTCTTCTTCTTCTTCTGACTCCTCCAGCGATTCTTCAAGTGAGGACGATAAGAAGAAAAAGAAAAAGAAAGATAAGAAGAAGAAGAAAAATAAAGACAAGAAAAAGGTAAAAGAATGTGGATGTGTTACTGTGGCATCATTGTTGAGTGCGAGCTGTGCGGCCTGTGACAAACCTCAAAGTGTCCAGGTAACACTAGCATTGTGCAGAGGCATGCATGTACAGCAGATCACCATAGTGGAGCAAAGGGAGGAGTGGAGCTTCAACCAGTTTTTCTCTGGCAGCAAACGAGAAACAGGATTTATTTCTAAAACAGAAACCAAGCTTAAGCTTGAGCTTCTTTACTGAGGTTTCAACATGAGGTCTAAAAGTTCAGCAATCATCTGTTAAAATAAATACTTATATTGTGCCACTGGTTCAAGCTGACTGCCCTGCATGGTTTTAATGCTAAGAGGAGATTCTACTCTCCTCCCAGCATTAGAAAACAGATAGATAGATAGATAGATAGATAGATAGATAGATAGATCTAGATCTAAATCTAAAATGATCATGTCTTTTTTCTGCCCAGGATTCTTCTTCTTCTGACTCCTCCAGCGATTCTTCAAGTGACGACGAAAAGAAGAAGAAAGATAAGAAGAAGAAGAAAAAGAAAGACAAGAAAAGGGTAAAAGAATGTGGATCTGTTGATAGATAGATAGATAGATAGATAGATAAACCTAAATCTTAAATGATCATGTCTTTTCTGAAGGTAAGAAGGCAAGAAAAGGGTAAAATAATGTGGATCTGTTATGTAATGTCTGGAATCTGTAATGTGGATAGATAGATAGATAGATAGACATATAGATAGATAGATAGATTTTTATGACTAAACCATCACTTTCAGCTTGTTCCAACACAACAGAAGGATTCATCACCACTGTGTGATTATTAATGTAGGAATAAAAGCATTGAAGTCTGAAATGATCATGTCTTTTTTCTATTCAGGATTCTTCTTCTTCTTCTGACTCCTCCAGCGATTCTTCAAGTGAGGACGATAAGAAGAAAAAGAAAAAGAAAGATAAGAAGAAAAAGAAAAAGAAAGACAAGAAAAAGGTAAAAGAATGTGGATGTGATAGATAGATAGATAGATAGATAGATAGATAGATAAATAGATAGATAGATCTAAATCTTAAATGATCATGTCTTTTCTGCCCAGGATTCTTCTTCTTCTTCTTCTTCTGAGTCCTCCAGCGATTCTTCAAGTGGCGACGATAAGAAGAAGAAAAAGAAGAAGAAAGATAAGAAGAAGAAGAAAAAGAAAGACAAGAAAAAGGTAAATGGATGTGGGTCTGTTGATAGATAGATAGATAGATAGATAGATAGATAGATCTAGATCTAAATCTAAATCTTAAATGATCATGTCTTTTCTGCCCAGGATTCTTCTTCTTCTTCTTCTGACTCCTCCAGCGATTCTTCAAGTGGCGACGATAAGAAGAAGAAAAAGAAGAAGAAAGATAAGAAGAAGAAGAAAAAGAAAGACAAGAAAAAGGTAAATGGATGTGGGTCTGTTGATAGATAGATAGATAGATAGACAGATAGATCTAGATCTAAATCTAAATCTTAAATGATCATGTCTTTTCTGCCCAGGATTCTTCTTCTTCTTCTTCTGAATCCTCCAGCGATTCTTCAAGTGGCGACGATAAGAAGAAGAAAAAGAAGAAGAAAGATAAGAAGAAAAAGAAAGACAAGAAAAGGGTAAAAGAATGTGGATCTATTGAGAGATAGATAGATAGATAGATATTTTTTGTGATGGAGTGTTGCTTTCTATATGTTTGAGCAGGACTCCAGCTCCAGTTCATCCAGTTCATCCGATAGTTCCAGCGGCAGTGACAAGGAAAATAAAAAGGACAAGAAAGACAAGAAGAAAAAGAAGAAAAAGGTAAATTACTCATGAAATGGCAGAATAATCAGACGATGTCCAATGGGAAGGTGAAATTACTATTATTTTTTTGGCATTCAGGGTTCGGGCTCATCAGGAAGTGAAACTGACAAGAAGAAAAAGATTGTAAGTTTGCTCTTTGTGTAAATAATAAATAAAACCAGAGTGCTTTATGATAAATAGTAAATAAAAGCCATTAAAAACAAAACAAGAATAAAATGGAATAAAACAAAATAAATTATGTTTGGTGCATGCAAAATAAAATAAAACAAGTGTGATCAACTAGTAACTGAGACATGTTAATAAATAGACGTTCAGTGCAAATATATATGGTCATAGTGTTCACTCTACTCACCTTCTGTGTGGTTAGCAGGATTATTCCATTTATGGTGTCCTTCATGGGGTGTTGGTTTTATTCCAGAAAAGCCCTGACGTTGAGCAAAGAGCCAAACCAGAAGCAGAAGTTTCCAGCTCAGGTGGTGGCGGACTTTCAGCTCCCAGTAGCAGCAGCTCAAGGGCTGGCGGTGCCTCCGGCGGCGTTTCTGGCGGTCCTACTGTCGTCTCCTTCGTGTCGCTCCCCTCCAAACCCGTTGTTAAGCTGGATCCTCTGAATCCTCCAGGTGTCTCCATGCCCTCTGTGCCTAGCTTCTCACTGAGTATGGGAGAGAGATCCTCCATTCGCAGGCCTCCCAGCCCCATGGAGTCCTTGATGGGGAGCCCAAGGAGGTTTGGAGACGCGGGGACCCGTCCCAGCACCCACCTCACCTCTACTGACATATTGAGAGGCCCCAAGCCTTACCAATAATGACCTGTCACAGATCAGAGCAGATGTTACTGTTTTTTTTAAATGCATCGCTTAAACTGTTGGAGGATGTTAAATGTGATGATGAGATGTGCTCTAATGACGCTCTCAGTGATTTAATAGTGGAGAACAGGGGTCACTGCGTAAACATGCATTATGAAAAATTCAAGTGATAAAACTGTATCATGAAAAGCAGTGATTTCATTTTTTTTTGACAAGGAAAAAAAGCACATTTGTGTACATGTCAGTTCAAAATCATGAAAAATCCAAAATCTTTGCTTTGTGGAATAAAATGTTATAATTTTGTTTCTTGTCTACTACTTCCACTTTCACTGTACTTTTCAGTACTATTATTTGGTTTTCGAGCATCAGTTATCATAATGAGACAGATCATAAACTGGATCCCAACATACATACACTTATTCAAAATACTTGGCACACTATATATATCACATATATTACTTAATAAATTTAGAGACCACCTGCCCATCCAGCATGTTCATTAGTTTGGTTAAGGTTAGAGTCTGAGAAGTCAAAAATTAATCACAAATAACATTCAACTAAAACTTTTCAGGAATGCAAGTAAATATATGTTAACTTGGCATCGCAATCAAGTTTTTTTTTGGTAAAACTTTGAAAACTCTATAATTATATTTATCATTAAAGATATTTTTAATTAAAGAGCTTACACTGGTGGACAGAAAATATCTAGATGTACTAATCATATCAAATATAATTAATATCCATTATAACAGGTGGTGAAATGTGTAATGCAATTTTAAAATTTACTGGATGGAATTACTGTGTTGACCTATTTGTAGATGTTCCACGGTTTAGGACCTCATTAATGTCTGTTATATATATATATAGTTTGGATCAGATCAGTCAGGTTAGTGCTGAACACAGATAATAATCTAATGTGGACAATAAGGTGGACCTGCCTGCTCTTCCTGTCTGACCTGAAGTTATTCACATGTGAAAACACAGAAAAGACAGAAAAAGTCGAGATATTTTTTTTTCACGTTGATGTTAAATGTTCATTTCTTTATTTCTTTGTGTCTTTCTCTAGGTGTGTCTCAGGGACACGCTGTGCACAACAACAAACACACCTTTGGACTGTTCACGCGCATACATGCTTGTATAATTCTCTATAATGAACATACACATCTGAACTCTGGTCTGACCTGCAGTAAATATGATGAAGGGATGAATGTTTAACCCAGAAGGAGCAGCGCTGGTTGGGGGCGTGTTCCGGTCACGTGATTTAAAGGTGTGGTTCTTACCTGCTGGCTTCCTCTAAGAGTGGTCCTGAGCTGTTTGGGGAAAAGCGTCAAACCAGCAGGAGTCAAGATGTCTGGTCTGGAGCTGTCGGAAGGTAAGTTCATGTTTTGTGTCTTTAGGAGGAAGAGCTGATCAGCTGGTGACTGCCTGACGTCTACAACAGCAACCAGCGGGAAATAAAGAGCAAAGTTTTCCACCTGGCCCCGCACTTGCTCGTCAGATGCATGCTCTGTAAACAAAAGCGACAAAAAGTGAAATGAAAGATAATCCTTCAGCTGTTTTTTTTCTCTTGTGCATCATGTGTGCTGCAGCTTTAGGTGGTGATGAAGATGTGAAGATGGAGGACGCTCACAAGGATAAGTTTGATTTCCCCTGGCAGAAGGACAAGGATAAGGTAGGAGCTGTAAATGCATAGCAACAAATATGCTCATGAAGGCTGGTTGGTACTGAGCTCTACAGTCTTCATGATTTTAGCTGTTTGTTTGACAGTGTCAGCTTCATTCATGCTCTTTCACTGCCAGCTCTTTGCATTGATTAATTATAATTACTGGACTCAAACACAATCATTAAGAATGAACCAACACTATCAATGATTTATTTTACTGTTAATATTTATTATTGTTATTCTATTATTTCTTTCTTTTTTATTGTAACTTGTTTTACGCTGCAGTGACGGTTGAATAAAAAAAATATTCTATTGTGTCCTATTCAAAGTCAAATTTTGTAATTTTTTTAAGGACAAGTCCCACAGTAAAGACAAGTCCGACAAAAAGGACAAGTCCCACAGCAAAGATAAGTCCGACAAAAAGGACAAGTCCCACAGTAAAGACAACTCCGACAAAAAGGACAAGTCACACAAAAAGGACAAGTCCCACAAAAAGGACAAGTCCCACAAAAAGAAAAAGGAAAAGAAGGAGGGAGAAAATTCAGGCTCCTCATCCTCATCTTCATCCTCCAGCAGTGATGAGGTAGGTCCAGTGCTGCTCCTCATTTTTTTTTTTAATTGTTTATTAATTTAATCAGTCTTCCTCCTGGCTGTGTCAGACTTCCTGTGTTTGGTGACGTGAGCGTCCACATACCAACTCACTCACTTTCTTTGTTTGTAGTTCTGATACTTTAATGCATAAATGGATAAAAAGCAGCTGGACAGGTAACATCGTTGTCACGCCTCATGGTCAAATGTCAGTGTGCGTCACCAGAGTGGAGGAACAGGTCCGCCCAGCAGCTCCAGTTTTTATCCGATGTGACGCACCACACCCTCCAGTGTGTGTGTTTTCTGTTTTCATTTATAAATCACACTGTCGTCAAGTGAAAAACTCCCAAGCAGCCACACTTCTGCTATCTCATAACCTTTAATGTGCTGCACCTTTTTCCAAGGGAAACATCACGTTGGTGACATTTGTCTGAATAACAGGGTTAAAGAGGACTGAACCAAGCCCAGGGTGGGACAGAAGGAGGAATATATCAGATATAGGAGTCATAAAAAAGCTGTTGTTGAATAATCACGTCTATAAAAGTGAACATGCTGCTACCTGTCATGCTCTGATGAGATTACATCACATTCCTGCTCCAAAAATTAAATGAATTTGGTGTTTGTTAGGGCTCATTCTGCTGCCTTTAAATGATTAAGTCCTTTCTGCATTAACAGTGTTGTCCTTCTTCTCTTCTCAGGGGTGATGAACCATGGGGGAAAGTGCTGCTCTGTCCATCTCTTGTGTGTGTTTGAGTGTGTCACCTTTACTTCCTGTCTTTTCTTTGGTGTCATGGCAACATGCTGCTCTCATGTCAACAAACCTGCTCATTCCTTGAAGTAAATGTTCTGACAACTAAATGCCTGCAGGGTTTTTCTTTTGTTTCCATGAGTTCTTCTGTCAAGTAAAAGTGTGTTTTCACCACAAGAGGGCAGCATTTAATTATATGTTTTTACAAATATATTTTATTGATTATCCAACACACAGCAACATGAAAGTGACATCAAAACCAGGTTTGTATTAACTCATTGAGTACCCGCTGTTTTATAAAACAGAAAATACCTTGTTCCAGTGTTTTTGTCCATTTTGAGTCACATTTCTAGACCCACAGAATATTTTGTACTGTGTCTCTGAAAACACTGAATATCTCAAATGAAAGAAGAGACTCTCTATTTCATCATGAAAAAAATGTTTGTTTTTATCTTGTTCCATTCTTGTTTTATCAGAGGTAGAGTAGAGGACACTTTCACCAAAATCACCACTTTTTGTCCAGATTCTGTTTGTTTTGCTCTCTGATCCCGATGTCTGCACTTCCTGCTTCGTTTATTTACAGAATTTAGATTTTAAGCATTAAAAAATTGCCGGTGTAGTTGTTTATCACAGCATTTCAGTGTAACAAATTAGAAGAAAAGGTGTCATTATTAGGTAAATGTATTCATCTATAGAATATTCCCCTCTCAAGTGTAATAGAAGTAGAAGTATGAAGCAGTAAAAAATGAAAATACTTACGTAAAGTATTTCAAAAATGTACTTGAGCAGCTTATTTAAGTAAATGATATTTGAGATGCTTTGCGGAGCCACAAACAACACTGAACATCAGCAGTTCTGCTCAGACTTGATGGCATGATGCAGTAATTAATTTTACCACAAGACATGGAAGGACAGAAGTTCATCCTCCTTTCTGGAAATAAACAAAAAGTTAAGTAAAATCATGGTGACAAAATGAAATAGTGGATATTCTGATAGATGGTAAATTAATCTGTGGTCTTGTACTTTGTTTCAGTCAGAGGATGTGGACTTGCTGAAAGGTAAAGTTTCTTTTGTCCTTATTTAATCCTAGTATCTAAGAGTTACCAGCCCCTGTCATACTGTAGTTTTGTTTTTTAAATGCAGCAGCATGTTTCATAACTTTATCAGAAGTTATTACACTTTCAAATGCTGCTCTGCACCAAGTCCTCAGGTGACAAAGAGCTTCCTCAGGTGTAACAACAACCAGAGGTAATTCAGTGACACAACATACAAGCTGTTCGACATTCTCTAACAGGCGTTTATATTGTTCTCACTCTTCCTCATTCTTCTGTCAAACCAGCATCAAGTCACACCCTCCTTTTAACCCTAAAAGCCAAAGGAATCTTAACATTGTAACTCCCCAAAGAATATATTTTAAATATATTAGAATTTTTAAATTCATGACACAACTAGTGGTGGGGAGTATAAGTACATTTACAGAGGTACTGCACTAATAGTAAGGCCACTTTGAGGTACTTGAACACAGCAAAACCCCGAAAATGTCATTGTGGTGATATTTAATGGAATTTCATGCAAATTTGATAAATTTTCTGGAACAACTTTGCAATTAATTGACATGTTTTATGATTCTAAAGCAGTGACTCCTTATCCTGTTTTCTTTCAACATTCTCACAATCATTGCTAAACAAATGAGTCGACCAGGAGATGTATTTTTTTAGCCCAAGCCGGTGATGGAAGAGGCATGGGCAGAGACCACCGGGAAGTGATGGAGGAGGCTGCGGTTGCAGCAAGCGCTCCTTCCTTTTTCTTAGCTTCTCCTCTTCAAATGCACATCTGTTTTTCTCAAAGGCTATAGTGCCATTATGGATTGCTTCTCTCCATACCATTCTCTCTTTTGCTAGATGTTCCCATCTGTGGATGTTGGTTTTGGCCCTCTTATATATAAAATATATCCCAGCATCACATTTTTCACCTTGAATTATTCACCTCACCTACTCAGGCTTACCAATGATATCTCTGCCTCTAAGTGCTCCTGTGGTAACTTCAATGGTATAGAGAGAGCAGTGGGTGGAGGATGTGGTTATAGCTTACATGGTTATAGGTTGCATGGTTATGGGTTGCATGGTTATAGGTTGGATGGTTATGCGTTGGATGGTTATGGGTTGGATGCTTATAGGTTGCATTGTTATAGGTTGCATGGTTATGGGTTTGATGTTATAGGTTGCACGGTTATGGGTTGGATGCTTATAGGTTGCATGGTTATGGGTTTGATGTTATGGGTTGGATGGTTATAGGTTGCATGGTTATGGGTTGGATGCTTATAGGTTGCATGGTTATGGGTTTGATGTTATAGGTTGCATGGTTATGGGTTGGATGGTTATAGGTTGCATGGTTATGGGTTGGGTGGTTATGCTGTAGGTTGCATGGTTATGGGTTGCATGGTTATAGGTTGCAAGGTTATGGGTTGGATGGTTATAGGTTGCATGGTTATGGGTTGGATGCTTATAGGTTGCATGGTTATGGGTTGGATGCTTATAGGTTGCATGGTTATGGGTTGGATGCTTATAGGTTGCATGGTTATAGGTTGCAAGGTTATGGGTTGGATGGTTATAGGTTGCATGGTTATGGTTTGGATGCTTATAGGTTGCATGGTTATGGGTTGGATGCTTATAGGTTGCATGGTTATGGATTTGATGTTATAGATTGCATGGTTATGGGTTTGATGTTATAGGTTGCATGGTTATGGGTTGGGTGGTTATAGGTTGCATGGTTATGGGTTGGATGGTTATAGGTTGCATGGTTATAGGTTGGGTGGTTATACTGTAGGTTGCATGGTTATGGGTTGCATAGTTATAGGTTGGATGTTTTTAGTGTGGTTAATCTGGGCATCCTGTGTGTGAAAATCTGTACTGACTTGTTTGGATAGTCCAGGTAGGCTGACATAAAGACATTGACTGTATTTAGGAGAAAAATGTTTTTCTCTCTCCCTTTCCCTCCTCGCCCACACTGGCCCCATGGTTTGCGTTCGGACCCGGCTTCGGTCGCCTTCTGGCTGCTTCCCGGTGATGGCCTGCTTAGTGCGGGCCCGGTGCTCCCTCGCTCTCTCGTCCCCCCTCCCTCCGGAGGGGAGCGCTCGGTTCACGGGTCTTGCCTCATGGGCGGCGGTGGCCTCCTGTCTCCCCGGGTGTTGGGGTGGCTAGGGGGGTGTGGGCGGGGGGTGGATGGTGGGGTGGTTGAGGATGGGTGGGCCCTCATGTCGCTGGACCCTTGGACCTGTCCTGGCCTCCTGGGGAGTGGTGGTTTCTGTCTCCTCCTGGTCGTTGGATCTGCGTGGTTCTCGGTGGCCCGGGTGGCTCTCTGGGTCTGTCTGTCATTTATATCCCCCTCTTATCACCCAGGTGTAGCACGTCCCTCTCTGGCTTATAACAGGAAATTCCAATAAATAAAGTAAGATTAGATTCCAGGGAGGGCCGGTATGGTCACATACACGCATCAAATATTAATAGCTTTTGCTGCAAGACTAAAATATGCATAATCTCATAAAAGGTCGACACTCTTTTGTGGTATTGAACAATGAGAACAATGCAGACAAAGTGGAAAAAAAAGGGAGAAAAATGTTGACCTCAGTTAGATTTTTAGAAGAGCATCATGTATTTTAGGACAGGTTCTGCACCTGGCAGCTTAATTAATAATCAAATATGCTTTAGCAACTTAATTAAAATGTGTAAACAAAGACACTCCCAGCAAGACTTGTTTACTGTGGCTGTACTCCTGCTGTGAAAAGAGATTCACAGAATATATTTAATTTTATATCAAACTGATATTTCACCTTTTCATCCACTTAAACAGGCTGGAAGAAGAAGGGTAAGGTATGAGCTTGAATCTAGTGGCTGATCCCTCACTGTTCAGTGTTCATACAGTCATTCCTCTCCTGTAGTTTTGAAGTTCTTGAGACATTTTATTAAAATGCAGCTCTGCTCTGCCACACCTCATTTCAAGGGATGGTGTCCAAAGAATATCATCAAGGATAATCAAAAGTGGAAAGAACCAAGCCCAGATCAGACATGGGAGTTAAAACAGAGCTATTGTTGTCTACTCGCCTCAATGAAAGTGAACATGCTGCTGTCATACCTGTCATGATCTGACCAGATTTCATAAGGCTCCAAAAATGAAATGGATTTGGGTGACTGTTACCTTAAAAATACAGAAATAGCTGTGGTATTTAAGATGTTATTGAATAAATAAGTCATCCTCTCTGCAGGAACAGCATCGTCCCTTTTTTCCTTTCAGGAATGATGCTTCCTGGCCACCGTACTGCTCTTGTCTGTTGACAAAGTGACATTAACTTTTCTTCCTGTCATTTCATTGATGTCTCTGAAACAAGCTGAACTCACGTAAACACATCTGCTGATTGGAAGTAAATGATCTGACAGCAAAGTTTTTCTGTAAAGTGAAGTTTTCGCCACTACAAGATAGCAGTGTCACTTATTTTATTTTGAAGGTCAGTCAAAGTTAAAAAGTTCAGGTGGGTTCAAACTGTTTTAAAGATTGTTGGATGCTCTTGGGGCTCTCTAGAGGCTTAGGTCTATTTGAATCATTCTGAATGAGGATGGAAAACAAAGAATTAATTTCCACCGAACAAAACTGCACTTTTAGAATGATGCAGGTACAAAAACCTGGACTGGAGTCTTGTGACACTGGTTTAGTTGTACTGAAAAGAGCTGCAGTCATCAGTATCGTACAGAAGTGGCTCATATCTGTGAGCAACACTATACATTTGACCACCAAAAATGATTTTCAGGTAAGACAGTAAGACATTTCATTTCATTCAATTTACGTAACCTAAAATATCTGTTTACCTAGTCCAAAGGTTTGGGTTGATAACATCTGTATTTAGTCAAATATATATTCATCAACCAAAGATTCTGAATAAATGTAACAACTTGTCTAAAATGATTGTGAGTTTATCATTTTAAAACATGTTAGTGGAACCAAAATAAATGTTTGTTTATTTCCATGGAAAACATATGATGTTTGGTTTCCACTTCTAACAAGGTGTGACATCTAGTGGCTAACTGTTATAGCTTGCACCTTTAATATGATGCTTTAAATTTCTGCTAACTTTGCTAAAACAGTTTGTGGTGTCCTGTAACGGCTGCTTGAGGAGTGGATCCTGTTTTTGGGCTGACTGACAACAAAACACTTCTGGATCCAAACAACCTGCACCCTCAAGGCAGCTATCTGTCATGTTTGTTTGTTGCTTTAAATTGTTCACTTTATCCAAATGTTATTCTGCAAAGTACTTGAAAACTATTTTTCTTTTTGCAATTTAGCATTTAGTATTTCATTTCTTTTATTATGCATATTTTTGAAAAGTGAATCAATCTTTCCTCTGTGTGCTCTGCATTCTGTATTTTTAACGTGAGCTGCTGGTTACTTTAATTTTCCTCCTTAATAAAGTATCTACCTACCCCCCAAGTACTGGGGTGGGTTGTGTCAACGTAACTTAAAATTAACTTACATAATGTGTGATTTTGTAGTGGACGTGCAGGTTTTATTTGCAGTAGAAAAAAGTCTGTCTCTGACGGGTGGAATATTACCATACTTTAATTTTATTTAAGGAAAGCATCTAAATACTTCTCTCCCCACTGACCACAGTGTTACCCTGCCCCCACAAAAAATAGGTTTATTGATACCTGTAGGCCCATACTGTAATACAATATAATGTAATCTATATGATATTATCTTTCCCAGCGTCACACTTAAATTGTTCACATTCCTCAATAACATGCCACTGTGCAGGTTTATAATATAAGCTGCCCATCTGCACTTGTTGCAAATGAAATTATTTTGGCTACAACAGCACAGAGGGAGCAGTGGTTGGTTGGAGGTGTGGTTAAAGGTTGTCTAGTTTAGGTGTGGTTACCTGTAGGTATGCTGTGTATTAGTCTACTCGGTTACTTGTTTCAGGAGGACAAACAGGAGTCACAATGTCTTTTAAACTGTCAGATGGTAGGCTCAAATTTATGTTGATTGCATTTAGAAAGAATGTTGACTTTAACTGTTCAGAGCAGTGTTTGCATCTTTATTCATTATCCAGTGTATGCTTTACATTTCAAACCTGTTAACCGGCTGTTTCTTTTGCATGTGTGCAGCTACAGGTGGAGGTGAGGAGGTGGTGAAGGCGGAGCAGGCTGACAAGACTGAGTTCAGCTGGCCCTGGAGCAAGAAAAACAACAAGGTAGCGTGTTTACATCTGTCAGTGATGCTCAGGTTGTTCATAAATGTGGAATGAATGTAAATCTGCTTCACCTCAGCCCTTTCGCTCTTCAGCACAAAACACTGCAGCTGACACAGTATTAGTTATCAGTCAATTATGATTAAGAATAAACCAACACAACCAATGATTTATTCAAAGTCAACTTTTGCCATTTATTAAGGACGAGTCTCGAAGGAAGGACAAGTCCGACAAAAAGCAAAAGTCAAATAATGGAGACAAGAAAGACCACAAGGATCAGGACAAGAAGACAACGGACGGGGAAAAAAAATCCAACACCTCCTCATCCTCATCCTCATCTTCATCCTCCAGCAGTGACGAGGTAACTTTTTAAAGTTCTCCTGCAGATTAAATTTTAACATAAAGTCTTGCTGTGTTGGATTTCTGCACATCAACACTTTTCCTTCCCCTCAGTTATTAAAAGTGTTCCCATGTTACCTTTATGCTTGTAGTTCTGAAGACCTTTAAATACCTAAACATGATAAAATGCAGCTGAACAGGTAACATGCCTGTCACACCTCATTTCAAAGGGTGGGAACTGAATCACAGAGCATCCACAGCAGGTCCTACTGGCACTGGCAGTTTGAGTTTAGTGACACACCACGACTTCCTGTGTGTGTGCTGGTCTTTTCTTTTATAGCACTCTGTTGTTGTTTAATCAGTACGCTGCTGTCACAGTCTGAACAAGACTCCATGGAGTTCTGCAGTAACAACATCATTTGTTCTCATTTCAGGAATGATGCATTGTGGGTCACCGTACTGCTTTGTCCATCTCCTGTGCGCAGTAATATACCCTCTTCTTCCTGTCCTTTCACTGTTGTCACGACAACATGCCTGTCTAATGTAAACAAAGTCAAGTCAATTTGTTTGTGTAGCCCAATATCATAAATTACACATTTGCTATACTGTAATATCTGTACAGACATGTACAGACTGTCCTAATATGTTCTATTCTAATCTATTCTAATCTATTCTCACATTGACTGAGCAAAAACCCTTAATAAATATCTTAATAAATGGCAGAAACCTCAGGAAAGACAGCATAAAGTAAATATTCCACACCACCAGATGGCAGTGTTATCAATATTAAGTTCAATCACAGTTTGAAGTTCAAGTAGAGGATATAACACTTTTTTGTAAGTGTTAATAGTTTCTGAAATGTTGTCTCTCTTTGTCAAAACTGTGCACATTGTTATCTAAATCTTATTCATAAGTTCTGTAGATGGTTACATGTCTTTTCACAGGTGTATTGTGGGTGCAGGTGATTGAAATGTGACAGTAGTGACAGCACACACGGGCTTTTGGTTTTTTAATGTTGACATCCTTGTGGAGTTATTGTGTTTTAGAAATATGTTCATATTGTTTAGCATATAGGCTGAAATTACTGAGTGATTTATTTTGTTTTATTTAGTTGGGTAGAAATTCTTTCCATTTTCAAAATGTATACCTTAAGATTTCTAGAAAGGTGTTTGTCAATACTACTGAAATGACAAAATGGAAATATCTCTATTCAGAAAAAGAATAAATGAATAAATAAAAGAATGGTGTTTAACGTAGCCAGCAGCTGCAGAGAGATTTATTTGACCTGAGTGGTGGAAGTATTTAAAAGAAGCAACACTACGGTGTAAAAATACTCAGATGATAACTTAAAACATAAGGGTAGGTTAATGATCATTAAGAATGTCCTTTTTCACTGTTGATGTTAGAGTGTTAGCCACTTAGCTGCTTTTACTTATGCATTAATGAATAGCTGGATTTTAATTTTGTAGATTTCTGCATTTTTATTTTATAAAATGCATCATATTCAATGATTTAACATGTTTTGTTAAAACATTTAATCACAGCTCTGGACAAAGTCAGATAGGTTGAAGTGTAGAGAAAGTGATTCAGCACTAAACAAAGGATCAGCCGTTCTACCTGACATCAATATTTTAGCCGTCTTGAACTTTGGCCTGGACTGTTGGGAAAAGAGAATTACAACATTTAGCATCGAGGTTCTCCTTCAGGTCTGTTCAATCTTTTATAGGGGTGCAGAAAAAAAAGAGAGGAATCAATAATAAATCAAGCGTGTTTCTTTCAGGGGCTGCTGACGAAACCCACTTTAACCCATTCATCATGTTCAAACCTTTATCTTATTTTAGCAAATATTGGTGTGTGAAAATCAGTGGATAGTGGACAACATTTTATTTTCCTGTTTGTCCATAGAGTGATTCTGTTGTTGTTGTTGTTGTTGTTGCAAACCTCAGTCCACAGAGGAGCAGGTAATGACATCAGACATGCCATCACCAGCAAAAAAACTGCTCTAAAATCCCTTTAAAATGTGTGAAATTTAGTCACAAAAGGAAGAAAAAGTTAAATCATTAGTCAACTCATAATCACTGAGATGAATTTTTAAGACAAATACCAAATATTTTCCTATTCCAGCCACTCAAACATGAATATTTTGCAGCTTGTCTTTGTCTTATGTGATAGTTAAGTGAATATTTCAGATTTTGGACCATTTAATGATGTTTTTTTTTTTTGCTGTTCTCTGACACTAATTAAAAACTAAAACCAGCAAACGGTATTAAAATGAGTGGTAGATGCAGCCTTAAACAGGACCTCATAAGCACAAGACAAATGTGTAACTAAATCAAAAACCACTGTGACTGTAAAATCTGAGAATCAGATGATACATCAGTGACGACAGACTTTTTTCTCATTCTCCTCTGAATCCATACATCATAATAAAGCCTTGTTTGCTGCTCTGCTTCATGCCGATGTGTCCTCAGGTGACACCAGAGAGATCGGAGCTGACGCACTGCATGTTGTTTTCTCTCTGATGCAGGTTGCTTGAATGGAATATCACAGAGGCTCTTTGACCTTTTCGGAGAGGGAGCCAAGGGTGCATGTGAGAAAAGTTTAAAGTTCAGACACAAGGAGGAAGTTAGTGAAAGACGATGACTAGAGGGATGTGAAGGCCCTGGGCCATCGCTGAGGCCTTATGTAGCTGCAGGAATGTCTTTTCCCCTTTCTCAAAGTCTAAAAATGAACAAGAAATACTTTCAATGACAACGTTTGGACACTTTCTGGCTGACAAACTGTGCTGGGACCAGATATAGTGTAAGGTAGAAAAGACACAAGCAGCTCTTTAGTGCTGAGGAGAGCAAAGTGTGATCAGAGTGATCAGAGGCTGTTTGGTGTCCTCTCCTCAGCTGCTTCTTTTAATCCACTCGTTCCTCCAGCCTGCAGTCATCACTGTCACACTTTTCATATAAAATTACATGCAATAACTTGATTCATTCAGATAAAAAAAGCAATTTCAATGTCTGTCAAGCACTTTACCCACAAAGAGATGCCACCTACTTTCTATACACTTTATCTATTCTATTCTATTTTATCCATCCATGCATCCATTATCTATCGCTTATCCTCTCATAGGGTCAGGGGGGCTGGAGTCTATCCCAGCTGTCTTAAGGTGAAAGACAGGGTACACCCTGGACAAGTGTCCAGTTCACCACAGGACACATAGAGACAGACAACCACGCACACTGACATTCACACCTACCGTCAATTTAAATTAACCAATTAACCTTGGATGGTGGGAGGAAGCCGGAGTACCAGAGAGAACCCACACAGACATGAGGAGAACATGCAAACTCCACACAGAAAGGCCCCGGGCCGGGAATCGAACCTGGTACCTTCTTGCTGCGAGGCGACAGTGCTAACCACTACACCACCATCTATTCTATTCTAACATGTTCTATTCTTTTTTATTCTAACATATTATATTCTGTTCTATTCTAACATGTTCTACTGTATTCTATTCTATTTCATTCTCACATGTTCTATTCTATTCCAATATGTGTCCATTCTATTCTATTAACATGTCCTATTCTATTGTATTCTATTGTATTCTATTCTAAGATATCCTAACATGTTCTGTTCTATTCTATTCTGTACTAACATGTTCTACTCTATTTTAACATGTTCTATTCTATTGTATTCTAACATGTTCTATTCCATTCTATTCTATTCTATTCTTGCATGCTCTAATCTATTGCATTGTATTCTAACATGTTCTATTCTATTCTATTCTTGCATGCTCTAATCTATTGCATTGTATTTTAACATGTTCTATTCTATTCTGTTCTATTCTATTCTAACATGCTCTAATTTATTCTATTCTATTTTAACATGTTCTATTATAGTCTATTGTATTCTATTATAACATGCTCTAATTTATTCTATTCTATTTTAACATGTTCTATTCTATTTATTCTATTCTATTTTAACATGTTCTATTATAGTCTATTGTATTCTATTATAACATGCTCTATTCTATTCTATTCTATTCTATTTTAACATGTTCTAATTTATTATATTCTATTTTAACATGTTCTATTCTATTCTATTTTATCCTATTTTAACATGTTCTGTTCTATTCTATTCTATTCTATTCTAACATGTTCTATTCTATTCCATTCTATTCTACTCTATTTTATCCTATTTTATCATGTTCTATTCCATTCTATTCTATTCTATTTTAACATGTTCTATTCTATTCTATTTTATCCTATTCTAACATGTTCTGTTCTATTCTATTCTATTCTATTTTAACATGTTCTATTCTATTCTATTGTATCCTATTTTAACATGTTCTATTCTATTCCATTCTATTCTATTCTATTCTATTTTAACATGTTCTATTCTATTCTATTTTATTCTAACATGTCCTGTTCTATTCTATTCTATTCTATTCTATTTTATCCTATTTTAACATGTTCTGTTCTATTCTATTCTATTCTATTCTATTCTATTCTATTTTAACATGTTCTATTCTATTCTATTGTATCCTATTTTAACATGTTCTATTCTATTCCATTCTATTCAATTCTATTCTATTCTATTTTAACATGTTCTATTCTATTCTATTTTATTCTAACATGTCCTGTTCTATTCTATTCTATTCTATTTTATCCTATTTTAACATGTTCTGTTCTATTCTATTCTATTTTAACATGTTCTATTCTATTCTATTTTATCCTATTCTAACATGTCCTGTTCTATTCTATTCTATTCTATTCTATTGGTTGTTCTGTGCTCGCACCGCAGGAGGGCACGAACGTCTCTCTCTCGTCTGGCGTCAGCGGTCTCCCAGCAACAGCCGGGCTCGAGCTCATCTCAATCATCCTCTGCTGAGCGTCATCAAGTTCAACAGACACATTGAGCCTGAAACAGGAAGCCAGGAGCATTTTTTCTACAAAATAAAAGCAAACAGAGTACGTTTGTGCTTCGGTAGACATGCCTACAGAACACCTGCTCAGGTGAGTTATCCTGGATGAAAACACTGGTTACCGGTGTAGCCAGCCTGCTGTGGAGGGGGCACATTCAAGCTGAGTTATTTGTTCAAAGAAGTTATTTTTATTTATTCATTTTTATGCACAATTTGTTGTCACTTAGCTACAAAATACAAATATATATATTTTTTCATACATGTTTTTCATTGTCCTCTCATTATCTTGCTGAGAAATCCCTCTTTGACCGTGTTGGTAGCACATCCTGTGTGAAGCCTCTGTCCCTGTGCCACCTCATGACAAATCCCCTGGTGTGTTTTTATTTTGAAAAATATCAATAGGAAGTGGTATTGTTTCCAATGCTGTGGTTTGCTCTCAGGTCCGCTCAGCCGCAGCAGAACAGACCAGAAACCATGGAGCGCAACAAGACGCGCTGGAGAGACTCACCAAGCGGAGGGAAAAGTGACACTTTCTGATCCCTTTCTAAGTCTCTTTCAGCAACAGTCGGTAGATTTTTGTTCAGCGGCAGATGGACATTGAGTCCCTCCCGGCGTGCGTAAACTGACCGGAGAGCTCTATAATAAAATAGTGTTGGAGTGACCAGCAGCTACCAAAGAGCTGGAGGAAAGGAGGAGCCCGCTGGATAGAAATGCAATTCTTTCCACACAAATCTGAACATTGTACTTTGTTTTGGGAGATGTCTGACTGCTTTCATGTCTCATGCCATTAGAAGGAACCCTTACTTGTCTTCAAGGAAACTGTGAGCGGAGCTGAGATTTCATACATCAGGAGGCGCTGGGCTGAAACTGAGAAGCCGTCACTGAACAGTTACGAACCATGGTGAAGTTTCATAACTCGGACCTATGGATTGCCTGGATGCTCATTTTCTGCATGGAGGGTAAGTTGTGTAAAACTTGTGTAGCTTCTCTCAACAACTGGCACCCAAACATTCCTAATAATGACAATATTAATCATGATTAATAAAGAAAACATTCCAAACTGTTTTTTATCACGTGCACAAACCACTATTACAATACATCTGCATATCAACACGGTAAAAACAGATGTATGTGGAGTTAAACTGTGCCACGGGCTCACCTCTCCAAGAGCGCATGGCGCATCCATTTCCCCGGATAGCCGCCTTGTCATCTCTCTTTTGATTGTGCGCATCTTCATCATCCATCAGTTCTAAAATGACTGTTTTTCAAACCACCAGCGATCCAAATTAAAACGTTTTGTGTCAGGACATAGAAACGGGGCAGAGGGTGGAGGGTTGTGCTGGTGCCCAGCAGCTCAAGAGAGGAAAATCCAAAAGGAAAATCACTATATGCTCCCATAATTCTCCTGTGAGGAAGTGTGTGGCATTTAATAACAAGTTATGTACTGTATTTCTCATTAATCCAACGATATACACATCTGTTTAAACTGATTTGAGCTGAGAGCAGGTTGATGTTGGTTCTTTTATAACATAATATCTATGCAGTATTGAAAATTAGACTTATATGTTAAATTAGTCCTCGCAAACTTAGGACATAAAACTCAAAAATGTAGAAGAACAGAAATGCCATTAAAGAAAAGAATAATTACACAATAAATTTGTAAATTCATGTAAATATGATGTAGATATCAAATAGAGATGTTCCTAAAAATCCATTACAATGCTGCTAAAATAGCTGTAAGTTTTAAAAAAAATTAATAAGTTCATTAAACTTTCTGTCACGTAATTTTTCACATCTAAACCTTTATACAAAAAAAAGAAAGAAAGCAGAGCAGACAAGTGCTAAACAATGACACAAAAAGCCTCTCCACTGAGCCATGGACACACACTCACACACACACACACACACACACACACACACACACACACACACACACACACACACACTAGCCTGACACGTCAATTTGGACAGAACAATTGTGTGAGATTGAATTTAGTCCAGATTGCTCAGGTGTTTCACTCTGCTGCTCACTTGTTCAGCTGTATATGTCTGGAGTGAGTGGATGTATGCTGTGCTGTCAGCTTTAGTCAGGGTTACACACACACACACACACACACACACACACACAAAACCTTATTTGATTTGACCAGTGTCAGACGTTTGTCAGATGAAATGCTTGGTAACAAACAGTGTAGATTGTGGCCACATGTCCATCCCATTAAAGAAGCCCTCAGCACTGCAGTGAGTGAAGGTTCCAGAAAACTCTATTAAGCAGCCGACGGGTTCAGAAAGAGGCTGCATTCACTGGACACTTTTTCTTCTCTGCTCTTGCGTCTTGGTGGGGATCTGCCGTGTTTCTATAAATACAGTCTGATGCAGCAAAGTCAGTATTGATTGTAGTTGCTTGTTTTGGCTGTTTGTACTGACCTCCACTCTTTGCATGTCAGACTCTGTCACTAGATTGATTTAATCTATTCATCATGTTAACAGACACCGACTTATTTTGGATTATTACACAATGAGGCCTGAATAGTTTCACTTTTGTTTTGCGTGCAAATTTTGAACATTTTTTGATATCTTTGTGAGATTTTTTTAGGTTGAATGCATGTTGTTTATCTTTATAGAGTAGCACAATCTGATATCAACAAGTAATTAACAGTCCTGGACAACTACTACAATAGTCCTGAACCACTAACCCTAATCCTTACCCTAACTCTAAAAACTTTGACATTTGTCCAGGACTGTACTTGGTGATATCAGAACATCCATAGCTGAGTTATACTAAAGAGTTAAAATTAAGTGGAAAAGAGGAAAGTTTTGAAAAGCAGAAAACTGTGAACAACTACGACAGTAAAAGTGACCTGGGCAGACATCAGCCACGGCCTGGTTTGTATTTTCAGTATCAGTTGGACATGTCCTTCTCAATTGTCCCCAGTCACAGATTAATATTATATAGTTTCCTCTCAATTAGAAATAGGCATCTTCCAGCGACACGGATCAGATCTGCAGTGCTGAAAACATTTAGGGACAGTTTGTAAAAGTAGAGGCTTTATGCTCATAGAGGGATTGTTCAGCTGTCACAGTGAACCCCCACGGCGATAAAAACACAGAGCGGCTCTGTCCACGATGCCCTGATTTAACGATTCACCCAGAACTACCCTCAAGGGCGTTGCAGGGACCGCTCCGGAGGTCCAATCAATTCAGCACATTAATTTCAAGCTGAGGTGGTGGCTCTGAACTTGTGAACAAGGGCCGCTGTTTGTTTTGGTTGTCTGCATTATAGATCTTATGGAACGTTTCACATTTACATACAGTGAAATGTTTGAGTTATCCATCCCACTGTCCTGTATGTTTGAGGACGAGGAGTGTTTGAGCATAAATAAAAAAAGACAACATGGAGTGTTTCTTAAGCTCATTGACATTCAGAGCGTTCATGTCTGCATCAAAGTTTAATTTAGACCAGCTCCCTCTGTGAGCTACTTAACCTTTGAGGATCTGCTGTGTCCTGGTAGGAAATGGGAAGTTATGAAGCAAGTTTGTGGTTTATAGTCTTCTTTGCTCAGTTTGGTGATTAGATATGATTCAGATGTGATCCAGGCCAGATTTCACTGTATCGCTGAGGCTGGTTTTGGTGATTTGCAGGCCAAAGACATTCAGCTCTTGAGGTAAAATCCAGGCTAAATTTGGTGGAAAGGTTGTTTCAAACCCTACTTTCAAATTACAGTTTGTCCAAAAATAAATCTGCAAATCACCAAAATCACACAAAGTTTGCTGTGTTTCTATTGTGACCTTTTTCGGTTAATCATTTACAGGTAGTAAAAAGATAATGATGATGGGTGAGGGAGAACAAAATGACCAGAGCTCTGAGAAAAAGAGGTAGAGAGATGTGCTCAGTTCTGCACATCCTTCAGACATCCTCTTAGTTTTTGAAGCTGTAGGTGATGTTAAAAAACAGCTTAGTGCATGCCTCTCTCTCTAAAAATCCCACTTATGCAGAATGCATATGATACAAAATCCCGACTGTGTCAGTTTTATCTCATAAGTAGCGTCCCTCCTCCTCCTCTTTCCGCCTGCTGCTAAAAAGGAGCAGCTGGAACAAGAGTGTCGGACAGATGGAACTTTCCACCTCGATTATTTTTCTCTCTAAAAATATCATCTCAAAAAAATTAAAAGACCTCTGGGACCGCTTGCAAAGTGCATTGCGTATGCATGTGTACATTTGAGCGACAGAACATCAGACGACAGGGTCCTCAGATGATGGCGGCAGCGTCCATCCTGGGAGTGTGAATGAATAAATGATGGGCAGATATTTGGAGGAAGAGAGCGCATCATTCGCCCGGTCCCACGGTCTCTTAAGCACACATTAAACCAGGCCCCAAAGAGTCCACAGGCTGCTCTGCTGCACGGCAGTTGGCCAAGCATCTGGGGCAAACATCTGATGTGGTCAGTTCACAGAGGTTTGGGGCTTTGAGGTTTTGGGGTTGGTTGTACCTTCAGAGGCAAATAAGAGAATCATGAGTGAATCATGAGTGTGTAGGGAGCAGAGCGCTGCTGTTGATGCTGACATGTGATCACTTGTGTTTCTAACTGCATTTGGGTTAGATGATTAAAAGTAGGGTGTTGCTTATGAAAAGCTGATCTGGAGGCATCATCTATAAGACTTTGAGTGTAACGCTTTCCAACAGAGGTTCGTTTATTTTTAAATGAGCTACTTTGTCATTGCTGTATCGTTCTGTGCAGAGGAATCATGGAAATGAAGCATTTCAACTTTTATTCCAGAACACTTAAGACATTTCATCAGTGGATCAGCCATTGAAAGCTGCTGAGTTGTACTGCGAGATCACTGCCATGAGTGGCAAGATAACTTCTCTATGGATGGAGTGTGATGATTCCTCTGTGAAACCTTATATTGTTAAGAACAAGTTAGTCCACTTTATAACTCAAGCATGGGAAATGAATCACTGCAGTCCTCCAACAGGGCTTTGTATGTCAGGCACAATTGAAAAACTACAAGTAAAGCCTGTGGATTGTATGAATAAGTGGACTGAGTGACCTGCAGGGGGTGACGGCTCTGGTTGCAAAAATGCATCATTAAAAAAGACTCAACCTCATAGCGTGATATTCTTTTAGTAAATCATGTTCTCATTTAGATGGATTGACAGGTTGTTACCATGCCAACCTGACCTACGAAGCTCTGAACTCCTTCAAATATGGTCACCTCTGGCTGAGAAAAATGCCAAGCTTGAGGATTCAAAACGATAGTTCAGAAAACAATAAGCGCTGTCACAGCGACTACATCCATTCCCTTAATACAGTCTTTGGACAAGATCACAAAACATGAGTGAATGACCATGCTTAATGCGTAAAAAACAGTATCTTAACATACTGTGACAGATTGTGCCATTCGGATGAGACCATCTATTAACTTGAATTTTGCTTCTGAGTGCGTGTAAAGAGCCCTGGGCTCATGCATATTTAAAGCGGATGTCTTCCTCCTGTCGTGGCACCCTGAAGCTCCTCTCCTTGAAATGAGCAGTTTTGCTTCGCTGGCTCTTGAGGTCTGACAGGACCTTTGCTGACAGGAGTCCTCCATCACATCGGGAGCTACTTGGCACACAAAAGACACAACATTAAGTTGTGCTTTGTGAGTGTCATACGGCAAAAGTGTTTAAGTCTAATAACTATCAATAACTTTTAATTTGCTGCTTACTTGCATGGCAGATTTGTGTTTAACAATGGCTCACTGTCAGGGATGATGATTGTCCTGAAGGCTCCGAGTGAGCAAAGAGAAGGAAATAAAGTCTCTTTTGTCCCATGAATCCAAGCAAAGTCATGAGTGTGAGTCAGATTTCAAGAGGGTAAATTTGTGCCCAAAACAAATTTGGGACATTGAAGTTTACTCTATCTATCTAGCTGCCTATCTACAAATTGGGAATTTCCAGACCACACACAACACAATGATCGCTGCTTTTTGTAGACTGAAGACCTGGCTAACATCACATCTGTATCTCTCAATAAATCCATGAAACAAACTGGTTTTGAACATGAATCAAGGCAAAAGGCTTTTTAAAAATTTATTTATCTAAAAATAGAGCTGCTTTCTCTGTCTTTAGGGTACCTGCTCCAACAATCCATGTTAAATGACTTGTATTTTACAAAAACCCTCCCAGACCATTCACGTCCTGTGACGTATTGAGGCTCTCAATCAATGTTTGTCAGAGGGTCGTTAAGTTGATGTCTGGTATTACCAAGAATAGCTGCTGTGTTTATCATTGTAAGCCTTTATGAGCTCAGATCAATGTGGAAGGAAGGCTTCTGTGCTCACATCATTCCTACAAGTGTGTGCTAACAGCCAGTGTGTGAGAGGCTGGGATCTCTTATTCCCCAGGCAAATAAATTACAGTGGATCCCAAAGGATCAAGGCTTCCCTCAGACTGTAATGACCTCATCAGTTCGATCAACCAATCGCAAATCTTTTGGTTGCAGACAGGTTTGTCTCTTAGATTCATTAGGTAGATTCATACTCTCTGGTCGGCTCAATAGGGACAATGTGAGAGGAAACTTCCAAGCAATATATATCAAGGAAGTATAGCTACATATAAATAACATTTATTTATGAATTTACTTGTACAATAATTTAACTCATTGAGTGCCAGCTGTTTTTTTAAAAAAGAAAGTGCCTTGTTCCAGCATTTTTGCCCATTTTGAGTCATATTTCTAGACCCACAGAATATTTTGTACTATGTCTCTGAAAACACTGAATAGCTCAAATGAAAGAAGAGACTCTCTATTTCATCATGAAAAAATATGTTTGTTTTTACCTTGTTCCATTCTTGTTTTATCAGAGGTAGAGTAGAGGACACTTTCACTAAAATCACCACTTTTTCTCCAGATTCTCTTTTACTTTCTAATCTCGATCGTCTCCACTTCCTGTTTGATCTCTATGGTGTCTACCGTCTCTTTATGTATCGACTACAAATCCCAGAAGCCCCAAAATTACTCCTTCAGGAGAGCGTGATCGGCGACCCACTGCTGAAAAACCACTTTGACATATTATGTTGATGGCACTCAAAGAGTTAAGTTGCCAATAGAGCAAAGTAATTTGATGAAGTGAATAAATAATAAGGTTACATGAGGGGTGCATGTAGATTCACTTGAAATTCAACCAAATTAGCAACCAAACAGCACAATACATAAAGAAATATTGTGCTGCATCCCCAGGAGGAAAGCAGTCTATAAAGACAGCTACATGAGTTATTGTGGAGGAAGGATGGCTGGCTTTAGGTCACCAGTGGGTCCTGAGGGGCCATGTAGAGGAATTTGTCAACTGTACTCCCTGGACTGCTGTGGCCTTGCATCACTAATTTGAAATTGATTGTTAATTGATCCACACAGCGACTAAATGACCTTACAGCACTTGATGAACCCATCGGCTGAGCTCGCTGGTGTCAAACTGTGAGATAAAGCAGATCCTGTGACCTGCTTTGAGAGCGTGGTGGTCTATCGAGTCTTGACCAGATAATTACGCAGGCTCTAAAAATATACGGTGGATAATTTCATACGAGGAATGTAATTTTGTAAATTGCTCACTTATGCTCATGGTAGGTCGTCTGTGCTCTTGTGTAATGGTCCCTCGGTGGGTTGAGAGCACCTAAAACATACTTTGAGTTTTTAAAAGCTTCTGAAGGATGGGAGTCTCAGACATGATGTGGTTTCAAAAAGCTAGACGGGATTCAGCTGCTTCTTGCTGCTCTACAGTCTTTCCTTTGTGTCGGTGGAGAGCGGCATGTTAATTTAGTGGAGTCCTCGATCTTTGGGTCAGGGTGAACAGATCTGAACTGACCGTGAAACCTGTGGTCCTGCTAATGGAGAAGAATGCTGCAAAGAGAAGAGAATAGAGGGGAACAAAATGAAAAAGGGGACACATTCTCCTGCATTAAATATGCCCAGGGCTTTTCACAGCCATAGGTAATTCATAAACTGGCTGTTGGGGTAAAACACTGCTGTTTTATTTGTGCATTTGCTCTTTTAATCGAGTTCAGTGTCTCTGCTCTCAAAATCTATCAACAAGAGACACAAAGAAACAGTCAACATTTTGGTTTCATAATATAAGATAAGATGAACCTTTAAATGTCCCACCATCGGGGAAATTTACATGTTACAGTAGCAAGTAGATGGAACAACAGCGTAAGGGCCTATTGAAAAAATAAATAGAAGGAACATCAGTTAACAAAAAGACTAAGTAGAAAAGTAAATGCTTGAAAATGAATCATTAACATGCCCAGCAACACGTGTCAGTTCCGGCTCTTTACATGCTCAGAGTCTTTTCAAAATAAACTTGGCAAGGTTTAGGCAACACAGTAATTTTTATTTTTTGATTTTATTACATTTTCTATGTTTAGGAAAAGATTGTGGTTTGGGTTATAAAGACCATGGAAGTGGTGTTTCTCCAACACCCCATCCTCCACTGTATTCTGTGCTGTATATTTGTTGTTTTTATTCTTTATTTTGTGGAATATCTTCATTATTCAGTGCATTTCTTACTTATTAAGAATTTTGTAATGTATGAGAACAGCTTGTATACTCTGGAGGGGCAAAGCTGAGACAATATACCCAAGTTTTATCAATGTAAATTTTACTTTCAAATTAAAATGTCTAGAAATTAAAAAGGTGACTCCCAGTAACGAAGCCCATTAGCACACTTGTGTGAAGCACTACAGTGTTAGTGAGGACTCTGAAATGAGATGTCCCTGCAGCTCTTGGTGTGACTCTCAGTAAATGTGTGTTAACTGCTTCAGTCGCTCCCTGTAGGAAAGGCTGTGCGTCAGCTCTCTGCTATACTTTCATTATTAGAGCCTCTTTTGTGCAGCGCCCAGAGCCATCCTCTCTCACCACTGTTGTTCTCCTGCTCTCTCTCTCTCAGGTGTCATTCTTTCATGATACAGGTCCACCTTCACTTTCTCTCTTTATCCTGACCTATATTCCTCTATGCTTATCTCCAAACTGCATTTTGCTTCCCTTTATATCACTCTTTTTTCTACTTTTGCTCTATTTCACCGTCTCTTTATGTTCCTGTCTTTCACACATTTATAATTTCTGTCTCTTTGCTTCGTTTTCTGTCCTCCTGCACCCTCCATCAATACACAAAGGACTTTCCAGGGATGAGGTTGAGACTTGAAAGTGGTCTCCGCTTGGTCTGTCCTCGCACACGACGATAGAGCATGTCGAATGTGATGCATGTGAACAACCAGGAAGGAGAGAGAGAGAGAGAGAGAGAGAGATCCCATCTGTGCTTTGTTACAGCAGACTTCACCTTAACATTGTCACTGTTGTGTTCAGGGGCACAGGTGAGACTCTGACAAACTGGGGAACACGTAGCTGCCCAGTTCAGGTGTGCACATACATGCAAACACATTTCACTGACACACTTTTGCAATAAATGCCTTCATACACATAATACTACTGCACACTAATGCACACACCTGAGGCCTAGAACACCTTTATAATGATATTTTACTTACACTTTGCATATCACAAGTTTTGCTTTTTCCTGTTGAAACTTACAATATTATATTATATATTCATACATGTATAGTTGGCTTGATGACTCATTGGTTTGACTCTAAACTTCAATTCTTGGATTAAAAAAAATAGAAGATGAGCACAGTTTTCCTACATCCTGTGAGACCTGCTTCTCATGGTGACCATGTAGGCGGTGTTAGTCGAACAAGAATATGCAGGGGCTTGGATATCAGGGGGCACCATATGCTGCTGTGCCCCTTCAACCCTTAATCCATGCCTCTACTGCCTTATCTGGTTGCCCTGCCTGACAGCCTGGAGAGCAGTGGTGGGGGCAGGGAAACACTGTCCAGCACACTGCACACTGCTTTGTGTTTGTAATGTGCTCAATTTGCAAATCCACTCAGCCCTAGATAGTTTTGCCAGAATAGGAAAGACCAAATTCTCCATCATGCTCACACACAAACACACAAACACACACACACACGTTAAGACTTGGATGGACCTACCCGCCCACACACACACAGAACCTCCACCCCCCATACCACACATGTTCATATATCACGAGGATATTGCACAGACTTACCTGATAATGCCAGATAGTGTAGTGTTGTCAAAGACCCCACTGACCCACTGTGTGTGTTTGTTCCATTTGTCCACCATCCCTCAAAAAGCCTTTTAAGTAGATCCCAGCTAGTGGAGGAGCTTAAATAAGCGTAACGTAATAATGGAATCGTCCATGTTTGTCACATGACATCAAGTGAAGAGAGAGACACACTATTCAGGAAACCAGCTTTGGAGGATTACACTGACTTTGTTATGACACTCTTAAATACAGTAAAAAAAACACTTTTAAAATTAAAGGTACACACCTATAATAAAGCCAGCAGTTCCAGTGCTTTAATAATGTTGTACAACGGACATTTAAACGATTCACCTCACATTAGAAAAAACTCCCCTCATCAAGTCAAGTGAAATACTTTGTATGGTTGTAACCTCTTGACTCCACTTAACTCTTTGAGTGCCACTGATCAAAGCGTCGCTGATCATGGTCACCCTGTGAGTAATTTTGGGGCTTCTGGGAGATGTAGTCAGAGCATAAAGAGACGGTATACACCACAGAGACCAAGACAGGAAGTGGATCGAGATTAGAGAGCAAAACAAACAGAATCTGGAGAAAAAGTGGTGATTTTGGTGAAAGTGTCCTCTACTCTACCTCTGATAAAACAAGAATGGAACAAGGTAAAAACAAACATTTTTTTCATGATGAAATAGAGAGTCTCTTCTTTCATTTGAGATATTCACTGTTTTCAGAGACATAGTACAAAATATTCTGTGGGTCTAGAAATATGACTCAAAATGGCAAAAACGCTGGAACAAGGTATTTTCTGTTTTATATAACGGCATAAAATATGAGAAGATGACGTGAGGTGATGAGGATGTGCTGCTAGGCTATTCCAGAATAGATCAGGTTCATGAATGAAACCTTTATTTGATGGTACTCACATGCAGCTTCCTCTTGCTCCTTTTGATGTGTTTTCCTCTGCTTATAACCAAATTTAAACATCCTCTTTGCTTTGACATGAAGAGGAGGCTGGGACTTGCTTACTTGCCTCCTCTGGTGAGCTGCTGATCTGTAGCCAGCTTGTCCACTAAGAGGTGATTTGTGAATATGGAACAATGTGTAAACTATTGAGCCAAGGCCCAAATCATCTGCTAAGATGGGCTTTGCTGCAGATTATGTCTGTCATTTCGTCTGTGACCCTGGCTTATGGATAGCTTTGGCTTTATTTGATCAGTTCGGTGACACAACAGCAAGACCTTTCGTGCAAACACATGCGTAAATACACACTGTGCATGCTTTATTATAAATAACAGAATGTAAACTCAATTTATTTGTCTTTCGTTTTGTATTTTTAGATATTGCTTACCATAATTTGTAAGAAAACAGATCTTGGAGGTCTGTGCCAAGAAGGAGATGACTGCTGTGTTGAAATGTTAAAATTAAAAATGTATGTCTGTGCAGAGATGCCTACAGCAGCTTTCTCGCCTTTCAGTGTCTCAAAGAACTTTGCATCCACTGCCAGGTAACAACAGTTGTACATGAATGTGTGTGGACGAGCAGAGGCAAACACTCTTTAAGCAGACTTGTTTAAAGTGCACAGCAGACAGGAAGCTCTGGACTTGGTTCTGGATCGCTGACCTCTGTGTACCGCTCTTTAAATTAAAGTGAAAGAAGACTGTGTTTGCCCTAAGATCAACAGTGGATTGGATTTAAGGATTTAGGCAGGTTTATCTCACAGAGGGGACGGTGTTTCTGAAGACATGTAGCTTGGTAGGAAATGCTCTGCTGCCTGCTAATTTCCTCTTGATTGTCAGTGACAGTCTGCCAGCCATCACCCTGTGATCAGAAGGCGTGACAGGGTACATAAGGGATGGTGAGATCGGATAAATATGATTGTGTGAGCTTGTTTGCTATTTATATGCGAGCAGAAGCTGCAGTATTTGCAATCAGATGGAGCTCAAACTCGCAGCCAGTGAAGGGAGGTCAGAGTATGTGCAGCATGACAGCATCTTCAGATTTCATTTAATATTCCTGAGTCTGCTTTTTGTATGAGGCAGAAAATGCTATTTTATAACACTGGAACATGTTGTATTATATATTTTCATTTATCAGGATGCCATCGGCTTCATGGCGAATTGTCAAAAAAAAGCAGCAACAATGAGATTTATCAATAAGATTAAACCTTAGTGAGGAATCAGCTATTTTAAGTGAGAATTAAGTTAAAAAAAAAATCCAATTTGATTCTTAAAAATTGTTTGCTGGCTTTGTAAGAATGATCGCAGAAGAAATGAGCAGATATTGGAGAAGTGACCTTTCTGTCCAGGAATTCACAATGAATTGAATGAAGAGCTATGATATGATATGATATGATACGATATGATATGATATGATATGATACGATATGATGTGATATGATATGATGTGATATAATATGCAATAGCTCTTTAATTATTAATACATGAAGAACAAATCATGAGGAATGATTTTAAGTAGTTTCCTGTCTTATTGTTCCTACAAATAGAGTCTCACCTTGTGGTTATTTGTTTGTTTGTTTATTGTGTGCTCTCATATACACACACGTACGCCCATGTGTGCATACACACACACACATTTGCAGAGATGTACACGTCCATGCAATGTCAAACAATCCAATTAGCTACCATCTAGTCAATTGGGGTAATTACCCAGAGACTATTAAGTCGTTTTCTCTCTGTGCACTATCACAACTGTAATTATGGCAAAGCAACAATAATGTTCAATTACAATCCAGTGTCACTGCACCAGAGCGATGTCAGTAAAGACGGTGCTGAGATGATAGAGCTGCAGTGTAATATTGATATATAGAAACCACAGGGTGGGGGAAAGGGCGAGCTCAGTCAGACAGAGCGTTTTCTCCTGGGGAGTCACGTTCCAACACTTCATAAACATTTCTCATACTCATTGGCAGAATATCAAGTGATCCATCTTCTCTGGCCTGTAAACGCTTGACATTTTCGCTGTAATTAAAGCTGTGAGATGAAACGCAGGGACTTAACGATGACGTGAGATGATCGGTGACTCCATTGTGCTCGGCATGATGGTGCTTTATTAACATGGGACAGTGTCCTGCTCCAGAACGATTTCTCTGTATTTAGATGGTGATTTCCCCATTGGAGGTTGACCAGAGCTGAACGTGTCTCTCTTCCATTGTGCATTGTAATTAAGCATGGCTACGTAGGAGATGTAGCTTGTCTTCATGACTGTACCACTGGGTAAAGAGCAAGGCGTGATGTCTTTTGTATAAAAGAACACAATGGAAAGAAGTAGTCTTTGTTAAAATGAGGAATAGGAGGCTCCATTGAGACAGTAAGCCTGCACAGCTTCATGAGACAAATGGACACACGTTACATAGAAGAGCTGAAGCAGCCACTCTGTAACAGATAAGTCTGCCACCAAGCACAGCAGGGAGGGAAAATCCTCCAGTTTTAATTAATCCTTGTTTGAATTAAGATGAAAAATGAATGCTGCAAATTGGCCGTGCATGATACAGTGTTTCATAGCTGGTTATCGAAGCATCACAGACACTGAGAGGCAGCGGGTGGCAGAAGAAGAGCTGAGCTCTTCAGGACTATGAGGGAGGTGAGGGAGAAACTGACTCCTGTGTTAGGTTTAGGCAACAAAATCACTTTGTCTCATGCGTTATGACAATGATAACTCTTTTAATATTCAACCATGTCCCCAACCTTAACTGTTTGTGTTGCAAGTGTTGGGAACAAAAATGAGAAAATATGAGTAAAATATAGAAGGAGAAGTGGAGAAGGAAAAGAAAGGCAACCTAGTGGACGTTGTAAAGATAGAGGATGAAGTTTAGAAAGAAAAGCATGTCTAAAGACAGAGGAAAAACAAGAAAGAAGTTGGCTTGTGTTGTGGCTGTTATGACCTCATACAGCTTCTTATCTGTTCAGTTTGCCACTACATGAGTGTGCTCTCTGCTGCTGTTGGACTGTGGTAGCTTTTATCCACTTATTAAGTATCCTCTGGAACTCACCACAGCCTAAATCCCTCTCTCTTAAACCATTTAACACTTGTTTGCCATCCCTCGATCTTCCTCTTTCACTTCACAGGGTGGAGGGCTCTCAACAAGCCAAATGCTTGATTTACCATCTTTCTTTATTCCCAGCTCGGGGAGCTGTGAATGATCCTGAAAAAAAACAGAAACAAACTTTATTTTTACAGTTCATTTGCACTGCGTTTTCTCTCCCTAGCCTGGTGGAGACTCAGGTGGGCACGAGTATTAATAGCTTCCCTCGTTCGTGACGTCAGGCGAAATCACACATGCGCCTCTTAACGCTCAGAGGTGTTTCATGTTAACTCTCTCAGCGGTTATTTAGTCAGTGCTGTAAAGTATTGTCAGCATATAACAGAAAGCCTTCCTGCCTCATATAGCCACAATCATGTTTTCTTTTTCCTGCCTCAATCTTTCACTCTATCACTCAGTCTCTTCATCATTCTGCTCTTTAACGTGACTGTCAAGCAGAATCTCATTCCCCCTCTTTTCTCGATTTCTCTGTGTCCATGTGACTAATCTCTCTCTCTCTCCTCATTGAAAAAGGTCTATATACTCCATCTAAAAGCTTTGTGGGGTCCTAAATGCTAAATGCCAGTCTGTCTCTGCCAGGCGCCCGCTTAGTGCCGGTCTCCTTGGTGATGAGACCAGCGATCAGGCCGTTCTGCACCAGACACGGAGGGGTTTGTGATTGAGTATGTTTGTGTGAATACGAGTGTGTGTGTGTCAGCGTACAGTAGAGTTATGTGTGTGTTTTGTCCTCTGCCTGTGTTAAGACGTGTACTCTCTTCTTTTACTGTAGAAAGCAGGGCAGTAAGAGGGACATGTATTCACTGGCTCATTATCATGTGAATGCATTATGTTTCCTGTCAACATGCCTCTGCCAAACAAGAGGGGCCCTTGTTCTCTTTGCCAGGACTGAAGCGCCACAGCGGACAGGCCCCAACGTGGTGCTGTTCAGCGCTGGCACAATTAAGCAGGAGTTTAGCTCCACAGACACTGCTGTTGGCCTCATCCCGATTCAGTCCATCTGCACTGGCATGTCTGCACCCGGCGAGGAATCGGTCTGTGGGAATGAGATGGGAAGGCTCCATTCAGAAACGTTTAATGAATAATGGAGGGCTTGTCATTGATTGGATTTAGATACTCATGACGTAACCCTGAATTTTATGTACGAAAAGATGGCGTTACTGTTTAGAATATGTATGTATGTAGGCCTATCAGGGGGGTCACTAGGTTTTAAGGATGTTATATATAGCCATACATAGGCTACTGTGTGTGTATACTGTATATCCAGTGTCGTGCACAGACTTTTTGAAGGGCGGGAGCAAAAAGAAAAAAGGACTTTATCGCACATTTTTCAACAATCGGGCCTTGAATAATGCAAGGTTATATGATTATTTATTTAAACTCGTACTCTGGCCACTTTATATTGAATTTGTCTACACTTTTTTGAAAAAAAAAAAAAACACCAAATTATTGAGGGGTGCTTAACAATATTTTAGAGGGGCTTCAGCCCCCCTAAAATTCACCACTGGTGTGTATGATAAAATATGTAAAGATTTACAAAAACACCTGACAGTCCAGTAAACGCTGTTTTTTCAATGTTTTCCCGGGGCTGACCATGCTGGCAGCAGGTTAACAGCCTCATCCAGCCCCAGTAATGCTGTGGAGGCTCTGAATCTCATCCTGACCGCTGCACATTTAACTGCAGACTGTCCCAGTGTGTTTGGAGCTTGGTGCATTGACGTCACGTTCTGATGAAAAACCATATAATCTGCACAGAGCAGACACCTGTAACTCTCAAGTGTCACAAACACAATCTGTGACAAGAGACAACCCTAGCGGAGCCCAGCACCAGCTGAAAATGTGTTTTTAGTGGCAGCAGAAGACAGACAGCGGCTGACGGTTTTATGGTTTTGCATTCAAGGTTTCAGAAATCTCTGGTGGGCTTCAGGTAACATGAAAACACAGAGGGCTCTCTTTAGAGCCAGTGTTTGATTTGTCCACTTTGATCCTGTAGAAACATGTAGAAATATGATGATATAAACTTAGCATTCTGAGGCAACAGGTATACATTACACAGGTATACATTAATGAAAATAGTGGTGGCTATTATATTAACTTTCCTGTCTTTAATAGATCCCTGAATTATTACACTCTGTTCCAACTGGAGATTTGTTCTTCCGGTAAAATCAACAGCTTCCCTACATCAGCGTTGCATCTCTAGCTGCTGTTGGGGATATTGATCCAGCTGACAGAGACTAATTCTTGGATACTCAGGTGTAGAGTTAGAGGTCAGCCCTGTGGTCTGAACCCTCACATCTCCCTGGGACCAATTTAAAGGCCTGAATATCCGAGGGGCCCAACAGCTCGGCCTGTGCTCATGCAAACCTAATCTGTGTGCAGGGTTTTAATGTGTGTGAGGGCAGGTATAAATGTGTGTGTGTGTGTGTGTGTGTGGGAGGTGGGTGTTATGTATGCATGTGTTCATGCATGTGTGTGCTTTGAAGTGCTTGTGCAAGCAACACTGAGATGCTTTGACTTGGAACTGTGAGGGATTGCATGCAGCTCGCACACACTTATTATGTATAACTGGGTAGATGAATAACACCCATGAAGGCTGTGTGATTGAGCATATTCTAGACAGATGCAGTTACTCAGAAAATGGCTCCACTGTGGGATAAAGCTTCATGTATTATGAAGACCCCCAGTTACTATCTGTGGTCTGAACTCAGGTTGAGTTAAATTTTGAGTCTAGAGTGAGCTTTTAAAAGCTAAATCCCTCTAGGAACTGCTAGCACATATAATCAAATGAGCTTGGAGTCTGGTATTTTAATTTGAAAATTATTTTATTTAATCTAAAACTCAATTGAGATACAGATTATATTCAGAATGCGAGAGCTGGTCAAAATATGAGAAGCAGACCACCGGTAAACATCAAAATTAATAACGGTCTCACTTCCAAATCAAGTCATTTTCTTTTAAATTGTTTGACACTATGCTGAGAACCAGATGGTCCCCATAGAAAAGCTGAGGGAAACGTCAGTGTGCTGCTCTTTATCCAGGAGTGGATGTTAATGAGACGTCAAACCAACTGGCAAATCCTCATCCTTGACATCTTTTCACCTGTAAAACTGAAAAGTACTGTTTGAAAACCCTTCTGATGAAGCATAAATCTCACCAAATTTAAGACTGGGGTCTCTGGTGATCGCCTGGCAAACTCACAGTGATGACAAAACTCTGAAGACCTGATCATGAAATATCATGCCTGTAAACCACAACATCATTTTTATGCTTCAGGGTTAAACACATGTTGATGAGGTAGACTGGTTTTGTCACCTTTGGACAGAGCATGATGTTTCCTAGTTTCCAGTCTTAACGCTAAGCTAAGCTGCAGCTATACATTCAGACATACTGAGCGCAATCAGTCCTATTTTCTAAGGATGTGATGAAGGCCCGATTGAGATTTTAAAATAATCTGGCTACCTCTCCCGACTGTAAAACAACCTTTTGATAAAAGCATATGCATCCACTACGCTGCCTCCAACAGACTCATGCTCTAACATTTCTCTGCCAGACTGAGACAAACTGCTCTTATTTCATTCACACTTTTTCTCAATTTCCAAAAACACCACTTGTGATTAAAGGACAGCAGTCGTCTTGGAAATGTGTACAGTATGCATGACTGCCTGCGTGTTTAATAGAGAAAGAGAGAACAGACAGTGTGAGCGCGTTAAAACATGCTGGCACGTGTTTCAGTGTACTGCATATATAGGCTATATATATATACAGTCATGGAAAAAATTATTAGACCACCCTTGTTTTCTTCAATTTCTTGTTCATTCTAATATCTGGTACCACTAAACGTATAATACAATGAACACAACAAAAAATGCAGCTGGTCACATAATACTTTATGTCCTATTTGACATTCTTAAGCTTAATTGATTCCCAGGGTATATAAGAGGCCATTTCATGTCACAAGCAGCACTGCACATGCAAAGGCCTAGAGTGGTTTCCTGCTTACATTCAAGCCGTAGCACAACTCAGAAGTTGTCAGCTCTCACATAATGCCTAAAACAAAAGAATTATGTGAAGCAACAAAGGCAGCCATCTTGCCACTGCTGGAAATTGACATGAGTGAGAGACAGGTAGCGAAAAAACTGAAGATCTCCAAGACAGCCGTTCATTCCAACAAAAAAAAACAAGCTGAACATGGCACTACCAAATTGCTACCTGGCCGTGGCAGGAAACGTCTTTCTACCCCACGAGATGACCGTGCACTCATCCGTTCCTGTGTCAGGAATCGTCGTCAGACCTCCAGGGACCTTAAAAATGAGTGGGCACTGTCGAGAAATGTGACTTGCTCGGCAAGGACAGTTCGAAACCGACTTGTTGAAGCTGGTTTGAAGTCACACAGAGCACGCAAGAAGCCCTTCATCAATGAAAGGCAGAGGAAGGCCCGGTTACTCTTTGCTCGAGACCACAGGGATTGGACTGTCGATGATTGGGCTAAGGTTCTCTTCAGTGATGAATCCAATTTTGAATTGATGCCCACTCCAGCCAACTTACTGGTTAGGAGGAAGCCTGGAGAAGCTTACAACCCAGACTGTCTTGCCCCTACAGTAAAACATGGGGGTGGATCAGTCATGATCTGGGGTTGTTTCAGTCTGAGTGGAACAGGGCAAATGCAATTGTGTGAAGGCCAAATGAACCAGGTCAAGTACAGGACTACCCTTGAAAACAGTCTTCTTCCATCAGCTGGAAAACTCTTTCCTGCCTCGAATGACTGGATTTTCCAACAAGACAATGCCCCTTGCCACACGGCAAGGTCAGTTAAAGCCTGGATGGAGAACCACAACATTCGCACCATGCCTTGACCTGCTCAATCACCAGATCTTAATCCAATTGAAAACCTGTGGAAAATCATCAAACTCAAAATGGAGAACCACAAGCCCAAAAACAAAGAAAATTTGTTTGAATTTGTCCAACAGGAATGGGCTGCTGTGACAGCAGAACAATGTCAGAAGCTGGTGGAGAGCATGCCAAGACGCATGGCTGCAGTCATCAAAAACAATGGTTATGCAATCAAGTATTAACTCTTGTGTGTATCATGTGTTTAAAGCAAACAGAAAAGAAAACATGGAATGCTTAAAAGTAGTGTTTTTGGCGGTACAATGCCATAGCTATTGATGTAAGAATTTAAGTAATTTTGGTTATTATCAAGAAAACCATGGAAAATGAATAATCCTTAGTTCTTAAATTAAACTCTCATGAGCTATTTAATGTACCTTTAGTTGAGCCAGGCATTAAAACTAACAAGAAATTGAAGAAAACAAGGGTGGTCTAATAATTTTTTCCATGACTGTATATATAGAATATATATTAATTGCACTAATAGAAGTTCAAACTGCGGGTTAATGACCTCTAGAGACGTCTGGATGAATGAATGAAAAAACATTATTCTCTATTTGCCTTAGATATGAGATGATTTTAAGGGGCTGTGAGTTCTGAGATGGCTCATTACTTTTTAAATTAGGCAGCTGAAGACACAATCCTTTGTATTTTAAACGTTTCTTCTGTCAGAAATATTTGTATCATTTTAAAATGTTGGGTATTTAAATCAGTATTTCCACATTCAAAATGTCCAATTTTAACATTTAAGAAAAATACAGTGCAGTAAATACATCTATTTGACGAAAATAGACTTGGATTGAGCGTATGCTCCTCAGGTGATATTTTGGTGTTTTACGACAGAACTCCTCATTTGTTTTATTCACGTGCAGATGCATTTTATATGAGCAATATTAAAAGGTCTGATCATCAATGATTAATAGTCTTTGTGCTGTAATGTAGGTTAGGGCCCAGGAGGCGAGCGAGCTGGAACGCAAAACAAACAAATCATTCTCCATAAAAGAAAACATCTTTAACGCCCTCTCCGCTGCATCGTAATGACCTGTAGAGGGCTGACGATGAAAAATGATCAATGTTATGAAGTCATGAGGGGTTTCTGTTACTCTCAAGGACAGTGTGTTTTTTAAGGTTGACACACACACATTCACATTCACACCTATACAAAGGAAGGAAATAAAAAGCTAACAAAGCCTTTCAAAAACAAACAACTTGATTAAGACTCAGGAGGGGAGAGAATCAGGTGTGAACACCGTGGGTCATGAAATCATGTGTGAATGTTTGCCAAGGATGTGCTTTTAAAGCTGCAGTTTGCATGGTTTTAAGGAACGCTGGAGCTCCTGAGGGGGTTCGTTATCTCCATCATTGCCTCTCACTACCTGGTGATCATCTTCTGGCTGAACACACGAGCGTAGGTTTGCCTCTGGGAGACATGATTTTGTTTTCCTTGAAGCTGCACTTCTTCTCCTTTACTGTTTCTCTTCACAGAGAGAGAAAGAAAACCGAGTGAGGCAAATGAGACACTTCTGACTGTATGGAAATGTTTCTAATATTAAAAGGTTATGCTCCAGTAAATATATACCTTTAACACCATTGAAAGATATTTCACTGTTCACAGCACTTTTATTTAATTTAATAATAACCTCTTGTTGTCATTGTCTCCTCTGTCCAGGCAGGTTAGGCAGATTAATTATGGTCTCGTTCTGTTTATTGTGTCACAGTCGCTCCTGTTGGCCCACCTCAATGACTCCTTCATTGCCATTTTCCATCCATCCACCAGATGCCCTCAGACTTCCCCTTCCCTTTCACCTGACTGCCCCACCCATCTGCACACCTGTTCTCACTTCACTAATTAGTTGCCTTGTTTCCACCTGCATCTCATTCCCTCATCAGCCATTCACTATTTCTTCCTGCCCAGACCAGTTTTCTGTAAAGCTGTTGTCTGACCCTTTGTTTTTGGACTGTTTGGACTGCCTTCCTGGTCTTGACCCTTTTCGTCCTCATTACTTTGTAAGTTTACGTACCCTCGTTTTTTTTCCTCCAATAAATCCTGGCACTATTTTCTGCATTTGGTTCTGACCCTGTTCAAGAAGGAGAGATACTAGGTGGTAAAAAGGAGAACAGTGAGGAATAGATTGATATGATTTAATGATAATGATGTGATTTAAGGCACAATATAGACAATGTTTGTGTGCGTAATCTCTGCTCTTGCTGCTACGGAGCTGCGGTTTCTCAACTGCAATAGAAATTGTGTGTGTGTGTGTGTTTGTGTTTGTGTGTGTGTGTGTGTGTGTGTGAACATGACTGCTTTTGTTTTAGTGTGTACAAAGACGTTTCCAGAATCAGAACCAAGTTTATTCAAGATTCAAGAGTTTTTATTGTCATTATTAACAAAATTTTGTCTCTCAGCTTAAAGGCACACAGAAATAAGAATAAAGATATAAATATAAACATTCCTAATTTCGTTGTATGCACCGTCATATAATGACAATAAAGGCTTTTGATTTGATTTGATATAAAAGTAGTGCAGAGATAAGAACCAAAAGATGATAAAGTATCTAGAATAAATATGGATGCAAAAACTCTTGTGAAAAAAAAATGGTTATTTTGTTCCATTTTGTTTTGCATTTTTATGGCAGATAGGAGGAGCGATTTGTGGAAGCATAAATTTATGACCATCAGCCACATTTAAACTTACACGTATTACAACTGAGGGGCAGCAGCAGGGGTTAAATTGAGGTTTCATGAGGAGGCCAATGAGGTTGGAGGTTGGTTATGGGTGGGTTGCTGACCAAAGGGACCATTTCTTTAGTAGAAAGTAATTCAAATGTAGATGTCGACTTTCCAGACAAAGACTAGCACTGTTTCTGGAAGGAGATGATACTGTTGAATTTTTAAAATATTTTTAATGCTGTATGGTAAAACTAAATTCCATTCACTTCCATTGTAATTAAATAACATATCTAAAGCTATTCAATGATGAGGCAACCATTTAAAAAAAGTCACCTTAAAATCTCAAAAGAAAACAAAACAACACTCTGAATATAATATAAAAGCCCATTGAAGCCAACAACGTAATAAAAATCCTGAACTGATAATGTAATTTATCACGTTATTGGCCCATAACATTTTAAACACGGCATATTTATTATATTATTGGCTCTTACTGGCCTCTATCATTATGTTTATGGATCAGGAACACTCTAAATCCTGTGCAAAAAGACTAAAAGGAACTTTTGTGCACAGTCTTCTTCTCAATTTGAAGACACAAGTACTGATCCTGCTGCTGTCTGAAGGACAGATATTTAATAAAGTCAAAAACAAAGACAGTTTGAGTTTGTCATTTTGTTTGTTCAGTGTCTGTCATGATGTAATACTGAAGGAGACGAAGCTCTGCTGAGCTCTGGTCCAGTTTAACTCCTGGACAGAAGGAAGCTGTGAACATAGACATTCATGATCTACGTGTATTATTACCATATTACCTTTATATATGGGAACACGGCATTGAGAGCAGTTGTCATTCATTTTCAGTTTCTTTCCACCTGGTGAATATAATATCGATATTCCTTCTTGTTTAGCTGTGTTTGGTCTCCATAGAAAACTACATGTGTGTGTTAGCATCAAAACGATTAAGAAGTAAAATGATAGAAGCTACAATGATTTGTAGCAGTGATTGGGACTAGGTTAGTCATTATGAGTGATCCCTTCTACAGTAATCAAATCTATATTGGTTTCAGCAGCTTTAAACAGTACAACACTGGCTGATGCTCTTAAATCTGATCATTAATCCTCCAGACATATGTTGGCATTAATTCCTTAACTTTCTACTATGTGTTTACATCTCTCCATTCATTCCCACGAACGCCTCCTCTGTCTGAGGGAAACTGCCAAGAACCTGTAAATGAGCAATTAGCAACACAGCAAAGACTGTGACAGATGTTTGAACGGCGAACAAAGACGTACAGATGAGCAGGAACACTGTTCACGTCAGGTTGAGACGAGACATCATGAGACAATCACAGGGTGGTTTGCGATATATGTCTGTCAATGGCCTTTTAGCATTTTGTTTAAATTTGTAGCCCCCCCCCTCGCTACAGCTGGGGTGGCTTGGTCTCCATGGAAACTGACATTGCCTTGAAGGTGCCGAGCAGACACCGCCAATTGTTGAGCTTGGGTAATGGTTTGAAATTCTCCGTAAAGTGCCTTGGAGGTTGAGATTAAATTCAACCTGCTCGGGGTCGACTCATGCAGCGACTAATCACTGCGTTTTAGAGGGAAGGAAGACGCTTGATGACATTAAGAAGAGGAAATATACAGCACAGCCTGTTGCTCGTGTCAAATGCTTGTTTTAGCACTTTTGTTCTTGGCCGCCAGTAGCTCTATGAAATAGTACTTGTCATTCATTCAGAAGCACTTCCTGCATGGATAGGCACTAATCGCTCTATCCAACCCATCGTCGATTCAGTCCTGCGCCGCTGCCAGCCAAGTAATTTGCAAAGACATTTTCTTTATGTCGTGTGTCATACTGTTAAAATAACAGTACATGTTTTTCTCTGTTATTTCTGCAACCCCTCCCTGTTTCCCATGAGCCCTTGCTCCATGGCACATGTATCTGAATGGAAGTGGTCAGGCACCGCTGCTTAACACCTGATGAGATGATTGCTTCTGTTCGTCTCCAAGCACTGAACACTTTAGCTGTCTGTGGTGCTGCTGATGGGTCTGTTGAAGGATCAGCCAAGCGAAACATCAGTCTGCTCATACAGCCAGCTCATGCTGAAAATATGGGCAATTATTGTCTTTGTTTTTAAGGTTTCATTGAGAACCTTTGGTTGACTTGGAATCAAATTTATTATGGGTTTACCTAAATGTGCACAAAACATTTGATTTCTGGTGAGTTTGTCCTACTGCTGTTGAATTTGATGTCACACATGAAGGGGTGTACCAGGATTTTCCAGGCCTCTAACCTGGGTGGTCAACTTCTGTTCAGCCTGAGAGAGTCAAAGGTTTTTGGCACAGTGTCTTCTCTTTTCACCAGCCTCAAAGGAGCCACAGTGCATGACAATGGAGCAGTGTTTAACAAGGAATAAAAGAGACTGTTTCAATTTGAAAACAGTCTTAAAAGCTAGTTTGTTTCCTGCAAATCCGACTGAAGTAAGTCTGAAATCTTGTGAGAGAATTGAAACGCAAAGTCACATCAAGAGGCAAATGGCTTTTCTCACTGCTGATAGCATTCAGAGCACTTTGAGTCAAGCTAAAGAATATCAAACACTCACTGCTTAGACTGATGAATCCTGAGCACATCCAGGCAGGGTATCTGTTAGCACACGCAAAACCAACAAGACAGGTCTAGATCCAGCAGACATGGATCGGTTCCAGTGGTTCAGCTTCAGCCTGCAAACCAGTAATTTAGGGTAGAGTGCTTTGGGGAATTGGAGAGAAAATACTTCAGTGGGGTTTTTACTACTGGCAGTACTGGTGGGCAGAGTTTGGCATAAAAGATTCATTCAAATTCCCAGTGAATCCATTATTTATTATGTATCAAATTGAAGACGCAAACATATCTACAAAGTAGTTTCTGTTGTGTTCTCTGTGGCTAGTGAGCATAACCAAAGCTCTTAGCACAGAGCTGAAGTAATTAATCATATTTTGCAGTATAACAATGTACCTCCCTGTAATCTCTGTTTAAGAGTCTTTATCCCTCAATACCAGTGAAATGTTTGCTGCTACCACTGTGGAGCACACAAGCAAAAGCCAAACAGGTTGATAGCAGCTGATCGTAATGATGGCAGCAGTGCCATAAGTTTGGCATCCTGTCAGATGCAACTCTATGGAGGCACACATCCAGCTGCCATCTGATTTTATATACGCCCTACCAGAGAGAGATATTTAGTTTGGGTGCACAACGTGACGGATATGTGTTCGATCTTTTCAAGGTGATGATGCAAAAATCTTGTGCCATTATGAAATCAGAATACGGGTGTGTTTACTCGTTGTGTGTCAAGCTTACAGTGTGTGTGCACGTGACATATTTAACACATGGGGATGTTGCCTTTTTTAGTGGATATGCACCCTTGCACAATAATTACTTTCTGCTCAGTGCCAGGGAAGGATTTAATTAACTATCCCCTGTCAGGATAGATAATTAGTCAATAACACACACACACACACAGTCTTTCAAACAAGCAGAGAATAAGTCAATATGTTTGCCATACAAACACTGATGCTGGGACCACAAAGTAATAACAATTATTTGCTGTTGCAGGAACATAAAGTACATGTCTTGAGTGATACGGCTCAATAGGTAATTTACAGAGGAGCAGTGAAAGAAGCTGCAGACAGGAAGTGAGCATGACGTGGGATCTGCCTGCACAGAGATGGTTTTTTGTTTAAATTGCTTCATCAGTGCAGCGGCGACACCAGATGATCTGCTCATAACGTAACAATAATTATGTTTTCTTTTTTTCAGGTTCGAGGTTTGATCGACACACAGGAAAAGGTAAAGCTTTGATTTACTTCCTCGTCTTTCTGCCCTTTATTTTTCCTCTGTGTACAGAGGGACCCTGGGTGATTTGGTTTAATTGGCAGGCATTAGACTGTATCTGCAATATGTGTGTGGATAAAGAGGCATTAAATTTGTGGCCCAGTTTGTTGTTTTCACTGCAGACTCACACACAGATAGCACATCCTGTTATCCTAATCATGGTGAACATAAACATGGATTAGGAGTGTCTTATGGTATCAGTCATAATCACAAACTGACACATACTGAAATACTCCCGCACACATGCACCTGCTGCTGCAAAAAAAATAATATGCAACTTGTCCAATATCATGTTTTTGATGTGAATGCCGTCTGAGAAATGGTAATGCTTGCTTTACTGAAGTTTTAGTTGATATACTTGTCATAAAAGGTCCCATGCTGTGTCTGTTTTGGTATCTATTTTGTGTTTCGCTCTGACTCTACAGGATGGCTCTCACTGCTGATGTTACTGAATAATGATGGAACATCAGCATTTCTTCTATCCTGAGATATGAAAGTATTTATTATGTTTTCTAGGACGACAGTTTGAAGCTGTTTTAGTTTTCCTGCCGTCGAGGCAGCATTTGATCATTATGCCGCTGGTGGACCTACAGCTCTTTTTGGTCTATTTCTGGCAGATGGAGTCTGTAACGGTTTATGTCTGCGGCCTTCCCTGTGTACATCCCAGTGTATTTTAGTCCAGAATAATCCCCACCATCTGCTGTCTCCTCTACTACATTTTAGTGCTCTGTATCTCTCCCTCTATCCATCCCTTTCTTTTTTATTTTCCATTTCATTTCCTCTCCGTGTTTTCTCTGTATTGTATGATGCATCTTTTAATTGTGACGCCCCTCTTCCTCTCACATACAGGCTCTGAATCTTGGGTTGTCCTCCTATCCATTTCTCCATGATCTCTCCTTATTCCTTTTAATATTTGCTTTTTATTTCCTTGTTTTAAATCTGCAGTATCTCTCTCTCTCTATCCATCTCTCTATCCACACATAGCCCACGCCCACGCCAACCTCTCTCCACAGGATGTCAAATCCTAATCTGGGTTTCGTACATTTAGTATGCAAGTAACTGTTACTCAAAACATCATCAACATCAGACCAACATTAGCAGATAAAGTGCAGGTGAAAAAGTGAAAGTCTTCCTCAATCCATCACTGAGTTATCTTAATATTTACCAGCTGGTTTTAAACAATAGTGATTAAGTGGGTCACCAAATTTTGATATCCAATATTTAATGTCTTCCCAGTTTACACAGCATTTCATTCAAATGTTAGCTCAGATCTTGATGTAAATCTGTACCTAAATGATCAAATATTGCTATATTAGCAAGCCAGTTCTTTTAGTGTAGCAGGTAGGTTTGCAACATTTAGACCTGACAATGGTGTAAATATCAAGATACAAGTGTGTCAGTGAAGTAGTAATCTGTGAACACTCATTTGTGCAGTGCAGTCCATTTTAATTTTGTGTAAATCAGTAAACTTTGAGAATACAAAGTGGATTAAATGTTGATTATTTTGACTTAGACTTTAGGGTTCAAACACAACATCTGAAAAATGGATGGCTCTTATGTGCCTTGGGAAAAGGTGCTGGACTCTCAGCTGCTCCTCTGCAGCTGTACAGATACGACTACTGCAAAAACCTCCAGTGATTTTCTCTGCCCTCCTCTCTCAGACTGATGTGCTAACTGAGGCTGAGCTCTTTGTCAAACAAACATGACAACAACTCTCCACTTAGAGCTGCGATACAAGCATTGATGATCTCTATGGAGAGGCAGCCAGTGTGCTGTCATGTGATGGATTCAGATGTACTGTGAGTGGCCCTGAGTGGCTCGCAGCGACAACACAAGCAACCAAAATCCAGACAGGTATGACAACCCCTACATCGGTGACATGGTTGTCAGCCATGTTCAGCACATCTCTGCACCAGCACACAGCTGGATTAACAATGGCTGAATGGATTAGTGAGTGTGTGTGTGTGTGTGAAAGCGAGAGAGTCAGAGAATGATAAAACACGGTGGTGACTCCTGTGTCAAGTGGGTATTTGATAAAGCCGGATACCTTAAACAGATACTGATAATACCCAGAGATCATCATATTTTGGCTCGACTGCTAATGACATCACAAAACCATGCACTGTGTCACATGTATGTGAGAACACACCAACCCACAGTGCCGAGCAGATCATATCCTCATCATCTGACCCAAATCCATTAGCACTAGGAGTCACAACCTCATCCACCCTCTTTTCTCTCTCAGTTTCCTCCTTTTCCACCTCCTCCTCTCTGTTTCGTTCCCAGATATAAGGTCCCCTATATGAGACCTTCACAAACTCATCTAAAATGACGTGAACACAGACAGTCAAACAGTGAGATTAAACATGCAGGTGTTCATAAACCCGTGGGCACTTATATGTTACAGCTTTTTAAAGTGGCAGCTAAAGAGCCAAACGATGCTTTCTGCTCACACTGACACGTTTATCAGTTCTTATCGGTCCTCTCAGGGCAGACACTTATCTAAAAGCAGATGTAGATAACGTCAGCCACAGTTTAAGTGAATACAGACCTGATTTTGTGTCTGCATTGAGATGTTTCTTTGTTTAATTAAATGCTAATGATGATGCTCCTTGAAATATTTTGTCTTGTTTTTAGCACACCATAAACTCTGTGTGTGTGCTCATACTGTATGTGTGCACAGTATATGACACCACTATGACTGCCAGCTGGGCCATTTATGTTAAAACTGCATGCCTCCCTGCTGCTGCAAATTGCTTTGGATTGTTGTTAATAGCTCCTTTTGCCGTTTCCCTGTGAGTCCAATATTTAAACTGCCATGATGTCATTCTTCTGTAGCTCTTTTTATCCTCTCTGCTGTAATGCATTTCTTGGATTACTTGTATTTTGTCATAGCGTAACACTCTAAAAAATGGCAGTAATGAATACAAGGCATGCAATCTGCTCGACTATTCACAACGCTCCTAATTGAAATGCCGAAAAGCAGCTCTGGCTAATCAGCTTAGAGATGTCGTCCACAGTTGACGGATAATAAAGAGGATCTTAGCACTGAAGAGTCTATTACCACCCCTGTAATGAGAGTTCACATAATATGATCTGAGGACAATGGAGGGAAGGGGAAGTTAGCAGGGAGAGGGTGGCAGCAGCCATGGAGGAGTAAAGGCTGCAGAGGTTTCCATTGTTCAAGAAGAGAAACATCACTTCACTAAAGTACAGTTAAGCTTAGACAACTGAAACACTGTAAGAGATCAGACAACCAGTCCTCCCTATAGGTTTTGAATGACAATAACAATGTCTCACTGCTTTGACACTATGTGAGAGATGACAGTCTGAGTCCATCAGAGGAGAATATGTTGTTTATAGTGTTGAGACAATCAACTGTTACTGTCAGACTGTCTCAAAGGAGGGTATGTGAGCTGTCTTTTTTGTTGTTGGATGCTGAGATGAAGATCTCTCAGCCACAAATCAATTGTAACTCTGGATCAGTTGTAAATTAATAAAAACACAAGATAAGGCTGTAGTTATCTCAACAATTAACTCCATCTGTGTCCATCTAAGGTGTAACCACATGCTGTGATTGTTTTCAATTATGGGTGAGCATTGGCAAGGACTTTACGATACAATATTGCGACATATTGCGATATTCGACCTTGATCACTGAGAAATTTAAAATGCAGCTTAAAATACGAGTTGTGTATGTGTACAGGACATGCAGATTATGTTTTTTTTTTGGGGAAGTTGCTCTGGATTGGACCAAAACATGACTTTATTTTTGGAAAAGAAAAGTCAATATTAATAAAAAGCCAAAATCAATATTATATCAGAAGAAAAAGTATCACGATATATTTCCATATCAATATCGCCCTAAGACAACTGGGACAGCCACACCAAAGAATCTCACAGGCATGCTCTGGTACCAGTTTCTGAAAGCTGATGACTTTGTTTTCTGCAGGAAACACCTTGGAAAGGCTGTGTTGTTGGGTACAACACTGCTTTGTCACATTGTCTATGAAATGATTCATCTTGGGAAATCAGTGCTGCAGTGAACACAGTTAACATCACAGAGCGTCACTGTGCGCTGATGGCTCCGGTGGAAGGATAAAATACCATGGGACGTCTTTTTGTCCAGACTGTCACTCATGTCTCACTTTCACTCCCATACTGTTTCTGACTCTCCAACCTCACCTTTCCACTCATGGACAGAGGTCAAGGCTGTCCACTGTGAGTGGAAAGACACAGGACGCACTCATAGTACACAAGTATCCCTCACTTCTTACCTCTTTGTAAAGTTCAGAATGCGTTTTCTAATATCCTAATCCTATTAAGTCTGAAACAAACACCACTTGGAATTAACAGTGCATGCCACAGTTATTGAGGGTCTCAGTGTGATCACATGTCCTCACACTGACTCTCCTCATCGTCGGCAGCTTCTCATGACATTATTTACACTGACTGGTATCCGAGCAATCTTCTCTTCTGTCATATATATTCTGAAACATGATGCAATACTTGTTTTCTATGCACAGGGAAAATGAAAATCTATCCAATAATGATGAGGAATACTTTGTTTTCTTGTAAAGAGTCAAAATATTGATGTAATTCTCATGTCATAGTAAACTAATTATTTAATGTGAATTTCTCTGTGAGATGAATCAAGTATCTATCTATCTAACATTGAATTAGCTCTGGCTTTGTGGTGTCTCTGCTGGTTACAACCTGTGTGGATTAAACAAATAATAAATAACTTGTTACTTAATGAGCTGCTAACCTGCTAGTAGTGTTCATATCTGCTCCAAGAAATCAACTGTTTGTCGGTCTATCAGTTGGCTTCTATATTTCCTCGGCCACCGTAGAGAGTGAAGGGAGTTCCTGGACTGAAAGCGCACAGACTGGTCGCCTCGGTCAATCAATGTACAGTAGATAAGCTTAATAATTTCACAGCAGAGATACTGTGCAGCAGAATATTTGTGTGATTTTTAAACAGCTGTGTTTCCAGATTACGCTTCGTTAAATGTGTCGAAAACTGACCAGAAGGGAAGGACAGTGTGATATATTTAATCAAATCAAAGTGATGATGCTCCTAAAGGTGCTTTCAGTGTGGATTGGTTGTTAGTTGGCAGATTTTCTTACCAGATCCAGGTTACCTGTTTCCCCATGTGTCCGCTCTTTGTGCTGAACTCTTTCATATTTATCTTATGGACATGAGGTATTATTTTCTCCAGTGGCACATGAAAGAATCAAACAAAAACTTCTGAAAACTATTCTATTCTGTTCCATACTATTCTGTCCGGATGTGCCAAGAACGAAGAAAGAAAGAAAATGCATTAGTTCTCTCTGCTTTGCCCTTAAGCCAGGGATAGGACTACTTTCTCTCCATGTGGAAGGTGGGCAGATGCCAGCCACAGGAACGGAAGAAAAAGGGCACAGCTGAAGTCCCACTGCTCGTTACCGTCGGCAACGCCATCATTAATCATCACAGCTTCAAGTATCTGAGACTAAACTTTGAGTTGGGTTCAAAGGGTAGCAGCCATTCGGTGTGGACTTCCCATTATATAGGCCATGATGAAGTGACAACAGCCATGTGTTAGTCTTAAACGAGGTCAGTGACTGTTGTGCTAGCTTACTGTTATTTACATACATGCTTTTACATAAAGCACGGTTTTTCTGCGCAACAGAATGGATCTCAGCATTAGAAGCAAAACAAGGTTAGATTTTGATAATTTTGATTTGATGAGGATATGAGTGTTTCTTTTTATTTATTTTTTATTTTTAGCTCTGACCTGTGGTGTGTGCAAAGTGAGGGAGACCTCGTACATTGTGGATCAGGATGAGCTCAGGCCTGGAGGCTCCGGTAGTGGTTAGTTTCAGGCGGCTAATTTAGAAAGTGTTGTGTCAGAGTAATAAGAGCTAAGAGATACTTAACAGACACACACACATGCACAAAGTCTGCATTCCTATCTGGCTGACCAACTACTGACACTACACACTTGACCCCTTTGCCTCAATGGAACAATTATTCATTATAAGTAAATAAAAGATGAGTTGTGAGTGGAGGCAGAGGGGAGTCAGAGTGCTTTATAAGGACAGAAAACAGATGGAGAGGAAATATGGTGAGTTGAGAGAGGTGGGGCTGGAAGAGGAGAGTTGAAAGTTTGTGACTGACAGAGAGAAGAAGGCAAGCAGTGGAGGAGGGAGGGAAGAAGGGAAGCAGCTGTCCTTAGATGTCTGTCTTTGAGGGCTCAACCAGGAAACATCTTTTAAGTTTCTCAACCTTGACATTTGGACACCAAGAGGGAAGACACTGTCTGTACTGAGAGGATGGAGAATATTGTCTCACATCTGTGTCTTTCTGACTTAAAAACATATTTTTAATAGCTGTGAATTTACTTTCCATCAAAAGGAGGAAGGATTGTTTTTGGATCAGAGGTTTCATATGCATGGTTTTTGAACTGTTGAATTACACGGCCTGCTGCTGTACACATCACGTGCTGAGGGAGATCCACAATCCCATCAGATCCATTCAAGACCCGTTATTGCATAATTTCAGAAACCCAAGCGTGGCCAGGGGAAATGAGCCAGCTTTCCTATTGATTGACCTTTTGGACATAAAAAGGTTGCTGCATGCCGTGAAGCAGCACCGTTTGAGCCAGCAGAGCATGATCCATGCTGCAACCACCTGGAGTGACTGTCATAATCACAGGAGCAACAATGAGGAATAGGCGGGAGCGTATATTGATTTCTGTCTGTATTGTAGTTTTGGCTCGAAGGTGGCCGACTACTCACCACACTGTATTGTTCAGCACCAGTGGGACATGAGGTAAAGAGCTATTCATCTCCTCCTGACTGGGTGTTTCTTTCATTTCTTGTCCTTGCCACCTTCCATCTGCCTGTGTGGCAGTCTTTATGTTTGTGAGGAAGACTCACATTTGTTGGGCCATGTCATGGCGCTCATGTTTTATGCAGAAAAAATTGCACTCACTGCAGGAGAAAAGCAATAACCGTTCTGCTATCATCTGTTATTCCAGGACAATTAAAGGACAGTAACGCGCCTGCTGAGCGCCCACTGCTGATAATGTTTCCCAGTTATTGTTTTTTTTTTGATAATGGACATCAGAGCAATCACTGCAGTCATGATTTTCTCGCAGTTTTGGAGAGACGACACATTTTACTGTCATATCAAAGGCAGCTATGTACATGAAATATTCCTTTTTAAATCAAGCAATAGAGCCCCTTCCTTGAATATCAATGCGAATAACTGAATTTTGAGTTAAGGTCTTTTTATATATATATTGCACTACACATCCACTTGTCATATCTGAGATCATCTGCTGGAGAAGAACTCATTACTCAGCACGGCAGCTATCTTGTTCTAATTTCTTTTTAGGTGAAGGCCACTGGATATATTTTATTTACACCTCTGTGAATTATTCAGGGGGAAGTGTTTCTAGATGGAGTTAGCTACATGTCGCTAACAGTCTACGAATGGCTGAATTATTCCAATGATCCCCACGCTCTCCCACATGTGTTCGTGCATGCCTGCAGGCTTCACCACAGCTACTCATCACACAGTTTCTGGACTGAGAGCTGGAGGATTCCCCATCCGCAGATGGTTGCTGCTTTAGTAAAGACTGGCACAAAGGCCTCACAAACCTCTCACCAACATCCAGCTGTTGTGTTTCAGATAGAAAAATCCATATTCATTGAAGACTGAACAACTTGTATTTATGCCCTTCTCCTCGTGTGGCCTGCTACACAATAAATTTCCCTCTTTTTTTTTTGTTTTTTTTGGAGAGTAATTCCTCCATGTTTCTTTCATCACACCCACGCTTCCCCCTGTTTTCTCCCATCTTTTTGATTCTGCCTCATGTCTCTCACTCTCTCTCTTTTCCCTCCATCTCTTTGCTTCTTCTTTATCCACCCCTTCATCTCTGCTTTGAAGTGACCACCAGGCGAACTCTATCAGACTGAGCTTCATAAGACCCCTCAGCGTTTTCCCTGTGTGTGTGTGTGTGTGTGTGTGTGTGTGCTTATCAACAGGGCATACTTGTCTCTAACTGATCTGTCTTGCAGGGGAATCCAACCTGTCAGATCTGGCAGGACGTTCAAACAATATCCACTTTAGAAATATCTGACTCCAGGCAGCTGTGGTGTTGCGGGTCGACAGGAAATGAAATTCTTGCAGTGCAGGATGGGGTTCAGCGGAAATCTTTTGAAACTTAAGTGTTAGATGTACAGTTTTACTTTTTTTCTTCTTGGAGCTGTGAGATTTGAAGTGTTCGGCTTCGGCCAGCTGCAACTGGGTCTCTATAAACAGCAGCCATCAGTCGCTGAGCACAGATTCCCTCCCTTCTCCTTGTTCTCCTCTCTCCAAGCCTACCTCCCCTGATCTTCATCAATCCCTCGTTCCTCAAAGCAAAAACGAAGGGAAGTGGGATGACAAAAATGAGATGACAGATTACCTGCTATATATAGAGCCAGGCTTTTGCCACCACTCTTATTCATCTTCTCCCTGCACCCCCAAGACATTTGATACACCTTTTGGTTTGCGACTGGCAATGCAAATAGACCCCCTCTCTCATCACAATGCTCTGAAAATTTAAAGGATCGAGCTGAGTGTTTTCGGAAATGGTACCGAGGACGTGACAGCAGGAGGGCAAAGACATTCGCAGGCGCAGAGTGAGGTTGATTCGCAGGTGGCTTCTCAATGGGAGAGGATTGTTGTTGCAATATGACATGATCTCATTTGCTCAGCCTGTATTTTAGCTTGAATTGTGTCATATTTTGACTCACAACTGAAGAATAATTACACTTGTCTGATGATGAAATGGCGATATACATGTTGGTTACACAGAGGTGCAGTAACATACTTGTCTGTCCAGAAAGGTTACTGTTGTCTACGGTGTAATGTCCTCTGTTAAGTGTTCCTTTAGACTGTGTCGTAAGGCAGATTTATGCTCTCCTCACTCTGGGCGACAATATTGAAAAGTATGGATTATAAATACAGTGAAAGGCCACAGATAATCTCACTCTCTTGCTTTTTTTCAGTCTGCCTCACTCATCTTCCCTCCCTTTATCACCTCACTCTGCTTATTTTTTTTCTCATAAGATTTTCTACCCAGGATTTAGCTCCTGATTCGAATCATTTGTATTTCAAAAGCAAGACAGCTGTCCTCCAGCGCATCATTAACAGTAAGCCTGTGCTTCGTATGCAGGCTGTTTTAATTCCATGTTGCAGGTTTCCTCCACTCAAAAGTATGTTTTTCTTATTGTTACACAAAAATATTTGTCCTTCACGATGCAGAATAATGCAGTGACTTTAACTCGCTGTGCAGAGTTTTTGTGGCGTCACAACTGGGAATCCAACCATGGGCCATTTTGAAAATTTAAGAAGTTACTTTTCAGGGAATTGGGGACATCCCATTTCCAAAAAAAGCATATTCATGAATTCTTGAGTTTTCTCCCAGGGAGGAGATTTTTAACCAGGTAAATGAACTTCAGACATTATTATTCTAAGCAGTGTTTGTCTGAGTCTGGAGGGTATTTTTCAAATTTAACATAAACACATAAGCTAGAGTAAATGCACCACATAAGATAAAAAATAGAACCTCAAACTGCAGTACAATCGATAGCAGTTTATTGTCAGTGATGTCACAGTGTTGTCTTGGCACTAAACAGGACTTGATACTGACTTGTGGATGACGCACACATAGTCGACTCTCTTTTTGTTAAGTTTTTAAATGTTTCACAACTTTGGCATGGGGTATTGCAAAAAAAAAAATATAAGAAAACAGGCTAGAACCTAAATAAATAACCAAGATAAACAAATTAAATAAGTTAATCTGACATACAAATGGTTGGAATATCATATAGCATGGAAATTTGCAGGGCTCTCACAACGGCAGTAGTTAAATAATCCTAATCTTATTCCTCAACCCCCAGATGTGACATAACATTAATCCATTTTAGTTATTTTCAACTGAAGACATGCAGTCATCCTTTCCATTGTATGAACCTGTTTTAATTTTTGATACACATGGTAGACTTGACTTGACTGCAAAAAGTAGTAAACCCTCAGTAAATATGACTGAAAAACAACACAACAACACGGCCTTGGACAAAACATTACACTATTTCATAGTAGCTTATTTTAAGATCAAAGGCTCAAACAGAAGGGCTTTGTTGGTGAAGAGTATTGAACGCTGCTCATGTGATACAGATCGTATCGGCTCAAATCAGAAACGTCACAGTTAAATCTTCCATCCTTACAAAGAGACCTTACAATGGAGCCACTATGGTCCAAAAAAATTCTGTCCATCATCACAACAGTGTGACGCTTTGAAATCTATTCAAATACAGCAGCACTTATCATGAGTATAATGGTGTAAAATGTTAGTTGGTACACTTAACTCACTGAGTGCCAGCCCTTTTATAAAACAGAAAGCACATTGTTCCAGCGTTTTTGTCCATTTTGAGTCACATTTCATGACCCACAGAATATTTTGTACTATGACTCTGAAAACAGTGAATAGCTCAAATGAAAGAAGAGACTCTCTATTTCATCATGAAAAAAATGTTTGTTTTTACCTTGTTCCATTCTTGTTTTATCAGAGGTAGAGTAGAGGACACTTTCACCAAAATCACCACTTTTTGTCCAGATTCTGTTTGTTTTACTCTCTAATCTCGATCATCTCCACTTCCTGTTTGATCTCTGTGTTGTATACTATCTCTTTATGTTCAGACTACATCTCTCAGAAGCCCAAAAATTAGTCACAGGTTGCAGGAGACGGCGTTCGGCGAACTGCTGCCTAAAAAACACTTTGACGTTGCAATATGTCTATGGCACTCAAAGACTTAATGGTAAAAAAATCACATACAAACAGATTTGTCTTCTTCCTACATCTTGAGGCTACTTTTAAATATAAAACCTGTTTTTTCTGAATACCAAAGGCACATAAGAGCCTTCACTTGTGTACGAGCCTCACTGCATATTTATTCATTTGAAAACATTTCTCGCTCTCCGTCTTCTCCTCGTACACTTTCATCTTCTGTCTTGCTCATCACCATATCATTGGCATTTTGCTGTGTCGTTCTCTTTCTTCTGTCAGTGTAAAGTATCACTCTCTTTTCATATTACATTTACACACTTTAATATTCACAGGAGAGAGGGAAAGAAAGAAAGCGGTGGGGGTGCAGACCCCCCCTTGGGGATAAAATTTATGTTATCGCATAAATTTACATCACACCTAAAGGTAAGGCTGAGCTCTTCGCCATGAGTAAAGATTCTACATTTCCAATTGGATTTTCCCGTCTTCTACTCCTCCTGTCTTTGCCAGTAGCATAATTTTTTCACTTTTTTTTTAAGATGAAACACACAATATGTACCAGCGAGGGCAGGGAGAGACAAATTGGAGCCATGAAACTATTTCTTTTCATGCTGAGAGGAGAAGGAGAGCTCTGTTAGCCTAGCTGACATTCCACTTAATTTGATTCATTACCGCGTGCTGACGCCATTGTCGCTTCATGCAGGGAACTGGGCCAGTTGTAGGACTCTGAAATATCCTGATGGACGACAGGACGGCCAACACAGTGTGAAAAAATATAAACTTTTCCCAGCCCGGGCCTTAACTGCAAATTGCCTTTACCGCAATTTCTCACCATATTTTGAAACCAACTGTTGGAGGAAATTGTATAAACAACTTGTTAATAGAGATCCAGTCCAACCAGAACCAAGCCTGTGGGGTTGGACTCAGCTGTAAAGTGATGCTGTGCTGCACATTATGGCTCAGTGGAGTGCTATCAAGAAACTAATGTGGTCTCTTCAGTGAAACTTTATGAGCTGACTGTTTAAAACAGGTGCTATGCTCCCAAGGACAAGGCTGGTGTTCTTCTTAATATAATATTGATTTAATCATATTTTCAATCCAATGAAAAGACCAAAGTTGAACCAGTGTTTTCCAACTGCTTGCATGTTTGGCTTAGTGCACAAATGTAATGAATGTCATATAAAAGTAAATACTGGTGTATTTGGGGAATATTTTCAGCAGTGGATTTAGACACATTTCACACTAGATGTACGTGAGATTAATAAAAAAAAACAAATTACAACTTTTCTGTTCGCAGTGTCTATATGTATTTTGGGATGTATTTACTGCATAATTAGACTTTGTCTTCACTGATATGAACCATGTTCCTCATTTTATCTTCAGGTAAACATTGATTGTACCAGACCATCACTGAATAAATGTCAACAAAAAAGGGCTTCGTTTTAGGGTCGAGAAGATTTGAGCAAGAGTCACGACTTAAGTGCAAAAGTAAAAAACAAAAAATCACTTTGGCTTTTGAGAGAAACACACAGAAATGTGTCGAAAGAAGCAACCGAGTAAAGAAACAAGAGTTACTCTTTATACTGTATAATAATCATGCTTATTTTGTCACCAAGTACACCAATGAAAGTATTTTTTTTTTGCACCAATTCAATATTGCTTCCAAACTTTTGGCCTGTAGTTTACATGAGTGTTGATGTAATGAAGGAACATTTTTCTGTAACAAGTTATTTTCCCTAAATGGGGGATCAATAAAAATATATGTTATGTTTTCAGTCGTTTTTTGGACAACAATAGAGGCAACACTTCTTTGACTGTACTGCTAAAAAAAACTATTTTGTTTTTTTTATTGGGATTTAATGAGAGTAAAATATCACCAGACGTGTTCTTTAAGGTCACTGATTCATTTTTCAGGAACTGTTAAAACAATAAACGTCCTTTTGGAACCTCGATCAACAGATTTCCAGTTTTGCGTCACAAACAATATGTTCACTTGGAGATGACAGAGCAACAATTTGTAGCTGTGATATCGCTGACATATGATCGGACTCAGATGGAGAGCAAAGCACAATCTGTCTGTGTGACTTGCTGTTGTATGACTCAGACGCCACGCTTTCAGTACGGACTGTACAACTGGTCTCCGGCTGGTTTTGGCCACTAAGTTGCTCACTCATGCTGTTGTGGTTCAAATACACGAGGAGTGATGAAGGATTCATCATAAACCAAACAATAATCATCTGTAATATTTTAAACTCTTATTTGTTCGTAACATCTCATTAACTCTTTGAGTGCCAAAGGCGTATATTTACATCCTTTAAAATAGAACGCTTGAGTGCCATAAACATATACAGCGTAGGCCTATTTGTCTTTCCTTTTTCAGCAGCAGGAACAAGAGGGCGCTCTCACACAGCCTGTGAGTAATGTTGGGGCTTCTGGGAGATGTAGTCAGAGCATAAAGAGATGGTATACACCACAGAGATCAAAACAGGAAGTGGAGATGATCAAGATTAGAGAGCAAAACAAACAGAATGTGGACAAAAAGTGGTGATTTTGGTGAAAGTGTCCTCTACTCTACCTCTGATAAAACAAGAATGGAACAAGGTAAAAACAAACATTTTTTTCATGATGAAATAATCTCTTCTTTCATTTGAGCTATTCAGTGTTTTCAGAGACGTAGTACAAAATACTCTGTGGGTCTAGAAAAATGACTCAAAATGGACAAAAATGCAGGAACAAGGTACTTTCTGATAAAAGGGCTGAATGCGTTAAAATGTGTTCTGGTTGGGTTTGGAACACTCTGGACTATAAGGGGTTTTCAGAATGATATGTGCAGAAAATCACTCTTCTTCCTCGTTGTCACTGCTGTAAATGTCCAGGAGACATGCTGTTTTATATGCTGCGTGTCACTCTGGTTATTCAGTGAGCCGTAGTTAACGACTCCTTACTGAGACCTGCACATCACCAGGGTTCCCAGTATGTATGATTTGAAAATATCATACAAACAAATCTGTTAGCATACTAAACAAGAATCTGCTCCTGGCCCTCCTCATTACATCAGCAAAGGTATGAATTTAAATTACTAATTATGTCATTTGTAGATAATCCACAGCAGGTCATATCCACTATTAACATTTCTGTCAGTAAATGGGATTTTTACACAATATGTTGTTTGTACATGTGTTTTTTTTTGTGCATCGATCCTTTCTGACAAATGTCTTTCGTGGAACAATAAAGAATGGGTCTTTTTTGTTAAGAATAACCCATTTTTCACCATCAACATCCATCAGACTGGCAGATGGTTTTCTCTTAATGATTTCAACACAATGGGCTGCTGTCGTTGCTTGACTTTAACTATATATTCTGACTGGCATCAAGACAAAGATGTGTTTGAGTTTGCTCACAGAGTGTGAATGAACTGCACATTTTAAACAAATAATAAATACACATGATTTTCAGCTTTTTTTAATGAAAGCCTCTTGAGGGAAGCTGCCCACCTTCTTCTGTGCAGCTTCATTCTAACACACATGAGAAACAGATCATTAGAAGAGCATCAAGCGAACCCACAGCCTCTGGACGCTTTTAAAACCGACCGAACGCTGGTGGAAAGATCGTGTTGATTGGCGTGCAGAGACTACATTCATTCATCACAGCTTTCATATGTCGCCACAAGTGATTTTTAAACCTAGCCATCCACCAACTTCATCTCCCAATCCCCCTGCTTTCCTCAGTAATAAATCATGATCCAGCCACAGGCCACTGGGTGCAGAGCAAGGTGACACTCCACCCTGCTAACACCGCTGGAGGTAGAGAGAGCGAGGGAGGAGGGAGAGAAAGAGGGAGGAAATGGCAAAAGGTTGGGAGCAAATAGAGAGAGAACCTATCTAGTGCTGTCACAGTGGGAGGGAAATCTTTGATGTAAACTCTATCAGTATTTGGCATGTAGAGACACAGTTCAGACCTGAGTGAAGCCAGGCAGGAAATACAGACACTGCTCAGAAATGTCCAGCTGCTGGTGTAACAACATGAAATCCCTCAGCTGCTGGAGATATTATTTCTATGGTCTGCCTGCTTCTCAAAGAAATTGGTCCGAAATTACATTTTCATGTCTGTGTGCAGGTTGATGTCATGTTAAACAGTGAGTAACCAGTCTAACCTCAGTTAATGGATGTCAATGACATGCAGCTCATCTCATACAACATTTTCAATAACTGCACATCATCAAGAGTGTTTGAGACAGACAGATAGATACATACTTTACTAATACTGAGGGAAATTAACTCTTTGAGTACCAGAGACGCTTCTGGGAGATGTAGTCAGAGCATAAAGAGACGTATACGCCACAGAGATCAAAACAGGAAGTGGAGACGATCGAGATTAGAGAGCAAAACAAACAGAATCTGGACAAAAATTGGTGATTTTGGTGAAAGTGTCCTCTACTCTACCTCTGATAAAACAAGAATGGAACAAGGTAAAAACAAACATTTTTTCATGATGAAATAGAGAGTCTCTTCTTTCATTTGAGATATTCACTGTTTTAAGAGTCATAGTAGAAAATATTCTGTGGGTCTAGAAATATGACTCAAAATGGACAAAAACACTGGAACAAGGTATTTTCTGTTTTATAAAGCCGCTGGCACTCAGTGAGTTTAAGAACTAGTCAAACAGATAAAGTTGTGAGTTAATTGACTGATGCCATTCTCATATCTTTATAACCACTCTGCAAGAAAGCCAATTAACCTTTTATTTATCAAAATGTCAGCTCATCTTTTGAATGAAATCTGTGTCACATGGTCTTGGAACATTTCCAAATACACTGAAGTCGCTTCATTTATCTTAAGAAAGAACATTTTGTTTTGTCCACTCGCTGTGTTTTTAATCTCAGGAAGTGAGATTTAAAACAAACAAATGCATTTGTTCACAGGGATTATTCTGGCCTCAATGTGCAACTAAAAACAGCCTAGGAACGCCTCTGTTAAATCTTTGAAACGTAGTGGAGAGCAGAAATGAGGAAGGCTGAAAAAGAGAAAAACACTGACGTAGGCAGTCCTCACTAGAGCGTGATGACTGTACTGTTTGTGTGTGTGTTCTGTAAATTAGGTCTGTCCTTTATTCTACTGGACAAATAAAACTTGTTGGATTTTAATTGATAAACCTTCACAATGGATATCTCATTTTGAGCGGCTTGTGAGGAGCAACTTTGTATTTGCCACTGATTCATACTGAGCTCATGAATCAGTTTATTCATCATAATGTGTTCATTCAAGTGGGAGCATAAGGTTATGATAACAGCTGAACAGGGAGTTGGCTCACTTAACCTGGAGTCGTATTTCATGCAAGATGGTATAGATAGAAAATCAAATTTCATTTAATTAATCACCTGCTGAAGTTTAATGAGCCTGGTGCATTGGTGTAGTGAAACCAATGTCACTCCTGTTGCTGCACATTATTTCACAGATGAGGCCATTTACAATCTCATATTTGTCGCTTCTGGGCTGAAATGAAGCAGGCACACAGGCCCAATGTACTGTAATGGTTTGAGATTGACCCAGCAGGCTCAGCGGGGAGGGTTCAATGCCGCCATAGTTTTCTGAATAAGGGAAGTAGAGGAGGATGAAGTCGGCTATTTATCAGCTCTCAATGGTAACGAGGCTGCCCTTGCAGCGTTATGAGAGAGGCACAACAGGAGGGAGAAGCAATACAGGCTGGTCCTCCACTATCATTACTTTCTTTATATATAGAAGTAAATGCATGTTGTTCAGTACATACAGTAGGTTTTATGTCACATACTGTTTATTGCACAGAGCTGCAAGATCAGAGTTATTAACCTGTAGGTTAATTTTAGAAAACACTAAGCTAAACCACTGCTGTTATTTCCTGTTCTGTTTCTAAACTATAGACTGCATGTAAGTCATCACCGCGACGTCACCCCGTGGTTTGAGGACTGCCGTTTTCAAGCCTTGACTTTAGCGTTTTGGTCGTCACCATCTTGAACATTTGCAACTAGAATGGACAAGAGAGGTTGGAGCTATAACTGAGTGCTGCACAGGACATCATAGGCGACTAAAAAATAATAATTATCTTAATTAGAAGATAAAGATAATAAATAATTATCTTTCACGAACTGAAAAAACACTTTGAAGGGGTTGAATTTCTAAGACGTACGAAAATGCAGACAACTCCTGGACTGGACAAGACAAGGTTGCCCTGAATTATATGGTCTATTTCACTCTAACGGGAGCCTAATTTATCAAACAAATGTCACGCTCTATTTAAGAAGACTTGAAACTAGTGATAAACTCATGTTTACTGTGTGTACTGAGGTAATAAATCAAATCATAGACTTCTATACAATCTGACTTCTTTCTTTGTCCTCTGATGGATTTTAGATGAAGTTGATCAATGTATAACATAGATGGAAGTTCCTAATGCATTTACATAATAGATTTATTTTCACTTTGTAACGCCAAAGCCAGCTGGCCAGATATTAAATCTGGACATATTCATGGCTGAAGCCGGTGCAGTGATTGGCTCCCTGAGGAGGGAATTAAAGTAGCTCCGCTGAGAGAGTTCGACCACGCTGCTTCTATGTTGACTTTAAAAAAAGAGGCTGCTCTTTCTTCCCCCCCACAGCATTTCTGTGACACAGACTAATGCAGACACACAGACGCCATGTGAGCAGTGATTTCCTGATGTCAGCTACAGATGGCCTGTGCCATGCCAGATTAATGGAGATATTGGGAGGAAAAAGAGACCATCTGACACAAAATGCCCAAGTTCAAACTGAAACCAGTGCATGTTTTAAACTACATCAGAGTGACTGCTGTCACAGCATGACAAGGTGCTCGCTCAGGTTTATTCATGACGTGTCTGATTTTCTGCAGCATTGTGTGTGATTTTCACTTTAACAAGAGAGAACGCGCTAAGGACAGAGTGATGGCTGGCTTGATGGTTGGACGGTGGAAGAGGTGCATGCAGGAAGCTTTTTGTTTTTGTGCCAGCTCAGCATCAGCTCATGCACCAGTTTCTCCTCACACATCACTTGACAAGTGAAGGAGAAATTAAGAGCAAGTCCTCATTTGCCCTTCCACTATATCTGTTAATAATATAGGATACTGGTCCAGCGCTGTCTGAGGTTAATGTCTGTCACATCACAGGCCTTTCATCACACACAACTCCAGTTAGATGCATTAAGAGAGCAATGCGGTGTCACTGGGCTACCCAACACACACACACACACAGACATAAACACACTTCCAGTCGTCTCTCTTGCTCCAGGCGCTTCTTCTGCTTGGCTTGCAGTGCTTGTCCTCTTGTTGGCTATGGCTCTGGGTAGCCTCTCCGGTTCACACTTAACTCTCCCTCCAGTAATACTGCCATCGTCTATTGTTCTACCACAAAAACCATTCACACTCTATTTGAGTCATTTAAAGACAACGGATGACTTTACAGACAATTTTGCGTGATGTTCGTCTTTGCAGATGTGGACGCACAGCCATGTACACCCACTGGATGGTTGTTCTCACATCTATTGCAGCTTCTTGACAAATTTCACCAAAGGAAATCAGACTTGATCACACCAACTGTACTATGCTGCTATTCCAGTGTATTCAAACCAATGACCTTTTTAAAAACAATATTTAATAGGAGTTTTGATGATAAAGTGTAATTTCTTCAGCTGCAGAGTCTGCATCTTGGGCTTATATTAAATAATCTTAGGTGCTTATTGAGTCCATATATCCTGAGCACAGTCTCACAGGCTCTGTGATGGTAGAGTTAGACGTTTGCACTTTAAGCTGTGAGTTGTCATCACTTTGTATGTGCTTAGTTTTAGTCCCACAGCGAGCAGATGCTGGAGTCTATTTGCAGCCCATCCCACACTGGTCTCCCAACACAGCAGAGATGATGTGTGAATTAAGTTCCCTACTGGTCCTCAGTAGAGAGCCTTTTTGTAGGGTGTAACACCACACATTACACTAATAGAAAGCCAGGAAGAGGTGCAGAGAGCATTATTATAAAGCACCAGCTTCAAAGGGTGGGTTAGATAAATAATGAAGAGAAAAATGTTGTGAAATTATTCCATGGCGACTCTTTGGGTAGTTTTTTTTTTATGCCTGGAGGAAGAGGTAGGGGGTTCAAACTAATGACAGGCACTGTTTCTGTGTGCTGGTGGAGTCAACTCTGGTCTTGAATAATTGGTGAACTAATCAGGTAATTCCTGTTATAGAAATTTAAATGTGAAAAAGGTTCTTTCAGAATATTTGAAGGCTGTTTTGCATTATTATACACTGTGAACTAAAAGGAGAGCAAAGGGGGATTGAAGTTGACATCTGTCAATTATAGTATAATTATTATTAATATAATTAACATATTATATTATTATATATTTTATATATATATATATATATATATATATTTTAATCAGTGCTATTCAGGATCAGTTTGTGTCACTTACTGCAAATACATATCTTAACTCTTTGAGTGCCATCAATGTAATAATACATCGAAGTGTTTTTTCGGCAGTGGATCACCGATCATGGTCTCCTGCAGCCTGTGAATAATGTTGGGGCTTCTGGGATTTGTAGTGATAAAACAAGAATGGAACAAGGTAAAAACAAACATTTTTTCATGATGAAATAGAGAGTCTCTTCTTTCATTTGAGCTATTCAGTGTTTTCGGAGACATAGTACAAAATATTCTGTGGGTCTTGAAATATGACTCAAAATGGGCAAAAACGCTGGAACAAGACACTTTCTTTTTTTTTTCTTTTCTTGTTTTATAAGTCCACTAAAGGAAGAAAATATCACAATTTTTTGTTCTATTTTGAATCTGTTTTGTTTTAGCGTGACAAAAGGAAGTCAGGATTTACACACCTTTTGATTTGTCCCTACACTAGACATTATATGGTGTAATGTTGTGATGATATTACGTACAAATCAGTCCTATTTCTGTCCATTTCCGAGGCCTGACCTCGTCCTGGCCACCCTGTGGTGTGACTTTTAATGGTGTTTTATCCTGTCCTGTTGGATGCTCTGGCAGTGTGGCTTTACAGGTTGTGACCTGAGCCAGCTGTTCAGCAGCTCTGTCATGCTCTGTGAGCCTGTGTAGACCTGGATGAGCATCTTTCTGCTGTGCACAGTGTGGTGTCGAGCCAGAACGGGTCACTCAGCCTATCGATCTGCCCACATCACACCTGACCATGTCTCTGCAGCTATCTCCTGTTTCACCCACTGAATGCTCATCATCAAAATGCTCAAAGCATCTCTTCATATTTCACGTCATGTGTTCCAGCTGGCCATAGAGGATTTGATCTGGACAGGCTAAACACACAGGTATTCATACTCTAAAAGAGTATTATGTAGCTCACATTTTGCTGCCTTCCAATCCTTAAGGCTGGGACTCTTTAATTTGGTAACGATGGCAAAGCAGTACTTCACTTTTGAAAGGTTTTCCATGATACCATTCATTTCATTTAAATAAATGTGCATCTCTGCAGATGGCTTCTAACTTCATTTAAATGCAACAAAAAAAGATGTAAATTCTGAACTTTTTCATGTTTGACTGCTTCTTGTATGGACACATTTTGTTAGTATCTTGTATCTTGCGTGGCAGGAATGGGAGAGATGTGATACAAATATGAGAAAAACAAACTGACAGTTTATGAAAACAATCAGAAGTCATAAACCAGCTCTACTTGACATTTATCTCACTGTAATGGTTCCACATCACACCAACATTAGCAGGATTTTGTGCTTGCATGTCTGTTTTAATCAGCAGCATGTGATTCACTGTCCGCTGGCACTGAGTGTTATCACCTATCAGCGCCTCATATCTGACTTAATGACTTCAACTTCTTGTGAGACACCTCAAGTGGACGCTACTATTTTTACACAGCAGCAGCTGCGGCATTTGAATAGCGGAGGAAATTGTGTCGAAGGTTATTTTGAGAGTTTTATGCACCGGGCCAGGCCATATAAACCAACTGTGTGTGTGTGTGTGTGAGGAAAAAAAAAGAAGGTGGGAGAAGCTCCTTTGACCCCAGTGAAAGTGAAGAGGGGATCAAGTTGCCAGTGCCGCTAAGTGAGGTGGTTATTCCAAGACATGGTGTGCAGTTTCATCTTTGTCATGTTGAAATACCAAGCCGGTGCCCGCTCGGTCAGTCTGAGTTTCAAAGACGGTGTGCTAATTTGGAAATGTTTCCCAGACGTCTCTGCACGTCGCTGGACTCATGTGTCTGCAGAGGTGAGGAAGGACAGTCAGTGTGGGTGTTTGTTGTGAGATTGAGTGATACTCACACATCCTCTACACTTCTGTCTGTCGTTACATGTCACAATGATCTCTGCTCCTAATTTTGGAGCGTATTACCATTACTGCAGCTATATGTTATATCTAGCTGCTCCGGTGGTCCGACTGCAATTAGCCTCTAATCGCATAAGCCGTGTTCATTACCTGATATCTCCAAAGATTTCCATCACCACAGGGCCGAAGAAAGCGTCTTTCATCATTCTCATCTTATCTGTCCCTTGAATAGCATTTCCACTGGCATGCCATTACTTTAAGACATCCTGCATGATTTGCTAATCGCATCCTTAAGGTTTGTTTCTCATTTTCTGTGAGTGCAGTTTTCACAAAAAATAACTGTAGATAATCAAATTCTACACAAGGACCTGCCATTTTTTCAGTAATGAAGTCAACATGTTTTATAAATGTCCGAGAATGTGCAAAACAGCAACACCAGGGAACCCTTTCCTCGTGAGCATGCCTAACGAGCTAAAGCAACTAACGAGCCAAAATAATTAGTCTTCACCGGCGATCACCGCGCTCATTAATCAGTTTACAGTGAACCGTGAATACATAAATAGCTGTCATATGAGTCTTAAATCCACAGAACACTACAAGTATGTAATTACCAGCTGGATTATGCAGACTGCAGACCTCACAGTAATTCACAATGTATTTCCATTGCAATAATTAAGAGCTTATGCCAAATCATGTCTGCGCTTGAATGCAATCAATCAAAGGGCAACGCAATAAATCAGCAGCATTCAGGCTTCAGCCAGTTTAACGAACAACCAGGTTACTGATGATTGATGAGGCCTTTACTATGTGTGAATGTCTTACAGGTTAAGCAACTGTGCATAAATGTAAACAACTCGGCATACTGCGAAGCTTCAGAGGTGCCTGTAATAGCCTGTGTAATATATTCTTTCTGTGGGCCAAACATGCGTCCTTTGTGCTACATATTCAGTATGATTTATGGCAGAAGTTGACCTGCTCATTACTGCTCGGTTCCAACTGAGTTCACGCACACAACATCCCCCTCTTGTTTCCAGGCTGTGGTAGGTGTGACTTAACTTATTTGCATGATTTGCTGATGCCTCTTAACTGCTTTTCTCGCTGCATATAGATGATCAAATGTGGGCTTCCCACATGTGTGTGGAAAGAGTAATTTAGTATAATCTGTATATGGTTGCCTGTGTGTGTTTGAATGTTTTGTGTGTTTTTCTGGTGTTGTGTGTGTCTTAAATAAAGAGTTAGCTGATATTATGCATGTCACGTCACAGCCAATTAAGCCCCTGCTTACTGGAGCCCCTTTAAGTGTGATTTTTCACAGGAGTGAGTGTGAAATCTCAAGGATCTGATGGAAATTACAGCAACTCTGTATTCACAGACTGAACCAGGCTCCCTGAATCCTCTCATCTACTCCAGCTCTCTAGGTTACCCGCCTAATGAGTGTATGTTAATTCTGGCAATTTGGGCATGCTTGCAATTTTGTGTTTGAGCGGTTACATTCAGGTGAAATGAAAGTGAAAGCATCTGTTTGGTTTTCTGTCACTTTATGATCAAATATTGAGAGATTGGAGCAAGAAGTGGATTAACGTTCAAGGGCCAGAAACTGAAATATACACAGAGCTTGTTCTAAAGATGCACAGTCACGTTTTCCTCATTTAATGAACTCCCTTCATGTTCCTATAATGATATATAACATCATGGAGACCTCCCTCACAGTAAGCGCTTGTCTCTGGGCAGACCTCTCATGTCTCCATACTTGGCCTTGAATCTGACCCGGTGTTATCCTATCTAGGTGTTTATGATTCTTCCTGGGAGCTGTGGTGGGATGTGTTGGAAGCTGTGTATGATTCAAACCTCCACTGGGTTGAAAATGATCCTTGGACAGGGTTATGACTGAATCGCAGCCTCTCTGGGACTCATGTGTGAAACTGAGTGTGTGATGGAGAAGTAGCTGTAAAATGGGACTGCCTGTCAGTTTTTATATTTAGATGGCAGATTTGTTAAAAGGTGTCTTTTACTCGTCCCTGTTTGGTTCATCTTAATCCCACCAGAGACAGTAGACAGCAAATAGATGAATGAACTTGACACTGTTTATTTTACCAGCTTGTATTTTTGCCCTGATCCTTTATTTCTTTGGAAAACTCAAAAAAAGACTGAGACAAACTGTGCTTCGTCTGTTTATTTCCCGGCTTCCTAATTATGGCATATTTGGCAGAAAACAATGATTTTTGTGGTTTAAATAGTTCTGCTTGTCTGGGAGCTGTACATTTTATTGGGCAGATTTGTTGTCTGGATGTGAACTGTCACACAGTTGCGTTGAAATGTGTTTGAAATTTTGTGTTTTTGTGTGCTTTTCCATCTGTGTATCCCAGTTCTTGAATGTGTGCGCATCTCTGAGTTTACAAGGCGTAACCTTGTCAAATAGGGCTGCATCATGTGCTGATCATCTGCTGTCTGACCCAAGGCAAATGTCTCTCTGCAGCACTTTGTAATGCCTCTCTGTCTTCACTATTAATAGGGTTATGGGAGCTGTCTTAGGACTTCTCAAACTTTATCAGTGCTGTAGTTTTAAGTCAGTTCCCACTGATGCTGCAGCTGAGCTAATGCAAAACATGAGTGATTAAATACTGCATGTAGGGAACATTGTTTCATGAGACAATTCTCTCACATACTGTAATATTATTTGGCTTTGATAGTCTCTGCTTTTCTTGCACATTTCTGTTTTTGTTACACAACAAGCCAACTGCTTCTCCAGACACACAGGTTGGCAAAGAGACACACTTATTTTGTGGATGTCTTTTTTTGTCCTCAGACCTTAAAGACTAAATAGGTTTTTGCCAATGACTCCAAAAACACATGGGACTGTTCAGTTAACATTGTGAAATGATGCTACATGGTCGAGTCAAAATAAGTATGAAGTACGTCCCATGGTCATGTGGGCTTTAACCATTTAAGACCTTAATATTTTCTTGCTTATTCAGAAGACTTAGACTATCTGTCAGTTATTTACAATTTACTGGATCTTAACATTGTAAAATGATGAAAAACGCAATGATGGAATTACCATAATGACACCATATTGGCTGTAAAGCACAATGTCTCAGCTTTCAGAAACCATTGGATTTTTTTTCAATTACCCAAACTGTTACCTAATTATGTTAGTCCAAAATGTGCATAGTGACATGTTAGGTGTTAAAGGGTTAAACAACTCAACGTGTTCACTTCTGGTTTCTCATTGGTCGTAAATATTGGCCTCATCTCGTGTTTGCTTGACACTGACCACCTAACAACAAACACAGCATGATAAAGCTCCTATAGGGCTGTTTTTATGGAAAACAAGGCTTGCTTTTCTGTTTTGGTGGTCTATTACTCTTCAAAGGTAAGACACATTAAAGTATAATAAGTGTATATCCCTTTATAAATGTCTTTAAATTTGTATTTCCTCATCAACCCTCTTTGCGTCTTCAGAGATTCATGACTTTTTGGCCTTTTCATAATAATAATATACGCTGTCCTTAATGCAACCCAAGGTGCCAATTATCTTTGCTGTAGAAATAAAGACCCCAGACGGCCCTTAGACTTTCGAGTCAAGCAGCACAGCTGTAGAACATCTCCTCGTGCTTCTCCACCCCCCATCTTTGCCTTTTATCTTTCCTGTAGCTTGTTCTTTGTGTGAAGAAAAAAAAATTTACCCCGAGCAAAATTTCAGAGAATTGGTTGATACTAATTGATATTCTAAACTCGCCTGTAGCCCCCTGAGGCAACCCTGTCTCTATTAAACGATACAGGACTACCAACAAAACTTCATTTCTTGACGATCTAAGCAAAAAATTTGAGCGTACTACCATCAAAAGTGAATGGTTCCTAGAGGACCAGCTCCGGATGAGAGAAGATATTTCTCTCTTCTCTTTTATTCTGTTTTCTGTCAGAAGCAGACGAGGGATGAGGAACTGCTACATAATTCACATCGTTAGATATCTGTTGTTGCAATCTAACATTGTAACTGTATTACATTAACTTGATGAGTACCAGCCATTTCATAAAACAGAAAGTGTCTTGTTCCAGCATTTTTGCTCATTTTAAGTCATATTTAAGACATTTGTACTATGTCTCTGAAAACACTGAATAGCTCAAATGAAAGAAGAGACTCTCTATTTCATCATGAAAAAATGTTTGTTTTTTATCTTGTTCCATTCTTGTTTTATCAGAGGTAGAGTAGAGGACACTTTCACCAAAATCACCACTTTTTCTCCAGATTCTGTTTGTTTTGCTCTCTAATCTCGATCATCTCCACTTCCTGTTTTGATCTCTGTGGTGTATACCGTCTCTTTATGCTCTGACTACATCTCCCTGAAGCCCCAACATTACTCACAGGCTGCAGGAGACCACGATCGTTTGACGTATTATTACGTCGATGGCACTCAAGTGTCGGACTCGAAGAGTTGAGGCATTATTATGTGATTTTTCTTTCTCATTATTCCTGACACCATATCCCATGATCCTTGTCATTTGGAATACATTATAAACAAGTTGATAACTGAAGATGTGGTGCCACATATCTATGCCACTTCTCTCCAGATTTAAAATGGCAAGAAACTGTAACTGCCATCTAATAAACATATAAGGGGGATAAAATTACTTCGTCTCTTGACATTGTGCCCTCCCCATCCTTCTTCCTCTTCCTCATCTCCTTGTCTTGGCCCAAAGCTAACACCATCTTTCTAGGCCTATCCCCAAGACAAGACGTGGGTACGAGTCTCAACCAAGGTCATCCATTCATTTTCCAGACTGTGACAGTTCTGTGGTACAGATATGGGTCAACACTCTCATAGCCATATTCCCTTTTTTTCTCACTGACCCTCCACTAAAGGGCTTTAGGAGGAGGAGGAGGAGGGGGTGTAAAAGTTATTGTACATACATATAGTCACCATTTCTCCTGAGATGTCGCGGTATAAATTTAGACTCTCCTGCTCCCCACCGACATTAAGCGCTGAGAGGAATCTGCAATGATCTTTCATTGATTCCGCAGCGCCATATGGAGGCCCATTAAATTGATTGTGGTGGCAGCAACAGGAGCAAGAGCACGTTCCGAGATAGTAGATTTCCTCTGCTTCACTGTCACCTCTCACAGGTCTGCGTTTTACAGGTGAAGGATGCCACGCCGTACCCTGGCTGATTGGTTTCCTCATTATTTGTTCGTTTAGCACGCAGACAGCTAAGTAATCAGGACTTCATTAGGCGTAGTCCCCACATGGGAGTAATGTGAATAGAAATGAGGCAACAACAAGGCTGAGGTGCTCTTTGGCACCATTTCCAGCACTTCCTATAAAGCACAAGACTCTATATATACACTAAGAGGCATTAAAAAGGCAACATTGTATTTTTTTCAACATTAATTTGAATTTTCATAATTTATTGGGCGACTTCACTTGGTATGATACTGAACATGAATGAACAAAGCAACAATAGAAAAATTAATCAACATGGATTACAAATGTCAGTATCTTGTGTGATCATCGTGGCGTAGACATGATGAGCGCGTTGATTTCTGCCACTGGAATTGCGTCCCACTCTCCCAAGAGTGCAGTACGGAGATCAGCAATTGTCACCGGCAGTGGAATAAGACGGCGTACACGGCGATCCAGATTGTCCCAAAGGTTCATATCCGGGGAATAAGGCGGCCAGTCCATAACCTGCACATTATGTCTGTGCATAACGTGCCTGCAGGCGTGAGATAGTGCATCTGTGGACGCCAAAATGCCTGGCTACCCTCGCTTAGGTCATTCTGGATCTCAGCATACCAATGGCCTGCTCCCTCATGTTTGCTGCTAAGCGTGGCATGGTGACCGTCTGTGACAGCTTTTTTGCCCCGGGTTTTTAAAGCCTTGACCAGTTGAGCTCAAATCGCCAAAAGAACTCATTGAAAGCTTTCAAACAATGTCTTAACCAATCACATTGGTACCGTCTGCCAAAAATGTGGCTCCATAGTTTCAATAGCCACGAGTGGTAGTAAACAAAACATTATTTTGTATACAAAGTAGCTGTATCCAATTTTATTTTACATTGACTTTGTTGCGTTTTTAATGCTTCTTAGTATAGTTCACCTATCTTCATATTGTACTGCAGGTACAGGCTCACATAGAGAGAAGCATTTCATTCTTCCTCTGTGGAGAGGAAGTGGTGAATGATAATAATGTTGGCCCTAAAAACTGTCCTCATTTTATTCCCATTGTCTCCCTTTATAGTGCCTGCCTCTTCCCTCGACAATGAAGTCTTTGTTGAATGACACTGTATCATCACTGCTATTGAAAGTCCTTGCTATAATTATTCTTCAATCTCGGATAATCTAATATGATCATATCCAGAAAATGCAGATATTTCCATCAAGCCCCATATGACATTTTCTTCATTATTCATTCTAAGGTTAGCATTCAGATTAGCTTATAAGGTCACCAACGCCCCATACAATATCTGTCGAGAAAAAAATTAAACATGCATTAAAATATGGATTTGACAAGACAGGTATGAATTGCTCGCCCCCTCATAAGACATATCAGCCCGAGACATTTTCATTTGTGGGGAAATGGGGGGATGTGAAGTGATCCATTTGAGAAATCGAAGGTTCTCCAGATATTGTTAAAGATGAATGCATGAATGATTCATAATGTGACTCTGAACAGGGTGGATGCCTCATGTCTCCATCTACCACTAATTCTCTTCCTTTTTGCTCCCACATATTGTCTGTTTTCTCAAGTCTGCACACACACACTAGTGGAAGGTAATCATATTTTTCCTCCACCTTCTGAGTTCTATTTTATTATATATTTTTTTAAATTTGAAGTAATTTACGTTATTCAGAAATCCAGAAGATAATCAGCAGTGACTGTCCAATGCTGTGAAAACTAATGGGTGATAGGTTAGGTTAGGATGAGGGAGATTTCCATCTGCCAACGAGAAGTAACAACAGGAAAAATAACTGATTTGTCCATTATGTGCGAATGAAAGTATGACTGATTGGCCCCAGCTGAGTGATTTCCACCTCTTTCAGGCCAACATGGCTGGGTTGTGTCAGAGTATGTAAAGTGATTCTTGTTTGCTTGTGGAAGAGGGATGGAGTGGTAGAAAAGACAAGCCAGTGAGGCAGACAGAAAGCGACAAAAACAAGAAAATGACTTCTCTGAAATAGAGTCTGTCATAGTCATGTAGGGGAAATCCTCCAGAGGTTTTTGGAGTAAAAGCACAGAAAGCTCTAAGTCAAGATGGACTCTGTGTACCAGTGTTACAAGCAGACTGACTGACTGAGGACGGATATTGCTGCAAATGCACGTACATGTTTAACCTTTATGACCAATGTCACTTTCACTTTGAGAGGAACTAATGGTGACCCTTGTTTTTATGATGTTATCCTCTTCGTCATGATGCAGAAAAAATCCTCTCAGGATCTTCTGTGTGGAGTACATTTTCCCTGACAGACAGAAAGTATTTGTGGGGTATGTCCTTTGCTCTCAGTATCAGATCTTCTTAGAGAATAGTGCACTGAGCCAGATCGGTGTTGCGTGATTCACTATATGGATAAACTAAATCCTTTTTCTCCATATGTTGTAAGACAACAGCATGAAGCTATATATTGTCCTCTCAATCTGTTTCTTCTGTGTGTTGAAGGCGGAGCACAGTGCGATTCAACATTGACTTATATAAATGAGATTACACATGCAATATTTACTGTATCTCTCAAAGCTTATCATGGCGTGCCGGAGAGTAACACAGCTTTCTCTGAAGGTATTTAACTTAAAGACACATCACTTATGTGTTGGTGGAGTTAATTTTAACATATCAACTTATGTCTCATGAATAATCGAACACATTAATGAGCTTTCTCCGTCTTTAAGTCCATTAATGTGAATGATGTAAGATTTAAAAAGGTCACAGAAGGTTCAGTGCTCAAAGAGATGTGTATGTAAATAGCGCTTCTATTGCTTTACTTTAAGCCCAACTGTTATGTTTTGTTTTTTTTTAAAGTAAGTGATTGTGTCATGGCGTAAAAATTACAAATGAAACTCAATTCCTTCTCATGTCTTTGTAATGTTATTATTTATTTATACACCTTCACATAATGATAAAAAACATTTTTATATTGCAATGGATAACATCTTCCACCTCCATGTACTCTGACACTTTAATGTTCAGGATCAAAACTTTTGTTCATTGCGTTTGCTGTGTTTATGTGTGTTCTTCTTCCATCACCCGAAGGCAGGAGCTTTATGAGAGCAGCTGGAGCCTGAACGCCCTAAACTTTAAATTACAGTCTTTTTCTCTCTCCTTCTGTGTATTATGGTGGGTTATGATGTACAGCCACACGTGGATTAAGCACATGTGATCACTAACCTGCATATGTGTGCCATTCCACTATAATCTACAACATATCTGTGTTTTTAAAACTTTGGCTCGTGCATGTGTGTGTATTTGTTTCCTCCCTCATGGTCCAGGTGGCACAAGGAGGCATCCCTTCCGGCTTCCACTTTTTGAACACACACACACAACGAGACACACAAGCTTCCGGTGGATGACTGCACGTTTCTACGGATGATTAGATTACGTAAGAAAACACTGCAGAGTCCTAATAGTTGGTAAACCCAGATTACGCAGGATTATCATCCCGTTTGCTCCGCCTCTGTTCTCCCACTGTGTGCATGAGTGTTTGTGAGTGTTTGTGTGTCGGTGTACGGGGAGAGTGGATGACGAGGGATGAAGCAGGAGGAGGAGGATGATGATGGGGGGAAGGGGCGGTGTTGAATGATGTTGCAAACACCAGAGCCAGATGGGACAGAAGCTCTAAGCAGCTTAGAGTCACAGTAATCACGCAGGCTAAGTTGCCATCACTGTGCATGTGTGCTCATGTATGTGTGCATGCATGTGTGTAGACGTCTGTGCATGTAATGCTTTAAACTGGCTGCGCAGACGCATGCTCGTCTGCAAACGCTGACATCAGAGAATGTGAGAATGAAGGTGAATAAGAGATGGAGCAAATTCTCATGCAATCAAGATATCAGAGGAGATGGAGAGAGTGTGAAGATGACATAATGGAGACGAACAGGTCAAAGAGGTAGTTATATTTCCTCCTCGTGCCAATGAGATATTGCAGAAAGAATAGAGTGGGAAATTACACTGTGTCTGTCACGCTACACGGATATCAGCCTCAGGGGATCAGGAATCAATACCCCTCTGTCAATAGCAGTCAGCTTCGAATCTCTGTATGAAATAGATCACTGCGGGTCAAAGAAAGCAAAGTAATATCCACAGATTTCCATGTGTAAGTCTGAGGGCAAACATGATAAGCAAGAGCCTCTAAAATATGCATGTGTATGATACATAAACAGATAACGAGCACTCACGTCTTTTCAAAGCATTTCTGTTGTGTTCTATCCCACACAGTGAGAGAGGAGATGCTTTAAAAGTACAAAAAAGCAAACGGAAAAGCCCAGGAGAGCTTGCATGAATGTATTTACCTACATGAATATTCAATAATGGGGCTTCAGCACTTCACAAAGGAAAGTAATCACTGATTTATTTATTAGTGTTTTTGACATGCTATGCAATTATGCCACCGTAGGCAGGCTGTTGGGCTGCTCCCTGCCCAAAGCTGTGTGTGTGGAGGCAGTGGTCGAGTTTAATATTGATTCAAATGGATCAATAGTGATGATTGTTCTGGTGCAGGCCTAATAACACTGATCAGTGAAAGACGGATAAATGACATGCTGTGGAAATTACTGGCACTGTTTCAGACCTCTCCAAAGGAATCAGTCATTGTTTGTTTGTGAGCTTCTTTGTTTCAGTGATTTCATTCAGATGCTAAAATCAGATGCTGCTCTCACTCTGTAACTCTCACATCACCTTAATTTTTTTCATCACATCCCTCCCTCGTTCCCTTCAAAAGAAGATGGAGATGACAGCTAGCCCCACTCTCTGCTCATTGAACATTCAGCTTCGCTTTTGATGGAATTAATTTGAATGTAAATGATGCTGTGATGGAAAAGCTTTCATTGGCTCCAGTGCTAAAACTTCACACAGAGCTACCAACGGCACTACCCCCTGATGTCTCGGTCCACAGAGAGGGAGAGAAAAACAACAATATGGAGCTATTACTTTCTCCGAAACCATTAACAGATGTGGAACATCATGAAATTACACATCACTCAGTTGATTCAGTCAATGGTTCAATCAATATATGTCTTAATTCTTTATTTGTCATTTTTAGCTATATGCCGATGGGTCATTTGTGTTGTTGTGGCTCTTAAGGGGGAGGGGTGCCATCAAACAACATGGCATATTTATTACCACTGAAATGATAATTTACACATTAGGATTTTTGCTCTAAAGGAAAATATATAATTTAATGCAAATGAAACCAGGAGAGAACAAGACTGGATCAAAAGTTAGTATGAAAGGAGGACAAATTAAAATTGGAATAACGGAAAGGACTTGAATCACTGTGAAATAATTATTAAAACAGTAAACGAGCGGGTCAAAAAGGTAGTTAAGTTTCCTCCTCGTGCCAATGAGGTATTGTAGAAAGAATAGAGGGGGAAATTACCCCGTCTGTCATGCTACACAATCAGCCTCTACAACTATGACTTTAATCACGTAAATAATGACTTATTCTCATAAATAATGACTTAATACTCGGATTGTACCTTATACTCCATCATAGTACATACATAGATAGATAGCCACAATTTATAACTACCAACATGTACATCTTGACCCGTCTCCCACTAATCACTGAGTTTTATGAGGCAGCTCCAGCCCCTTTCATGTTCAGAGGTTTAACTTGGCCACATTGACCATTCCACGTCTTTTACACCACCATTGATTTCCAGTAGCCTCCCAATGTGAGCGTTCGGCCCGCTCACCCCGAGCATCATACATCACCCGACATTAAGGCTTCACCTTTTATATCCCTGCCTCTATATCATCATATCCCTTATAGACACCTCTGCCTTTACGGCTTCCTCAGCCCCTCTGATTTCAAACTGATGCCTCTCTAAATTGCCACTTATCTTCCCTTGTGAGGAAGCTCGGTTATATTTTTGAAGGTATTTCTCAGTACGATAGAGGTTTTTAAAGATTTACCAGCCTTTTCAACGAAGCGAGCATCCGCCTTCTTCGAATCCTCCTCTTTCAACTACACAACCTGTGCGTCGATGTGTGAATCAGTCAAGATGTCACTTTGATGTTTTGTAGATCCTGTTCCTCTCTTTTGACTCTCCTCATGGAGGTATAAGAATCTCATAATATCTCTTGGAAATCATATGCGTTGACTGTTCTCTCCAGGGCTCTTTGAGACAGGAATAAACTGATGAAGTGTGTGACTGCCTCCACAGCAATTATGTGATGAATGCGTTCATTCTGTGTGTAGCCCGGAGCGGTGAATAGCTCAACTGATTATTGAGGGGTGTGTGTGTGTGTGTGTGTCTGCCTTATGTCCACATTGGGGTCACAAATTTGACTTAATACCAGTTGATTGGGGACGACATGGGACAAAATCCATGTCCCTGATTGTTCAAACCTTGATTTAAGGTCAGCGGTTAGGGGTTAGGGTTAAGGTGAGGTTAGGGCTAGGATTAGGGGGTTAGTTGTTGTAGTTAGGCTTTGGGTGAGTTTTTAAGAAATCCAAGTTTGTCCCCAAAGGGGTGGTAAAAATGCCTAAATACCCCAAAAGTGACATAAGTAAGTGTGTGTGTGTGTGCGTGCACACAGGAGAATAGACTCGAACAATCTCATAGGAAGAGCTTATTAACTCTCTGCCACTGTGCTGACCTTGCACCCAAATCAGATGCATCAATGAACGAATCAGATTCCCGCTTACAAAAATTAGAAATGACCTCCTGGCCTTCCTGATGAAACTCTTGTTTTAGCGTCACTCTCGACCCACTGTGTCATTCTCAACCATGCATTCAGAAATACTGAGCCAGCTGCTGGCTTGCTTTTCCTCTGACAGCACCGTTTCTCTCTGCTTTAAGTGAAACGTTAAGGCCGACACATCAAGCCTTCAACATTTTAAACCCCCTTAGATGGATGTTAAGCTCCATTAATAATATGGTGGTTTTCCTGTCCAGCTCATATGGATTTCCCTTCATAGACGGTATACAGTGTGAGTGACGGAGCTAGAGAGAGTGCAAGAAGGATCAGAGAAGGATAATGTACAATGGCTCCCTGAATAGATGTACATTATTATAAGCCTCCAAGAGCTGCACCAGAAAACATATCTGTGTTGAGAGACTCAAGCAGAATGCATGCTGGGTGGTCGTCTTTTAGTCCTTGATTAGTCTGAATTAATATACAGTGGTGGAATTTAGTTTAATTCTTTGAGTGCCAGCTGTTTGTGCCCATTTTGAGTCATATTTCTAGACCCACAGAATATTTTGTACTATGTCTCTATAAACACTGAATAGCTCAAATGAAAGAAGAGACTCTCTATTTCATTATGAAAAAAATGTTTGTTTTTACCTTGTTCCATTCTTGTTTTATCAGAGGTAGAGTAGAGGACACTTTAACCAAAATCACCACTTTTTGCTGTCTAATCTCATATACCATCTCTTTATGATCTGACTACAAATCCCAGAAGCCCCAAAATTACTCACAGGCTGTGGGAGAGCGTTATAGGCAACCTGCTGCCAAAGAAACACTTTGACGTATTATTACGTCGATGGCACTAAAGCGTCGGATTTTACATGACGTTGAAATACGTCGGTGGCACTCAATGAGTTAATCTGACACTATATTTGATGCTACTTTATAGTACTTCACAGCACCAAATGTTATGTGCATGATCACAAAGTTAGTGCTTTTAATTTGAAAAGGTGAGGCACATTTTGCTGAAATACTTTTATTTGAATTTGAGTGTTTTACACTGTTGTATTGGTGCTTTTATTGCAGTAAAAGACCTGAGTGCTTCTCCCACCACTGCTAACAGAAAGCAGCTCTCATACAGTTTGTATACAAGCGTCACATGACCACAGTTACACTCGAACATGGACACACACGAACACTCGGTCCGCCTGTCAGTCAGGCCCTGAGGAGTCTCAGTGGACGCTCTCACACACAAAGACGTGCAGAAAAGATCAATGGGCTTGCGTTTATCGAGCAACATATCCCACCCCCCGCACTGTCACCCCCCCTTATCCCCACCACCGAGTCAGGACCTGCCCCTCGACAGCCGACGCAGTGAAGGTATTGATTTCCTCATATTAACTCAGCCTTCATGAAAAGCCCCAGGCAGCAGAGGAGAGAAGGAAGAACAGGAAGATGTGAAGAAAAGGAGGGAGCTGGAGGAGATAAGAGGAGAAGAGGAGGAGGAACGAGTGTGAAGCATGGCCTGGTGCCTCTGATACTGATACTGTACATCATGCTCTGAAAGATTCACATGTCAGATATAAGTGAGGCCTAAACTTCAGCACGAGCCACAGCCTTTGAAAAAATGAATAGCTTGAAGTGTAATTGTTGCGTGTGATATGAGCTATACAATACATGTGGAGTGTGGTCAGCTCCACTACTACTGTAATGATTCATGTTTACAAGAAACATGTATGGATTTTTGCTCTTTTACTTAGTTATTTGTCCTCCATATCTATGCAGGGGACAGGAAGTGTGTCGCTATGTGTTTCTTTTAGTATGCATGGAGTCAACAGCTGCTTCATTTACCTGTCAGCAAAAACCAGGATGGACTGAATTATCTCATACTGTATGTTCAGAATGCCATGAATTCAGCCGGTGGTAAGAAGTTTCCACGCAGGGTTAGGTTACATCAGAGAAAAATGTTCGCCCTCAGAAACCGTTACAACCACCACAAACCCTCAGTTATAGACCTATCAAAGGCCCTGCTGTCTACAAAGGATCCAACTACATGCCTTTCAAGTCTACATTTGTCTCATGAAAAGATGAGACAAATGTCCCTAGAGCTTTACAATCTGACAGTTCACTGTGTTCATCGTCCTCCATGTCTTTCCAACTTATATTAATTGTTTATCCAATAAAGGTAACACCTTTTTATTCGTCCTATATTGCTCCAATCAGGTAAAAACTGTAAGATGTAGTCAGTTCTGTACAGTAATGAGTGTTTAACCTGAGCATGCAGACTGCAGTCATGTCGTTGTTTCAAACATTTAAAACAGTGGATCTGAGCCTATGGGCAGCACGTGCAGCTCCTCACTCATCAGCTGTTACTCTCTTCTGCCTTCCTTTCCTTTCGTCGTCTCTCACACGCCTCTTTTTTCCTCCGTCATGCACGCACACTCATCTTCACCCATTTTCTCTTTTCATTGCAAACTCTCTCTTTGTGGAGGAGGAATAGGAGGCGTGTTTGCCAGCCATATGGCAGTGCCAGGGGCGTCCGGAGCAGATGTGCTCGGCATTGGGGCTCTGCTCCATCAAAAACACACACACACACACACAGCGCCTGTTACCGAGGAAGAGGTCACTGACTGACAACAGCATTATCTAACTCCCAAAGTGCAGACATGCTGGCTGCAGGAGCGACAGAACCTACAGCGGGCGAGCTGGGAGCCCTCAGTGGGACTTTAAAATGAAAGTCAATGAGTGCCTCCCTCTAAATGTTACTCACTACTTTATAGTCAGTGTGTGCTGTGATTCTGCATCATCATTTTAAGTGTATTCAGCCATGTATGTATAGAAACACACTCAAATGCCAGAGAAAAAGGCAACAAACTTTTGTCAGAAACGCTAAGTATCATGTTTGCTCAAAGTCCGATACGTCGTTATTGATCTTAGAGTTTTGTGAGTGTAATCAAAGCTGGTCAGAGTGTGAGAAAACTTCTCTTCAGTGAGTCAGAGTTTTGTGCTTTTGACTTCCTTTGCTGTTTCAGAAAGAGCCGTCGCTTTGAGAGCGCCGACTCAGCATGTTTGTTGATTTTTTTTTATTTTTTTTTTTCGAGCTGTTTTTTGCTGAATAGTATAAGAGCGATGGAAGTGTGTGCATGAGTGTGTGTGCGTTACAGTACACTGAAGTTTCCTCTGAATGAAATGGGATGTAAATTTGACCAGTGTGCAGGATGAAAGTAGAGGCAGGTTCTCGATGTTTGCTGAGCCAGCGTTTGACCTACATCAACCATCTAAAAGCAGGGATAGTTAGAAAGCATCAACCATGGTCAACACTTCCTGTTGGCACAGACAAACATCAAAGGGTTCCGGCAAAAAAAAAAAGAGGCTCAAATTCGCAGAAGTATTTTTCTCAAAATAACTGGTTTACCTGCTCAGCAGAACTAGATCAGAGCTGGTTGTGACAAAAACTGAAACAGTAATTATTCTAATAATGATTGACTGATTGATGTTCATAGAGGAGTATTTCTATTCATCAGCTCTGACATCATACCCTCTATTGATAATGTTTATTTCCTGTAACAATGGGTGTGAGTAGATAAATGCATAGTAATTTTATGATGCAACTAATTGAATAGAAGGAGGCTGAGCTTTGCTGTTATGCAAGGAAATAAGGAAATAATAATAACACAATATGATCTGATTTTTTTGTATGTATTTGCCCCTGAAAAATGTCATCATACATAATAATGAAAACCTGGAACTGTGTCTTTTGAAAGAATCCATCATAACTCATCAAAAATGACTGTGCTGATGTGTAAATGGTGTCACTAAATGAGACAGGAAAGAAAACAAAATTATGTTTAAATTAGATTAAAATGGGTTAATCAATATTTGTTATTATCTTTGGTCTCTTTGGTCGTGTGTCATGGCTGAGTCAGCTGAGAGCAGCTGTCCACCACGAGATCTCCAACCTTTTTGACACTGAGGCTGAAAAGTTCAGGGTGTGTGTGTGTGTGTGTGTGAGAGAGAGACAGCTGGGTTCTCAGCCTTTTCAAATATAGCACATGAATGATCTAACACACTGTATGTATGTGTGTAAAAGGTTTTATGTCTTGGTTTAGGACAATTTCAACAAAATGGGAAAAAAAAGAACATTGAAGTAACTCCTGGGAGGAAATGGCCTCGGTCTGGTCCTTCTGTTCCCTACAGACCTCTGACTGACTGACATCCTGCTGTCCTCATGAAACACACTGCGACTCAGGACCTGTCAGACACCCTGCATCTGCTTGAATTATGGGTTTAGATATACATTAATACCAGTTTTTGTTGACAAATAGCATGATAACAGGCTGGTGCCAGAGAACCTACAAATCTGACCAACAAATCACAGAGAAAACATGAAAAATTCAAAGCTTAGCTTTATTTCTAAGAAACTGATAGTTTGATAAATATCATGATTTGTTTAAATGATAACACACTAATGTCCTGATGGATAACTCAGGTAATTAAAAAGGTGCATCTTTTCTTTTTTCCAGCCTTTTTCTTCCACTTTTCCCATGATTTTTTCCAGTCTTGTCTCCCATCATACCTGAATTTACATTCATTTATCTCCTCCTGTATTTGCACAGACACTGCTCTATTATATAGTTGCACACTGTCTATTTGTTTTTAAATGCAGGAACTGGCTTAAAAACAAAAATCTACACAAATACTGTCTGTAAAGGTATAGCTTTAATACTGTTTTTTATTTTATAGCTATTACAAAATAAAGAGACATAACTTAATGGATTATTATTATTAAACTGAAGCATTAAAAATCAGATACAAGACTCCAGGCTCAGCTGTGCTCTCCAGCCTCGCTCTCTTTCCTCTCATAGTAGACATCAGTGGTACTAAGTTGAGTCGGGGTTCATCCTCAAGGTGATCCACACAGGGACTCAACGGGCCGATAAATCACGATGGGCCCTTATTGCAGGAGAACCGTACTGACCAAATCACCTGCAGAAGAGCTGCAGCTCCCAGGAGGCCGAGCCAGTGCTGGCGGGCTTAAAATCACTGTCTTCCTACTGTAGTGAAGGAGAGGAAGAAAGAGTGAGCGATATAAAGAGGGCGCAGATCAAACCAAGTAGACTGTGTGGGAAAAGATACAAAAGAACAAAGAATAGTAAGACAATTAAGTAAGAGAGCAATCTCTGCCTACAAGCCAATTACTAAGTAAGGTAAGCAGACAAGGTTACCTTAGGCTAAATGCTAGTTCCAGGAATAGTCCTCTAGTATTATCTGCTGGCTGGTGCACTGAGGCTCAGGCTGACTGACTGACTGAGAAGCTTAGACTATTATTTGCGTAACCTGTGCCGTGCAGACAGTGGAGAGAGTGCCAGTAGACTGGCCTTACCTGCGGTGTAGTGCAAAGCAGGAGTAGTGCTGGAACGCCTGCAGAAAACATAAAGACTCTATTTTTGAACCCTTTCTGTACATTCACCTTTCTTAACTGCTCTACATGGTGGTTTCTTTGATTTATTTCAGGGTAAAAAACATCTTATCCTAACATCTTATTGCTCTTATCCACTAAAGGTACTTTGGTACACTCATTGTCCTGACAGTGTTTACTTCTATACTACCTGAACTGAACGACAGACATGGAGAGACGCTTTGCAGCTTCAGTCGGACATCTTTGGCAGAACCAGGCCGTTGTCACCCACTTAAAATGGACTTGACGATGGCAGCTGCCAAATAGCAAAACAGAAGCCCTTGCCAATCATGTCATCTTACTGGCAGATCAGCGTGCTTGCCAGGATGTTAGATTTACATGCAGACACTGCGGCAGGTTTGCCAAACATGCAAGTCTGACAGGGAATGGAGTTACTACACACAGAGACGCTTTGAAGGCTGCAAGGTGACTGGTGGTTGGCAGGAAAAGAGTCTGTTTCTTTGGGGAAATCCAGGTCTGGGTCCTCAGCTGTCATCTGAAACAACACGTCGAGCAACATGTGCTGCATAACAGTTTTTTTCTGCTATATGAACGAGCATGAGGGTGATGATTTTGATTAGAGCTGTATATTTGCGATTAAGTGTACTCCACTAAAGTTGGTACTTGATGTTTTTTGGATATTGTGTGTGTGTGTGTGTGTGTCCTGGGCTGCATGTGCAGAGCCATCTGTTTGCTGCTTTAGCAGTAGTCGTCCAATGCCCAGGCTTATCTGTGCACGAGGGCAGTGGCCTACTTTAACCTTCTGCTCGCTCAGTGCGCACAGCCGAGCGCACTGGTTTGGTTCATCACCCGTTCAGAATAATCGTCTGACATTTGCATTGTCAGTCAGTCTTTATGTCGTTATCTGAAGTAGCCAAATATTCCCTATTTTCCAATCAATCTTTGCCACTCTATTAGAGGACTAAACAAAACTTACATTAAATATTAAAATATATAGAATGCTTATTGTATGTATTTTTGTCTGCGCAAAATTGTGGTATTTTGTCGTCTAGATTTAAAAAAAAAACCCAAACTGTATTGTACAACTTTGAGTAAAGAGAGGTAGAAAACAAAAACCTATGATAGTCAGCTCCAACTCCAGAAACAGGCCTCAGGAGGAGTAAGTAGGAACGCTCTGCTACTCATGTGAGGAGTGCTGGTTTGTACACAACATGGGACAAGCAGTGTGTATCCTTATGTCATGTGGTGCAGAAAATATATCTGGTGGGTCGACACACCACTGATGCACAAATCACTATTTTTTTGGATTGTAAATAAACAAATAACATCACTGCAATTCATTCCAGAATAATCTAGTTTAGCTGAAACAGAACACTAATGTGACAGAAAAAGTGTGAGCAGTGCTCCATGCTATGGTTTGTATGTGGGCCATGAGGCCTTGTGTTTATAGTAAAGCATTAGCAGCGCCGTAAGCCGGGCTAGTCAGACTATAGTTTAGTGGAGAGTATTAAGCGATGTAGGCTAGTCAGTGGGCCCTGTTAGGGAGTTAGGTTTTGTAGCTAATAGGTCAACTGGGAGAGGCGGGGCAGGGATGAGGGGGAGGATGAGCAAGAGATTTTTAAGGCTTTTTCATTGGATGAGGGTTTGAAGAGAGGGCAAAAAATGGAGGAGAGGAGAAGGGAGGAAAGGACAGGAAAGGAAAGGAAGGTAAGGACAGATTACATGGACAAAGTCATGTGAGCAAAACCTCTGACAGACGTTAAGCTGACGTCATCTGAGTTCCCGGTGACCCACCAAAATCCTGCATCCAGTGACTGAGACTTTTAAGAGAGCAGAGTCAGAGGTTAACCTGAGGAAGTAGCTCTTCTTTCATTTATATTGATTCAGGTACTGTTTGTTGTAGTTAGCAGCTCTGATATCGTGCAGTTATAATATGCACAACCTTTGAACTGACAGTGCATGCAGGCAGAAGCTGAAGAGATTTTTCAGCTTTATTTCATGCAGTTCTGTTGTCAGCACAGTTGTTCTGTACACAGTAGACAGGACCAACATTTGCTTCTTTGTGAAATATGAATGAGGACTTTTTCCATCGTGGTCCCTGTGGACTGCAGTTATGAACAGGCCTAGAGGCTCCGTTTGTTTACCGACGTGTAACGTCCTCTTACAGCCTTATCTAAATCTTAAGTTAGTCATGGATTTGTTTCTATCAGATGTAGTTTATTCAAAAGATTATATGAACTTGGCAGGTAGATAGACAGCATAGCTCAAAGGAAGAGAATGACATTTAATAAAGTACACTTACTTACTCTCTTTGTTACCAAGATTTAGTTGAGGTGATCAAAACTCTCAGTTGTCTGTACATTAAATAGGAAGCTACAGCCAGCTGCTTATTAGCCTAGCTTTGCCAGAACAGTCAACCAGCACCTCTGTACTGAATTAGCACTTTGCTTCTTCTTTGCAAAGTCTAAAAAAATCACACTTCTAACAATTCTTACAATATATACTGAAATATAAAGAACCCTTAACCCCTTAACTCATTAAGTGCCAGCCATTTTTTTAAATCAGAAAGTGTCTTGTTCCAGCATTTTTGCCCATTTTGAGTCATATTTCTAGATCCACAGAATATTTTGTACTATGTCTCTGAAAACAGTGAATAGCTCAAATGAAAGAAGAGACTCTCTGTTTCATCATGAAAAAATGTTTGTTTTTACCTTGTTCCATTCTTGTTTTATCAGAGGTAGAGTAGAGGACACTTTAACCAAAATCACCACTTTTTGTCCAGATTCTGTTTATTTTGCTCTCTAATCTTGATCATCTCCACTTCCTGTTTGATCTCTGTTGCGTATATTAACTCTTTATGTCCCAACAACAAATTACAGAAGCCCTGAAATTACTCACAGGCTGCAGGAGACCGTGATCAGCGACCTGCTGCAGGAAAAAGCACTTTTCAATGGCCGATTACCAAGAGCTTTTTATTGATTCTTTTATGTATTTTTGTCTTACAGTATCAAGATGATTAAAAAAACTGTATTACAACTTTGAGTACAGAGTGGTAGACAGAACTTCTATCCTGGCATCCAAAAACAAAAACCTATAATAGTCAGCTGCAACTCCTCAAACACTCTGCTACTCATGTGAGGAATGCTGGTTTGTACACCACATGAGCAGGAAGTGTTCATGTCATGTGGTGCAGAAAATATATCTGGGGAGTCAACACACCACTGGTGTTTAAATGAGCAGAAATAACCAATTTTTTGTACCGTGAATATAATATCCTTGCAGTTCATTCCAAAATAATCTAGTTTCACTGAAACAAGAGAATACTAATGTGACGGACTTTCCATTCATGTGACAGAAAAAGTGTGACCAGTGCTCCATGCTATATCTTGTATGTGGGCCATGAGGCCATGTTTCATGTAAGAAAAATGTTTTACACTTTTTATATGGACATGTTGAAGGATATATTTTACCTGTGGACAGAAACCAGTTATGCCGTAACTGTCACCAAGAAAGCAAATGCATTTTAAAGTTTGCTAAGCCATTAACAAGGTAAAACACATTAGAAAGAGTTAAAGCTAAAGCAGTATGCAGTAATTAAATACTCATTCAGGATAACAACTGAAGCGCTGAGCAGTGCTTTGAGCATGGTGCTTGATGAGTGCCATCGAGCAGCTGGGTACACAACTACACCACCTGAGTTTCAGGCAAAAAGTGTTTGCTGGCTTGTTGGTTCGCCTTGGTGCCTCACGGGCAGTGGCAGCATCACAAGGTCCACCGTACGTGAGCACGGCACATCATGAAGCCCCTGGGTCTGGTGAAAGAGAATGGTTCCATAAAGCTCTGTTTGTTTGTGGACACAGGTGTCAGCGCACATGAATCCATATGTGGATGACTTCATACTCATTTCATGCTTTGGCTATTTTGTCACTTCCAGCGTGGAGGTTGAAGCGATCACAAAATGGTGTTTGAGTCCGAAGAGGACTTCTAAAAGGATGCAGATTAGACAGGAAATGTGATCAGAGCTGCCAACTGTCATGCCTGAAGCAGGAGATGCATGATTTCATGCTCGATCTCTCGTCGCCGCCTCTTGCTCTTCTCCTCTCACTTCCTAAGAGGTCTCACGCTCGGAGGAAACGCAGCTGACAAAAGGTAGCTATCACGCATGAAGCCGGCTGAATACAAAGTCTATGTTCCTTTTACAAATGTGAATATTATGTGTGTGTTGTGAAAAATGAGGATTAAATCTGAGGTGAAAGTTGAAGGATTTAGGCATTCATGGAAAAAAACAGGGAAAGAGGATGTACGTCACATTTCCATATTGATGTGTTGCCTTTAAGACTTTTAGCAGCATCATCAATCATCCCACTTAAACAGGTGTGTGTGTGTGTGTGTGTGTGTGTGTGTGTGTCTGTGTGTGTGTCCCAGCCCACCCACTGAAGCTGTGCCAGAGGCTCATCACAGCATCAGGGGCATCTGTTTGAAACTAAAATAAAAGTAAAGCCTATGAATAAAAGAGTCACATGAATAAAAACACAGGATGCAAATGACTTGCCAAGCTGGGATTGTGTGTGTGTGTGTGTGTGTGTAAGGGAAAGTGAGTGTTTGACTGAATGAGGGAGTGGAAGTGTTATGTTCACCCTGCATTTGTTCTCCATCCCATCATGGCTGCACCGTGGCTTGACTGTGTGTGAGCGCACACACACAGTCAGATTTCCATGCTTTTCTCATGCATTAATCAACAGCAGTTTTGACACTTGGCTCCTGAATGAAGAGAGAGAGCTGTTCTAACGGAGCAGCTCTGTTGGTTCTCTCCTTCACTGCTAGCGCTGCCTGGGGTGACTTTATCAATTAGGCCTCTCTGGAAACAGCAGCATCCTGCCTCCATCCTTCTATCCTTTCCTATTCCTCTCCTATTTTCTCTTTATTTATTTCTCCTCTCTGTACCTCCCTGTCTGACTTCAGTTCCTCCTTTCTCAAACTACCTCTCAAACTTTCTGTCCACCTGTCACACACCTTTATTTTTCTCTTTTCTCATACTCCTCTCTGGTTTGTCCTTTGTCACTGTTCTCTTTCCTTTACGTTGTCATTCTACTTAAAGCCATTAAGTCTTTGAATGCCATTGACATATATACATCAAAGTGGTTTTTCAGCAGCAGGGACAAGAGGGCGCTCTCACACAGCCTGTGAGTAATGTTGGGGCTTATGGGAGATGTAGTCAGAGCATAAAGAGACAGTATACACCACAGAGATCAAAACAGGAAGCGGAGACAATCGAGATTAGAGAGCAAAACAAACAGAATCTGGACAAAAAGTGATGATTTTGGTGAAAGTGTCCTCTACTCTACCTCTGATAAAACAAGAATGGAACAAGATAAAAACAAACATTTTTTTCATGATGAAATAGAGAGTCTCTTCTTTCATTTGAGCTATTCACTGTTTTCAGAGACATAGTACAAAATATTCTGAGGGTCGAGAAATATGACTCAGAATGGACAAAAATGCTGGAATAAGGCACTTTCAAAGACACCAGGCGTCTCCAGCACACAGATAAACTGATAACAAACGTTTAGTCAACTATGAAGTTGTAATTTTGCTAATCTGTATTTAAAATATGCTCAGCATATTTTTGTTGATCTAAAACAAATGGCAGTCTGTGTCATAAAGGTGACAGAGCACTTCTTCGAATACATATGTATTAGGATAGAGGATGGTCAGGGTGACTTGATTCTTTTTCCTGTAAGGTCTGGTCAGGTCTGGGTCTGGCTGGGAAAAAATGAGGCTTGGATTGTAAACTCACAGAGATGGACAGCAAATTTTCATCATTCTTACTGTATGTACATCAGCCTGGAGACATGGCGACAACTGCAGCGCTATCTGCTGCATTCAGCCCTGGACGAGGACTGAAAAAAAGAACAAAACAGGGAAAAGCATGAAGTACCACTAAAGCACAAAGCACATCATACTGTGGTGAAAACATTTTGTATCTGAGTGGCCATATTTGACAATGAGCTGCTCATCCCTCACATATATCAGCCCCTTTACAGCATTCAGTGCCGTAGAGCGGCTGTCAACCGGACATGCTCCAAGAGTAGAGCTGGAGAGATGAGTGCAATAGTGAGGCAATGCCAAGCAACTGCACCGTTTAGTTGGTGAGCAGTCGAGCCGTGTGCCCATCTGTCTCTTAGATGTGTCCCTGAAGGGCTACTGTATGTCACCGATGACTTAAACTGATGAGTTAGAATATGAGTGCATGGCAGTGGGTGGCATGTCATGTGTGAGTCTGTGTTGGAGGATATGTGTGCGTTCATATGTGCGAGCTTTAGATACAGTGTGTTTGTGATTTTGGGTGTGTGTGTTTCCTCTCTGGTCGGGGAGCTTACAGGCTGTGTTCGCAGAGGTTTCCTAATCCACTGTTTTGAAATGAGCCCTCCAGCTGTTGTGGGCTTGAGAGACTGCTGCCTTGGAGGAGGCTTAAGGACGATAAGATGCTTCTTCTATCTTCACTCCTCTAGGACCTCCTCTTTCTTTCCTCCCTAAATCTAGCACATTTAATACTTATGTGGCCATGAAAATAACACTTGATCACTTTGCCGCCAGAGGAAAAGCTTGTTCTGTTGTATGGGTCGCAACCTTTTATGCTTTCCCCTCTTGTCGTTAATGCTCACAGGTTGAGTGTGTGCATGGAGTAAACAGTGCGTACACAGAACATATAAGAACATCAGATTAGAGTGGTGACCTAAGACTTTGCCATGCATTATCTTTATAATGATAGACTTAGATTGTAAATGTCATAAAGACTAATGGGTCCTCATTAGCTGCACTGTGACGTACACGCTGAGCAGGCTGTCTTATAGTTTAAGCAATTGAGTTACAGTAAGGAATCCTACCATTGTAAATGATACATATTGACATTTTAGTGGGATTTAATGTCTGTAAGTGAAATTGATTGAAATTTATGGCACGTCTTTTCATGAATGTATCTCACATGAGCCATAACTGAGCTGAGCAGTTTGAGAGGTGCCAGCAGTGAGTCTGCAGGGTGTGTGGTGTCTGCCAGCAGAAGCAAAGCGTAGGAAGTCTGCAGGTTTCGGACAGACCGAGAGGAAGCAACAGGCAGTCTGTCAGCTCGAAAGTGACGGTGTTATGCAAAATCCAAATTCAGCAGAGATAACACTGATGTTCATAGCAGATGCATCATATTTTGTGACGGAGAAAAAATACCAAAAAAATGGATGTATGGTTTTGGAAATGCTGCTTGCACTTGATATCTGGCTTGACTCCTAAATGACACACCGGTGGTTTCTACTATTGGCACATGGCAAGACGATCATCTTACATCACCACTAACAAGGACGATTCACAGGACATGATCAATTATATGTAATCATATCAGTGCCATCATCCTCCTCAACATGTTTAGATAAGATTACTTCCCATTGGGGTTTTTGGACATGGATACATGCTTGTGGGGGAGATCTAACTTAATTCCAGCAGTAATGTCTTTAGCTGGTCTAGAAATAGGATGCTGTGTGCATAGGATACGCATTTGTCTCCATGTGTCTCTTTATGGCTGACAGCTGTGTCCAGATGAGGAAAGCTGCTCCTCAATACTGTACTTTGAGACGATAGACCTTTGTTGCCCAAGACAACAAGCTATCATGTCAGTTTGTATGCTGTTTGCACACAGGAAGCAGCAAATGGTATCCGAAACAAGCATTACTTTCCCCACTTGTCATGTTCATTTAGTATGTATTGATCCATGAAAGCGGCAAGAAACAAGTTGTTTTCGGGAATGAATAGCTCCAGAGACAGCCTATCATGTTTCCCCATTTAACTTTTGCATATTTCATGTGATCCTTTCACAGTGTGGTCTAGATGTTTGTTTAGCTGCTGAGAGCGTTTCAGAAGAGCTTAGTTCAGAAATCGTGTTTGTTTTGCTGTAAAGATTAAAAGTCAGTGGAGAAAGGCTGCATGGAGAGAGTAAACATGAGCTGATGATTTTGCAGTTGAAGTGTACATGGCAGAGGTTTTGTTCATTATTACTTGTATTTCGAGACTTCTTTCTTTATCAGGAAAGATTTTCAATATCATTGATAGCTATTTGTGAGTCACGTAGCCTGCAGAAAGACCAGCTAGTTAGACCTGTTGGGAATTTCTACATTATTTATCTGCTTTTCACCCTCTGTTCTCTTATATTAAATGCTTACGCCTTGTTACTGTCTTTGCTGTGTATCAACACGCTGAATGTACATTCTCCTTCCTCCTGCAGTGTGTGTTCAAGCGCTGGATGTGACGGTGTCCCAGAGCAGCGTCCAGGTGGCCCGTGGCCAAGCAGCCGTCCTGCCCTGCTCCTTCACCACCAGCGCTGCACTCAACAACCTCAACATCATCTGGATGGTGATACCGCTGTCCAATGCCAACCAGCCAGAACAGGTACAGTGAGCATCAATCACAGCCACTCCATCACAGCGACGGAGCATTCCTTGAGCTTCTCCAGCAAATAAGCATTCAGAGTCAGTGTCGCATTAAAAGGTCGCTGCAAAACATTTATTATTACATCAATTGTGATGAGAGATTTTCAAACAGCAAAACTGAGATGTTTACTGTGTTTACTGGAGATGCATGTGACTGATGTTCTAATGCAATATTGCTGCGTACGCATCATGTGGATGTCCGTGCTGCTTCCCAACACCAACCTTTCAGTCAAAGCAGGTACACAAAACTTCTGTGCTAACGTGTTCTCAGATGCAACGTTAAGAAAATCAAGAAATTTATACATTTTACTCAGCTCTGCCACTGTACATGACACGATCATTGCACAGCTCAAGTTTAAGATATTTCCACATTTCTGCCAAAATGTGTAGCAGCTGTGTGAAAATACAGACATACATAAGTTTTCTCTTTCCGGTGCATCTGAACACACCGTTAGGATGTTCATAGTTTTAGATCTTAGATGACTGTACTGGAGGAACATAGATGTAGTTATAGGTTTATGGGTTTTTTTTTCATAGATTAGGTAAATCAATCACTTTCAAAGCATAGCCTGCAGGACAGCAGCATCTCCACCTTTTAAACAATGGTGCTGAATGTCATTTTACTGTTCTTTGGGAGCATTGGCAGTGGTTTAATTCAGACACAAAAACTGCATAATTTTGTCTTATTGGTGTTAATTTTGTCCCACTGGCCTCTCACCATTGTCCTTTCCTGGCTTGCTACGCTCTTTTTTCCTGTATTTTTCTTCTCACCTTCCCTTCCTCCCTCTCTCACTCTTCCGACCCCCCCTTGCGGGACTTTTGTGATTCCATTTGAGTTGTTTAACGTGCAGCTGCAGGCCGTACAAGCTCACCTGCCTCCCTTCACTTTGAACCCAAGCGCTAGTCGGCCGTCCAAATAATATAATCATCTTCTGCACTAATTACCTCACACCCACGACAGGCTCTATATCGCAGCTGTTCTCACCACACACACGCAGACACACACACACACACCGGCACACACACAAACTGGCATTAGACAGACTGCTGGTCCAAATGCAGACCCACATGTCTACGTGCAGTGCTCCTATATATTTCCTTGCTTCACACATACATGCATGCAGAGTCCACAATAGCAGTGTGAAAACTGTCATGCATGTTTCCATACATCCATAAATGCACACATGGTAGTAATGCTCCTGTGTGCACACCTGTGGATAAGTCTGATGAAACTAAAAAAAAAAACAGCAGCATAAACACGTAGAGGCACGTACTCATGGATGAATGCATGTGACTTTTTCATGCCATGTGAGTGATGATATGTGTAGAAGGCTGCACAACATTCATTGTGTTGTCACGTTATACCTTTACACTGTATTGTATCATATGTACATGTTGATGTATACGTTAGAACATTGGGTCCAAACACAGTAATGCACACCTATTTTAGCAGAAACAAATTCTGTGTGAACTTTAGTTCAATCAGGTCGTGCATGTGGATTCTGTGAGCTGCCTGAAAAGTGAGTGATGGAATAAAGTGCTGCGTGGGGCGACGGCACAAGTACAAGGTCATTTTCGAGGAATAGAATGTCATAAATGATTACAGTTGATGCTAAAAGCCATTAAGAATTACTGAACAGAGCTCTGTACACTTACACACCCTCACAACCTGCGTTAGCTCTTTAGCGAGTGCACTCTGACCACTCACTGCTAGAAACTGAACACCATGTTCAGATAACGAGAGACGATGCAACTTATTTAGCACTGATGGAGCGCCTCAGCACGAGATGTGGTGGCTTCTATGACCTTTCAAATGTAGCTGTTTGTCATAGCCAAAATTAATCCAGCTGTATATTTATGAGGCTATTTGACTTGCCATGTTGTTAAAGACTTCATCCTGTGATTTACAGCCTAAAGCCAACATGGTTGACTCCACATTGTAGGCTATGTCATTAATGAGTCCAGTGTGAGCTTCATATACTGTAATATGATTATGAGTGGAGAAAGTGTGGCAACCTGATCCATCTGGAATTTTAATACGAAAGACAATAATTAAACAGATCAGCCAACCCTCCTTCTTGACCTTCGTCATAGCCAGGGTTGGATGCATGTCAGAGTCAGAAAATAATTACATTTCCTAATGATTGAAATGCCATTTAACCAACTCTACAAAAGAAAATGACCACGAGAGCTACGCAGTAGGAAGCTGTTGTGATTGTAGTCCTGTTTGTTTGCTCTAAGCACCTTACAAACTGAACTCCAGATTACAACATGTAGGCATGAAGCTCAGTGTTTAGCTCAGTGTAAGCGTCTGTTTGGGTGCGTCTGCATGTTCATGTGTTTTCTGTCTATCATGTCATTGTTGTGATCAAATGTCCTGATCTCTTCCCTCTGGGATGCTAGGTGTGAGATAATCCAGATAAACGCACACACAAGCTGCAGTTTTATCCTCTCTAAAGTATTTGCTGGATACCTGTATTATTTATGCTCTAATAAAAGCTCCTCTTGCACCACCTGTGAGACTGATTAAATTGATTTTGTAGTTACAATCATTAAACTAGTTGATGTTTTAAAAATCTATATCCAATCTTTTAAAATCCAATTTAGAGACATATTCTCTCTTTACTTGCTCTAGTTGAAGGGAGAAATTTGTTGAGAAAGTTTTATCACTCCAAGACTTCTTTGCCGTGCCATTGTATCATTTCTAAACGATTTTCTGTATGGAGAAAAAAAAAAATTAAATGTTTTTTCATCAATTCTTGGAAATGGGGCTGTGTTGATTTTTGTAACTTTTTTTTAGATGATCAGGTCCTGATCCTGATCTGAATATAACAATCTGCCAGAGGATGTATCGAATAGATGCTGCACTCACATACCCTCAAATATGACCATTTTCACTCCTCATCACCTCTCTTAAACTATTCACGCTGGTCACATAAAAGGAAATGAACTGAATGAATGTTTGAGACGAAGCTGAAAACAGCATGTTGTAAGTCTGAGGCTGTAACTCCTCCCTGTGGAGACTGAGAAGAGGTTATGTTACGACTCATACGCTTAGCTTCAACACACCATCTCATACTGTACATCCACTAATGTGATACCTTTTATTGATCTGCACGGAGGGAATTCTTTTTTCATTTGCTTGCCTACCTTCAGGGACAGCAGCATGCAGCGTCAGCGACAGTATGTTTATTTCCTCCAGCAAGGCTTTAAGTGTCTTGTGGACACTTGGGCATACAGTATGAATCCCTGCTGATATGTGGACTTGAACACAAAGACACACAACCCTAACTCGTCCTGCACAATGACAAATTACCACACGTTGTTTCACTGCTCATTTTAGACACTTTTTTGACACAGATGTACAGTAAGCATACAGTATGTGAGCTGATCTCACTTTTTAGTCACTTGATACTTGCTCAACAAAGCTTATCCATTACAGCGATTTTTTTTATATATATACACTGTCACCACATGGTGTTAAAAATAGAGAAAGAAAGTACAGTACTGTACATCACTTTGCAGTGTTCCTGAATTCTGAACCACCGTTATAATCTCTTCTCCATGACCTTAACCCACACCTTGTTTGCTAACGAAACAACATAAAGAGCTTATATCTGACTTATTCAAAGATATACATTCCTAGTAATTACTACAGTATCAATGAGTACGGAATTTTATTGTTGTATTTTACTTTGTTGTATTTAAAATAGGATAGAATGCCCTTTATTGTCATTATGTTGTACATCAGTAAAATGTGAAGCTTCTCCCTTTTCAGTGCACCAGGATAAAATAAGTATAAAAATGAGCGATAAATATAAAAATTTAGAATGTAAATACAAAAATAAGCATAGAAATAAGTATAAAAATGTGTCTTATATACAAATGCAAATATGAATATGGGTGTGGATTTAAAACAGAGATCAATACTGGGAATGTAAACAGGAAATGTAAAAACTGGATTGCATTGGATGGTAGACTATGTACAGGATAAGTAAATTCAATTATGTTGCACAGCGTGTTAAATAGGACAGATATTTTGCACATTGAACTTTGTAGTGATGGCTGGGTTTTTACATGTAAGAGTTCACATTCAGTATTTCAGTGTGTCAGTGTGTTACCTCACCTATGGCCTTTAGCTTTCTGAGGAGATAGTTACTCTCTGCATGTCCTCGCCTGGGGGTTCTGGCATTTTTTTCCATTATGGTTTAAAACAATTTGTTTTTCCATCATCTACTTCTCAATCGCTTGCGTTGGGTTCGGAGACTCTTGCCAAGCCAGGCTTGAAAATCCCATTGAGACATGATGCTAGAAACACAAATATACTGGACCTCAGCTGACTTTTCCAAACAGGGCTAAGTTGAACTAAAACATAACTTTAAAAACAAAAGACACTTGTTGTGGTGGTGGTGAATGAGCCACAGAGAAAAGAAACACAGCAACTGGCTTTCAATGCTTACTGCTTACTGTGTTTTTAGAAAGAGAAAGCATATACACAGTGTAATATTTATGGGCTATATCATGCAAAACAAGCAGTTGGAAGGTATTAAAATGAATTTGGGGCCATATTGTTCAAGAGTCAGAGGACAGAAAGAGATAACAGTAGCACTTTATAGTTCAAAAATTGATGGGAGGCTGTCAGGGTTTAGAGGTTTAATCAGGCTTTGAGGTGATGGCAGTGGGCCTCAGGTGATGGTTGTGAATCTGACTGTATATAAAGTGAATGTGAAGTTCACTGCATACATCCACACTTACAGGCTAGTTTTTTACAGCAAGAGCGTGTTGTGCACTAATTAGATTGAGCATGAATTGTTGCAGTGTTTTGGTGGTGGAGTGGTTTTAGGTGGGAGAGGATGTTGCAGTGGTTTTCCACTGGGCCAGCAGTGGGATGTCCAGCTATTCCAGCTCGAGTTCTTAGAGCCATGTGCCATCTGAGCACCAGCCATGACCTCTTTTCTCCCCGTGCACAGCTACAAAGCCAACCAGGTCATGCAATAGGATGAGGTGATTTGTAGACACACACACACATACAGTACATATGGATGGATCAGGACAGTGGACAGAGACATCAAATAGAAAAAACAGTGTCTGTCCGTTACATTTTTTTTAAAATACATTTATTTTGACATTTATTTTTAAAATAAAGTCTGTTTTGAACTTGCAAAAACATACCAAAGGGACAGGTGTAAGATGCACCACAGTTTAGGACCTGCTTTAATCCTCTTCAAACTCCTAACCACACAAACACATACACAGTGTGTGAGGCCGATTGATTGGATCACTTTCACTGAGCATGCAGATTATGTTGTCAGGTCATCAAGGGTGGAGAGCCGGGTCATACCGGTGCCGTCTGTTAGGGAGAAACGGAGGTAGGCTGAAAATAGATTTGACAGGAAACAGTGGACAGACCGTATACAGTATAATATAAATAAAAGTAGTCACCCTAAACTGGTATGATTTAAGTTAAAGGATGTTGCATTTTTGAAGGTGAGTCCCCACAATGTGACTGTGTGAACAGATGCATGTCCCCACATCATCAGTAATACATGTACACACACACAGAGAAGCTGCAGTTGCAGGCTCTCATCACAGCAGCCTATTCATCTGCACATAAGAGGACAAAGCAAGCGTACTGCACTCAGGAAATTGCAGTCGCGCAATTTATAACTGTTAAACAGAGTCATATACACGCTTGTGCACTTTCGTCAGAACTATCATACACGCACGCACGCACACACACACACACACACTGGTGCCGGTTGTTTCCCTCCCTGGGTCTTTGAACAGTTCAATGAGGACTCTTTTCACCAAAGTGTGAATAGCCCCTCTGATTCCGTCCACACTGTGTGTGTGTGTGTGTGTGTCCTCTTCATCTTTTGTGTGGGCCCAGCTGAGGGGTGAGAGCTGTTTTGCATGTGGCTCGGCCTCAGAAACGAGCTGTTCAGCCCAAGTTGGAGGCCTGAGGGAAGCTTTGAACAAACTGATCCTTCACTGCTCTTTAATGTGCATCAACCTGAAGACGTGAAGTCATCCTTCTGAGTTTGTTCTGTGGCTCTTCTCAAATGACACTGATGATCACTGGATAAAGGTTTAGGTTTGGTTTAATTAGAGTCCTGCAGAAAAAAAAAACCTGCATTGCATTTCTTAGATTTTCGATGTTTCCAAGTTTAAATGTTTTCAATTATGCATGCCATTTAGTGGATGCTTTTATCTGAAGAGCCTTATTGTACCATGAAAGCATACTTTTAGTATGTTCCCCATACCCTGGGATTTACCCACTGAGCTAGAAACAACCACTTACAAATAAAAGCTTTTTTTCCTCTGTCTGTTTGTTTGTTTCTCAGGATATCAAGTCTGGTCGAACTGTCTTAGTGGAACTAGGTCTCCCTCTAGTGATATATATCTGAAACAGGTCATTCATGTCAAAGAACTGGATTTAAGCATATATAGCACCTCAAAAAGACAAAAGGCCTTGAATTAATTTGTGAATTTAAAACACCATCAGGAACAGATTTATTGTTTTTGACACCATAAAGAATCTTCTGCTGGTTCTCAATGTTCCTTTTTTTTCTCTGAAATCTTTGTCACCATTATCTGTCTGTCTTATACTTTCCCATTTACTTATCTTATTCACCAATTTTCTTCTACTCTATCCTTTTCTACATTCACCCTCTCTCTCTCTTCCATCTCCTCCTCATGGCAACCCAATCCAGGTGATAATTTACCAGGGCGGCCAGGTTTTCAGCCTCGCCAACCACCTCAATGGCCGTGTGGGCTTCGTGGCCACCATGCCAAGTACAAGTGCCTCCATCTTCATCAACAACACCCAGCTGTCCGACACTGGGACCTACCAGTGCCTGGTCAACAACCTCCCAGACAGAGGGGGGCGCAACATCGGCGTCATCGGACTCACCGTGTTGGGTAACTAACTGCACGTCACCGGAGAATATATATTTATATTTTATTGTTGCAGAGAGGTGACAGCAAGAACATTTGTTGTCTTAGAAGACAGCAGGGTGCAATACATTACCAAAACACTTTGTAGCGATGACTTCAGAATTTCATCGTCTGAATTTCATCCCCCACCCCACTCTCTCCATCCAGTGCCCCCCTCAGTACCAGCATGTCGAATCCAGGGCACGCTGGATGTAGGCAGTGACATCATGCTGATCTGCAGCTCAGAGGAAGGTATTCCCACACCGTCCTACTCCTGGGAGAAGCTGGACGCATTGCCCAAGCTGCCGCACAACGCCATGCAAGGTATTACAAACAAGCTGGCCGTCGGAGTTCCCTTTTGCCCCACCTTTGCTGGTAAATCTCTCACACATAGCTCAGCCTCAGCAACAGTTCCCCCATCATCGCCACCTGTCATGTGCCAGGCCCACCCACTCCCCCAACTGATCCTGCTGAGGGGTGATGGATGCATGGATGGATGGATGGATGGATGGATTCAAACCTTGTGAATGAGTGCGTCAGAGATGTATTTGTGCAACTTACCCAGATGATTTATGGTGTTTTATGTTCTTCCTCGTTCTCGTATACTGAATATCCAAACATTTCTGTACCGGACTGATTTAATCATGACAGTGTTTCCGCTTCAACTTTAAGCTAAGTTGTGACCCAACACCCATCCAGCTGCTCGCAGACTGACAGCAGCAGGTGTGTTGGAGTTGGAGTTGTGTGGTGTTCAGCATTAGAGAGCACTGGTGTCGTGGACTCTCCCTTCTTTTCCAGCTGTGCTTGTTGCACAGTTCAGTAATCTTCATCACCTTTTACTGTCTGCACACTGCTGCTCTGAAGAAGGCTAATAAAGAAAACCAACATAATCAAACATAAAGAATCAAACAACGATGACAATGAGAAAAATGACTGTAAATTCGAAGGAATTTGAAGCAATTATCATCATTTGTTTGGCAATCTGTCAAAGAGGCTGTATCTAAAAAAAAATTGCAGCTACTTAAAAAAAAGAAACTTAAAAAACTCAAAAAAATATCATTATATTGCACTAATGTAAAACTCCTTCAGTTTCTCTCCTCTTCATTCCTGATATCCTGTAGCTCCTCTTTACAGATCCCACCTGGTTTGAGTCTGGAGTTTTTAATCAGTCTTCTTGCTCTCTCATTTGATTCATATTGAAATTAGTTCCTGGATTCCTCAATGCCTCTTTTTGTGTTTACTTTAACACAGACATTGGTAACATCTGTCATGTCATTGTCAAGAGAACATCTGGCTCACTTCCCGTAACTCAGATACCCAGGAAATGCTTTTTTTTTTTTTTAATGAACCCAGTGGTATACAGCTGGCTGATTCTAAACTCACGACTCAAACCATTCATCATTTGTGACAGAAAAGAATCTAAGGTTTTACTTTGTTTAATGTACAGAATATCTCTGTTGCACACCTTGTTTAATAGCTGTATAACACCCTCTACTGGTAGCTAGAGGTAGTTCAGGTGAGCGTATTGTCATAATAAACAAGAAAAAACTCATGTTTTACACAACTTGTAAATGACTCTTTTCATTTTAATCCTGTTAATTGCATTTGGTTCTATGTTTATATGCTTTCACATGTGATATTTTCTATGTGTCTCAGACCAGATGCAGGGCACTGTAACACTGAGAAACATCAGCACCAGCACCTCAGGACTCTACCAGTGTACCTCCAGCAACGCCATCGGCAAGAGCACCTGTTTACTCAACCTGCAGGTTGTAGCACGTAAGTACACTTTAACACAGCCATCTGCTGGATCCACGTGACACTGCTCAGTGGGATATACATAACATTATGACCCCCTGACCACTGCAGACCAGGAACAGCCCACCAGAGCTGCAGGTCTAGAGACGCTCTGATCCAGTCCTCTAGACATCACTGTTTGCTTCTTGGTGTCAAACTCCTGAAAGATCCTGATCCTGCTTCTGACATCAACACTGAAGACTAAATGTTCATTTGACGCTTTATGATGAAGAGATAACCAGTGTTACTCACCTCACCTGTCAGTGGTCATAATGTTTTGCTTGACTGGTGTATAGGCCAAGCTCGAATGTGGCGGGATGGATGGATGGATAGATAGATAGATAGATATTTTTTAGTTAATTCCAGGGGAAATTTGGTTACCAGCAGTATGTGTAAAAAATACATTTACAGACGGGAAAGCCTCACTCAGCTCTGACATGTAAATTCTTTTTCCTGATTCAAACTTTTCTGACAGATGGATAAACAGAAACAGCAAAACAACCAATCAGAGAACAAGAACTGAACGAACTGTATAACATGGTTACATGCAGTGTGTGACAGGATGTCGCTCAGTGTCAGGAATGCAGACAGACAGAGGAGTGCTGAGTGTGTCTGTCAGACACTACAGAGGGTTTCAGTCGCTGCCAACATGCTGCAGATGGAAATGCTCAGAAAGCAGAAGAGAGTCACTCAAAACTATTCTGTTCCATTGCTGTTTCTATAAGAGACACTCAAAACAAGCTAAGCCACTTCCTGTGCTGTTAATTTTCCTGCAGCTCGTCCAGATGTCTCTTCAGCTGAGGCCCATCCTGGAGAACTTTAAAATGAACCGTCAGACGTTGATGAATCTTTCTCTTCCTTCTGTCTGTCCTGCAGCCCAGCCTCAGAGTGTGGGTCTGATAGCGGGCACCATCGCTACAGGAGTCCTCGCTGTCATCATCTGTTCCCTGTTGGTGGTGGTGACGCTCTTCTACTGGAGGAACAAGAACAAATATGATGAGGAGGAGATCCCTAATGAGATCAGGTTTGCCTTTGATTTTTGGCTTTGGTCTACATTTTGCCCCCTCTTCTATCAAATGACATTTTTAAATAGGCACAGAAAGTAACACAGTTTTTATATATACTACATATACAAAAATGATAGTTTAATGCATCATAAGAAAAATGATGATACTGTATTTTACTCTCTATTTTACCTATTATAACAAAGGACAAACTGTTATGAAGAGGACAAAAATGTGTAGGTCTAATGAATTAAACACAGAACTATGTAGTTAGAGGCACTTCATTTGTGGAAAATGATTCAAATAAAAGGTAAATGTGTTGCTAATTTGTCACCAAATATGAAGCATACTGGCAAGAACCATTTTGTAGGAGAAAATTAACAGAAAAAGTCATAGCATAACATGCTAAAAAGCCCCCAAAATACCATTTTTAAAATGTAAAAAAGTCATCAGAAAACCTTGTTATGGTATGTTGAATGATTTCTTTCCAAAATTTGTTGTAAAAGGTTATAAAAAACATTTTACAGCATGTTGATAGCATGCCAAAAAACCCCAAAGATATCAATTTTAATATTTTTAATGTCACAAAAACTCACCAACAACATTTGTTGAAAAAAAATATGAAAAGCCATTTCATAAGATGTTTAATGTAAATATTATACTATAGCATTTAAAAAAAAAATGACACAAAACTCATCAGAAAACCATATTTACTGTATGTTGAATGATTTTATAGCCAATTTTGTTATAAAAAAGTTGCTAAAAGCCATTTTATAAGAGATTTAAAAATGTTATGTTATAGCGTTCCAAAAAGGCCAAAAATTACTATTTTTAAAATGACACAAAACTCACCAGAAACCTTGTTTATGGTATGTGGAATGATTTTATAGCAAATTTTGTTGAAAAAAAAGTTTAAAAAAAAAGCCATTTTCTGAGATGTTTTAAGTTGTCAGAAATGTTATGTTCTACCATTCCAAAAAAGGCAAAAAATGTTGTTTCTAAAATGACCCAAAAACTCATCAGGAAACCTTGTTATGCTGTGTTGGAAGTGAAGGCAAATGAATCTGTCTGTGATCCTCTGAGTCTTTGGCCTGCAGAGGACGGGGTGTACCTGCAGGTAGAAGGCATATTTTAATTAAATAAAATATTTTAAAATTATTTTAATATTATTAGATAATTGTGCAACAATAAATAAATAAGCCACAGTTTGCAGATTCCTGGTCTATTGCAGCTATAAGCTGAACACAAAACATCATATTAATGGATGCTGTGTCTGACAGTGGTTACTCACACAGGTGGCAGGATGGACGCTACATTCATTTCATATCTGCTGCATTTGAAAAGGTGATAAGATGCAGCAGCTTTGTATTCTCCACTGCAGAGCGAGTATTGTGTCAGTGTGGCAATTACAAAGATTCAGCTGAAACAACCCAAGACCAGTTAATTGGATTTAAAGTTGGGAGAATTCAGCTTAATTTTATCTCTTGACAGCATATTTTCCCTTCATCAGCGGCTAATTTGTCTGTTCAAACAGTCTGTGAAGCTCAGTTGATTAAATGGGCTGCAGTTTCTCCCCTTAATGACTCCATGAATCACTTCCACCATGAATCATTGTTCAGATATTTCAGACTCTGGCTGATTGATATCTGATAACATCTGCCTCATTTTGGACTTCAGTCTACTTTCCCCACTAAAAGAAAATCATGTTTCATCTCTTAGCCAGATTTATACCAAGTCAAACTTAAAGTGTCCCTAAAGTGAAGCATAAAAACAGTTTATAACAGGAAGGATTGCAGTGAAAACTGTCAGCTTAATTTGAATACATCCAATCTGTTAATCTATAATTAAAAAAATATAATAACCCTTTCTAGTTTTATTTAATTAATTTAAAAAAATATTAAGTCATTTTAAGAGTCTCTATATGTTACTATTACTATTATTAAATAATATTGCTACACAAACTAATTTGCTTCCTTGCCAGCATCACAGATATGGTCACTTAATTTATTTCTTCTTAACAGAGAAGATGACCTTCCTCCCAAAAGGTCATCATCTGTGAAAGCTTTCCACGCAGACGCCTCGTCTTCGGAGAACGACACGCTGACGTCCACCAACACCTACAACAGCCGCTACTGGCACAACCCCAAACCCAACTACGACACCAACTCCTACACACGCTACAACGGAGACGCCCGGCAGACCTTCTCCGCCGCCGCTCACGGTGCTCATGGACACGGACAGGCCCAGAACGCAGGACACGGTCACAGTACGGTGGCCACAACGCCAGGCTCCGCTCCACTGTCCCGCCATGCGCAGCCCACGACGGCGGCGACTACGACGACATCATTTGCAAATGGCAGCCACACGCTCCCGCCACCCAAGACTCTGGTGGTGACCACAAACTCTGCCCCGTCCCCGCCCGCCATGGTGCGCAGCAACGGCTCTGTGAGCCTCAAACCGGTGGCCACGCCCACGCACGGGCAGCACACGCACTCCTACGCCGTGAGCCAGGCCACGTTGGAGCGGATGGGGGCGGTGCCTGTCATGGTGCCCGCCCAGAGCAGAGCAGGCTCGCTGGTGTGAAATCACATTTGAAAACCAGACTAAAGTTTGTGACGTTTGAAACCTGCTGAAAGAGAACAGGCCGGATATGACGACGGGCCGAGCTGCGTCTGTCTGTTAATCTCAACCTCTTTATGTGAAAACAGTGCAGAGTTCATTTAATGCCAATTCCTTGATGGATGGGATCCTTCATTTTGTAGACACTACATGGATTCTGATCGTCCCGGCAGGAAAAAGCTGTAGTGAAAGTCCCTGCAGAACCTGGACTGTCAGATCTGGTGTCAGGGCTGGATCATTGTGATGATTGTGGTTTTGTTTTTGTTTTTTTTTTGGTTTTGGGGGAACTCAAAGCAACACAAGGCATTGTCATCTCAGCGTGTCCATACAGCATGATGAGACATGAATGCATGTCTCTTGTTTTAGGAAGTCCATTTTATTTCCAGTGATTTCTTTTTACTGTTGTAATTTTGATTGACAGTAATGCTAGTGATGATGAGGATTATGCATCGAAAAAAAATGAATGTTGGGAGTAAACTGAAGGATGAAAGAGTGAAATGGCCTTAGAGGAGAACAGTTTTATTTGGGTGCAATACGTCTCATAATAACTTTACTTCATAGAATGCAAACGTTTTAATTAACTTTTTCAATCAGTCAGTCTTACCGATGACATGCTTTACACACACTACATATATAGAAACTTTTCTGCACATAAATGAAATAAAATACAGCTGATATTTGACGACAGCACAGCAGGAAGCTTCTGTCCCCCTGATTTAAACTTGAACCTGCAGATGGATGTTGTTCGTCTTTACCATGTTCCTCCTCCCTGCTGTCTGGTTCATGCCACATCAGTGCTGCTTTGAGAAGACAAGAGGATGTCTTATTTCATAAATGCTTTATAAAGAGACAAATATATATTTAAAGGTGTTTTCTTTTCCCTTGCACAGAGGCTTACACCGATCGTTTTCTACTGTATATACTGTATCTACAGCAGTAGGCTAGATTGTGAATCAAAGAAAATAAGTCTGATGATACATATTCTACAACTCATGTGTCTTAATTTAAAAATGGATCTTTTTCTTATGTTAGACAACAAGCTGGGTTGAATAGTGTTATTTCTTTCACTGAAGGGATGTTATTTTATGTTTTCATTTTGTAATTTTATTACATGATCAGAGGTAAAAACACAGTGTAACATTTAACAACATTTAGTTGTCAAAGTAATTCCTCTTTGCTTCTAATATATGAGTTTGGATAAATCACTGTTTTGGCATTTAAAGTTTTACTAGTTTTCAAATTTATATGTTGATGTTACAAAGAGCGCTCCTGCTTTAGCACATTTAATCTGATTATTTATGGTTCATTTAATTTAATTAATCCAGATGAATTAACTGGGTTTAGAAACACATTTTTATGTGGGGGTCATTGCATTTTATTTATGTCATCATGCCATTTCCTGTTAGGTGTTATATTACATTGAATTAGAACATAAAACAACTCAGGAGGTTAATAACTAGCTTAGAGTGGAAGTCATGCTATAAATGGTTTATTGTTTAATATCTGCATTTTATTTTAATTTATTCACTATTCTGTCAGTTAATACAATATGTACCAGTCCTGATCTATCTCAGTATGTTTGTTCATCTTTGTACATTTGACCCAGTCTACTTCTGAGGCATCACAGACACAATTATCCAAAATGATTTTGATTTCTTTTTTGGCTGCAGGTTAAATCAGCAAACATCAATTTATTGGCAGAGTAAGGTTTTAAGAGGTCAGATGATCGGGTCGGTGGTCGCCTCCTCTTTTCTGTGTTTGCAGAAATCTTCTGTCTTCTTGTATGTTTTCACTCAGCATCTCTCCCAGTGTCTCTGCCCTGAGCACCGGCTGACACCATTAAAGCAGAACATTTCCTCTAACATCTCTGGCTTTGTTCTTCCCACAGAAAATTCCAGGCCGGAAAAGCTAAACGAGAATATTTTACTGTCTCTCTGCCCTCTGTTTGCACGAGCAATGGAGGAAAGAAAGAAAGGATACTACTGAGGCTTTAACCCAGACTGGATCTGCAGCTCATCTTCTACCTGACCTGTGGTACACAAGGTGGCGTATGGGTTGTGTATATATAAATATATGACATGATATATTGCCAATTGTAAAACCAAGCTGTAAATATGTATAAAAGTACATCTTGTTCTTATGGTTGGGTTGAAACGAAATAGGAAAAACAACACTGGAACTTGTAGTGAATAAATATTGTTAATACATTCTAATCAGCTTCCTGTTTGTTTGTTTGTTTCTGTGTTGCTGGTTTATTTGATTCCCCTAAGATGAAAGTAACATTATTTCATAATGAACAACGATAATGACAGAAAGAGAAAACAAGATGAATGAAACATTTCCCTTCACTAGTTACAATAGATCATCATTAAGATCATTTTGTTGTATTTTTGCTACGTGACAGAACACAATCTGTCTGAAGTGTCTCATGTACAGTAGACCTGGTGCTCCTGCAGGCTATTAAGAAAAGACAAGTTTTGCAAAGCATTGTAAAGAAAAACACACAAATATGTTTAATGCTCATGTTCCATACGTTTATAAAAACGCTGGTGTTTCTCACTGATAATGTATCATTGTATAAGTAAGAGGCAGAATATCCTGCACTGCGTTAAAGCTTGTTGTTATTTAATTTGTTTTATATTCGTCTTATATCGGTCCATGGTGTATTTGGTTTATTTATGCAGCCGTGAATGCAGCTGGAGGAGCAGTGATCTGAACTATCTGAATAATCAGAAACGGCAGTTTTCATATCAACCACTAGGGGGCAGTGTTTCTTTAGTCATTACAGCCAGGACAGAAACTCCATCCTTTCAAGACATTAAACTACAAGCCGATAATATGAAAGACAAAGGTATCGAATGGACTTCAATTCAAATTCATTTGAACTCAGTGGAGATTTTTGCAGTTGATGGAACACACGTCTCAGTGCAATCTGCTGCTTTCATGACTTTCTATCACTATTCCTTTTTTTCTCCCTCCATCCCATTTGGACAGGAGTGAACTTTTGAGATGCAGGAGCAGAAAAGGCCAAATGACCAGACTGTGCTCATTATGGCACACGAGGCCAGCAGCATAGTGTGTGTGTGTGTGTGTGTGTTCACACTCCTCTGTAGAGCTTTAGGGTTATTTGGGGTTAATTCTATTGTTATTCAGATCTGGATTATGACGATACAAAGGAATCTCTCTACCATTATTCCCTTTATTATTCTAAATTCTTCATTCATTCATTTAATATAATCACACTTTTCACCCCTCCTGTTTATAATGTGCATATTACACCTCATATGAGTGGTAGCTGGCTGATGTTAAACTGAAGTCACAGGTTCAGTTTTTGCAATTGACGCTCTAACCTGGAACCTTCTATCTGATTCATATGAATCCCCAACAAGTTAACACACTTTTATGCTTATATTTTATAACATTAAAACATTATACTCAACTATTGTTCCATTTCAGCGTCTTGTATGTCTTTTATTTTGAAAAGTGCTGCCTAAATAGTGTGGTTGCAGTGTATTTCTATTATTTGCTCTCTCGGGGCTTTGATAGATGTCTTCACAGTTGGTCAGACAGTCTAGACAATATATTTTCACCTCTTAGCAAGGCAGAGCGCAGCAGAAAGCTTTTAACTTTATTGAACTGTCAAAATGTGCTTAATGGTGACCACAGCGTCTGAACCAGGAGTAAATATCTGTAAGACTGCATGAGGCCGAACTCCCACCTGTGTCCACCTTTCTCTCTTGTTGTTTCAGTCTCTGGCTGATTCATTTTGCTACTTTAATTGGTAAATTGCAACCCTGATAGACAAAGTTAAAGACGAACCTTTGCACACTTTTACAACTACAGACCCATGTTGTGGGGAATAACACGAACACTAGCTGAACAAGAAAAAATACATAAGAAAAAAAAACAAGATAAATTAGAGTCCAGGTTTATAATCCCCATGTTGCTGATGTATCAACACCATCCATGTGTCTAATAAAGGACAGTAATTGTGACACAATGATCAATAAAGTGGATGCACCGTCTTCATTATTCATAATCAAACTAACTACTAACTACTTTCAACTATTATGCTTTCATCAGAAATAGAACATTTCTCATGCTCTGGAATGGAAACACGTTGTATTAGTATGTTGTATTAAATAAAGGCTCATGGTTTGTGCAAACACAGCATAAAACTAAAATACACAGAAACCCATTTCCCAGCAGACCTGGTCTGCTTTGGAGCTCAGTTTGGACAGTCAAGCTCAGGCTGAACGGACAATTCTGTTTCTGAGAAATCACTTTGGACGTCCAGCTGGGGATCCAGCTCACCGTATCGCTCTCTTTCTTTCTGTCTCTGTTAGTGGCTCTGCTGGAACCACAACACCTGTACGACCAATATACCTGAACACACCAACTTCCTCTCACCTGTACACTAAAGTAGCCTTAAGAAAGCTAAAAGAGTCAGCGAGAGAGAGCTGCCCCAAAAAGAAGATAAAACAAGACATTGTTTCCCTTCACTAGCCTTCAGCTAAACCATCAATAAGAAAGTGTTTTGTGCTGTATTTTAGCTACATAGATAGAATAATGTGTACATATTCTGCATAAATTGTCTCATGTACAGTAGGTATCGCCTTCAGCTGTAATATGAATAACATACTGTACATATTTTAAGCTCTCTAAAACTTGTTCACGGAGCCTTTGGTGCTCCTGCAGGATGTTAAGAAAAGACTGAATAATAATAATAAAATGAAAAACATGCAAGTATGCTAGTTTCTTCATGCTCTTGTGGTTTCCTTTCTCAAGACATATTGTGAATGTGAAGAGACACTAATTATATATCTTTCTTTGCAATGCTTATTTTTTTATACGTTAACTGTGTGATAATGTATTCATTAGGTAGGCACTGTGTTAAAGATTGTGATTATTTGGATGGATGGTTTGGAGTCTATCCCAGCTGTCTTAGGGTGAAAGACAGGAGACACCATGGACAAGTCTCCAGTTCATCGCAGGGCACATAGAGACAGACAACCACTCACACTCACACCTACGGTCAGTTTAAATTAACCAATTAACCTAATCCCCATGCATGTTTTTGGATGGTGGGAGGAAGCCGGAGTACCAGAGAGAACCCACACAGACATGAGGAGAACATACAAACTCCACACAGAAAGGCCCCGGGCCGAGGTTTGAACCCTGTAGACCTTCATTTTTCATTTTTAGATTAATACTTTGTGTCTTCCACACAGCCACTAAATTAAATAAAATATAAAAATGATGTGAAAATTACTCTGACTTCCAGTGAAAGTTCTGTAAGTTATGCTCCATAGGCCATGCACATTTTCACAGCTTTTTGAATCCGTTCAAACTGATTTGAAAAGAAGGAATGAAGGAAGAAAAGAAATATTCAATTCAACAAAGCAAGAAGTGGAAGAGATTCTATTTACACAATGAATACAGTTGCAAGCACAGAATATACAAGACACAATGAAGACAGGAGAAAGGCTCAAAGGAAAAGAAAGAGAAGCTCCAGTTTGTTTGACTGCAGTGCTGTTTTCCAGTCTGATAGAGCTGCACAAGTTCTATAGATGTTGTTAACCTCCCGAGCCGGAGGTCAAAGCATCCATCTATGAGAGAATCAATGAAGAAAAGAGAAAAAATGAGGTCACGAAAACAGATTCAGCCGAGTCAGTGATGGACAGGTTCAGAGTTTAGAGGAGGAGAGGCTCAGAAAAAAAAACAAAAAAAAAACAATTTAAGCTTTGATCAAGAGTTTAGCGGTTAGAAGTTTGAAATTTATTCAGTGCAACATCCAAGTGAAGAGACTTTCAAAGTAAAAGAAGGACTATGTTGTTAGTTACTATACAAATAAGCTTTAGTACATATATTTTAACTGGTATTATATTTACAATAAGGTTTAAAAATATGTTTTTTATATATATATATATATATATATATATATATATATATATATATGACGAAATTCTCTGCTGTTGTTACTTTGGGTTATCTGACTTTTCATGGTTGTTTAATGAACATAGTCTGCTATAATCTGTTTGAATCTGTTTGATGCAAATCAGAAGTGAATATTAGATTGTTTTGAAAGGAGTAAATGTATTCTGTCTTTAAATACTAAACTGTTTCCATCCCTCTGTTCCTCCAGAGCAACTTTTACGACCTTAAAATGATTAAAACACCAGAAAATTGTGACCATCCACCATTTTATACATCCTCTGATTCCTCCCCTGCTCAGTGAATGGCCTTGTTACTCCTAAAATGGAAGTGAGAATGGATTCTCTCTCTCAAATGCAGTTACAAAATGCTGCTTACTCCGTTGTATGTGAGTGGTGCATGCATAATACACTTCCCTTCAGCATTTGTATTCTAATGTGCTTATGGTTTTCCATGCTTTCATCTATATTTTGTTTTTATGTACATGCCAGATACTTTATTGCAAATGTGTTGTGTGTAAAAGTAATCCCATGGATAATGTTGCCTCACCTTGCTTTGGAAGTAGAGGACAAAAGATGAGGACAAATAGAAACATGATCTGCAGATTCTGTGATGTTCGCCAAGGGACCAACAGCTGAAAACTGCCCGTGGGCTCATGTAGAAGAAGCTCGGTTCACCCTCCCATCCCACTGGAACACCAGGATGTGCTGGGCTATGTGTTTGCTGCAGGTGGGATGTGACATAAAAAAGGCATAGAAACAAAGTTCTTTATATGCTCACTGAAATTTTAGCAGACTATTTCTCAAAATGTGCTGCACCTAGCTTCTGCCTCATTTAGCTTGAGGCACCATATAAAAAACACAGCACTATTGTGCAAATTATTGTCAGGAGATGGAAAGTGAAACAGCAGCTCCACTTCGTTGGAGTTTTCATTTGCATAATGTTACGAATGCGGAGATGGAAAATATAGATAGCTAGAACTTTAGGTTCAGAAATGAAAAACTTGCGGACTTACAAAAACCAAGAGAAATGTATATAAGTGCTCTCCTGAAATGGTAAAGAGGAGATCGATGAGTTGAAATATCAGTGACATGAAATGGCAGAGAGACACAGACGCATGAAAGCAATTTGTGCATATCTATAAAGGCTAACACTGATAAATAATTCACCTGAAATGCTGCACTGAGTGATTTTTCTCAAGGCTTTGATGTGACCTGAATATATGAGCGCCTTTTAATTCAGTGATCCAAGATTACATTTCAGCTTTGACATTTTTACCCTTTTTTGCCGTAGATGTGCTGTAGATAGTGTTGTTGCTTCTGCAGAGCTCAGCAGTGAAATTTATAATGAAAAACATCTTAATATGACCCACCAGCATCAATGCTAGTGTAGGCATCCACAAGCTGGAGAAATTAAAACATGATCAAACTGGCTCATAAAATCAGTGTTATGGTTTTAAGGTGATATTTTCCCCTGTAAGGCACGTCTCAGTGAGAAACAATCCTCTCATCATTTTAATGAAATGCTTTTGAGGATACAATTGAAAGAGGATCATGCCTCCATCCCATCTCCTTTCTTTCACTACGTTACCTCTCTGTAAAGGCCTTTCTTTGCACTGAGAAGAAAAAGAGAGTGATTGCCTTGCAGGGAGGAGAGGATATTGCAGCAACCTGATGGAATCAAATAAAAGTCTTGTGTCAAGGCCTTGCAACCTGTCACATAATCGGTTTTCTAGCTGCTGGCAAGGACTGTCCAGCTTCTCCCTCTGTGTCTGTTCTCAGTCTATTTCTTACTTTTTCTGTCTACATTTGTCTCATCGTTCTCCTTCCTTTGTCACCTTATCATTTTACTTGAGGCCATATTTGTTCAGAGAAGTGGGGAAAAAAGATGTATGGTGCACAGTTAACACTGTCAATGAGACATGACGGACTGTTTGCTGCCTATAATAGACAACCCTTCCTCACTAAACAAAAGAAATAGCTCATTTGCCAGTGTCTCCCAGTGGGTTAGGGTTAGGGTCGCAGGAGATCAAAAACGGGACAAGAGCAGCGTTCTCCTGGGTGAAAGTTTTCTGTTTGTTTGACCTCGTCCTCCTCCTGATGCAGATGATGTTGCTCTAATGCTACATCACAAAATCACTAGAAACGCTAGCAACACTAAAACTGACAAAACTCACGAGGAAACACTGGAATGGTTGGCTGATTGACATCATAGAAGATGACTCAAAATGGGCAAAAATGTTGACACAAGGTACTTTCTGCTTTAAAAACAACATAGTCTCATGAAGCAGTTCGTGTGATATCATACGATAAGTTAGGCACAGATTTTCATGCACATCTCTACGAATGACCGGCAAGATGAGCGATCAGAGCGCATGCGTGAGCTGAAGTGAGAGCCTTAAAAATGGTGGATATTCCTTTCATTCTCACTGGAAAATGCAATATTTTAACAAAGTTTATGCACTGATTTACGCATTGACAACATTTCTAGCAATGGTTAGGGTTAGGGTTACAGGGTCAGAGCTATGGAAATAAAATGTGTATTTCCCGCTAGAAATGACACAAATGCATTTGAACTCATAAGCTATCTTAAAATATTGCATTTTCCACTGAGAAAGTAAGGAAGACCATGGTGGCTGCTCTTAGCGACTAGACCCAATCATCTCCAAAAGTCTCTCTCCCTCTTGTTTAATCGATTGTCATCGTTTTTTACTGCCTTATCATAAAGTTTGCAAATCCACTTTTATGAGAGCCATCACATCATTCTTGATTCTCGTTCTCTGCTATTCATTCTTCTTGATCGCCACGCTCAGCTGCCACTCCTTTCTTGCATCTCTATCAGCTCTGGAGCTATTCTCGCCTCTTTTAAGCTCCATCAGCTGTCCCAACCTGCCCTGATTTTCCTGCAGCTCTTCTCATCTGGTAGAAAGGCAGCTCTGATTTTTCATTTACCTCCTTCCAGGCAGCTCCAATCTTGTTCTTCTGGAAGGCTCAACACTCTCTAACTTCATCTGAATACAGAGTTTCTCCAGGGGGGAGTTTGTATCTTGCAAGCCAATCAGTGCAGGGTTTTTTTTTGGGTGGGAGGCTTGAAGGGGACATACAGCATTTTCAATGTCTATGGATAAAAATTCAGATTTTGAGAATGTTTCCCAAATAATGAACCTATCTACCATAAATAACATAACTCTACATTTTTAAACCCATGTCATGTGGTGGTATTAAGTACAGTCACTGGTATCAGAGGTAAGGTGGTAAAATTCTATTTTTTTCATCATTTACACAGGTGTCCTGGGACTTTTCTCTCTTTTTTTGGATTATTCATAATATCTGCCAATGTCACTTAATCTGTCAGCACCTTGGAGGGAATCTGAGATCAGGACAGTTAAGAGAGCAGGAAGGCAAGGCTCGACAATAAGGGCTATTCTGCCATCTCAGACCATCTAAGAGTCACAGAAATCTCTTGTGTACTGAGAGCATTGATATAGAAATGCAGAGCAGCTGTGCAGGCAGGTGGCAGATGACACAGTCAATCACACAATAAGGAGAGGGGAGAAGCTATCTGGAGCTTTCCAGCCTGTTAAATAAACCCTGAACACAGAAAGACAAGGAAAATAAAAAGCCAGAGAGGCTCGGTCACTGTGACATTATGCTGTGATTCCATATCCCAGAGGGAGGCTGTGCTTGCCTGATTAGCAGGGTCTCTACCTGTTCTCTGCTGCTTTTTGATGCTGTGAAACCATGGTAGAGAGTGGTAGAAAGACAGGTTGCGATACAATGCAAGAATGGCTTTTGTTATTAACCAGCAGAATTTGGCAGGATTATGATGCGATGCAGGTGAATTGATCCATCTGTTTATTGTTAGACTGGAACCAGAAGAACCCCCTCATCTCGTTATTAATGATGAAAAGAGCCGAGATCAACTTTTGACAATTATCCAGTCCACTGGGGTTTCAGAGCTTTAGACTTTATGTTCTGACCCATACGGAAAAGAAACCTTATTAAAAAATGTACTGAAATTCATGAATAGTATATGATTTACTCTTGAAAGTGGCCACTTTTGCTTTCTTTTCATTCAAGACAAAAAAAAGTATAAGGATATTGGATGTATCATGTAAAGCATACAACAGTGAATCTGGATATAAGATCCTTAGTAAATCTAAACAAAATAAAACTTGTATGATTTGGGTATTTATCAGAATTATATCTGACAGTAATCTAGTGGTTAGCACTGTTGCCTCACAGCAAGAAGGTGCCGGGTTCGATTCCCAGCCCGGGGCCTTCCTGTGTGGAGTTCTCCTCATGTCTGTGTGGGTTCTCTCTGGTACTCCGGCTTCCTCCCACCATCCAAAAACATGCATGGGGATTAGGTTAATTGGTTAATTTAAATTGACTGTAGGTGTGAATGTGAGTGTGAGTGGTTGTCTGTCTCTATGTGTCCTGTGATGAACTGGACACTTGTCCAGGGTGTACCCTGTCTTTCACCCTAAGACAGCTGGGATAGACTCCAGCCCCCCTGAAAGGATAAGAGGTAGATAATGGATGAATAGATATGACAGTAATGATACATCCAATATCCTTATACTTCTTTTTTTTATCTTGTATGAAAAGAAAACAAAAGTGGCCACTTTCAAGAGTAAATCATATACTATTCATGCATTTCTGTACATTTTTAATAAGTTTTTCCGTATGGGGAGCGTATAGGGCTAAAGAGAGACCATTGTCATATCCAAACCTTTTCATCGAACAAACTTTCCCATTGTCATTTGATATGAAGAATGCTTGGTTTTGGCTTTGAATAATGTTGGAATAATGAGACATGGGACTCTCCTTCCCTTCTTTACTCATAATATATTCTATAACAAAATCATGGGGAGTGGTTACTGATTAAAGAAAACTTGGTGTAGACTGTGAAAGAGTGAGCAGACTGAGCTACTGCTCTGTCTCCATCCATGATGCTGAACTAGAGGCTGGAGAAAGTCGTCGTACACACAACAGTATTCACAGTATTTGCTCTCTGTTCACAAGGACCGCAGCAACATTAATCCATTACTGTGGTTCAGCTCAGCTCAGTATCCCTGGAATTTAAAGCACATTTGCAGATGAGCTTCATCACTTTGAATACGCAGTGAAAAGTCATTTCAATGAAGATCACCTCAGCAGAACATTCTGGAAATGATGAGCTCCTTTATTTGGGTTAACACAAAGTTCTCATGCAAACCACTCTTCACCCGCCCTACCCTGTTGACAGAATGCGGTGAGGCAATTCCTCCCACAATGATTAAATATCTCTGAACGCTTTGATTTGCAGGCGTGAGATTGAATGAGCTGGTAAATTTGCCACGTTAACTTTTCTTAATCCTCAAAAGGTTTTGTAAAAGGAAATAATTTCACACCAGGAAAGCATTAAACATATTCTTGAGGGCTATTATTCTGCCTCGTGTCTGAAAATGACATACCCAAAATAAATAGGGTATATCTTCACAACTGCAAGGGTTGTATGAATCATTTTTGTCACCTGTGACACAAACACATGTGAGTTTGCTACAAAAGTGTCAGAATCCACAGATGTGTCAGAGTTTCAGTACAAATTCATCTGCAGAAAATGAAAATTTAACACAAAAAACACATTATGTAGAGTGAAAACCAGCTCTGAGTCATGGTCTACTAGCTCAGTTCAAATAGGAATTGGTCATTTAACATCTGATTAGTAACAGTGGTAAAAAGGTGAACCTGAACAATTTCAGAGATGTATTATTCCAGGTATATCCAGAGAGATTTCCCTTCTTTATTGCTTAAGTGCTCAACATTAGCAAACGTGTGTGCAGACATATAGAGTCTGTGTCATTACTCTTTTTCTCACTCTGCTACATTTCTCAGAGCAGAATTGAAATTCTTGTTTAATTTTCACATCATTGTGTCTCATTTATTTGAACAAGTGAATAGGTCTCTAGTCTCACCCACCACTGGTTCATTGCGTAAGTCTTAAAACGCAAAAACATTGAACAAGTTGTCATGATATGTAAATCATATTTCGAGCATTTTTTCTAAAAGTGTCCTGAAATTGAAGATGCAATATGTGTCGTGTACATTTGATCTAACTGTAACTTGTCCAAAATGAAAATGCATGTAATTCATAAAACTAATTTTGTGTCTTGTGCATGAAGCATATAATGGAACTGGAAGCATGTAAACCACCGGACAACTTCCTCTACATGGATGAGGCTTCATGCTAACCAAACGCAGAAGGAGTGGTAGAAATATCAGAGCTACAGGTGACGTGGAACACAACTGCTCTCTCTGAGAATGGTGAGCTAACGTAAATATTCCCATGATTGGGCCAAACAACACAGAGTGTCTTGTTACCATTTCAGACACTTTCTGCATGGATCTCATCCCTGAACAAGAGAGGGGTTAGATTGGAGATGACTTGTCAAAGTATGTGATAGTTTGGGACAGTGTCAGTTTCCATCATGCCAACATCATCAGGTTATATTTTGCTGGATAAGACACTCTACTGCATGCTCACATTCACATTTCTAGCAATTTGTTTTCCCGCAATGCATGCCTTTTCTTTTCTCAATGATATGATCTGTCAACTAATTACAGTACAGTCAAAGTGTAAATGTCAGTCTTGTCCCACACACTAAGGTGTTACTTACAATTTACAGTAACTGTCATCCAAACTTTAGCCATAGTTCACATCAGAAGACACAGAGACACTATATATTGACAACATGATTAAGCAATTTGACTTATCAGTACATAATCACACAAGGACTTATCATTCCGACAGCACTGACAAACTGTTTCACTATCTGTATGAATATCTGTATGAATCTAGATAGATAGATAGATAGATAGATAGACAAACAGGTAGAAACTTTGTTAGTTGGCAGCATTTGTTAAAAATACAGTACAAAAAATAAGAGCAGTAGAGTGAATCCATAACAATTAAAAAAATATTCATACTAAAAAACTAAAATACCAAATCCTAAAATATATACTAAAAAAGGGCAAATAAAAAGTTTCTGTGCAAGTACCCAGAAATGTCCTTTTATGTACCAAAGGGGTCAGATGAAAAGATAATTCAAGCAGTTGCTGCAAAAGATAATACAATAAAGAAAATACATAACTGCTTAAACATTAGTCATCTGTCCAGTAGAACAGTTGCTGTTATTAAAATTGGATATATAGTCAGTACTTGCAGCAGAGTGGCAGAGCCCTTATCTGTGCTGAATAATTCAAGACTCACCAACATTTACAAAATGACTGATGGCAAATGTTCGGCGCTATGTACACTGTGTTCTCTGGGAAGCGTTGCACCATTCTCCTATGCTTTCTGAATTATTAAGTGTTTGTCACTGGGAAAATACATTTCACTGCTGTGTTATCATCTCCACACCACAATGCTTTCCCCTTAAGGGACCCAAGAAGCCTCAAGAAAACGACACCCTCACGTAAAAAATGTCCAGTTTTGTATGTTGTGGACAGTGACACTGTTAGCCAAATTTGTGAAGCACCAAATCCATCCATGCATCCATGCATCCATCTTCATGTCCTCACCTTGTCATTAGACAGGACACTTACTCTGCAGGGAAATCTTGCATCACATCCAAACAGAGTTAAAATGCAGCACAAGTGGGTCCATGAGGCCAGAAATGTCTCTCAGCTGGAGAACAGGTCAGCAGAACTCATACAATATGTAAGGGCTTCTGTGAAAGGAACTGTTTGTTTATTTCCTTCCTAAACCTGCAAAAATGCTGCTTGTCTCCGGTTGACTAAATTACTCATGATCAGATTCTTGGATAGATGTTCTGAGACTCCACAGAGAGTGATATTTACTAGGCTATATTAAATGGTTGCAAAAGGGTCATTTCCTGTGGGCTGTAATCGATTCTATCTTCAGTTTAAGTGTCCACAAGGAAGACTCCAGAGGCTTGTCGAAAAATATATAATCAAAGCATCTGAAAATGAGATGAGGGAATGGGAATTATATGTGATAAAAAAACATGTTGGAAATGTCAGAGCTCATAATTACATATCCAAGCCGTCGCAGCTTGTAGAGTGTCGGTGTTTTTGCTGCATGGATAATGATCGCTGAAAATGACTTGGCCCAAGTAAAATCTTGTATGGATACTTGGCTAATCTTTCAGGCTGAGGCTAACTTTCCCATTTAGCCCAGTGTAACTACTTTTGGGCAGTATGCTGTCATGGGAAACTGAGATTCAAATGCAAAGTGTGTGATTAATGTTAAAATATGTCCATACCTAATTCCTGTAATTACTTTTCTACTTGGTAAAATCAAGTCATGTCCATCTGGTTGACAAATTTGCAGCAAAATTAATTAGAATTTTTCATTAAAAGTAATGCAGACTTCTGTATTTATCTGTTTGTGCTGTCCTTAAAAGTGTTAAAAATGAGATACCATCAACTGGTGACAAAATTAAACAGATACATACTTTGCAGGACAGCCCCTATATTCCAAGCTTATTGTATCCTAACATTCCACAATATTCACCATAATATGAATATTTGGTGGGATGGAATAATAGAGAAAATGAGTTTCCAGAGATTTGGGCCAGTGATCTCCAAACATACAGGAGAGGAAGTCCTTTGATCCAGGTCAAGTGAGCACCAGGACTATTGTTCAGAATGGTGTGATCAGTCGCTGTTATGGGACAACAACATAGACTTTTTGGAGGGCAGGGGTGAAAAGAAAAAAACTTTTTGCCTCCCTAAAGCGTACATTTTTACCACTCAAGAGGGCATTTTTATCATGATTTAAGCAGGCAAGAGGGCAGTTTAATGTGTTTTGCCAACCATGGGATCACTTTGCATACATTTTTGCCTCCCAGTAGGGTATTTTAGTCATGTGTAACAAATCATTTGGCAGTTATTACTGAATATTTCATAATGGAGGCCTTGTAAAATTCATTAAGACAAAATTCTTTGATTTACAAACTGATTTGATGCAAATATGCATAATTAATGAGAGTGTAAATGATTTAGCTTTATGAATTCTGTCACCCATGTGATATGTCATATATAAGTAGGCTATTTTTGTTTTTTTATCTTTCTTTCTGCCATCAGACTCTTAAACAGCTGACAGGAGTCAACAATGATGGCCTTTCCCTTCCTGCATGCTGATGTTGCACTACCTCTTTGCATAACCCAAGTTTTTATTGTACATAGGCTATATGTACTGCATTTTTCCACATTGCTGCATTTTAAATTGCTTCATTTGCCTGTGAGCTGCCTTTATTTATGTATTTTTTGTTCGTTTTATCCATTTTAAACTTTGATTTACCGCTCTGTGTTCAGTGGGGTTTCGTTGTGTGGTTTTTCTTTGAACCTTGGATTCTGGTTGTCCCATATTGAGTCCATCAAGATAATGGACAGATATTATTTAATTTATGTATGGTAATACATTACACTTACAGGTGCAGTGCTGTTATCAACTTTATGTAACAGATAAAGAATAAGCTATGAGTCAGCCTCCCTGAAATCTCCATGGCAACCTCAATTAACCTTGATGCATTCATGAGGGGCTCTTTAAAGCCCTGCAGAGACAGCAGACGGCTCTAATGTGAGTAGAGGCTCATTGAGTTCTGCTGATAATACTAATAATAATAATAATAATAATGAAAGGCAGCTTGAGATCTGTCTCTGTGCACATTTTCCTTTTCTGTGAAGACGCTAGATGGCAGGACTGTCCAAGCTATGAAGGAGCGCGCATTACGCAGCACGAACCAGAGTCCAGTCTGTGGTTCTCATCGGCTGCTGTTCCTGATCTGTGGCACTGTGAGACTTTATTTCCTGAGATCTCTTCACCTTCGTGGCCAAGATCTTCTGGTGGACACCGACCATCGCCAGGATCCCAAGTTTCACCTGGAGGACCCGATAGAAGAAGGAGCATGCGTTACTTCTGGATATACAGCGTGTGGATCCCCGGCATCGCGCTCCTCTTCGGTTTTCAAGGCAATAATCTGCTCTTAATTCCTTTATCTTGCAACTACCAGTGCGGTTTTAATATCGATTGTAGTTTATGTGCAGTAATGCGATATGGCGCAGTTTGCAGGGTTTGGGACAGTGCTTATTTGTGCTTGAATAATGCAAAAATTACCTGTGTGACTGATACCACCTGTGCTCATTTGCAAACTTGACATGTATGAGTGCTGGAGGAGTTCCTCTGTGACATGGCCTATCAACTGGTGAAGTCTGCTTTTGTCTTGAAGGGAAATTCACTGTTACTATGAAGAACTTTCCATGCAGGCTCCAGCAGCAGTCTCTCTCCCTCTCTCTGGTACTTTATAGTCATAGATAAATCTAGTTGGTCCTGTGGGTTTTGAATGCTGATCAATACCTCACCTAGTGCCTGTTTTCAGCTGGTCAGGCCCTCTGCATCACCTAAAACTGCTGTTTATGCTTTACATCAATGGCTGCTTTTGCTGGTAAGTACTGGTTAATGTGGTGACAAACAGTTATCACATCAGCCAGCATCACAACATTTCTGTTCAGTAAAGTAAAAGACCATGCAATGGTCATTAAAATCAGTGTGCTGTAAAGAGCTGTGTAGGTAACCCCTCCCTTTAGAAACAATGAAGTCAAGTAACATTTAGTGTTATTGATTCTGGACTGAATCTCTTCATCTGCCCTCAAAGATATTCTCTTATCCAACCGTGACTGTACTAATAGAGCTGGTTTGACCCATCTCAGGGAGCTGAGAGTTGAATCAATTAGCTTCTTTATTCTCCCACAGGAACACAGCAGCTACAATAGAACAAGCCACAGCCTGACCAAGCAGACTGGATCCACTTTAACACTGATCTGATGCTGGCAGACAGCCTGGATGGAGTGAAGAGCCAGAGAGAGAGAGAGAGAGAGAGAAAGAGGCAGAGTGAGAGAGACAGGATGAAGAGAAACAGAAAAACTGATGATTTACAGAGAACATGGTTGAATTGGTTCATGTAGGGAATGCTATTTTAGCTTTGTGTCTAAATCTCCTTCATGTTTCTAATTAGATATCAGTGATGCTCTCTAGCATTCTTCTATTGTTCTACTGTTCTGCATGCTCTAAATTAATCTGTGTTACACTGTCTGCTGCCAAACACACTGTGTTTCACTTCACTGTGCTACGTATGAATGAGGGATTAAAGACACTGACTGAATGGGTCATTGTTGAATTGCTGTTGATTTGTCACAGAGCTGATGGTTAGACATTGTCTCCCTTCATTATTACTGACAGTAGTAACTCTTTTTGTTCTGCTCTCTCTTATTTCTTCACCCACACATCATCTTTTTATTCAGCTCATGTACAGTTTGCTGCCTGTCCTGAATTTGAAGGTGCTGCTGGAGCATTTCCTCTCACAGTGGAGGCTTTCACGTTTTACTTGGTAAAACTGTGTATTCTTTCGCACAGAACTTGTTGCTACAGATTTTATATGAAACCACCACACATTCACCTTGTTATGGAAACAACAGGTGACTGCAAACTTTTAATTTACACAGGAAGCAAACTGCTGTCTGGTGATGTGTCTCATTACCGGCAGATCCATCCAAGTAGATGAGAGGATGAACGCTGTAGATTCTGTCTCTCAGAGCCTCGTTTCATCTGCTTCCTTTCTCTAGCTGTGTTTCAGTCTCCTCCATCTTCCACAGCTCAGCAGCTCATCCACACACTGTGTGTGTCTGCAGGTTTGTAGCACTGAGTAACACTGCAGCTACTGTGAGCTCCACAGAAAGAGGATCTCCACCAGTTTTCTGGGAGTAACCCAGTCAGAGACCTCTGACTCTGTGTTACTGTTCAGCTTGTTGCATGTTTCACAGGTCAGACACTGGGGTTGTGCTTCAGTGGGTCTGACATCTTTTAGCTGTCAGGGATTCAGCCTGAACCTCTGAGGGTCTTTGATAAAACAAAACATCTCTCTCTAAGCTTTACTAAGGATGGTGATTTTCAGCTGAAACCAGACTCAAGCTTGTTCTCTGTTTAAAAAGAGCTGCGCTGATGCTCTGATGAACAGCTACATATTATAAACCGCCCATGATGGTTACATTAAGGACAAAGTAATTTTCTTTAGCAGCAGTTTTGTCCATAACTGTCACGTTTTACAGGTTTTATTTCAGTTACCTCAACTCCACTTTTTACACATATTCATTAAAATATTTGTGTTATGTGAATAATTTCATTTGGATACTTTTCAGTGCATCTAAAATAATAGTTTACTGATTCATTTTTAATTTGTTATTGTCTCCAAACTCTGATGATGAAACCATACTAAATGAATTTTGCACCATCACAGCTGCTTCACATGTGGTCCAATCAGAAAGAGGCTTTAGGGCTCAGCTGACTTCACTGATTCTTCCTGAAGTTGATGACGGGTTTCTCCTCCTGTAGCTGCTTCTGCTGCTTTGTGATCATCACTACAGTGGTGATCCTGGTGAATACTGTGGATGTGTACATGTAAAGGCTTGATGTATTCACCTGAGGCTGCTCCTCTGGGATCTGACATGAGCTGCTGTGTTGTGTTTGAATCTGTCTGGGCTCCAAAGCCTCTGTAATCCATGCTGCATGGAAGGAAACCTAATGAGTCGACGAAAAGAGGAAAAAGTTGGATGTAAATCCTTCATCCATCACTAGTTCACAGCTTTGAAATAGTCACTTCAGGATGTATTGTGTAGGAGGACAGGAGCCCACCAGTGGAGAGGTGTTGTGTAATGACATCAGGGAAGTGCTTTGAAATATTCACTAAACACTTTTATTAGGATCTCTGAACATTCACGCTTTGATCTGACTTTATATAATCGTCTTTGTCAAACCATCCTGGAAATGGATTAATGGCTTTTGGGACGGCAGCAGCTTCAAGTATCTCACAGTTTGCCTACGATATCCCAGATACATCCACACAGTGACTGGACACACACACACGCACACACAGATAAACTGGTTTAAAGATACAGTGTGTAGGATTAGGCTTCATCTCTCGATATGGTTGTAGATTGTACACAATAATAAATGTCTGGAATAAAGTTTTCTGGCTGATTAAAGAGTTCTTTCTCCAGAACATCCAGATATTCTGTCTGGATTTAAAGGTTGTATCAGAAGCTGCTTGTCAGAGACAGAGTGTATTATGGGGCTGTTGCATTAACAGCTGCTGTTTTTGAACTCTTGGAGAAGTTGTTTTTTTATAAAATGGAAATGCTTCATTACTTGAGTATAATTAGTATAATATATAATAAAGAGTATAATTGCATCTGGTTACTGTAGCTGTGAATGATCTGTGTAGCATGAACTTACCTGATGACACAGCTGTGGACCGGAGCTGAGAGAGAGAAGTATGACAGAGAAACAGAGGAATGGAAGAAGAAAGAAGGGATTTAGGAAGTGAAGAGCTGATATGAGCTGGATTCCTCTGGGATCAGAGAGCCACTGAGCCTCTCACTGACTCTGGTTTCTCTTCACTGACTCCTGAAGACTTCAAGTCATATTTGACACAAAAGCAATTTGTTTCAGGAGGAAAAGAAAGAACAAGCAGATGCATTTCCATCAACATAACTTTATATATTTTAAAAGAGCTTTCCAAAAACTGTTCTCCATGTTCACAGTGAGATGTGATCTGACCCACAGAGCAGACTGAGCGGAGAACAAGCTCTCTAAGTGGTGTAAAGCTGCAGAATCCTCCCTAAATACTGTGCAGCTGCTTCATGGCTCCAGCTTGGATTACATTTCAGAGAAAGCAGGCAGGTGTTTGAGTGATGTGCAGCGAAGCTGGAGAGAGAGGAGCAGAATCGAGCCTTCAGTCAGGTGTGTGTCAGGATGTTTCTGTGGTGTGGCAGTCAAACAGCTCGTTATTTCACATGTGCTACGGATGTGACAAACATCTGGAGTGATCATTTTGGTTGTGAGGACTCTGAAGATGATCTACAGTGAACATTAAAGAATATTCCCTCAGCTCTGTCTTTAAGAAGCAGCGATGTGCTGCTTGTTCTGTCCACATTAAGACGTCTTGCTCATCAAGTATCTCCATACTGTACACTAAAGAGAAATCTCACTCTACGTTTCAATTTGCAAACATGTTGCAGCCTCTTTGACTGTTTGTACAGTGAGATGTGTCACTTTGTGAAGAGGGTGCAGAGGGAATATAGAGTCACCCTCTCCTCTTGAGCTCATTTCCATTTGTCTCACCTCAGAATAAACTCAAATCTTTCCATATTTCATGCTGCATGTTGAGCGATGTATTCACTGGAGTCTGTAGGAAGGCGCAGAGCTGCCTGATCCAGCATCTTTTAATTCTTCTCTTTAACTTGTTTTATCGGATTTGTCAATGTTGTGACTTATGTTAAAGAGGGATTTGTCTTTTCATTTTCCATAGTGATAATTAAACTTGGTCTCCTCCAGTCTTAATGAAATAACAGCTTTTCTGCCTCTGTCACGTTGCTAATAGAACAATCTTTCTGCTCACACTAACATGATGCTGAACTTGTGACTATAAATCGATGCTGTCTCAGCTCAGTCTGTTGAGCCGCCAGGACTCAGTGAGCATGTGACTTTTGTTGGACTGAAATAATCTGAGGACTGCCAGGCAGAGTTGAAAGGTCTGGGATGGAAAGGTTGATCAATTTGTCAAATAATGTTGTGATTAATATTTAAATACCAGGGCACAATAATGACTTTACAGTGAAACTATGTTCACCCATTCTGTTCAATATTTAGTTGTCATTACATTTTTAGACCATTCCTAATGTTGACTTTTCTTTGTTTAACTCCTGTTGAGTCCCTGTCCTCCTGTTTGAAGTCTTTTTAATGGCAGCCTGGCTAATGTGGCTTTTCACAGGTTCATGCAGAATACAGTCATATGAAAGCATCACTGAGACCGAAGCAAATTTGTGAATAAAAGTAGGGATGTTGCAGCAATGAGGCTTACAGTGCTTCAGGTGCATCACATCATCAGCTGCCAGGGGATGATGGAAACTCCTCCTCCTCCTCCTCTCTTCATCCTCTCTCCTCTGCTCAACCCCCTTTTATCCACACTCTGTTTTGAAATGTAAGAAAACCAAATCAATCTCCTTTATATACTGTAGCACATTTCATAGATGGCACTTTAAAAATATATTCAGGGAGAAAAGAACATTAAGGGGAATATGAAATCTCTTTGCTCATAAATCACCTTGACTGAGTGCTGGAGGAAGATGTGTCAGCTGGCTGGGAGCTTCAAGCTGCTCGTCCCAATGATCCACTCCACTGGGTTGGAGAAAGCTGCTCTCAACTCCAGATTACATTTACCAACATGAGCCTCCACTCATTTAATGGTTCATATTCACTACAAATAACTGTTGTCATACAGTATGTTTTCTAATGAGAGAAACATGGTAATCATGTCTTTATACTGTATGTGCTCGTAGTCCTGGTGTGAGTATGATTATTCCAACATCTACTAAGAATGTAAAGATTTGTCCCTTTCAAAATCAGTTGAATCTCAGGAAGGAAGTGTCCTTATAACATTATGACAGACTGCTTGCTGTCCTTGTCTCACTGATATTGAGGTTGCTGCTCCACCAGCAGCCCCAAAACGCTCCATTATTAGTATGAATATTGCAACGTTCCCCCACCAGGTGATACCATATTTCATGCACATGTGACATTAAGATGTTTCCATCTCTGCACTGAGGAACATTACAGAACTATCCTGAGTTTCTGTGAACCAGCAGCATCAAATCACAGAGATGTCATGTGACACCTGCTGCAGGGTGGAGGCTGAGACGAACCAATAAAACACAGTGACAGCTGTTCAGCAGCTGTAAACCTGTAAAGAGAGAAGAATGAGTGTGACTGGATCAGTTCATCTCACAGTGCAGTGGAGAGAGACAGCAGCAGGACCAACACCTCCTGATGAGGAACACCTGAAGCTTTGAGTCTGCACTCCAACAGTTAGTGAACTATTGACTGTTAAGGAGCTGGTGAACATGTTTAATAATCACTTCATTGATTGTCAGGGGAGCCAGACAGTTTTCTTGTTCCTGCTTCTCAAACTGTGTGGACTTTCTTTGGCTGAGGTGAGGAGCTGTCCGTGGTGCTGAACCACAGGATTTCCATCATCTTTTTGCTGCAGGATGTTTTCACTTTAGGTTTTACTTCTAAGATATATTGTTTTGACAGTTACTCATATCCTTCCACTGCCTCTCTCCACATAGTTTCACCACATAAAAGAACAACAATTTCATATAAAAAAAAAGTCTTCAAAGCATCACCTCCCTATTGAGCTCTTTCTTTAGTTAGAATCTGGTTTTCTCTTTGCTTATTAAACATATAAATCTCCCCTCTCATTACTTATGTTATCGGCCAACCTGAAAATATGCAGTCTGATATTTTAAGGTGCTATTTTATTGCACTATATTATAAAATGATGAAGAAGTTTACACTTAGAGAGACAGACTGTAGGACTGTTTGTCAGGCAGCAGTCTTTCTTACTGTAGCTGTCTTATCTAAATGTTACAGGACTAAATGTTTGGCTGTGAGTGAATCACTGAGATTATCAAATGTGCTTGAGGAGTGTAACACCTTTAGAGAGCTCAGTGGTAATTTCTGATATCCCAGAACAGCGAAAGGACTAAAGACGGCAGCTCTGTGCTTATCTACATTTATGCTTATCCCTAGCTTCCTGCTGAATCATTATGTTCTAAACTATTTATTGATTTTGGTGACAGCTAATCAGGCAGATGATGAGACATTTTAAATGTTTAAAGACTGAATTGGTTCAGCAGCAGCTATACCAGATCTGAAAATGCTCCATTCGAAGTCACTTCACCTGCACCATCTCTGATGTTTAACTTCTGTCCTGATCATGAAATAAGGAAACCTCCCTCACAATATCAGGTCAGCTTGATTTGGGTGTTAAAAGTGAACCAGAACTGACCTCAGAACTTCCTCTTCCAGCTGTGGTTTCAGTCTATTTCAGTTTTTTTAGCAGCTTTGTAACATCAGAGTGAATCTAAACACACATCTGTCTTCAGCTCTAGACATTATCTCTGGCAGGATGCCATCAGCTGGAGCATCCTAAGAGAGATAATGTCAGAGGGCTGGCCCTGCTCACTTATCTTTGTTGTTTCATGCTTATCTAAGGCAGAACACTGTGGCCGCCCAGAAGCCCAACAAGTGTCATGCTGCTGGCTTTCTATGAGAGGGGCTGAAGGATGTTTGGTGGAGGACATTAACATTTACAATAGAGGGATGGAAGCTGTGAGGGGATGAAACATCTTCATGAAACACACACTGTTCCTGGATCAGTTATAGACACACGTTGACTGTGGTTTGTGTTTGTTGTGACTTGAGACCATCATTAGACTCTGTGACAGGTCCGCAGACACACTGACTCAAGGTTCACTCTCCACAGGTTGTCTGGCATCAGGGTTTGTTGTTTTAATGCTGAGTCATGCTGACAGTGTCAGGAGAGGATGTGACCCACAAAGAGACACAGCAGGCAGGAGGCCAGGAGGAGAGAGGAACACAACACCATCCACTGTCAGATACTCACACTGCCATGTTACCAGAGGTTACTCAGCTGGCCTGGAGTAAAAAAAAAATCTCACTGTTGAACCAACCGACTGGCGCTAACAGCCTCTAGCTATGACAAAGGACAAGGAGCAGCTGGTCCCAGCAGGAGAGGCCAGGATGGGAACAGAGAAGGAGCAAAGAGACAGAATCTGTCCCAAAGGCAAGATACAAGACTGACACAGGCAGGGCAGTATGTTTTATTCATCACCTTACAGTGGTTTTACAGATAACCCTTCACCGTGCTGTGATCACTGTCATCCATTTGGCTCCATGCTCTGATGGTCCTCTGGCATCCTGCCTGCAAGTATAACATGCAGACCAGACAGCTATTAGAGAAGCTCTGGTCTTCTCAGTGACATCACCCCTGATTGAGGCCTAAATCATCTCATTGATGTGATTTTCAGTATATTTTACAGATATATCTTCTATATACTCTTTGTAAATTCCCAGATCCTCCTTAGATATCTGTTAGTTTCTTCTGTCCTCTTGATAAACTCTGACAGTAACACAGATTCATTTCTCCAGAGGCAGATTCCTCTGAATAAGAACATCGAGCAGTTTGTGCTTTTGTCCACAGTGTCGTCCTCTCAGTCAGGACATCATGTCCCTCTCTGAGCCTTCCAGGAGGTAACGCTGGCAAATGGACCCATTCACTGACTCCACTTGAAATCATGACATGATGTCATGCTGCATTTCTTTTCAGGGAAAAACAAAAATATTTGGAAAATAGACAACAAGCTGAAGATGCTCTGTGTGTTTAATGCAGCTCTGAACTATCAGTGATCAGTCCATGTGTCGATTCAGTGAAGCTGTACTGCACAGTTCCCATCAGTAGAAAAATAAGGTGATAAAATAGACTGATAACATTTCAAAGGATGCATGTTGAGAAAAATAATTATAATCATTTGGTACCCAGTTGGCCATCATAAAAGGAGATACATCACTATACGTCTCTATAAAACATCCAGCAGTCAGAAGCATCGAGAACAAGCTTTTATTCTGAGCTTTCTAACAGATTACTGGAGGAGCCCTGAGCCTTGGCGCTGAACTCAATCAGGTCGACACACATGCCAGCACTTTAACCTGGTTAACTTCTCATCCTGGAGGGAAACTGTTAGTTTTTTGTTTTTTTTTGTTTTTTTTCACTTGAACGAGTGACATGTTGCTGAACTTCTTTAAATGTTACTGATTCTTCTTGTTTTGTCTGTAAGTCACTAAATTTCTGACTGAATTTCTTGCTGAAAAATGTGAGAGTCACAGCTCAGAGATGAATGTAAACTTCGTGAATGCTGTGGTTTGTCCGGGAGGCTTCACTGTCACCTTCATTCTCAGCAAATACTTGTTATTCAGTTGTTATTTTGTGTTATTTTCTTCACTGGCCTTCCTCTCACCTCACCAATACATATTTATGAAGACATTTAAATAATGTGATTTTGTGATGACAAATTATTATTTGGAGAATACAATGCTGGAGAGTGCAGAAGAGATGGACTTTTTGTTAATAGTAAAGTTGTTGGTACCTGGTAGAGTCGACCAAACTAAACTTGTCATCCTGTTTAGATTTTAGTATGTCTATGCTGAATATAATGTAATATAATAATCCAACACTTAACAACACAGTGTTCTTATTTAACCACAGGTGAAAAACATTACAGTTGTCTTATATTATATTATATACATAATAAAATCTTCAATAATACACATTCTTATTTTATATGTTTGAGAAATATGACATAGCATCACTTTGTTATTAACTCAACTGATTGTGTCACATTGACAGAAACCAATAAAACTTGCTCAGCAGAAAAGCTTTGGGGAAAGTGTTTGCTCATCAGGTTTTGGTTTACTGGTCATTGTGAATTCATTTCTTCTGCCAGTTGTTCCTGTTCTGCAAGCCTTGCACTTTCTGGAGATAAATACAGTATGAAGAGCTTCTGTAATAAAGAGAGTTGTTTGGCAGATAGTGGTACCATGGAAGCACAGACAATGAATCATTAGAATAATTAGAAATAGTGATGTGACTGGGTAACATTCATCCATTACATCCACTCAGTGAAATTCCCAGAAAGAACAAATATGGTTTGACCAAAACACAGAGCAGCTGTGCTTGTAGGAGGAAAGATGTAATTTAAAGTAGTGAGTCAGAGCAGCCACAGCAGCAGCAAACAGACAGAGATCTGGCCAGCAGCCTCTTGTGTTTCCACTGCAGTGTGAAATGCTGCTCCGCTTGGCTCCATCTCCTCAGCTTTGATGGTCCTTTCTAATCAGCAGCTCCTCAGATATGAGCTGGGCTGTGAGCCACATGAAGATGACCAGTAAAGGAGAGGCTAGCTGAGAGAAAGAGAGGGAGAAGGAGAGAAATAAGAGTTATTATGTGGGTGCATTTTAGTTATAATGAATGCATGAGGCCTGCTGTGTTGAGGCTGCAGCATTTTGTGTATCATTGTTATTTTTAAGATATCAACCATTACAGTCATGGTCAAACGTTTACATACACTTGTAAAGAACATAATGTCATGGCTCTCTTGAGTTTCCAGTTATTTCTACAACTCTGATTTTTCTCTGATAGAGTGATTGGAACAGATACTTCTTTGTCACAAAAAACATTCATGAAGAAATATACATACAACAATGCTAATATTTGGTTACATGTTCCTTGGCCATTTTCACTTCAATCAGGCGCCTCTCAAGAGAGCCATGACATCGTGTTCTTTACAAGTGTATGTGAACTTTTGACCATGACTGAAAGCTGAAAATGTTGATTTCTGACAGTGTGATGTGGATTGTTCGCAGTAAAATATGTCTTCTAACACTGATCAATTTAGAGCTGACTCTTTACCTCAGGAGACTGTTATGTTCTTTTTTTTATAAGATTAAGATTACACATGTCTTTGTGCAGAATGTTAGATCTCTGCATTATTCTGCTTCCTCAAAACTCACATTTTAATGAACCTCCTTGGGCAGCTAATGAAGCTTCTCCATATCTGTCTTCCTGTGTGTGTCAGTAACATGAAGTCCAGCAGCTGTTTGTCCCTAATCAGCATCATGCTGAGTTGCTGAATATCTGAGTGTGTCTGTGTAGAGAACTGTTGTCTTTCCTCATCAGCTAAATCTTTCTCACTGTAAATGGTAATCATTAGTAGCTCCTAGCTCTGGTTGCTGTCAGCAGGGAAGATCTGTGTGACTATTATCAGGGCTCAGTATGCGGCAAAAGAACTTCCTGCTGGGAGATCTGTGAGGTTACAAGACAGATGAACAGCTACATCAGTCAGAGAGAAAATGTAACACTAATAAAAACTAACTAAAGCCAGCATATGAAAGGGACAATCCCTGACACAAACATAAAGAGAAAAAGCTTAGAATGTTTTTATTTTAATGAAGTCATTTGTTTTCAGTAGAGATCATTCATGATAACACACAAATGATAAATTCAGTGTGTTTGGAGAGGGAGAAGTTACAAATGAGTGCTGTGTCTGAGAAATCAGCTCCTTCTTAGAGAAAATAATAAATATTTTTTCTTTCTGCTTCAGTGATTGATTGAACAGATTTTATATGAAATAATCATTGAGACCAGATCTTTCCATTCAGAGACACCAAGTAAAACAAACAACTGTACAGTTTCCACCAGAACAATGAAACAACTAAAGTAACTTAGGGTCAACTAACAGGGTCAAATTTGCCATACAGAAAATAAATTAGAAGTTATTACAAATATCCAATAAATGCATTAATAAATATATAAATTTGTAAGAGGGCATACATTTTTCATAGAAGAAATGGTTCATTTAAGTGCTCAATGTTTGCAACATTTCTAAAGATTCAGGTGACATGGGAGGAGGGTGGTGCTGAGCTAGGTGAGGTCATGTGATAGACACCTGATAGGGGGCTGATTTGTCTCATCAGAACCCTGCTTGCTCCGTGTTAATTAAGCTCACTCACGTAACGTTACAGTTCCAGAGGATTTACACCTTGTGTTACTGCAGAAGTTTATATATTACTGTTCATGTGAAGATACAAGAGTCAGAGAGGAGAAAAGTCCTGTTTTTAGCAGTATGTCAACTGAAAATAAGACGTCTGTGCAGTGGAGCTGAATGGAGAAGGTGAGTCAGGACCAATTTAGCTTAGCTTCTCTGTTAGTTATCAGCAGTTAGCTTAGCTGCTCTGTTAGTTATCAACAGTTGATTAGCTGCTCTGTTAGTTATCAGCAGTTAGATTAGCTGCTATTTTAGTTAACAGCAGTTAGATTAGCTGCTCTGTTAGTTATCAACAGTTGATTAGCTGTTATGTTAGTTATCACCAGTTAGCTTAGCTGCTCTGTTAGTTATCAACAGTTAGCTGCTCTGTTAGTTATCACCAGTTAGCTTAGCTGCTCTGTTTGCTGTCAGCAGTTAGCTTAGCTGCTCTGTTAGTTATCAGCAGTTAGATTAGCTGGTCTTTTAGTTAACAACAGTTAGCTTAGCTGTTCTGTTAGTTATCAGTAGTTAGCTTAGCTGCTGTGTTAGTTATCGGCAGTTAGCTTAGCTGATCTGTTAGTTATCAGCAGTTAGCTGCTCTGTTAGTTATCAGCAGTTAGCTTAGCTGCTCTGTTTGCTGTCAGCAGTTAGCTTAGCTGGTCTTTTAGTTAACAGCAGTTAGCTTAGCTTCTCTGTTAGTTATCAGCAGTTAGCTGCTCTGTTAGTTATCAACAGTTAGATTAGCTGCTATGTTAGTTATCAGCAGTTAGATTAGTTGCTCTGTTAGTTATCAGCAGTTAGCTAGCTGCTCTGTTAGTTATAAGCAGTTAGCTTAGCTGCTCTGTTAGCTATCAACAGTTAGATTAGCTGCTCTGTTAGCTATCAACAGTTAGATTAGCTGCTCTGTTAGCTATCAGCAGTTAGATTAGCTGGTCTTTTAGTTAACAACAGTTAGCTTAGCTGTTCTGTTAGTTATCAGCAGTTAGCTTAGCTGCTCTATTTGCTGTCAGCAGTTAGCTTAGCTGGTCTTTTAGTTAACAGCAGTTAGCTTAGCTTCTCTGTTAGTTATCAGCAGTTAGCTGCTCTGTTAGTTATCAACAGTTAGATTAGCTGCTATGTTAGTTATCAGCAGTTAGATTAGTTGCTCTGTTAGTTATCAGCAGTTAGCTTAGCTGCTCTGTTAGTTATCAGCAGTTAGCTTAGCTGCTCTGTTAGTTATCAACAGTTAGATTAGCTGCCCTGTTAGCTATCAGCAGTTAGATTAGCTGGTATTTTAGTTAACAACAGTTAGCTTAGCTGTTCTGTTAGTTATCAGCAGTTAGCTTAGCTGCTCTGTTAGTTATCAGCAGTTAGCTTAGCTGCTCTGTTAGTTATCAGCAGTTAGCTTAGTTGCTCTGTTAGTTATCAGCAGTTAGCTTAGCTGCTCTGTTTGCTGTCAGCAGTTAGCTTAGCTGCTCTGTTTGCTATCAAGTGCCAAGTTATTGACTCAGTGGTTTGGAAGTGTACAGAAAAAGCATAAGTGGTGTGTGTGTGTGTGTGTGTCCAGTTCTGTGGATCAGTTCTAGGTTCAGTTCTATGTCGAGGCATCTGACTGAGCTAGATGGAGAGGATACATGTATGTGTCAGAAATGACCATGATGAAGTTAACAAGTATTCAGAGACTGAACAGGAGAATCATCCAGAGAACAGCTGAAGCGTACAGGAAGTGTGTCAGTGAGCTGTGGAGCTCAATGATGGACACATTTAATAACTAACAAAACAACATGTCAAATGTCATCAGATCTTCTCAGGAGAAGTCGGCAGCTTGGATTGAATCCAGTGTCAGAGGTGATGTTGAGACTCAGGTACCTGTGTGTGTTTTCTGCCTCAGAGAAGCAGGAGCCTTTCATGTTAGGAAGCCCAGAGATATTATATGTTTCATTCTTTGGCATTAAGGGAGGTTTAGCAAAGGAGTGCATTGATGTTGACACACTCAAACACTCCACCAAGATGTTTCATAGTCACAGTACAGTATGTCTGTTACCTCTACAGTCATGGTCGCTGGGGTTGCTTTAAACACACTGACACTCATTAGATTGTGGTCTGCATGATTCACATGTTGATTATCACGTTAAAATCCACTATTAATGTTTTACCAGCTGTGACAGTGACTCTTGTATTGTTTTCACCTTGGACCATTATTCAGCATGAAACTTGATAGAATAACATAGAGCTGATTTTAATGATCCTCCAGAGGAAAGAAAATGAAAAGGTCATGAGTTTCAGAGAGTTTCACCTCCTGAGCTGCAGGACTGTCTGTCTCCATCGTCTTTGTCCTCGCTCATCTCCTTCTCTTCAGCTCTTGTTAGTCTGCTCTAGTATTCATCTTCCTTTAGATTCAGCATATTTATAATTACTGGACTAACTTGTCTGTTTTCACAATGAATATTGTATCGACATGCAATTTTGAGCTGAGATTTAATAGTATACTAAAGCACATAGCTTGATGAAACTGATGAACCTGCTGCTTTGCTTCTTACGCTGTTGTTCCAGACAGTTGAACACAGAGTCCCACTAAATCTAACTGTTCCTCTTTATCTGCTTGTTCATCATCTCTCCTCTTCTCCTTCATTATTATGACTCTGACTTTGTTAATGTTGGCTCTCTGGTTACAGCAGCAAGTTAATGGAAAATCAGTGAGGTGATCCTTATTCTTCTGTAAAGTTGATTCTCCTGTTTCTGTAGATACAGACTCATTTTTTTTTATCTATCTTCTTTTTTAATTGAATATTAGCAGTCAGATGCTGATCTTCCCTGTAGATGAAGAGCCAACAGCTACAACAAGAACAACCTTTGATTTAAGTGTTGTAGTATTAACTCTTTATTCTTATCCATCCATCCATTCTCTACCGCTTATCCTCATAGGGTCGCGGGGGGGCTGGAGCCTATCCCAGCTGTCTTAGGGCGGAAGGCAGGGTACAGCCTGGACAAGTCGCCACCTCATCGCAGGGCACATAGAGACAGACAGCCACTCACATTCACACCTACGGTCAATTTAAATTAGCCAATTAACCTAATCCCCATGCATGTTTTTGGATGGTGGGAGGAAGCCGGAGTACCCGGAGAGAACCCACGCAGACATGGGGAGAACATGCAAACTCCACACAGAAAGGTCCCGGGCTCGGGATTCGAACCCGGTACCTTCTTGCTGTGAGGCGACAGTGCTAACCACTACTAGTGAAAAGAATTATGAAAATATCTGGCCTCAGCAGTAATGCAGAAGACTTGGAGACAAAGAAAGTGAAACAGTCCAATCAGCTGGTGGTTGGAGGGCTGGGTGATATGGAAAAAAACATTTTATCACGACATGTTTTTCCATATTGATCGCTCTCTATTCTTATGACGATATGTAGTTTTTGCAGAAGCCACCAGTGTGAGGGACATCCCAATGTTTGAGGAAAAAAAATAGATTCACTGAAGCTTTATAATAAAGTTTAATAACATAAAAAAATAAATAATATGCCTTCCAATAATGAGCACGCACCTGGGGTCTAACAGTTTGATCAGTTTCCTGAAGCTGTCTTTTTCCACTGTGCTCAGGGGCATTTTATCTTTAGTGAGGCAATAAGTAATATGGCTCATTATATTTTTGCTCCACGTTGATTGTTTTTCATACGGGGCAATGGCTGTAAAGCACGACTGGATGGATTGTGAGCTGCTGATTATTGTTGTGATTGGCTGCTGTTCGCTCGTTAGATTGATATGATGCATCGGTTTTAGAGTGATCAGAAATCTCAGTAAATATCTGCTCTTTATACAGGGAGGTCAAATGTCACCATAAGCACAATGTTAATGTGGGATGAGACTGTTAGTGTGTGTCTATTACAGTGAGTGGAATAATTGGTCCCCCAGAAATAAGAGTAGTGTGAACTGTTCATAAATCATAAAATGACATTTACGTGTTTTTCCTCACATGCATACTAGTCTTACCGGATACTGTAACACAGCAGGGCTTTAATTAAATACTGTGAATATTTATGTAACTTTAACTTTCAAGCATTTGAGGCTGGATCTGTGCCACATCTTGTTATTGACCCTAATGTAGAAAAAGGTGATGTTTTAAAAGTTTGACTGTTTTTTTTTCTGGTCTGGTCGTTAGAAATGGGAGCTTTTACTCCACTTTGTCTCCCAGCAGTGGTCAGAATGATGAATAGATATGAAAAGTCTGCTGTGTCAAACTGGACTGAACAAAGAGAGAAAAAGAGCTGAGATTAAATCAGTTTAAGTCAGTCTGTGCATTAAAAATCAATCAATCAGAGGAGGACAGAATATAAAGCAGCATCACACAGTGTAGTGAATAATACAGCGGTGTCTCTGGGACCACTGATCAACTAACTGCATGTTACCTCTCAGAGGATTTTAACAGAACTGTTCAAACAGCAGACACTTTTCTCAAGCATTCTCCAAATATATAATCATACATGTGCAACACTTTAATTAATTCTACAATTGTATGGGCTTTAACAGTGATGATAGGTGTTGTTCTGTAAAAATAGTGACTGATTTGCCCACAAGTCACTCTGAAAATGATTGTCTATGGAAAATATTCACACCCACTTTATTAATAGAGTCAAATCATGCTGGGCTTTTAAAAGTGGCAGCAACTTGTCATTTGGCAGTTCTTGTTGTGAACCATTGATGCTACTTGTGACTCAGTGTCATTATCACCACAGCAACAAACTGTTCACCTGCATAACATGTTTATTAACAGGTTTGTTTGCTCTTTTATCATCACTGCTGTTGTTGGCTGAGAGCCTTTAATGAGAGTAAACTAAGTGGTGGAATTGAATGTGTGTATTGGAGATGGTTGTATAATGCTTTAATTTGACTTTTGTGAAACTGACACATTGATAGGTTTTACAGACTGACCCACTGTCATGTGAGACTTTAGAAAAACCTCCACACTCCCAAACAAACAATAAGAAATGCAGTTATTAGTTGATCCCTGCAGTTATTAATTCATAATCCCAGTGGGAGCTCTGCCCTGGAAATCAAAAGGAGGGGCTGATTTCTACTCTGGCTCTACTAAACAGTAGTAAATATGTTTAACTTGTTGTTGCTGTCCTCTGGCTGTTTGATCAGACTGTATGTTTCTGTGGAAAAGACAGCAGGACTGTGATGAAGCTGGAAGGTGAAACCTAAAACCTGCAGGAGAAGTAAAAGCAGATCAGAGAGGTCAGACTGCACAGTGCTGAGCAGCTTTCTCCTGCAGAGCCATGTGTCCACTTTGAATCATGTCGTTGAATTGATGCCAGTAACAGAGCATGCAAATATGACAGTAGTTACAGTAGGAGACATGATGCTCTTCTCTCTGCCTCTCATCTGTTTAAATGATAGAACATTTGAATAACATGCTCAGCATGATAGTTTCTGTGTGGGAGTCAAAGTGTTTTAGTGGTGAAGTGGTGTATTAATCAGTATGATGGAGTGACTCGGCTGTTCTCTGGCAGGTGTGTGTTTCCGTGTTTTTCTCTAAACTCAATGAATCACTTTTAGCAAATCTGAACATCAACAAACCAGAAGAGCAGAACAAATGGATTGAATTTATCTCTTTCTCTTGAAAATCCAATCTCTGCCAAGCTGAAAACCCTGTGGAATAATGTGTTAATGATTTGTTTTCAGACTGCCATGCAAATGTCACTGCTAAGCTGAATAAATTAATTCAATAACTATAAAGTTAAAGATGATTTGCTGTCACATCTGTCAGATGGTGTTCCACATTGAATAGATTTGTTTGCCTTTGCCTTTGAACACACAGAGTTTGTATGGTTGACTCCAGTTTTCCCACCACAGATGACCTGAAGCTGCTCACACAGCTTGAATTATAATGAAGTTATTAATCTGCTCAGCTGGATGTTTTCTCAAGTGATGAGGTTGAGTGCCTTGTCTGAGGACACAGCAGCAGAAGTCTCAACAGTGAATTATCAGTAAAATAAAAGAATTAATATTTGTTCAGCCAGTTAACTCCAGCTCCTTTTCTTGACTGTTATTCCATTTTAAAAGAAGACATACTGACTCACTCTGTGTTTTAAATTCAATTTGACTGCTTGTTGTCCAGTGTTTTTTTCTGGAGGTCACCAACTGGAGGACAAACAGGATGTAAGTGTTAAAGAGACCTTAACACAGATCACATTCACACATTGAGTTGATGCTGCTCTCTGTAGTCAGCAGTTGATAATATGGAGCTAAAAACCTGGAAGGTGACCTCTGGTTGACCTGTTTCATCACCATTTGAGGCTAAATCTGAGGATTTAATTCACATGAATCATTTCCATTCATTTACTGTGTCTCAGTTTCATGTGGTGTTTAGTGATGAGTGTTTGTGTGGAGAGCTTGGAGTCCTGCAGAGTGGTTGGATGCCTGGTTTAGCATCACACATTTCCCTGAATCTGGTTTAGGAACCAAACGTATGAGTGCAGGATGGATTTACAGACAGAAACCAGTGGATGCAGGAACATTTACAGAGAGGCTGTTTTATTCGTTAGACATTTGACTGTCTTCAGCACCACGTACTTAACTTTGTCTGTTGCTTGTTGCTGGAACATTGATATTTCGGCAGATGCTTGCTGCAGTTGGAAATGGTTATTTAGAGCAGTGAGACTGAAACGTGCACTATTTGGGGGCACAAAGAGGTAAACAAATAAATTCCTTTTATAGTCCTCTTTCTCCTCTTTTTCTGTCTTATCTGTCCCAAGAGGAGGTCCCAGGATTTTCCCTTCCATTTAACATGATCTGCTTCAACATGTGCCGTCAGTCCTCTTTGCTGTTTTCTGGTCTAACTGGACCCTCAGGATGAACACTGGGTTAGAAAGAAGCAAGGACTTCTCTATTTTTGTGAACTCAGATATTCAGTTGGCTTTTGATGACCCACCTCAGCCCTCATTCCTCCTCTCACCTGCTGTGTTCAGGTCATCTCTTCTGATGCAGAATGAGTCTTTTTGAAACGTGCTTATTGTCAGTCTGGTTTTGTTTTGTTTTGTTTTACAGATTAATTTTGGTCAAATGTTTGAGACGTATAGTCCTACAGAAGACACAAGCAAGTTTCCAATCCAGACAGAATAACATTTACTCAGCCTTTTAGTGACACAGAGCATAATGTAATCAGGCAGTGAATAGCACTTTATTATACATCAACACCAGTCTGCAGAGAGAAGCTCTTTAATTTGATCTCTTTCAGTCTTGTTATGTGTTTTAATTAGGTTTCTTATAGCTGTTTAAGGGATACCTTTTATCTGCTTACAGTCTCTTCAGTGAACAGACAGTGTTCTTCAGAGTCTCATTGTGGATTCAGAGGTCCAGTATTAAGTGGTGGACTGATGTTCATATTATGGACATAAGTAGAGTAAAGATACACTGGATGTGTGACTGAAAGAAGAAGCTAAACATTCCTTCCTCCCTGCAGGAAGCTGTGTGAGGGCTCACTGGGAGCTCCAGGCTGATCTGCCACAATGATCCACTGGGTTTTAGTCAACAACATGTCCTCTAATCTGATCCCACCTGCTCTATTTTCTGTCCACTCTGTGATCTGAGGGAAGCAGCAGTGTGCTGGTAGAGAACAGGAAGTGTTGCATCTACTGTTAACAGTGCAGAGCCATTTGTACTGTTACTGCTGATTTATCTGAAGTCCCAGATATTTATCTGCAGTAAATTAAACCTCTTAGACAAATGATATAAACCTCCATACTGTGAATCACATATTAATGAAACCGCTGCATCAACTGTTTATTACAAAATGCTCACCTCATCTTTAATTCTGTGGCAAAGCTGTAATGAAGTCTTTAATGTTACATAAAATATGTTATACATTAAGGTAACGTGCCTAAATTCTAAACAGTACAGTTTAGTCTCCTTTAGAGTCCCACTCACCCTCCTGTGAGGATCAGTGTTGTAACATTTATTAGAAATGTCCTGCTGTCTTCCCATTAAAGCAGTTCTATCTTTAGGACTGTAGAGTCCTGATGAGATGTTGATCAGACTATATGTTGGAGCAGATTGATATAATGAGGCATTTACAGCTGCCCATGAACTCATTTTCCTCATACATGTAGTGATTGCTGGTTTCAGTTGTGTCAGCAGCTTTGACAGTGTGTCCTTAGTGTGCTGCTTCTCAACATCCCTGATGTGGAGGAGGAGGAGGAGGCAGTGGAGAGCTGTTTCCTGCTTCATCAGTGGGCGTTGAGCAGTTAGTCAGTGATCACTCTGACAGGCTCATGGCTTCTTTAGGAGGGGAAGCTGGGAGTTCTTGTGACTCAAAACTGAGAGATCAAATTCTTTTCTTTCCCATATTTTTCATGGCTATGGATTATTTTTCTTACAAATAGGACAAAGTGTGATATTGAGACCCTTGCAGATAGTAGAGTTTGCATTAGGGTGTGATGATGTATTGATTTCTTGAAACATTAAATTGTTCACAGTTGATCTGGTTTGGAGAAATGCTTTTGCTTTAAATGGCTTTTATTGTTTGTATGGTGTGACGTGTTTAAGTGCATGTGATTATATATTTATATCAGAGAGAGAAAGCAACAGACACTTTTCTAATAATCAGACAGCAGCTCCAACTAACTGTATTCAGAATCTGGACATAGCTGACGGCATCATGTTGAGGCTTGATTTAAATACTCTGAAGAGAGAAACAACCAGAAAGAAGCAGGTGAAAATCAATGTGAGCAGTCAAAGTGAGCTTTCAGAGCCTTTACAGAAGCTTTTCCAACAGCACATGAGAAGCTGTCTGACTTTCTATTGTTTTCTCTCTCCTGGCAGAGAGGCTGTGATGCTGCTCACTCTTCTGCACTGATACAGTATGTTGCAGGATGTACTGTAGTACTACACAATAAAAGAAGCAGAAATGTGTTTGTAGATTAGACAACAGTTCAGGATTCATCTGTTGTTTATTAGTTTTCTGGTAAAGTTGATGAACTGACAGAGAGGAAAAGAACTTGACTTTCTGCTTCATCCTACTGGTCTAATGAAAAGCTTAAACATGGCTTTTTAAATGAAAGAATAACATCATGATTCACACATAAACCCAATATAGTATTCATAGAGGAAGGCAGAAAACATTTTGACATGTCACAGTCAGAGAAGCTCAGGTGTAATTAATGAAAAGACTGGAGCTGCTTTGCCATCATTAATGTTATTAGTAACACCTGAGCTGTGCCGTCTATGAAACCCTGTTTACATGTAGCCGGGTATCTGTAAAAACGACTATTTATTTATGCGGTTGCACCTGACATCTACACATAAACTCAGGTTTCAGTCACTGCAAACGGTTATCTTTGAAAATTTCGGCCAAAGTGGAGATTTGTGAAAACTGTTTTCATGCCTGCGTGGAAATGGTGGAAAACAGTTTTATTTTTTTTAATTTTTTTTTTAATGTCACAATATGCATCAGAGGATGTCGTAGTGTAATATTTTCATGATTCTGATTGGCTGATAGGGCTTTACACGTCTCGTTACACTGCCACCTATAGATTTGGCATGCTCATAATCGCGCTGGCGGGGTAGTTATGCGGGTTTGTGTAAAATATTTTGGAAAACAGTGTCGTGTAACCGAGGATATTATTGAAACCGGAGAGGTGGATTTATCTCTTTCTATAAATACCTGCCTACGTGTAAACAGGGTTTAAATGTGTGCTGTGAAAAAGTGCTGTCGTCACTAGTGGATGTGTGAGGCCCAGTGATGCAGGTCTTCAAGGTATCTGCAGCTTGTTAGATTCACTTCCTTTCTCTTTCTGGACACACTTATGAGAGCAGCCGTGAACCAATTTAGTGCTTTTGTTTGTTTGTTTGTCTGTTCTTTTCAATTGTTTTGTTCAGTTTTTGTTTTTGAGGAGGCGTACATAAGATAAAAGCTCATTTGTGTCTCAATTCTGGTAACTGGAAACACAAATAGGCTTATTCAAAAGGAACCATATTTTGAAAACAATTTAGTTTTTTTCTTTTGCAATATTCATTTTCTGTGAAAGCTGTGTGTGAGTTCATGTTATGTCTGCAGGGAATACTGTGGGTGCTTAATGTGATGGAAATATGTTTTTTCTTCTCCTGTGCTTATATCAAATATAAAATGGAGTCTGGGACGAACAGGAAGACAGACCAACACATTTTTCCCTAAGTCTCAGTCACCAGAGTCAGCAGCCTGTTTACTGTTATTTGAGATCCTCTTAATGCATGTGGCTCAATATGTTTTCATGCTTGGGGTTTTTCCAATTTTCTGAATAAACCTCAACAATAATTCTGGAAACTGTAGTTACAGCCTTTGATTAAATAGAAGCATGTTTGCTATATTTTCACAATAATAGCTTGATGTTGGAACAGCACAGGGTTACCACTCAGTTTAAGCTATAAAACACAGAATGCACTGGTAAAACAGTAACGCTTTTGTTATTTTTGGAAAATACCCAGAATAGTGAGAAATAAAATAGACTCAACAGTGAAAGAGAAAAACAAATGATTAGGTGGGACAGTTCCAGGTGATTTAATAAAGACACAGAGCGGCATGGAGAGAGATGGACAGAGACTATTACTGCTGTTTCTCTGTTGTTTGTCACAAATCTTAGACATTGTCTCTTTAGGATTCCCTTCAACTGAAACATGATGTCTGTGTTCATTCATCTTGGATCACTGACTCTGACCTGAGCCACTTCACTGTCCTCGTCCTCGAGCTGCAATAAAGCCATTAGCCTCCAGTGAAACACAACATCAGCTGATCAGAGCTGCCAGCTCCCTATCAGAGTGACGGAGGGTGAAGGGGGATTGATGGAGAGAGAGGTGTAGTCCAACCGAGAGGGATCAGATGGGAGGAGAAGAAGCAACTTAAATCCACAGAAACTAAACATTGTGTTGTTCATGACCCAGTCGCTTCGAGGCTTCAGCTTGTTATTGTTGAATCAGTCTGCCAAAGTCCAAACTGCTGCTGCTGTTCAGACAAGAGCAGACTTCATATCATTCACTCTGCTCAGAAGGTGATTGGCTACAACCTGCGGACCGTCCAGGACCCTGGGGTCGACGTTTTCCACCCAAGAACTCTTTGACACTTTCCCCTCCAGTGAGATACTGCAGTCCATCGATACCAAAACCTCACAGGAACAGTTTGTTTCTGGCTAAAGCCGGGCTCATCAACAAGACCCATGACCCCCGCTGACTCTGACTCTGATCCCACCCCAGTGACACAACACACCTCACTCAATATGTCACATTAACACACATCTTTAGGACCATTAGTATGGGTGCTCCTTTCCACAGATTCTATATAAACTAAACTTAGCTCTTCCAGATAACCCTTAGCTGTGCTCTGATCACTATCATCCATTTTGCTGTATTGCTCTGATTTCCTTCTGGCTTCCTGCTGAACACATAAACCAGTGAGCTGTTAGAGGAAATCTGCGATCTGAACACATCTGATGTTTGCTGCTTCACAACCTGAATCACAGCAGCTGTGATCTGATCTGTAGCTTTCTAAATACTAGATGTAATGCTTCACTTTTGTCATAAGGGTTTTACTGACAAGTGAACAGCAGGATGGTTTCAATGGTTTACTGACATGTTGGAAATTATCACTTTACCTTTGTGACATTTGGGTTAGTATGAATCATAACCTGAAACTTGGCCTCGACAGGGTCTCAACTAAGTGGATCATGGAATGAAAAAATTCACACAAAATATAAATACTGTAAAGAAAGATTAAAATGTGTTTAACTCTGACTCATGGTGTTTCAGAGTTGAGGTTCAGTCTTTCATTGGACTGAGACACAGCTCAGATACACCTGAAGTGATGCTCATCGGATCTTTTTGAAGGTTTCCATCTAGTTGGAGACAACGGGGTGGACACTTCTTGATGGACTGAATGAAGTCTCCCTAAAACCAGCTGAAGTTTCTCTACTCACTGGTGCCGGTAGCTTTGCACAAAAGAAATTTTCTTTCAAACACTGAGAGAAAAAATGTAAATGAGACGATGGAGCAAAGAATCGTTTATTCCCAAATGGAGAAAGGATGACTTTTATCAGGGAGAGGAGAGCAGAGAAGCTGAATAAACATAATGTGTCTTTCCTCCTGTCACTCCTGTTGGACACATTTTGTTTTGGGGAGGGGGTAATTACTGGAGTGTCCTCTGTCAGGTCAGTGCTTCTACTTAGAGATAAAAATGAAATGGATTAAAGGGACGTAGAGGGACGGCTGCTTCAGCTTTTTGAGGAGACTGCTCTCAGGCCTCATTACCCATCACTCCTCTGTTTTAGGTGTCATCTAACATTTAGCTTTCACCTTGGAAAACTGATGACTTTTTAATCTGATGTCAGACTGTTCTTAAATATAAATTATCTGGATGTTTCTTTTTCTCTTATATCTAATATCAGCTGTTGCTCGTTATTGCTTCATATTGAGCCTGCTGTAAATCTAAAAGGTGTGTGCTTTTCTCTTGTTCAGTAGATTAGTTCCACACTTAAGGTCAGGATGCATCAGTTATGGAAATTTGATGAGCGAGACTTCAGCCATTATTTCAAAATCTATCTTAAATGTAGTCTATGAGTGCAGTCAATCATCCTTCTCTTTTCTTTGTGCTCATCTTATTAAAATTCAGTTTAAAGTGCTTCAGTCTATTTCAGGTGTGACTCCTATCCCGCTGTAATAACCTGCAGACGCAGTAGAGGAAGGTTCTGTATGGCTCTAATGCTTTTTGATGATAATGCCTCTATCAGTCTAATGGCTCTGTCTGCCTCTGATGTCTCTGTGTTTCTGGCTGTGTCCTTTGCCTCACAGAGGAAAAGGATATTTGGAGTCTGAACTGTGAAATGAAAACAGTGTCTGTTATTTTCGTTGTGCTCTGGACTGAAATATTGTCTGTAATGACTCAACTTCCAGCTGCTATTTTCTTATAAACATTGTTGAAGCTGAATTATATTCTAGATCTGATAAAAAGCTCCCTCTCGGCGGGGGTTTTGTTCTCATACAAAGCAGTGTCATTTTCCTCTGTCTTTCAGTGTTCAGTCTGATTTCAAACATCCTAAATGAATTCAGACTATATTTCATTTGAATGTTGGAGATGAAGACAAACAAACAAACAACACAATAATGTGTCTTATATTATGTAAAACAATCAGCTGATGTGTTTGATTTGAATATAATTTCTGTGCATGTTAACTGAATGTTTTCTGTTTTGTTTTCCAGGTAAGTGCTGCCAATGACCTTCAGAAGAAAATGAGATTTAACAAAGATCCTCCTCCATCTTCAGCATCGTTCACATCTCTGTGGGTTTGTTCTTTTTTGTTTTTAGAAAGAGAAGTTTCTCCAGAGGGCTGCTTAGTATCTTCAGGTGATAATAGGAGAACACAGGTTTCCTTTACGGACACATTTCATCTATTGATCCATACAAACACACAAGAAGAACAAAGTGAGAACAAAGCAGCTCTGCTTAGGTCTCTACATCAACATACTTTTTGTGGGCAAAGTTCTAAGTTTAAAAAAAAAACAAAAAACAGCAGATTGAAGTTGAAAGAAGGAACAACAAAGCTCCTCTGAGACTCGGATGATGTTTCTGGTGTTTCAGACGGCGTTTGCTGGAGTGTGATGACCATGTTGGTTATTATTTAATGTGTTCTTAGGTTTCCCAGTTCCCCGTAGAGCAGAACCCAGCAGACACCTTTAGCCTTGTTCTCATCACGGTGATGGCCTTGTGTTGTAGCTGACAGGTGAGGCTTTGTGTTGTCATGCTAGAGATTCTACTCTCTGCTCATATTTTATATAGAAACCCTCAGGCTGAAACACTGGAGCAGGTTGGACGTTGGAGAGAGATACATGTGTTTGTTCAGAGCCGCTGGGACTTTTCTCTCAGTTTCTGTGTGTGTGTGTTGTAATGTGTGTGATGCACTGTGTGTATTATGGGATGTGAAGTGTCATGGCTGGCGAACAGAGATCAGCTCCTGGCCTTTTCTCTGCCCCAGAGGATCCTGTTCATCTTCTGTTAGAAACTCTGCTTCATCGTGACTCAGCTCAGTAAAACTGAACCAAGAATTGTTGAAAGTTAACAGATCATAGTAATGCTCTGATGTCATGTGCATTATGGTAATTTAATCTAATAGGAGACAAAACAGGTGCTGTATGTTTACTGAAAATGTGTGAATGGGGGGAAAAAAAGGGTTAAATCTAGAGTTTCACTCTGTATGATGCAGTGTCTGGACTCATTCTTTATCTTTGAGGCCTGTCTGGAGCTGAAATCTCCGAGGGTCTAACTGTTTATGACTCTTTGACATAATTCAGTAATCTCTGTCTTTCTGTCTACACTCTTCTTTCTTTTATCCTTCATCTTGTCTCTTCTTGCACCTGCTACATCAGAGATGAAGTTTCTCTCCACCCTGTTTTGAGTTTCCAGCCCCACTATGCGTTCACTACACAAGGGAGAGAGAACAAGCTGAGCCCCTCTTGTCGAGACAACATTCTCTCTCATCATTCACCTCCATCTGTCTGAACACACAACACACACATTCAATCTCTCCTCCAAGGCCTTGGCAATGTTAGCATGAGAGTACAGCCTCTAACTGGAGAAGAGACACCAGGTTCTCTCTGACCTGCTCTATCATCATCCTCAGCTCTCTGCTCTGAGTTACTACACTCATATCTCAGATCAGCCTCAGAGGAAGTGCTTACTGTATGCTGTAGATGGAGTGTACAGTGATTCAAAGTCATTCAAACAGTCAATTTGTTCCAATGCTCCCTGACCTATGTAGAACTTTTTTAACTTTTAAATTCTAGCAATAACTAACAAATAGAATAAAACGTAATGATCAAGTCAGTTTGCATAACATGTACTTAATTTACAATATATGCACTGTAACAAGGTGTGTTTTATGGAGTTTCAGTGACACGAAAGCAGCACCCCTCTATTGAAACAAGTCTTCAGCAAAACAAACTACACCAACAAAAGCACATGCTTTGTTCTATAGTTCATGAAGAATGTGGCCTCATCTGTGTCCTTCAGCTCATTTCACAGCTCATTTCATGCTGAACTCCCTGTGCCTCTTGGAAGCTAGAAGCCAGCATGTTTGATGAGGTTCCCTGACTGCTGGGTAGAGAGCAGCAGCCCTCATCCAAAGCAGGAGGACTTCACTATAATCTGCTACTTTTCTTCAATTAGAGCCTTTCTGGACTGCTGAGACTTTAGACATGGAGCCAATACCATTAAAGCTAACTGGCAGCACCACCATTGAACCAAGCTCTCCTTCTGTCACGAAATCCAGAATGTTCGTCCTTCTTCTTACTCACACATTTACCAGAGGCAGACTTGATGATGCCTCCACCTAAAACACCACCTGTAGAGGCTCACTGTTTAGCTGCCAGTTTACTTTAACCTTCTAACTCTGACTGGATCGCTGAGCACAGAGATGTTAAAATATATAAACTGCATATAACAGTAAAGACATTTACAGTGACACTGAGACAATGATTGATAGAATCAAATGTTATAGACATCTCTGTGAAGAGAATATTTCAAATTTCCACAATGACACTTTTCCCATCCACAACTATTATTAAAGATAATAAGTCATGTAAGTGACAAAACTTTCTTCCCCAACACAATACAGTTCTGCTAAACGTCAAGAAGGCAAATTTAAAGTGTTTTCAGCTGTAAAGAGTGACTTACCTTTGTGTGGGAATGAGACTGCAACACACCGCAGAACAGCATCATGTTCCTGTTCTGTGGTGGAATGGAACTGGTGAAATTACTCAACTAGAAACATGTGATGCTCTTTCTGTTGCCATAGCAACAGCTTTAGTCCCTGTTTACTACCTGTCAGCCACTGCATGAACAAGCTTTGCAAACAGGAAGGAAGTTTGACGTACTTGTACTGAGCTTCAGTATTTTCTTCTTGTGTCACTTTTTACTCCGCTACCTTTATTTCACAGCTTATAGTGGTTACTTTTTAAAGATTTTTTTAAGGCAAAATGCATGAACATGAAACTATTAGTTTATTTATCAACTTGATTTTCTTTCAAGATATCAACTTTCTATCTGTCAAACGTAAATTCAAGATATGTTTAAAAATGATGTTCAGGACAGACATAAATGACTTATGTTTCATGTTCTTTATAGGTGCAATCCTCAGGTGGAGGCTAAGATGTAAAATGAAGGGCAAAGCAGTAACTGCTGAAAATTCAAATCTCATTAGAAAATTATTGTTATCCATTCTAATTATTATTTTAATTTATTCTCAACTGTCTCCCCTTGTTAATAAACCCAGCTTGTGTGCAGTATCTTTACCCTAAACTCAGTTGATGTGATTCTTATTCAAAGCAGATGAATTGCTAATCCTGTTAGACTCAGGACAGTAAATGTGTCTCTTCAGCAGGGAGTCCTCCACACTGTCTGCAGGGTTGTCTCTGTCTCAGAAGACGCCTGCTGACCTGCAGCTGTTTGACTCTTGACTTAACATTGAACTCAGAGATATGAGCCTCTCTCTCTAATATTCTGCTCTTTGATAACTGTGTTTATTGCAGTTGGTTTAGTCTAGTTCCTGGAAAGCAGCTGTATCTTCAGAGTCTAAATGAAGGATGAACTTCCTTCTGCGTCACTTGTCTTTTGTAGCCTCCTGCTCAGACCCACAGCCCTTTAAACGCTCCATTATTGATATCAATATTTCTTAGTGTTCCACAAGGTGACATAATGTCTCAGCCCTAACATCACACACTGCTGTCATTTAAAGGATTACAGTATACTGAGATCCAACAGAGAGGATATAACTTCCTGCTAAATGTCAACCCATCCAGCCTCAGTGAAGAGTCAGATATCAGTCTGAGCACAGAGCCTCATCACGTCTCTTTATTGAGTGTCTTTGGACAAACAGCATCAGATCACAGAGACGTGGTTTGACTCCTGCTGTAGGAATAAGGCTGATAAGAAACAAGAAAACACAAGGACAGCTGTTCTGTTCCTGTACATCTGTAAAGAGAGAAGAATGAGTCCCATCATAGAGACAGCAGCAGGACACCACTGTCTTTTAGAGACAATCCACATCTTTGATAAAGACATCAGAGACCAGAGAGCAGACTTGTGGACAGTCTCTAGTTTGTGTCTCTTGATGTTTTTTTCTGTTGAAGGAAGGTTTTCCTCCAGCAGGATGGATTTACTGTAGTGGACACAGAGGAGGGTCAGTTCAGCTCTTGGTCACAGTTCACCAGGTTTAACAGCTCCCTCCTCGCTGCTGGAGAAAGCTCTGTAGTGGATTAGACTGTGTGGTGAAGCTGGGTGTCTTACTCTACCTACCTGTAGGAGTCCTTCAGAACACATATAGCTGTCCTTTTCTACAAACACAGGGTTTGGTTTAGTTTAACTGAAGCAGGTGGAATATTCAAGTGAACAGCAACTCATAATAAATCAGGTCACCATTCAAAATGAAGCCCACATTATGAGATTTAAGCTCTGCAGCCCTTGAAGTTATTAAAGATTGAAATCTTTCTGGAGTAGAATAGATTGAATATTTAGGCAGTGATAGATGTAATCAGAGGACTGTTTGTTCATTTTGATCTCTTCAATCAGGAGATTTACAGGAAAAACAATTTCTGAGGCACAAGGTGGTTCAGCATTCAACAGTAAAGGATCATTGTATGACTCTCTCTTTCTGATTATCTGTTCAATGAAGCTGACAGCGTGAGAAGAGAAATATTTCTGGCTCAGCTGGAAACTATTTTTATTTTTCCTGGAGGAAGTCTGTTTGCTCCTGTCTGTTTAGAGAACTAAGTGTTTGTTAGGATGATTAAATGGGTTGAAGTTAGACTTCAGTCATGTGATTTGTCTTTGAAGGATGCAGAGACATAAATGAAAGAGAACGTGGAGCCATGCTGCTAAACAGCTGGTGTGTAGTTATTGATTCATGGATGGATGATGACCAGAGGAATCCAGGTTCATCTCTTTTACTGAACTGTTCTGCAGTGACAGAATACTATAAAACACTCAGGTCGTAAACAGATGGATTGTTGCTCATGTCTCAGTGTCAGGAAGCTGTCAGACAGCCTGCAGACTGTACAAACTGTCATTCTTTCATTGCATTTAGAGGAATTCATTTTCTGGCCTCATATTCGTTCATATTAAATGTGTAACATATTGTAAACTGTCTTTTGATCCCTTGGACATTTTGTTGTTTCATGTAAATTCTTCCAGTGTAGTACTGTTGGACCACAAGGGGTCAAACAGTGACCCTGTGTTATATCAATTTTCTGTTTATATATTTTATCTATGTTGTCATCACATCACAGTTGTCTTCAGAGGAAAGCTGTAATCATGTCACTGTGCAGAAAGAACTGATCAGGAGTCAGGTTATAATGATGACAGCTGATAAAGTTGGAAACTATTTTCTGCCAGATGGATGAAGTCAGACTGATGCTTGCTGTTTTATAGCAGGACTTTGACCTCATGAAGGTCGTCCTCTCAGTGAAAATAAATACAGTTTTATATGGTGGAGGTCTCACTGTTCATCTGAATAATAAAATGCAAAAGTGTTTAATTCACTATTTTAGCCTCATGGAGCTGAATTCTAATTGTGTTGGCACGTTAACTCTTGTTAACTCTCATCTGTGATCATATGAGCATTATCTTAAACCAGTGGAAGTGATGCATGATGGTTATTACATGTTTATTTCATACTCAGCCATCCAGCATCTTCTTTTTAGAGACTTAAATCATCTCCCTATCTGTATCAGTATGGTTGGCTCTGATCTGAAACTCAGCTGCTGTCTTTAAAAACAAAGATGAAGAGAGAGATGGATCAGAGTGAGGTGGCTCTATGTCTGCTGATGATGACACACTTTCACTAGGAGTTAGTGTGAGAAGAGGACCACTGCTTGGTGTTTGATCCTGGTTTCTCATCTTCCTCCTCCTTGCTTTTCTTCATCTCAGAGCCGCCGGCTAGAGCCCTGCCTCTCTCAGACCTCTTCTACTCTGCCAAACATCTGGATATTACAGAGACTGTAGAGCTCCAATGAACACAGTGTCTGCAAATGCACTTCATCAACAGACACTCGTGAATGGACTATTAAAAGTCTGAATCAAACCAAAAAAGCCCACATTAAGTGTTCATCACTCCAGCAGTGATGATCATTTAATTCATACACAGCAGACTCTGGATCAGTCTCACAGTAGATCTGAGTTTCTTTGACTTCTTGTTTTCCAGCTGATTTGACCGGAGCTTTTCCATCTTCTTCACTTATTTATTTGTATTCTTGTTTGGTGAAGTCACACCTAGAAAATTTCTGAAGGATTCAAGTTTCCAGAGTATAACAATTCAATGTCCTCAGGCTGTTTATGATAAATCACTGACCTTATGAATATTTCAGCGCCCGTGTATTTCGCAGACACATATTTTCCAACACAACAAATATGAACTCCACTGAAATCTGTGCACCCACTAGTGATCGATGAGCTGACCTTCACTCTGCTGACTAAATGGTTTCCTGTTTTTTAGTAGATGAGAGGGTCAGAACACAATGAGAGTTGGTCTCTTGTCTGTGAAGCAAACGTGGACAGGTCATAAAAGACCAGTTCATCACACAGAACACTGCATGTCCTCCTCCTGTCTCTCTGTAGTGTCCCCCAGAAAATAAAGACAATGATGCCAGAAACATCATCTTTAAAAGCAGCTGGAGCTCAGATGTGGTATCATAGACTTTCCTGTCATTGCTGGAGGCGGTTACAATGATGAGTTCAAAGAAGAACTTTGAAGTTAACAAATAGATGGGTCTGATTTCTCTCTCCTTCTAGCTATGTAATGTAGCTTCACTGAGTTTATTGTTAAGATTATTTTGGCTGCCATTTAGTTCCTCTCTCTGACCCACAGAAAGATCTCTCTGCAGTTACACAGAGAGTTACTTCATTTAAATGTCTCTCAGCTCTCAGTAAAGAAAACAAAATCTCCTCTCACTAATAAATAGCAGGAAAGAAGCAAATATGATCCATTTGAGCTCATGATTGAAGAGCTCTGGAAGTGAAACTGAACTGACTGTAATGGGTGTTGATGTAGTTATTAAATGTCCACTGAAACACTGAGGAGCTCTGCTGTTCAGATGTGCTTTAAACCTGAAATTGGAATTCAATCAATATTTCAAATAGCAACACATACATTTAAACACAATAATTAGGCTGATCACAAACCGCCTGACTGGTTCAGTGTTCATTAAGCAGTGATTTCACAGCACCATGAAATGAGTCCTCCAGACTGTAGAGCCTGACCCTCTCTGGTCTTACTGGCTGCTGGTCAGTTGGCATTTAGCAGCACGAACACAGAATCTAACCTTTAACTGGAGCCTTTCAAAACAAAGAGTGACCCCATCTCTGGCATTATTTGATAGAGCATCCAGACACAAGACCTCCATGAGTGGAAAGAAATATCAGCCAGGGAGTGGACTAAAGAAACTAAGAGGTCCATAGTCCATTCAGAAACTAAATCTACCTTTTTATAGGTGTTAAGAAGGTTGTTTTGTCAGAAAAACATCAAACTGTTCTATATAAAGTTTGACATGTCCGAGAGAAATCAGTCTTTCTAGAGTGTAGTCACAGATACAGACATATAGAAGAAGACCAATAACCTCTGATGACAAAAGGATCAGTTGTGATCAATTGTACTCAGTGTCTTTAAAACAGTTCCTCCTTTTACTCCTTTGTCAGCCTGCACATCCACAAAATCTGCCTTAACTGGTGCAACACTAGAGAGATATTAACCATGAATGCTTTGCCATTTGCTTTGTGCACTGAGCTCAGTAAATGTCTAAAATTGCTCACTTATATGATAATTTCAGAAACTTCAAACTCACCAATTTTCTCTCTGTCAGATTATAGAATTAGTTGAGCTGAAGTCTTTATCTTTTCCTCAGATTTTTTTCACTTATTCTGTATCAACTGTTAAGAGGGGAACAAGTCTTTGATCTACCGACCCATGAAATATGATCACATATTAAATTCACTGTCTCACTGTCTTTCAGTGGTGAGAGGATTATAGTCACATAGCTTCATGTTGTGAGGTGATATCAATATTTCTAGCAGGTTCTTCTGTCTTCTGAAGCAGCAGGAACTTCCTGTCTATCTGCTATAAACTGATGAGAGCTGTGCTGGAGGAAACTCAGCTCTGGACCTGGAAAGATCTCACTTTTGTGTGACGACAGGAGATGAGGAAAACTTTAGAGCCAAACATGAACTATTTGTCTTCTCATCTCACTTTTTCATTGGTTCAGTCCTTTACTGTGATAAAAGCTGCTCTGTTTTGATCGATACTGACAGGAGATCAGATCAAACCAGAGGGAATTATACAGACAGGATCCTCACTTGAGGTGGTTTGATGGTCCAGGAGATTTGTGGAGATAGTCCTGAGACATGAGTCGGCTTTTTAATCAGATTATCAGCTGAAGTGTGAACTTGTTTATTTTTTCCTCCTGATGATCCTCTGATTATGAGCTCAGATTTTCTTGTGAACCTTTTTCACATCTGGAAGTTAAAACATGAGCTGCTAAAACACACCTTCAAATAACAGTCATGTCTGTCGTTTGATAAGATGATGTGACAACATTAACAGCCTAACAACACTATTTGAGACTCTGTATTAGTGAATATGTTTGTCTATTAATTGTATTTCTTTCTCTCTCTTCTGTTTTGTCTGTTGAACTTCATCCTGAATCTTTTTCTGATCCTGAAATGCAGCTAAACCATGACTTCTTCTAATAGGTTCATATAATAAGTGAGCTTGTCTGCTGTGTTTTCCAGTGTGCTCAGTGACATGACTTTCATTTGAGGGATCTCCTACATCTGTTTTTGGATCCAGATGTTGGGAAACAGCTGTTAAACTGTTCTTCTCATGAGGTCAGACCTGTTAAAGCAGCTGTAAAGCTTTACCGTCATATCTGGAAGATATTAATATTGTGAGCTGGACATTATTATAAAGCAAGAGACCTTGAGGTGTTTTCAACTTCATGCTCAGTAGAAGATATGAGAGCTCTGCACTCTGAAATTAATGTGAACTTTCTCTGTAATGAGGGAATGTAATGAGGAGGACAGGTTTTCTGTCCAGTAATAAAACTCTCACTGCAGAACTGTAAAACCCTGAGGAATTGTCTCTAATTGGAGATTTGCTGCACAACTTGTCTGGTAAAGTCAAATATCTACTTTATGTATATGTATATATACACATATACAGTATATACATACAGTTGTGTTCAGAACAATAGCAGAAAATTGAATGTGATCATATTTTACAGAAAGTCAAGAAATATGTTAAAAAAAAAATAGCAACTGACAACTGTCTTTACCAACTCAAAAATGTACTGTGTAAACTAAGAAATGCTTGAAGATTCAACTTTCCTGAGAATCATATATGTATATATAGTCTTGTACATTATGATTAAAGGTTGCCCCCTGGTAGGCATGACAACATAAAGTACAGATAGGGTTGCTGGTCAAATGTGATATCCATTAATTGATTGACTTTTTATTTAATGTGCAGATATTCCACATGATCTGCTTTCAGTGAAGTCTAAGGCTTGTGAACTCATTTAGGCTTCACCATGAGATGTTATATTCAATACTAGAAAAATTCCTGAAGAAACTGATATGTCCTTGCCTACATGATGCTGGACCAACATGGCCCCACGTAACGCTTACCCTGTCCCACAGGGTATATCATCATGGTGGAAGTCTTGTCTTTCTACTCCACTCAGAAACCCGCTGGCGACAGTTTTTCCAGAAAAAGATTTTCTGCTTTTTCAAGATTTCTCTCTCAAATTTAACATTGGACCCTATAGAGAGATTCTTGTATATATCTCCCAAACATCAGAGGCACATCGCTATGACCAGGACAACGGTTTGTCCAATGTTTTGCTGAAAAAATTATGTAGCCCTCACAATCTTGATTTCAAAATATTTGTTCAGATGATTCAAAAGCTGCTCTCCACTCCAGGTGTGTAGTTCTCCCACTCTAGTGCACGCAGTAGACACCCATGTTAAACTCTCATTCTTGACATTTTCCATGCTCTGAAGAAAGTGAACTGAGGAGTAAAGTATACATTTTATGAAAAATCTGAGTTGATGATTGAGCTGTGAGTCAATGGGAAATTTCTGGCAGTTTTTGGGGTCTGGTGTTGCCATGGTAACGGTTTTGATGGAGACACAGTACAGTAATAGCGACTTCAAGCATGCATGGCAGGTGAAGCTGTGCTAAACATGATGGGGCCTGGACCAGAGGGTCCGTAAACACAGTTTCCAACCTCTTAAATCAGTGAAGTTCAGCTCCAGATGTGCTCCAGTGTCACAGCTGGATGTATGGAGCATAAAGCCAGAGGTCACTGGTTGGTTTTAGTTGTTCAGCAGTGAAGCTGGTCTTGCAGCTGTGCTCTCTGCCTGTCTGACTGCTGTGGTGTGAGGATCAGAGGTGATCTGTGCTGTTCACACAGTCTTACTATTATCAACAAGTAAACTCCATTAAACTGTCTAACGTGTCATTCTCATGTTCTAACATCACTGCACTACACACACTCTCATTTATAGCATTATAGAGGTGGTGAGCTGCTTTCATGGGGATTGTGGGTGATCAGGTAGCTCTAATCAGCATGTCTGAAAGGCTGGCAGCCCAGTTGCATGCTGGGTTATCTCTGAATTATTGCCATTAATTTAAAATAACAAATTATATTAAGTGAAGGACAATAGAGTGAGCTTGGATCTAAGTGAGACAATGAGTTATTCACTGCAGGTGAGAGGAGCTGCAGTTATACATTTATAATTAGGATGATTCATATCTTTTACTCTTCTAGCTCCACTCGTCCTTTGGTGGGTTGAAGCGACAGTCTATAAGCTCACAAACGAAGCTTTTAGTTGCTGAATGAAATAACACTGCGTCTTCAAAGGAAACAGAGTGATGTCACCCAGATGTGTTCAGCATCCATCTAATATCCATCCAGACCCACAGACTCAGTCTCATATTTCTGAGTAAAGAGGAACTGGCCAACAGCTCTCAGTAGTTTCTTCCTGTCAGGTATGAGGATGTCGTTCTTGCTCCTCCATGCAGCTGGATGTTAACTGAAGCTAAAGTTAAGGAAACAACAGCAGGAGTCAAAAGTAAATCATGAGTAAAGTGAAACAACATGAGAGCAGGAAGCCAACCTCAGCTCCAGTTGTCCTCGTTGCCTCAAGGACAGATGGTTTTGGTTTGAGGGTGAATTAAGAAAGAAATAGACAAATAAACAGCTTTATCTTTAAACTGAAGTCAACACAAACAACTCATCATTTAACATTTTATTGATCCATTTATCACAGCTTGATGGAAAGTTCTCATTTGTCTCTGCCAGATAATGCTCCACAGGAGTCCTCAACTCAAAGACATGCAGAGACAGTAATGCTTGTTTTCTGCTGTCAGCATCCTTTATTTCAGTTTGGCTGTAAAGTAGAACCAGCATAGAAAATCTTCAGTTGGTCATTTGATCCTCCTACAGAGAGAAAAGTCCATTTTTTGTGGTCAGCTGGTGGAATAAATCTTTGTGGAAAGACTCCCACTGGTCTGATCTGGAAGACTGGAGCTAAAGAATGATGTCATAAAGAGAGAAATGGCTGCAGGAAGAGAAGAATGGCTGCTATGGTGGAGAGTGGCTGTTATTCAGCATGCTGAGGGTGTTGTCTCAGACCAGTGCTCCAGTCTGGACTAATGAGCAGGAGCTATTCCCTTTTTAAACAGGTCAAATAATGGAGCCAGTGCTCTTTCTGTCTTGGTTTTTATGCAGTGTAACGTTGTGTGTTTCTAGACGCTGAGGCTGCTTTTGTATTCAGTGTGTGCTGCAGTGATATCTGGCTCAGCCCGTTTCCCTCCAGAATAGAAAATACCAGCTGACACACATCTCAGGATCAACCTGTGTGTGTGTGTGTCTATACAGTGATATTATGGAGTTTTATTCCTAAGGGTCATATAATACATCCACCCATTTTAATTCTTTGTCAGGATATATCCATAATGAGCTAATAAATACATTGCTGGCAGCTTTTTGGGGTGAGAAAATACATCATTCCCTTGGCTTTATTTTACATTTTGGACACCCTGAACTTCACCTTTGTCACTGCTCCATAGCTGAGTCATCTAAAATGTTCTTTGTCAGAAGTCTCCAGTGGTTCATAAATCCTGTCCTTTATAAACAGTCTCTACAGCATCCCAACGGACAGCTTGAATATCACTTTAATCTGTCAATCACAATCTGACCTTCACATATTTATCTTCTGCTGCCTTCCCGCTGTATTTTTAATCAATATTTATTTATATCTAGGATATTCAGTCATTTTAATAAGTTACTGTTCTGTCTGCAGGAATTATTTGTGACTAACTCACTGGTCTTCTGTGATTCTCGTCAGTGTTTATGAGCTGAACTGAACTGCACTGAAGTGGTAATTATTCCACCTGCAGCAGAGAAGCTGAAGGTTTGAAGCCTGTGAAGCCCCAGGGAAGATTTCCTGAAAACTAGAGAATTCATGAGCCGGCCTCTTTTTCCACTGCTGCATCAACACTACAATAAATGAAGGAAAAAATGTTCCTTTAATTAGCAAATTTCAATTATTACACATCGTTCATGGAACCCATTATAGTCACAACAGGTAATCCAGAGTCAGAATTGTTTTCTGTTGTTCTTACACAGAAATAGACATAACGCTAAGAACAAGAACAGCACAGCTGGTCAAGGTGAACATTTAATATATATTCACATGTACTGTATGTAAAACAGTGACATTTGTCAGCAGTGAGGCGACAGTGTAATGGTGCAGAGTGCAAAGAAAGCCTTTAGCTCACTGTATGGTTAGTGAGCTGTATTTGCCTCTGTGTATTTAAACTAGAACTCTTCTGAGGTCCAGTAGATGTTGTTGTTCCAGGATGACTGACCCTACAGTATGTGGCTGATAACTCTTCATGGTGACGTCCTGTGGAAAGGTAGACTGGTCTTGTCTCTGGTTGTTTTGGCAACAAATTCTTTGCAGAAACAAAGCAGATATTTGAATAAATGTAATTGATGCAGTCCAATCAGATTGTGAAGGCCATCACGAGCTGGTTATTATGCATAGTTAGTTTCAGAATGGTGGAGTAGCTGTAGATCCATGGACAGTCAGCTGACTGCAGTGCCGTCATTCTTTCATTGGTTCATTACTGATTCATTAGAGTCTGGACCTCTAAAGGAACTGGACTTTGAAGTGGTTTGAAGATTGAGTCCTCTGGTCTTCTCATCTACTGTCTGCCTTGAAGAGGCACTTGAAAGCAGTCCAGTGGAGAGCAGGGCATGCTCGTTTCAAAGTCCCATCCAGAGATTTCAGTGGATGGCTGCTACCATTGACCATGTTCAGTGAAGGTCCATCTGACTCTTGATTCACAAACCAAGTTGGAGAGTTTTGAAGCTTTTCTATTTGTTTTTTTTTTTTTAGCATATTAAGACAATTCAGCAAAATGCTAAATGCAGATATGAAGTACTGTGAGTGGGATTTTGGGACATTGTATTGTCATCCACTCTGTGACAGCAGGTAGGCACCTTGCCACAGTTCAAATTGCCCAATATGCTGATGTGTGTGAACAGCTGAAGCAGATTGAGCCAAATCCAAAGTGATCCTGCTCTCCACTCCTCAGCCAAATGCTTCACATTTCTATTAGTGACACAGTGGCTGCCTTTCCTGAGGCGATCACACACCATGGAGACACAGAGATGGACCCCTGAGCTTTAAAAAAGAGCTGCCTTCCTGCCTCTTCCTCTCTTTCACACTCTGTCCTTCTCATTGCTGCCTCTCAGTAAATGTTAGCCACACTCACATCTACTTCTTAATGTGCTCCAGTAAGAAAGAGGTTTTACAAAGAGATTATGGTCCACTGATTGCTCTCTAATTAGACGGTGATGAGAGCTTGATGTCCTTTTAGAGACCCTCTCCTCCTCTTAGCTCTGTGTTTGATAGTCTTAACCTCTTCGGGCCAGGACAGAGTCTTTATTGTCAGATGGGATCAAACTGTGTTAGTTTGTGTTAGTTTGAATGTAGGCCCACTGGACACTGGTAAGGTTTTGGAGACATTTGATGTGGATTTCCAGATGGCTGATGGAGCATTTATGACTTTTCCCTCATGAAATTCAAAATGCTGTAATAAAATCTGTTGGAGTTGAGGATGTTACTCTCTGGAAGTCTGGTGTATTTTTCTATAAATCTGCAGAAGTGATGCACAGCTGAATTTCTTCAGCTGACAGTGTCCATTCTGTGGTTGTCAGCTTTCTCATCTGTTGCTAAACTGACTGATTTGCAGACATTTTTCTGGCTGTCTGTTGCAGTGACATCCTAATACCATCTAAATCGTAGCAGCTCCATTAGAAAATCATGCAGCTGCCATCAGGAAGGACAGGACAGGAAGTGCTGCCACTGTACATCCATGTGTCTGTCCAATATGAACTGCACGTGGATCATCTCATTTCATATCAGTTAGTGTTGTGGCGGTGATCTGATCCTTTTTGACATAAATAGATGCAGAGATGTCTGATTGCAGAGCTCTTCTTCTGCCATTTCCTCCACTCTGTAGAGCTGGTTGGAAAGAAATGACATGCAGAGCGAGGAGTGATGACCATCAAACATGACTCTGCTGCTCCAGTCACACTTCCCATCAACTGACTTGTTGCTGCTTTACACTTGTGTGCTCTCAGCATGTGGTTGAACATCTTCAAACACAACACAGTGTTGATTGTGGAGGACTCTCAGATTGAAAGCTCAACCCAGACCACAGGGATGATGTGAACACATGAGCAAACTGTCCACCAGTCACTGATGTTTCAGTGTGAAATGATGTCTGCAGAGGTGTCCTTCTGCTCCTGAGCTCAGTAAAGACTGAAGCCTTTCAGCTCTATGATTAAGTGACTGTGCATTACAGAGTGGCAGCAGCAATGACAGCTGATGGAAAGATGAAAATACACTTTAGCACAATGACACAGCTTTAATCTGCAAGTCAAAAGTGACAAAGTGTCGAAAGACGTTTAGTGCTCCACTTCCTGCAGAGTGAGCCAGCATGTAAATGCATTAAGTACCTTGATCAGTTGTTCTGATTCCCTCATTTCATTTGGCTGCAAGAAGTCTGATTTAAGGTTAAACTGTAGTCGCTCTGTGCTTTTGGCAGAGAGGAGGAGAGAGAGTGAGCTGTGAATTATCCAAATAAATAAGTGTATTAGCAGCTTCCAGATCAGTTCCTGTGACATGTTCCAGTGTTGGACACATACTTTTAAAACATTCATATCCAGTCTGGTTTAGATTAAAGCCTCCATCAGTAAAATATCTGATCAACTTAATGTGGAATTTAATAAGGTTCAGAGTGAAGGAAGTTGTTGTAAAGACAGTTGAGCCTCAGAGATTCATCTGGACAGAGAAGAGGTGATTAATAGAGAGAGTGAGAAAAAAATAAGTTCCACACCTTTAATCACTTACCTGTGCTGTCTGACTCATGTCTCTCTCAGCAGAATCAGTTTTGCGCTGAGTCATGCTCTGCTGCCTGCCAGGCTCCAGTCAGCATTAGTAATGAGTTAATACCCAGAGACTCGCACTTCTGCCCTCTCTTTATAAAACACACACCTCCAGGAGCTTCTCTCCGTCAGTGGCAGAACAGCTGATATTAGCACTCAGTCACAAAGGAAACACACTTTCAGCTCTTGACTCATGTCTGCATTTACATTTCTAAGTCAGGCGTAAATGAGAGCTAATGTTCATTCAATGGATTCTACTAGAAAATCTAATTAGTGCTAATTATTGTCCTCATGAATCCATCGTCCAAACAAGAAAGAGCTGATGTGATTAAAGGGGGCTCGGCTGGAGTTTGGTTCAGTTTCTAAATCCATCACTTCATTCTCTGTTTGAAGCTCCTGTTTCTGTGTCTCTGAGTTCAGCTTGAGTTGATCATCTGAAGCAGGATTCAGTGAATCCTCACTCAGACATGACTTTGTTTTTACCAGGACATTGTTCCTTCAGCAGCAGTCCTCCACAGAGGGTGTCCTACTGTTGTGTTATTTCCAAGGACAACAGGAAACAGTGAATAATGTAAAGTGAGGGATGAAGGAAGAGCAGAGGTGACCTCTTGTTCTCCTACAGGAGCACATTAGTTCACAGCTGACTCTTCTTCTTGGCTTTCCCAGCATCTTTTCTTTCTTTTCCTGCACAGCTTGAACAGGAGAGGCAACGAAAGGATGACAACATCTACAACAGCAGCCTGTTGCACCTGTAGCTGAATGGATGTACACTATTGTGTTGCTGGACGAGGCTCAGTCCAGCTCTCTGTCACGGTTCACCAGGTTTCTCAGCTGTCTCCATGCTGTCAGCTGGGAGTGTTTCTATGTGTCTGCTGCTGAAGCCACCACAGAGGATAAAGCTGCATGTTGCAGCAGACTGGATCCTAAAACGTTAACAGCTCTCTGAATCTCTGTAATATATCCCATTTGTGCTGTAGCTTTAACCTCTCTGAGTATTCAGAGCAGTGCTGCAGACACAGACAAACCCCTCAGAAAGCTCTGCCTACACTAAATGTTTCTTATAGCTATGAATATATTGAAGAGAGTATACTGTGTTGTTCCAGTACACTGTGTTTCTGGGTAAATAGTGTCATGTAAGACTTTCTGTATACCAGAGGAAAGCAAAGTTTACTCGATGAAAACTGTTTTATTATTTTGGATCTTGTTCTGTGTTTGCTCTGAAGGAGAACGCCGTCAGTTTGACATTTTTAATCTAAAATAGATCTGGCTTTAGTGAGATGAATAAAAAAGATGCTGTAATAGACGTCAGGCACTTGAAGAGGTGATTAATTTCTCTATTAAAACTATATATAGAGGAACTTTAGAAACACTTCAGTACAGCCATAATCCACCTGTATTTTTACTGCTTTATTATAATGAATCATTTCTAACCAGCAGAGGTGTTTCTCTCTGTGGTTTTCCTGAACTCGTTCATATTGTCAGGTGTAATTCAGACCTCCAGCTGAACCTCTTGACTGTGACTGACAGCTGAATACATAATAAGCTGGTATTTGAAGCAGCTCTAGCTCTGTGCTGTTAAATACCATGAGGAAAGGAACAACATTAGACAGCTCTCAGTGACCTCAGTCACAACTCAGAGGACAGACCGACTGGAATGCAAAGCTCTTCATTTCCACATGAGCAGGTTTATACTACTGAATGATGTATTGTTGATGTGGACTGGAGCTGATTCTGGATCTGCTGTCAGATTGGTTCGATTTAAGATGAGCTGGAACCAGTTGTGATACAGTTATGTGTCTTTACATACTTTTTTCATCAACTCTGTTGTCAGGCTGCTAAAGGCCAGAGGTGATATTAAGACTCTGTGGCTCAGTAAAGGCCAAGTTTGTGTAGAGTGAGGGAGCCAAGAGCAATAATCAGTCCCAGAGGCTTGACACGAGTGGAGAGGGAACAGTGATAAAGGTTTCAAATGATGAGCTGACACTGAGGATGTGACGCTCAGCTCTCTGACTGTGTAGCTCTGGCATCCTGCCTAGAAGGAGAACACAAGGCCTCATAGGTCATGAGAGGAATCATGATTTACTGATTGGCATCACCTCTGAGAGCTGAACACAAATTTGAAGTTGGATCAAGAAGAACTTTATGGTCACATCTGTTCTGTGGACCAAACATTTCTTGTCTGGCTGAATAGTGGCTCTGAACAGTGAACAGCTCAGTCCATCAGTGTATGTCTGCAGACGTTAGTGTGGTCCTCTCAGTAAGTACAGCGTCTCCCTCTGCAACATGAGCATTATTCGGTCCTCTCAGATTGCTGTTGGGGATAATAAAATAATGTTATTAATGTTTAATTCTGCTCTCATTCTGTTCACTGGCTAATTCAGGTGAGCTGCTCTCAGTACCCCAAAGGAATAATCTGAATATTTCTGTTCTCTCTGACTCCTCTGGAGTTTATCAAACTGATGAAGTTTATTTCAGTGAGCAAAGATGAACAAACTCCATCTGAGCAAATCTGTTTATCATTTCAGAATTTTACTGTCCAAGCACTAACTTTTTATTCACTGGTTATGGGACTTTCATAGGTGATGTGTGAATGTGCACTAAGAAGTACATGACAGGGAAATTCAGTGTAATTTTTAATGCCAGGGTTCCCGCACTTCCTTAAAAACTCTTAAAATGTCTTAAATTAACATCTGGGTAAGCGCTTAAATTTACCGTAAATTTGCTGTAGGTATTGAATTTTCTGATGGTGCATTTACATAACACATAATTGAGAGATTTACTGCAATTTTGTACGTTATTTTGTTCATAACGTTCACTTCTTTGTTCTTGAAAGTTGTGAATGAAGTTGTAGAAAAAAAGTTGAAGTGTTATACCTTCAATTTAAATTGTTGTTGCAAGTGAACTTAAACAAGCATCACCAAGCAGAGGAAGTTCTAGTTGGGTCTTCTGGAGCTGAAGAAGGAGACACAGTTTGGATGTGAACATGAATAATATGAAATAATATTTGTTTTCTGTGGTCATTTTAGTTCTCATGGAGAAAACACTGTCTGAGCTGGTGTCCAGAGGAGATTAGAGCAGAACAAACAGGGTCTGAATGGTGATCATCCACTGTCTGTTCTGTGTGTTAGAACAATAGAAGAGGGATGAAATAAATAAATAGAGGAAGGGTATTTTCTATGAGCGTATGTCCCCAGCACACAAAGAGATTTATCTATTCAAAGCCAAGAGGAAAGTTCTTTTTAGAACATGTTATATGATATATAATATAATAATATATTATAACTTCCCATATGAGAAGAGATATCTGTCTCTGATGCTGAGGATGAGGCCTCTGGACTTCATTATATATCTAATGTTAATACACACAGAATGACAGATTTAAATAAGAATACATGGAAATTAGTATTTTTATTTTTTATAATCAGCATGATTACTCTGTGTGGTAGCAGCTTCAACATGTGGTTCTCTTGTGATATTTTACACACATCTGGTTCACGTATAATGACTATTATTATTATTATTATTATTATTATTATTAGTCTTATTTAAGAAGGACCATGCACAAAAACATTCACCTCAACATGAAATGAGATGATTTATCTGTTCAAAAGTCTAAATCATTTAATTCATAATTGAACTGGATTTATTTCTTAGTTTTATTGTAAATATTGTGTGATGAATCATCATTTTGTGTTTTTTTTTCCTTCCCATTTAAATCCCTCAAAGGTTTCAGATCATTTTCTGTTTTGCCAGCTGGGCACATTTTGTCCAAAAATATGCATAATTTATGTGTGAAAGAGAAGATTTTGATGAATGTTTTATCTTGGGAAAAGCACAGAGACTAATTTCAGTGATTTAAATCATTTTAATCACTGAGGCTGCTGGATCAAACTCTGATGCAGTCATCCATTAAAGAGAAGTGAAATCCCCACAGAAACTAAACCTGCTTCTGGTCATCCCTCACACAACATTCAGTGTTTCCTTTGCTGCTTGAACAACAGTTTAATGTCAGTGTCATCAGTGGATTTATAGAGCAGAGGGTGGAGGAACATGTGTCTGGTGTTCTGTCTTCATACTCCACATACAGTACTAATGTCAGTGGGTGAGATGTAGATAACCTAGAAGTCACTCATGTTGTGTTTGTTCATATGCATGTCTGCAGACTCAGATGCAGTAACCTGCAGGAAAGCACATGTTCAGTTTGAAGCTGTCAGTCAAAGCAGAGAGAGGATTTTAGAAAATGTGACATCACTGTTGCAGGTGTGTGATTTGTAATGTGTGTCTTCCTGTCATGTGACTAATAACTGTCCTGTATAAATGAGGATGTTGCTTTGCTGTGAGCAGACAGACAGCAGCTGGAATCTCCATTCACAGATGAGGAGGAGGAGGAAGGGGAGATGATTGATTGGCAGTTAAAGGAGAACAGTGGGATTTTCTCTGGACTGTTGCTTTCAGTGTTTAGCTGTCTGCTCCAACACATGAAGAAGAAGAGTCACTAGTGTGACGCTTCATTAATTTAACAACTGTAACATTACAAACACTGTCAGACTTTCATTGTGTGTGCAGGGGAAATAAATCTGTCAAATCAGTCTCAGAGCCGTTCCCTATGTAACAACAGGTCTTTAAAATGTAGAGACAGTCTGCGAGCCTGCCAAGCCAAGCAGCATTTATTAGTATTTACTGAAGGAACATCAGGGGAAATCCAGACGTTCCTGAAAGAGACGACTTTTAAAAACTCACCTCTACCACGTGATTAACATCAGCAGTAAAGTCTGAGTTTTACATGACATCTTACTTTCCTCCTTTACTCAGAAACAGAACAACTTAACAGCAGTTATGTTAAATCTGAAAAGACATTTATAGTTTGCAGCGCTGTGACTAAAGTGTTTGCTTTGTACTGTAAATCTGAACACACCTGCTGCTTTTTTAAAGTTGAGACTACATAGGTCATATTAAAGTTCTTAGCTGGTTTTACAGTATAATACAGAGGACTGTCTCATCATCATCTCTGGACACTGTCTCTTATGTATCAATGTGCACATTTAAAAAGATGTGTGTATTTATGGATATTATATATTTTTACCCAGAGGTGACAGAAGTCTGTTACTTGTTCCTGCTCATTTTCTGCAGTCTAACCCAGAATTATAATCCCACTGAGAGTTTCCTGAAGTGTCTGTGGAGAAGTTTTAGTCCAGTTTAGTCCAGGTTTTATTTCAGTCCTCTGTCACTGTGTTTAGCCAATGAATTCAGCCGCTGATCTCTGATCAGCTTCTCTTTATGCGACGACCACAGATCAGTGACGTTATAATTACTGGGGATTGTGGCTAATCAGATAAGTGTCCTAATGGAAAGGCTCACAGAGGCTGACCGCCCAGTTGCATGCTGGGTCCTCACTCTATTACTGTCACTTAGCTTAAATGAGCTTGTGAACAGAGAATCAGTAGTTGGTGGTGAACAGTGGGGCTGGATGCAGAGGCTTTTGTTTCAGTAGAGCAGTAACACAGAACAGAGAGCAGCTCTTTATTTCACAGAGCTGCACGGTTTGTTGGCATTAAGTAATACAGCGGTTTGTGTTCGTGATCAGAGCTGATTGATCGAGTGGAGCGCCGCTGTGGAGCCTCAAACAAGAAACCTTGTGAAAGCACTTTGGTAAATATCCAGCTGAGGAGGTGAAGAACATCAGGGCTGCTTATATCCTCCACTGGACTCACTATTGGTGAGCTAAATTTACATATTTGCATCTCAGTGTTTGTCATAAATTGCTGGGTCATCTCTAAATATATCTCAGAGTTTGACTGTATTATTTTAACATATCCCATCCATTAGGAAGTGTGTGTTCAACAGCACATGTGACAGCTTCAGAGTCTTTTTCATCACTCAGTAACAGTCTGAACCTCCCCTCTTTAACCTCTCCTGGCCTCATTTTCTCTTCTATGTTTCACTTCACAGTGTTAATGAAGATGAGGAAGACATTAATGAACTATTATCTCTACTGGACACCACATTCAATCATCTTCATGTGTTTGGCTGACTTGCTGTCAGTCTGGTGTGGACTTGGTGAGCAGTTCTCTGGTCTCCATCACAGTGTCTGAACACACCTCTGTTACACATCAAGGACCAGTGAACATGTGATTCACGCTGCGGCTCATTTGGTTTGTGCGTTTGTTTCTTTTGGTCATGCTTTCCCTCCAGCCCCATCACAGCTACTTCCTGTTGTAATCTGATGAGAATGAGGCATGAAACAGTTTATACACATTATATTGATGTAATTGTATTCTGTCTATTTTGATGGTCATACTTAGCAACATTTTGTTAAATATACACTATATATTAGTATGTTTTCTCTGATAAACAGTACATTATAACTTTATATGACAGAATTATATGCAGGTGCCTCTACCCAGCATGCCTTGCATGCTCTTCACTGCCTCTGATTTGTTACTGCTGAATGAGCATCCGCACATTTTAATAACTAAATGGCTAACAGCTCCCTAATGATCCATCTGTATTCGCTAACATAAGCTTCATCCAGTGATCACTCTGTTTTCATTCAGCACTTGAATCCTTTCATTATTCACAGGTGTCTAATATTAAGATATTATGTTCAGCTCACATATCTCACAATCAGTCCTGCATATCTTTGAAGTGTGACCTGCATGTGTTTACATCATTTTCTGCTATCATATTTGAAATGACTGTTTGCAGGTTGATAATAAGCCACAAACAGATTGAGCCTCACTTCCTGTCAGCTTGTTACAGCAGAACTGTCACAGTGAATCACAGATTTTAATGGAAAATTAAAGGGAGGATCTCAGAGATGTTTAGCTCTGCCTTTTGATTTGCATATTATTTCCAGAAGGATCTATTTCTTTTACATTTCCTTCCCGGCCTTTCCTTTGCTCCAGTCTTCAGTCAACACTGTCACATCTTTCACGGATCCCAGAAGAGTCAAATCTCTTGAATAAATCGGGTTTGTTGTGTGTTTGAGGAAGATGTGTCAGGGCTGGTTGGAGCTCCTGTCTGCTCCGTCACAATGATCCACTCCACTGAGCTGTCCTTTAATCCTCCTCTGATCCCACCTGCTCTACTTCCTGTCTGCTTCCTGTTCTCTGGATTCACACAGTAAATATGATGTTGATGTCAAAGACAGGATTACAGCCTTGTGTTCATGGAGCAGAGTGTGTAAATCTGTGGATGAGGCTAGATTATTGTTCTTAATCATTGTTGATCCAGCAGCAGTGTGCGTACGTCCTGAGCATGACACTGAATCAAAGCAAATCATTTTCCATCTGGATCCTGGTTGTTCCCTGAATCCACTGAGTGCTGCTTCTCTCAGCAGTTTCTCTGGTGACACTTTTCAAGTCAAACTTCCTGCAGAAAAGACAGAGACATGCTAACAAACGTGATCTCAGAGGAAACAGTTAATTCATCATTTGACTCAACATTTAAAGCTCTACTCACGATGAAGCTCATTATTTTTTATTTCCTCTGTTGTTCTGGTAAATAAGATGAGCTCTGAGCTCTACAGCCTTTGTTTGTCAAAAGGTAATGATGGATTATTGGATTATATTGAATATTTAAACTCTGATTAACACAATAGGTACTAATGAGAAGGCTTCAATATTACTGGAGAATGATTGTTCAAAACGGTGGATTTATTTTATACAATGAGAACTGATTGGATTCAGATTATATCATAACATTTCTACAGATGTGACAAATCTTTCTAAGGTTGTCTGCTGTGTTTTTTTTAGTGGAGTTTCATTGGTTCACAGTCATTGAAATAAATTCACAGGAACAAACTTTTTAACAAACACAGTTATCTCTTATCTCTCATGTTGAGTAGATGATATTCTGCAGAGTGACCTTTGACCTGAGAGAAACTTCCTGGAGCCATCAGAGGAAAGCTCAACTCCAACAGTTCGCTTTGTTTCCTCTGATGACTCATCACTGTTAATACTGGATATTGGAAAATACACTGAAACCTGGGCTCAGTGATTTGACCACTTTTTTTTCCCAGTATCATTGAAAGCACCTTGATTCTGTCCTGATTACAGATCAGCTCCACATGCAGGTGGTACCTGAACATGTCCATCACATCAGCCTTGATTCAGACCTCCCACTGAATCATCTCAGTCCTGATTGATAGCTGAATGAATAAGAAGTGAGTGTTTGGAGCAGGATGCTGGGAGCACAGCTACCTCTACCTCTCTGCTAGAGTTTAATACAGGGAGGAAGAAAGAGGAAATGATTGACAGCCTGCAGTGACTGAACATCTCCTCCAGCTGCACCAGGAGGACAGGCTGCTGTGGCTGCAGAGCACACATCAGAAACTGCAGAGAGACGAGGGAACAGACAAATGGTTCCCAGTAACACTTTGATACAAACGCTGAAGAAGAATCTGAAGAATCTTTAAAGGACAGCTTGTTGTTATATGACAAATCCACAGGAACTCCAGACAGTGTGTGAATGTGAAGAACTCAGTCAAACATGGAGGTTTAGTTTGTTTCTGCTGAGCAGAATAACCACAGCTGTAATTCCTCTGTTTTAACAAGAATCATAAACTGGTGTCATGAGCTTCAGGGCGTACTGTAGTTAATGAGAAGAGCAGAAATAAACAGCTTTGTTTCCTCTCACATCCTGTGCAGAAAAAAAACAATCAGAGCAGACGTCATGTAGGGAGAAGCAGATCAACAACAGCAGAGATAAAATGTGTTTCTGTCCATAAACAGAGAAATGACCTTTGTTCTTTTTGACACTGGAGCTCATAGATGTGCAATTTTTGACCTCAGCTGACTTTTCTATGAGTCTGATGAAGATGAGCACCATCAGCCAGACTGGCTGCAAAGTGAAGACAGAAAATATGTTCATATACATGTGCACTAACAGCTATTATATCAGGAGTTAAATATTATATTTGTGTGCATCATCTGAAACTAACATCTACAGTTGGCTTAGCCACGCTAAAACCAAATCAAATATCTTTGTGGTAAAGCTTCAGCTCATCCTGTGTGGGATATTTTAAAAAAGCACAGATAGGCTGAAGAAGATGCTCTGTTGTCTCCACCGCCATCCAGAGCAAGAAAGAGACAGACAGTGAGAGATCAGTCCTTCAGGGAAAATGATAAGTGGATCAGCAGCAGTGTGTTGATGCTGTTCTTCGTCAGTGAGTCAGCGGCTGCTTGTCTCGCTAAAAGCCTGACTGCCCTCCACATATTCACTCATGTATGAACACAAACACAACTGAGCAGCAGAAATCTGAGCTGGTCACCCTGTCTGTCCCTGAGGGGGAGTCCACACTCTGCAGAGGACGCTCATGATGGAGAGCACGGCATTGTGGGAAGAACCCTGGATTATAATTCAGTGAGGCTTCTTTTTATTAATCTCCTTCTTCCAGATGATTTTTTCCTCCTCCCACAGTGTTGAGCACCTGTACAAAAATACATCAAAATATGCAGAGTGATCAGGAATGATCTGATATGACTTTTCTGAGAGATTCAGCAAGCGTTTTTTTGAAAATCACTCATTTTTCCCCCGTAGAGAATAATGGGAAATCAAAGTGGAGAGAGCTCAAACACTCGTCTTCAGGTCCAGGCTGATTCCTCACTTTGCTGCAGAAACATGATTAAACATTTAAACACTTCAGGATTTTGGCCTGTATTGAACATTTTGACAGCTGCTGCAGTTTTCATGAAATCTTTTGGACATTATGTTCGTCCATCATTTCTCCACTAAAACTTTGGAGATCAAGAAGTCCCAGAATCTGTTCAACAGGGTCCAAAGCACACAGCTTGTTTTTTTTTTTATACTATCCAGGTGAAAATGCTCCAGTGTGTTCCTCCTCTTGTCAAACACCTTCAGTGCTCAGTTACATTTTTTTTGTCTGATAGACATCAGTTCAACAGGTCTGATTCTGGTTCTTTCCTTTGGAAAATTGTCTCAGCCTCTATTTTAAGCAGCAGGTAGCGTCAGACGTTGCCGTGGTAACCTCTAATTCTAATTCACACAGCTGATTATCGTCACTAATCAGACACACACAAAGTGAGTCAGGAGTTTGAAGAAGAGTTTACAGTGATGGTGCTTTCCTATTCTGTCACTTCACTGCATCAGGCTCATCATTAATGTGATTAATTCCACCTGTGTGCACCCTGCAATGACATGTCAAATACCCCCTCCTTCCCTACCGTCATTCTTACTCTTTCAAAGTAAAAGTCCCATAGAGTAAACTTAACAGTGTTACCTATTTAATATTTACAAGCAAATATTATTTTCTCTAAGCAGAGATTTGGAGGAACAAAAATTCAAACTCAAACTATGGAAGGTGAGTTGGGTTTTGGTGGAATTGATCCCAGATCAGTGAATAGATTGCGTATTGTGTGGTCCATAAGTCACACTGTGACATTTATGAGTTACCAATCAGTGCAGATAGATGTTCTCTGGTGTTTTCTGCCCCAGTGCTCCGTCTCTGCATCACACATTTAGCTTTCTGTCTCTATCACTATCATATTAGAGTGAATGGAGGCAGGGGATGTTTGAAAGCTCCCATAAGGGCTGTTTCTATCTCCCACTGCTGATGGAGCTCTGGCTATACTGGAGGAGACGGTATCTGTGCTCTTCTGCAGAGCAGTAGTGAGAGGGGTGAGCATGAGTGTGATGAACACAGCTGAGCAGAGGTTTATACACCAGAGCAGCTGTTTATTAAAGAAACGAACACTTTTTTTTTAAAATCTAGTCATCAGTTTAAGAGTGAAAATATGTGTTATCTTTCTCACTATAGACCCTGGAGATAAGAGGTTTTATCTTTTTTTCATTTTCATTGAACATAGCTGTGAGTGTTTAAAAAATGAAACTAATAAACATATTTTCTCCACACTGTTCGTGATGTGAATCAGTTAAACAGTGATTTGAGCTTTCAAATATTCATGTTAGAATGTGTAAAACTCCCAAATGACTGTCCTTCATTTCTGCTCCTCTTGTGTTTCTGTCTGAAGCCACTTCAGTCCCAGCAGTGACTCACTGATTCATGTCTTCTTGTTCGGAGGCTGAACTGGGCTGTGATGAAGAGGCGAGGAGGCCTTCTGACGACTGTTTGTCTGCTGCTTCACATGAATGTCAAGTGTCTTTACAATCTATTCAGGCCTTAATAAGCCCTCTCACATTCACTAAAACCTCTGAAAAGAACATTTTGTAGGACACACATTTACAAGATTCAATAACAATAATAATACATTTAATTTCAAGGCTCCTGTCTGGCCACTCAAGGACACCGTACAGAACAGTAAAAAATATACTCAAAAACTACACCCTATGTGTTAAAAATGGTAAAATCAGACTGAACAATGAATGTCAGGAGGAATTTCAAACAGGTGGGTTTTGAATCTGGATTTGAAATCCTACAAAATAAAATGCAAAAGCATCATTCAAACCTCAGAATTTATGGACATGCAGTCCAGTGAATGAGGCGTTCAGGTGCACTCTGGGAAAGTTTACTGGAAGCAGAAATAACCTTGTCTTATAGAAGACACCTGTTTGTGCCCTAGAGGTAAAAGGAAGTCATTTATCTTTTCCTTTTTGTTTTACTCCATTGAGAAGAGAGACACAGTGATTCCTGAGTGAACTAATGGAAGATTTCATAAAGGCTAAAAGCATTTTGCCATATAGATCAAACAGTAATGATGTTTGGATCAGTACCCAACATTTCGGTTATTCAGTACATGCAGTGAACCAGTACAGTACGTTCTCTCCTCCTTTTCTTCAGCACAATGTCATTCACTCTCTCAATTTTGTTTCCACCTTTTCTCAAAAGACGCCGAACGTCATCTTGGTTTTCACAGTGTTTCACTGCAGAGCTCCACTTTCATTTGTCCAGCTTCACTCACTCTTCTACTGCTCTTTACTCGCTCTACTGAAAAACAGTGAGACATGCAATACTGAGCAACCCTGCCCATCCCAGTCTCTACGAGGTCACTGTGACCTCTCTGCTCACAGAGGGTGACACCACATCACATTTCATCCCTACTTTTTACAGACATAGAAGTGATTAAGAGCAGCCAGAGGGGAGCTAATGTTAACTTTCTAAAGGGGAAAAAGAAAAAAAAGTTTATTTCCAGGAGGCATGATCGAGGATTTTTTATTTAATGAGTTCATAAAAATGTTGAAATTGTAAAGTTATATTTTAACTTAATTTTTATATATTTTTCATTTTTTCAAAGTATTCTTCACTAAATCCTCACATCCTGTGTTCAGTCCTCTGCGCTAGTCTCTGTTTCCTATAATGCCTCCCATACACCAGAGGACTTTGATAAAACTTTTAAAAGACTGTCATCTGACATCTTAAGACTTTGAAAAGAATTTTTAGTCACAGACAAAACTATGCAAAGACTGGGAAGCTTACAGGGTCACTAATTACAAGACTACAACTAGATTCTCTTGAGATTATTTCCCATCATGCACCTCTTGGAAATTTCCAACAACTACTTTTGAGCAGAGAGAAATGGAGCAGGAAGAGATGCAGCTTTTGGAAGTAGCTACCATTGTGTGTTGTTAAAAAAAATTCCAAAAAGAAGAGAAGATATCGGAGAATGTGGACACAGTCCTGGTTGAGAGTACTACTTCCTGTTTGGTGCTGAGAAAGCACACCCATTGGTTGTCTGTAATGGTGACGTCACATTTCCGATATGACAAGACTTAAGATTTATGATTAATATTGTTGTAACACCAAGACATGGAAAAGACAGGCTCAAATTACGCCCACCTTACATCAAATGACGGGGATCAACTTCAGCAAGACGGTAAAGATTTTATTCCGACTTTGGAATTTTGTGTGTGACTTAGCATGAAAACTCATCAGATGCTCTTCTCCTGTCTGTGGACAGAACATGAGGTGATGATGACATGATGTCTTTTATTGGACACTCCCCTCACCTCTCTGCCAGTTTGGAAATGTGATTGGCCTGAAAACACATAACCACCATAGGTGTGTCCAACTGGCTGATATATGAGTGGGTGGATGTGATTGGTTGGTTTTTTTAATTTTTTTTTTTTTCCTGCTCCACACCTGCTCTGTTTAAACTCATTTGTGATGAGTTGTATGATGTCTAATGAAGGACTGAAGCTGAAACAAGTTGGTCTGAGAATTACATTGTTCTGTAAGTAATAATAAATATTTGGAGGATTTTGTTCTGATGAGTGTTTGTGAAGATGAGACTGAGGGATAAAATAAGCAACATTTTTACCAGCTGCACTGGAAAATCAGAAGCTGCACAACGGTGAGATTTGTAATTTACTGCAAGTATTTTCCAACAGTAAGACAGAAAAACCGTTTGGCACAAACTGTATTTTGGAGAAACCACAGCAAACACAGTTGAATGTAGCAGTTCTGTTGCCTTTTGGTTCCAGCAGGAAAGTCCCAGGTGTAATTAATGACACTAACGATGGCAGGTTTGGTTGCCGTTCACCAGCTCCAGGGCTCTGTTAATGTGTTTGCTGCTCACTGGTGAAGCTTAACGAGACGCCAGGATGGAGCAGAACCATCATCATCATTATTATTATCTGAGCTTCTCCTGCTGTGAGCCAGTAAAAATGTCTCCTGTGAAAAGCATCTTGAGAGCTTTTGAACCAAAGCTTTTATTTAGCTGAACCTTGTAGAAATCCCAGCTTTGTGTCTTGTGATTGAAAGCAGCTCTGAGCAGCAGATAGTTAAATCCTGCTGTCTGCGTGCAGGTCAGGATGTTTGGAGGACGACAGTTCGGACACACTGGGCTGCTGGCTTTAAGTGGAGCGTGCTGTGCAAGCTGTCACTGCTTCAGAGGTCCAGAGTCCCAGTGGAGACTAGTTATCAGGGTCCTGGTTCTCAGCAGGGTCTCCACTCCTGTTCAGTACAGAACCTGTAGTAAAATGATGAGCAGCAGTGTTAGTTTGGGTTCAAGCATCATTTATCATTCCTCTTCCTTCACCTCTCGTTAGCCTGCTGTGGTGTCCACATCCCTATAGAGCTAACACTGGAAAGTTGGGTAGAAATAAGGCGAGAAAAAAAGCCTCTGAGTTATGAATCTTGTTTTCAAATAACAGTTAAACTGTGGGTTGTCTGGGTACAAATATAATTCCAGCCTGTGTCTGACAACAATAATGAGGCTTTGGCTGGTTTTCTGATGGACTAAATCAGTTGTTCTTCCTGTCAGTCACAGTACAGAGGACCCTGTCCGCCCTGAACGATGCCACTTATTTAAAAATAAACTGTTTCCAACCAACATCCATATTTGCTTGTGGATCCTGAAATACTGTTGACTGGATATTACTCATGAATTATTAATCAAATCCTTCCTCTCTGTTTAGAAATGTGAATCTGACAGAAAATCCGCCCTGTGCTATTTTAGATATTAGTCAATTTTCTCTCCAACCTGGAAATCAGAGCATGAAGACTTGAATTGAAGATGTCACCAGGTGATAAATATTCAGTCTTTGTCCAGGTGTGCAGGGCTTCCAGCTGTCAGTCAGGAAATGTGTCCATCATCATGGCTGCTGTCACAGTGTCTTTTTGTTCATGAGTCCCTGTCTACCGAGCAGCTCCACCATTTGTCCCCAGGTCTTTATACTCTGTCTGTGTGGACAGAACTGTGTAAAAATGTCTTGCCAGGAAATATAATGAGGTGAGGTTGTTCTTACCTGCAGTGACAGGATTGTAAATCCTAACATCAACTATTGTTCTTTCACATGATACCTGATGTGTGTTCAGTGTTGCTATGACGACAGTACTTGAGGTATTCTGTGGGAGATGAGCAGTGATGAAATGTTTGTTTAGGATGCAGTTTTTTTTTTAAGTGTGTTTTTGCTCTTGTCTTGTTCGTCTGCTCTGATGTCCACATCCTCAAACTGTTCACACTGTTCCTTTCAGCACAGATAAAAGCTCTTTGTTGTTCCAGGGAAACATTTTGTTTGTCTGTTCAGATTTTAATGGTGATGTTTGGAGAAGTTTATTGTTTCATGACACTGGAAAGTTTGAGTGTGTGACACGATAAAGCTCCCCGGACATTAGCATTGTAGTCTGACTGCTGATATGTGGCTGCTTGTTTTTTTTTTTTGTTTTTTGCATTGGTTTTAAATTCACTAGGGGCTGTAAATACATTTTCAATCCATTTCTGACTGTTTCTAGTGTCACATTTCTTCAGTCCAGCTTTAAATGGATGAGCCTGTTCAGTCTTGGTGCATATAAACTGTTAATGTTCCTGTAAAATTGTCTCCCCTGAAAAGGAAAAACATCATTTTTAACTTATAGAGAATCAATCCCTGTATGTGAGCAGCATCTGCTTCAGGCTTTTGATTCACTTTTCATTTAAGGAGATAATCTGTTTTCATTTCTCTATGAATGCTCTTCATCCCATTACTCCAGTCACAGGTAGCTGCTCCACCTCCTCTGTCTTCCTCTAACGAGGCAGGCTCGTAATTCATCATCACTGCTTTGCAGAGAAGCTTTATGAGAGTGAAGGAAATAAAGTGGAAAACACCCTCATTAGGCATAAATCAATTAGTCTCCATAAACAACAGATATCACACCCATTCAAATATCACAGTCATCCATATTAAGAAGCCATTTACTTCTATACTGTTGGACAAAGTCAATAAAATGTCTCAGATACCTTCATGGAGAAGGTTTGACAGTGATAAGGGAGTTGTTGGATACTTGACGAATCATCAGCTGACAGTCATATGAGATGTTCCTCAGTTTTCCTGAGTGTGTGCAGACTCTGATTAACATTTGTGGACATTCTGAATATCTCTAATTTAATTTAACCAAACCTTTCTGGCTGTTATTTCTTGTAGCAGTCTGTCTCTGGCTTAGTGTCACCATACAAAGACTGTGAAGGTGTTTGGAGGTGAGGAGCCACAGTGAAAGTTACTTTAATGTTTTGGGTCGTTCGTCCCAAGGTTCAGGATAATGTGTCGTTTTTCTAATTCCACTAAGAGCAGGTTTAAAATGTGAACTGAATGAAATGTTCAGCTTCATTTAGAAAAAACGTCTTAGTTTTCAGTGATTCAGCCTCAGAAAATGTACTTTCTGTGATTATTAAATACTATAAGGTTAAATATCAGAATGAAACATCTTTTTTTTAGATTTATCTTCTTCTGTTTGAGCCCAGTACGAATAAAGTAAGCAGAGGTTCAATCTGAATGTCACAGTTTAATCAAATGTTCATTTATTAGATAAAGTATTTCTTTGAAGATATTTTAACTCCCACTGACAGACCTGTATATCAACATTTCTGTATTCAGTGGTGAGCAGATCATCCTCCATGTGGCTAAAATGTGGTAATTAATGAGGAGAGGGACTGTCTGTGGTTCCTTTAGGGCAGCTGAAGCTCTTAGTCTGTCAGTTTTCTTTCACATCCTCGGCCATCTCTCCTGTCTAGTTGCTCTCCTCTGACTGGATCTCCCCACTGAGGCGGCACAGTTTGAAGGTGTTTGCTTCTTCTGGGGATAGATGGGCTGCAGGCAGCAGGTCCATCAGTTTACTCTGCAGGCTCACATCATGATGGGGAGTTTTGTGTCTGCTGTTTTCCAGATCACTGAGACATTGTGGTCAATCCTTCCTTACATGAGTGACTTGTAGCTGCAGCTGAATACAGATGAAACATTTTACACTCAGTCTCCTCTCTTTTCTCTCTTCTAGGTAAGACGACCAACTTCCTGTCTGTTTAGCATGTGTACTCATGTCATGTCAGCGGGATGACAAAGACACAACTGGCTGCTTTATCCTGGTCTTCAGAAGTGACAGTAAGAACAGCTCTGCTGTTTGAATTGTGCCATAAGTTGCAGCTTCAGTCTGTTACATGCTGGTGAACAGTCTACAGGTGGTCTACCTGCTGTGTCTTTAGTCTGAGCTGTCGTTCGTCTTGGTTGGTTTCCTGCTCTGCTGTCTTTTCTTGTCTCTTCAGTCTCTGTTGCTGCTTCTCAGCAGAGGAACAGGCTCAGTCTGGCTTCCCTCTACAGGTGGATGGTCACATGGACACACCTGCTGATGGTGTTAGTGGCTGTGAGGCAACAGTCTGTTCCATATGTGCTGCTGCTGATGTGTTTACACATTAGACTACTAATACTATGGACAAAAAGTATCCATCATTGTTTCTGTTATTCTTCCAGGAAGATGAGGGGATTATTATTCAGTTCACAGCCACACTTTGCTCCAGCAGCGCTGCATTGATTGAAGCTTCTGTGGTTAAAATCTCTCAGGATTCCTCTAAATATTGAATCCATGCATGCTGGGAGCTTCTGCTGTGGGTTACAAAAGACAACACATCCATCCCTCTATGTTTCTCTCCAAAGACATTCATACTAAAGAAATAATGCCAGATGTTACAAATAATTTATAAGTAATACAGTAGAGATAATGTGAATAAGGTTGTTATGATGCCATCATAGACAGATGCAGACAGGTTTTTATATTCTTCCACACACAAACATGTTGCACGACTACATTCCTTCTCTTGGTTCCAACTCTTGGTTGGAGTCTGGAAATGCTGACTCATGCTCTGGAGCCAGGCACCAATCATTAGTCATCATTAACAGCTGCTGGCAGGAAACCTGATGTGTTCATTTCTTGACTCCTCGTCTTGAGAAACATCAGTCAGTGTGTGCAGAGAGATGGACTCAGCCTGCAGGTTTAGTAAACCTCTGATAGATGCTGTGTCACCAGCAGTCTATTTAAAATGGATTCATCCAGTTGCTGCTTTGCACTGACTAATCTAGTAGAGCTAACCACAGTTAAACATTAACTGTGTGTTGTGATGAAGCAGCAGTGTTTTTTCTTTCTAAAGTTTTTAATTACTTACATTTCTCTTTTCTCTGCTCTCTTGTGTCATCAGTAAACACTGTTGGCTCTTGAAGCAACAGGGATTATTATCTGTCCACTTTGCAGTAAAGTATTTCATACGTCAGTTTTTTATTATTGTATTTGTCTCCCTCTCTGCTCATCCTCCTGTATTTTTTTCTTTAGTTTCCCTCCATGCAGTGTGGATTAGAGTCTCTGGAGTTTACAGTCACATACCTGTGTGTTGTTGACCCTATTGACTGTAGTGTGTTATAGTGTAGATGATTGAAATGCTGCAGTTGAGTGTGCTGAGTGTGTGCGTCAGCGTCTTCACACTTGTTCTAGCTGCAGCTCTATTCTGTGTGATTGATGGAGTAATTAGTCCATGAAATGGTCCAACATCACATCCTCCCCTGGTCTTTATGTCAGCCTCTTCAGAGGAACAGACCTTTTTATGAGCGTTGTTCTGCAGCTCCACACTGTTTGATTCAGCCAACGCAGTCACAGAACTTCATGAATGTAGAGATGAGTTTACTGCTGATATATCTGGGAGGTTAATGTGAAGGTAAGATATCCTGCATGGAGGACATGTTCACTGCTTGAATATAAAATATAAAAATATTTATGCTGTTAATTTACTGTAACTTTGTGTTCACAACCTGTCTGGATGATATTATGACTAATTCTGCTTCTTAGTTCTTCTGAGAGGAGACATATGGCTCCCATGTGTAGATGAGGAAGTTTGATTACTTTTAGTGAATCGTTTTTATAATGTGTGACAGTTAAATATGACAAAGAGCATGTGGAATGTATTTGATAAGAATAATTGATGATTGTGATGCCACATTACCAGGAATAATGTGTTTGAACAGCAGCTCATCCTGTGTTTGTTTTCTTTCTGTCAGGACACTTTCTTTGTCTTTATGCAGTTGGACTGTTTCTATATGCTGCGGATCTATATTGATATGTTGCATGTTAACATGTTCTGGATTATAAATGGAGAAGAAGGAGAGAGAAAGATGCTTTGAGAAATAAATGTCACAAGTAGTGAGCATGCTGAGGACAAAGAGAAGAAGGCCTAACTCCACCTGACAGAGATTTATCTCTACACCTCAGAGGTTCAAATCATTATTGATTTTCTTCAGTCCTTTTTCCCCCCAAAGAAAGAATTCCCACACTACATCATTTCCTAAAGTACATGACACATGGATGATGTGAGCAGATACCTCCATGGAGGACATGATGGATCCTCTGCTGAATGCTCCTGGTTGGATGCTCTTTGCGGTCCAACACACCCTCTCCCCTCTGAAAACACATCCATCCATCCTTACAATAAGCACGTTGAGTCGTTCAAGTGCTTCCTGTCTAGTAAATAGTTTAAATAACCTGAATGAAAATGAAATGTGGGTCTTTCATCCTCTGCTTGTTGCCTCTCCTACAGTCTGAGCTCAGTCACACGTTGGGAGGAGATGAGCAACAGGGTGGAAGTTTCCAGTAAATCTGCTGGATTAAGGAAAGGTGTTGGTGTTTGGTAAAATGTTTCTGCTGCTGTTCCTCTGAGATTAAGCCTCTTAGTTTGTGCAGCCTTTTGATTATTTCACTGATCACTGGTTGTTGCTGCCACACATAGGTGTAATACTGTTACTGTGATGAAGTAAAATAAACACACCAAGATAATTAGTACTGAATACAGAATGATAATGTCTTATGTGCACAGTTAAATTTATTAGATAAACCTCAGCTCACAAACAAATCCTGTATAAAATGGATCCATATTTCCTCTCAGTGCATCATTTTCACTATATTTTAATCTTTTAAAGCCTTCCAGTCAGATTGTGACACAGAGCTTTTTTTTGCTCTTAAATGTCAACCCTTTAAGCCTTTAGAGAAAGTTAGGAATATCAGCACTGAGCTGCATAACAACATTAATTTCTCAGGTTTCTGTGGACAAGTGAAGTGTCATCACATGTGACAAATCCAGTGTGACTCCTGCTGCAGGCTGGGAGGCAGATAAGAAGCAATCCAACAGTCTGGTAGCTGTAAACCTGTAAAAAAAAAAAAAAAAAGAGGAGAAAGAGTCCTATGAAATGTCAGTAGAGAAAGAGAGAGAGAGCAGGAGCACCGCTGCAGGACATCAACTCCATTTAGCAAAGGCCAGCATGTGTCCTGTACAGACTGTAGACTGTGATGTGTTGAGTGTGAATCAGTAATGAGATGAGCAAACAAAACCCTCTTTATCTGTTGGTATAATAATCACTATGATGCCAAGGAAAGGAAACTCATTCTTTGTATTGAGTTTACATTGTGGAAAATACAATAAGTGATACTGTATGTCACAACAACAACATTTATGAACTGCACAAAGACTCAGAGCTTTGCAGATATTTTCTATTCATTCTGTTTATGTTTTTATCCAGAGGAGAGCAGCAGGGTGGTGGAAAAGAGATGATTTCAGGAAGAGAAGTGGGGGAAATGATTGCTTCTTTGAACGTCATGATTCCTTCCTCAGAGTGGAGCTGTTGCGTTGGAGAAATGAGATGTTGAGCAGGTTGAACAGCTGCCTCTCTGCTGTCACTTCTGAGCTGGAACAGGTCACACATATCTGCTGGAGAAAGCTCTGTAGTGGCTTAGACTGTGTGATGGAGCAGCTTGGTCTGGTGGACAGCGGCTGTTCATGGAAATTATGATCAGACTGTAATAATCAGTTGTTGTGATCGTGTCAGGTTTGCTTCGTCTCCACATCACAGCAAGCTGCGCTCTGAATGCTGCTTCTCTCAGTCCACACTGAACACCTACAGTCAGTTTGTCACTCTGACAGTTGAAAGACTCCTTCTGGCAGCAGCTCAATGCCAAATATTTCTAGTGACATTTGTAGGCAATATGTTCCTTGTTCCTGCCGTCATGATCTGCTCATAATAAGACAAAGACCAGATTAAACCTACTAACTGCATCTTATTCTGATGACACACTGTATCACAGCTCTACTGGAACTGATCTCAGATCAGGTTGTTGAGGGGCACTCAGGTTTGGGGATAAGTGCTTTTATCAAATATGAGGAGCTTCACCCGTTATGTTGCATTATATACAGAATACTCCATATTCATAGTCTCACTGTCTCTTTCCTCTATGCTAAAGTAAAGATGTATTTCATGAACATCTTTCCCGGCACAGTTGTGGTGGTTGGAGTCGCCACATTCCATTGACCTTTGACCTCTTTAGAAACTTTTGGAGCTAAAGTATCCTGAACAAACTGACTTCATTTATTCTGAGCTGCTCAGGCTGCTGCTCTTTTAGATTAACTGCTACAGGCAGCTCTACTATGGCTCTGATTTATCTGCTGAATAAAGCTCACAGCTGGAGACAGTGGGAGAACAATACAGCTTGATAATCCATGGCACTTATTTGTATGATAATTCACCAAAAAAACCCACATCACACATATTTAGGATTTAGTTGAATGGAAATGAGATTTGCTCTGTGACTCTGTATGAAGGTGTGTGTGCGCTTGATCTAAATTCACATTTTCCTGATATGGAGGATCTTCAGGTGTGTGATGCAAAGGGCTCTTTCTGCCTGCTGTGTGAGCTGCCTGATAAACTCTCCACTTGTTAACAGAAGTGATTCAGTCCCTCTGACACTAAACAGCTGTGAGCTTCAGTGAGACATGGAGGGGAGGCAGCAGATGAAAGACTGCTGCTTTGCTCCAGAGTCACATGTCAACGTCAGGCTGAGTGTTTGAGCAGCAGCAGCAGTGTTGACTTGAAGGCTTGTGATGTAGACCTGGAGCTGCTAGACTGGTTCTGTAGTGGGACATGTTGAGAGTGGTCTAAGAGGCCAGAAGCTGCCTTATTAAATCTGGAGCGTTGAGGTCACCAGCTGCATCCTTAATCAAATATTTGCATCCAACTGGAGACATTTCCTTTTGTTACATAACAATCAGACATAAAATTACAGAACTGTAGCTCTGGACTGTCATTGTGATCTAAAAAACTCTATCATCATCTTCACTGAAGAGCCTCAAACAAGAGCAGCGTTTCCTTTTCTAAATATTAATCAGATTCAGCCGAACAGATACTCTGTTCTCTCTCTCTCTAACTACCTGACTGTATTTCCCTCCTCAGTCAGATGATAAGTTTGGAGGAAGAAAAGAACTGAATGGAAGGAAGATGACATCCATAAAAGATCAGGAAGGTGTTGGATTTGAGCAGAAGTCTGGAGACAAAGTGGTCGTGGCCTGAATAAACAGTGTTGTGGCAACTGTGGTTTAAGAGCTGATAAAGATGATCGGCAGGGGGAAAGATTAGACAGGAAACAAAATATGAACACAGATAAAAGGAAACGTGAACAAAGGCAATAAAGAACTCAAAGATAGAATAAAAGATTACAATGATTGGAGGATTTCATGCAGAGAAAATAATATTTTTAACCTCATGTAGCTTCAATAATCTGGGTCAGCACTCTCGGTCTCTGCTGGATTAAATGGATTTAGAGCTGCTTTAAATGAAGGGAGGATGAGCCATCCAGACTGGATCAGATCATATTATCATAATAATAACAAGATTAAACTTTGACAACAGGCCAAACTCCTGTTCATGATCTCATAACTCTGCTGGTAATTTGAGGCTTTCATTTCCACACCTGGTGGAATAATCAAAGACATCATGAAATGTTCTTTGTTGTCACCACAGAAGAAGGCAGCAGTGATTGAGGTATTTCCTGAGAGGAGAGGAGACGGTCAGCAGTCAGACCACATCAGCATCTTGTTCTTATCCTGCTTTACCGTCTTTCATTTGCTTCATAATTTTTAAGGACTGTTTTTTCCACATTATTCAGTGTCAATTATTCCAACCCTGTCTGGCCTCTCAGAGGTGATGGTGCCATCCATTACTCTGATCTAGTTTAAGTTTAAGCTCTTTTAAATCAAAAGGCAGGTTAACTCCTGTGAGCTGTTCCAGCACTGATCAGATGAACGTTATGTTAGAGCATCATTTAATGCAACGGAGTCTCATGAAACGGTTCCTATGATCCATCCAGCCATCCATTATCTGCCGCTTATGCTCACATAGGCTCGCGGGGTGGGTACACCCTGGACAAGTGTCCAGTTCATCACAGGACACATAGAGACAAACAACCACTCACACTCACATTCACACTTACAGTCAATTTAAATTAACCAATTAACCTAATCCCCATGCATGTTTTTGGATGGTGGGAGGAAGCCGGAGTACCAGAGAGAACCCACACAGACATGAGGAGAACATACAAACTCCACACAGAAAGGCCCCGGGCCGGGAATCGAACCTGGTACCTTCTTGCTATTCACAGATTTTCGTGCATATCTCACGAATGAGCGATCAGCTCATGTGTGAGCCCCGAAGCGAGAGCTTTAAAAATGCCGGACATTGCTTTCACTGTCAGCAGAAACTGTAACATTACAATAAAGCTCACGCATAGAAATACGCTCTGACAACAGTTCCAGTGATGGTTAGGGTTAAGGATAGGGTCACACGGTTAGGCTTCAATAATAATAATAATAATAAAATAAAATGCATATTTCCTGCTAGAAATGTTATTAAAATGCACCTGAACTCAAGGAATGTCTGCCATGTTTTCACAGACGGAGCAGCCTGCACTGAACGTCACGTGATCACAACTCTGCCTCCGAATTACACGGGTTATATACAATTATAGTGCTGTAATTTTCATAGTAATTTGTATGAATATTTCATGAGACCAGCCTGTTTAATGTGTGGTCATGTTAGACTGAAGCTTCGCTGTAGTTCAGTCCTTGTGTGGTCTGAGGTTTCCTCTAAATCCATATCATATCATAGAGAGAAGCCGCTCACTGAAGTCTCATTACCTTTTAATATTCACCATGAAATATTCACAATGACAAGGTGGGGAGGATCTCAAGGAAGAACTGTTGGAAAAATAATCACTGTGCTTAATCAAGATGGCAAAAATATAATCAGTGTTTTTTTTTTGTGATTGTGGCTGATCAGAGGTAAAGATGAGCTGGACCGCAGAATAACAGCTCAAACATCCTCTGCTCATGTCTGCTGATCTGATCTGATGAGTCCACACTGGTCCCACTCTGCTGCTGTGAGCAATGGTCTTCATCAGGGATCTGTGACCCTCTGTGTGTGAAATTAAACACAAATCTAGTTTGTCAACATGTGTGAGTCCACCACCAGCAGCAGCCTCCTCCTCCACAGCTGAACAGAAATGTGTCGCTCCACTGAGACATCAGAGCATCAGTTAGATTTCCTGGTTGTCCAGATCTCAAGGTGACCGACACACAGAGTGTTTGAGTCCACTCAGCTTTGTGTGTGTGTGTGTGTGTGTGCTCTCTGCTGATTCAAAGTGGAGAAAAATGAACTCTGAATATTAAATTAGAGATGAGTCATGTTGGATTCTTGAGGATTGTAGAGAGGTCCACCTTTTTATCGGTGTCTGTCAAAGCAAAGTCACACACTGGAAAACAAAATATTATATCATGAAATTATATTAAAGGCTGTTCTTCCTGCACATAAACCAGACTTCCCCAAATCAGTCATTCTTTCTGCACTCAGTCTTTTAAATTTTTCACAAGGGTTCATTTTAAATCCCTTGACGCATGTGTGCATCTATGTTAATAAAGCTGATCAGATGAAAGTCAGACTAAAATAAATGATTGCAGAACAAAATCAGTGATCACATCTAAGCTGTTATTTCCTTTGGAGAACAATAAAAACAGTGATGCATTATGGGGTCCAGAAAAACCTCATAATGATTGAAAATATATAGATGTTGAGAGGCTGTGTCGATGTCAAACTGTTGAAGCGTGAAATTCCTATCTGAAGCGTTCAAATGTCCTGTTTGTTAAATTTCAGTGTTTATTAATGTTTCGACTTCTGATAGGTGATGTTAAGCAGCATCCATCAGCCTGTCACTTTATATTCATGTCACTTGTAAACTACATGAATGAAACGTGATCATTGTTTTCAGAGGTCATAATTTACTCTTTGTTTTTTAGTTTTTGTCCACTTCTTCCTCTCATATCTGCTTTGTTCTACTTCAGCTGGATCATGTTGTCATTAATCAGAACAAAAGTAAAAACCTTACTAAATGATGAAAATAAATGTAATATAAAATAATCACCTGTTTAGTTCAACAATCTGATGACTAGAAGTTTCACTGTCATCAGGGCCTCAGAGAAAACCTCATCAGAGCTCCATGCACATGATCTATTTTCCTCTGTGTGAATATTTCAAACTTGGCTAGAAGTTCAACGTTTTTGCAGCTGAAACTAGATTTCCATCAGACTACAGAGCTCTGCTCACACTTGGCAGGAGACATAAAACTTCTCAGTCTGAATATTTGACACCAGAGCTACATGGAGACATACCAGGAATAAATTCACTAACATGTACAAAGTGTTACTGTAAAACACACCCAGGTTGGTGACTCTAAGATGCTTTAATTAGTGCTTTAATATGAAATGAGTTTGTGACTAATAACTTTGTTTCTCTGCTTCATTTCTTTTTTTTAAAAGATGGAGTCAGTGAGATCAAGGAAGAGACATTTCTGTTTCTGGTGGATGATAAAGCCACAGGTTGAAGGAGATCAGTGGACTTTAATAAATCTTAATATTTCTATGGATTCAAACATGATGTAATCCAGGATTTTATCTCTTTAGTCTGCGCAGAGTGGAGCACAGCTCTTTTTATCCTGCATTCACACCTGTCTGGTCCTATTAGATCACTGATCAACACTGTAGCCCAGCAGGAGCTGAGCTGATGGTTCATCATGGACAAAATGAACACTGAATTACCTGATAATAGAAGTTAGATTGGCTTTCACCTCTGTTAAAGGAGCTTTCAGGCTCTGCGGTGTCTTCCAATGTCTTTACATTTTGGACATCATTTAGTCATGTTTTTCTCTAAATTGTGTTCACATAGGATAGAATTATGAGTGTAGTTGCTTTAATGCATCTCTGAGTGATGGTTTTTGTTTCCTCTCAGTACAGTAGTTCATCCTGAGCTCATCTTCTCTTAGTAAAAAATAACAGACATGTTCTTCAATAAAATGTAGTAATTAGCCAGTTTTTCAGAACATGCAGTAGAGTCTGTAGAAAGCAATGAGATGCTCCAACAGCAGTTTCACAACAGATATATCACTTCCCGAAGGCTACGTTCTGAATCATGAAATTGTGCATTATTCACAATTTTTTTTTTGTTCTCATTTTGTCCTCTGTAGGCAGACAGGAGACATCCTATCTTTTGATGATAGAGGCTTTTCCTGGCTGATACATATTTCGCCTCAGGAGTCTCCTTGAGTCTTTTTGAACAGCACTAGACTGGCTGCAGACTTCTCATGTGACTCCTTTAGTTTAGTTTTAACAGCAGAAAAGCACAGCTGGAGCTAATTTGGCTCAGGTCTGAAGTCAGGACTCAGGACCTGACTCATCCTCAGACATGTTATTTATCACATCTTTTCTTTTCCTGCTATGATGGTGAACGTCTCTGCTGTAAAAACAAGATTCATTCACTTTGAAACAACAGGAAGAGAATGATTGGTCAGTCAACTCTGGCTCCACTGTTTGTCATCTGGTCGCTTTACTGTTTTTAATTTTAAACAACCTGTTGACTTTAATACTCTTCAGTATTTTCCTTTTCACTTAATTTAATCCATGTAGTCATCAAGCAGCAGAAGGAGGAACGCCTTCACTCCATCTCCAGTCTCATTATAACAGGAATGTGTTGTGCATGAATGAAAGCCTTGGTTCTCCACAGAGTTATGGGTCTTCTCAGTAGTAGATCAATGCATGTGCTCTGGTGCTGCACTGTCTCTGTCCTTGGTGCTGATTCATATCCAGAAGAAGACTGTCCACAGAGCAGATCAGTCAATGAGGGGACATCTCAATACAACACTAGCAGAGACCTTTGTGAATGTTTGAGCTCCAATAATCTGTCACTCCTCAGCTTTAACCAAGCGTTGTGATGCAAATAGTCTCTTTTTGTAGTTTCTGCAGTCACACATTATTCAACAATCCACACAGTGTTTCCTCCCTTCACAGTCCACCATCCACTCTCCTGTTCAACATCACTGTTCATGGTTAGACTTCATGTCTTTTCTTCTGGTGTCAGTCACAGTTCATCTTCACACTAGCCAGTCTTAAAGAAAAGCTCAGCAGGAGCTGTCTGACCGCTTCCTGTTAGTAACTCTTCCAGAATAAAGTCACAGCTGTGTTAATTGTCCATCAAGTTTCTTCAGGGAAGATGAGCGTAGAGTCTCCAGAGGGAGACAAACTGATCCAGAGTGAAGTTAGACGTGGAAATCAAAGTTCCTGATTCTGATCTTTGCTGACTGTTCTGCTTAACTTTTTTTCTGTAGTTTCATTGCTTCTCCCTGTTCTTACATCTCTATCTCCAAAACTTTATGATCCATACTTTCACAGGCAAATACAGACAAAATTCTCCAGCAATCCAACCCACCATGAGGTTAAGAAGTTCTCCTCAAATAATCCCACAGTTTTAAATCTGCACAGCTCACTGGAGGTTTTCTCTCTGACAGCTGAAGCTCAGTTTGACGACAGAAACTCTGTGGGCTGTAAATTAATTATGAATTAAAACCAGAAGCCACCTCCAGTTCTGAGTAGTGAAGCTGAAGTTGAAGAGCCTTAAACCTGCATTTTCTTTTGCTAATAGCCAGCAGGGGGTGACTGAAATAAGAAGTCTTATTCTCGAGAAGTCCATGAAAAAAATGACCCCACTTCTGACTAGATTATCAACTCAGTAAATATGGGTCAATAGTGGCAATCTGTAGTTTCAGCAAGATGTTCATTTAGTAAATTATGGTTCCATTTGGAGTGAAATGGACATAAAGCAGGAGATAATTTAGGGAGTGGCTCCACAGACTGGACGGGTTGGTCAGTCTGGGAATTGTCAGTGTCTTTCTCTTCTGGCTCTTTTTTCAGTGTGTTTTCAGTTCATCAAAGTTAACTGGAACATTTCTGTCACCTAAAAACGTCTTATTCAGTGGTCGGCTGTCCTTACCTTCACACTCTCATGGCACTTCTGGCTGTTAATGACCTCAAGGCTTGAACAACACTCCTCAAACTGATGGCTGATGTCACAGTGACTATGTCCACTTCCTGTGTCCACTCTATGATTAAGGCACCTGAAGCTCAGAGGCTTTGAATCTTGTGTTCAGCCGAAGAGACGAGTGAACTGGACCGTGTGATGTGATGGATTGTCTGTTTTCTGATTCTCTAGTGACTACCATGAAATATGGTGGGATTGTTAACGACTATAGACTGAAGTGAATGGCAGATATATGTTTTAGTGTCATGTCTGATTGCGGTGTTGATAAAACCTCAGTGTTGACCTTCATGTTTCTCTCCTCATGTGTTAAAGCTGTGATCGGCCCACAACACAACAGCTCTCTGTTTGTCTGCATATTAATTTGTTTGTTTCGCTGAGCAAAGATTCAGTGAATATGACAGAGTGAAGAGCAAGTATGTGATGGTGTTACAGTGTGTTACACTGGATAACATCCAGTATAACAGCATGCAGTGTGTGTGTTTCACAGCAGTACTCATTTACATTGCTTAGTGCAATTTCTCTGACTGAGGCGGCAAACTTTATTTTTCATCATATTTGTTTTCTGATTCCTCTGAAGCGTTGTGTTGCTGCTGGCACATTATAATGAAAACACAACCCCCACATCTGAGGTGTGAAACAAGAGGGAGTGAACTTTCCCACACAGCCTACCTGTGCCATAAGGTCTCCCACAGAGGGAAACTGAGGGGAAAACAAATGATCATGAACACAGAATATAATGGAAACTACATCAGCAGCACAGGCTGCTGTTTTTAAATGTAAACTAGTGACAAAGTGTTTCATGACAGATGCTTTAGAGTCATTTCCTCTTCTCCACTCAGAGTAAACATTAATTCCTGCCTCATCCACACTGAGCTGGTGTCTTCTGTCATCATCAGCTTCTCTGCTAATGAGCTGCTGCTTCATTGGCAGCAGCACTGAGGACAATTAAGTTAGAGCTGATTGGTCAACGTCAAGTCTGGTGTCACGACTACAAGATCAGAACGACATGGACAACAGGATGTTGTTTATAGCTGGAGACACTGAGAAAATAACACAGCTCATAGAAATGGTGTTCAATAGTGCTTGAATTCAAGCATTTTTTTATTTGAATTAAGCAACGAAAATCTACTAATGGACCAAGTGAAAATGTCTCGATAAGATTTCTTGAAACAAGACATAATTTCCCAGAAACAAGGCCCTCCATCTCAGTGTAAATTTTGTTCTAAGTGATATTGTCTGAAATTAAGTTCACAGACATAATTTAACTGGAAATAAGACAAATATTCTTGTCAAGATTTTGATTTTTTTTGCAGTGTAGAGAGGAGTGATGTTTGTTTCCATGTCTTCTCTCCTGTCAGCAGGAAGTGATGATGCTCTCCACACTGTCAGTAGATCAGCTCTAAAAGGTACTGAGTGTGTGTGTGTGTGGTGTGTGTGTGTTTGGTAATTAAGCATCTCAGCTGGACTCAATGATGAAATCCCTTTAATGATTGGTTCCTTTAAATTTTAAAACTCGTCTGTTTAGGTCAGTTCAGTCCAGCTGAGAGCAGACAAGAGGAGGAAATATCACTGTTTGTCTTTTGTTTTCTTTTTAATCATTTTCTCTATTCATTCATACATGTCATGACTGTGAGGGTGTGTTCAAAAATAATCATTAAAATGTGACGGCTCATGTTTGCATGGTGTAATTGTTCAGAGCTCTGCAGTCGATAGTGAGATGAGGCTCCTTCATGTTGCTCTGCTGCTCCCCAAGCTGACTGAAGCTTGTAGTCTGGTGTTTCACTGTTCATCAGGGCAGCATGGATGCCCTTTCCAAGACGACTCGTCCAATTAATTAGGACAAATTAAACTTTTGTAGTTTTAATGAGTGATTTGTTTACTTGTTGAGAGACACAGAGACAGGAAGACAGTGAGGGGTGAGCTCTGCTTTCACTGGATCCTTAATCTCATCACATCTCCCTTAATGAATCGCACAGTCCCAAAGCACTAATGAGATGTTTGGAAGGCTGTGTTGGACAGTTTAGATGTGGTCGACCCCTCGGCTGTTATAAAGAAAATGAGACCCTTTCTGACACTTCCACTTTAATGAACAGAAGTATGGATCTGCTCCACTTGTCTCAGCTAATAATCCAGCAGCACAGTTATTTACAGAATGACTTCTGTCACATCAATGTGAGTGTTTCAAACACTGGCACTCGTGTGGCTTCACGCTGGCGTTCACGCATCAACATGGTGAATATTTGAGCAGAGATGTTAAACCACCTTCATGGTCAACTGGAACAAAGCTGCTCTTTTCATGAAGGTGCATTCAGGTGCTGGTGTTTTTGTGGGAGTTTTTCCAGACTCGTCTTCTGTTACCTTCCACTTTATGAGAGGACATGTTACCTTTGAGACATGTCGTAGTCTCCATTCTGCTTTGAAGCTCTGATCCTGGTGATTGATGTCCTGTGTGGGAATGCAGGGGAATAATTAAAGTGTGGTCATACACAGTGACGCTCTCTTTCACCTCATCTAAACATGTTCTATCATATTTAATATATCTAACACACCTTTTGGCACCGAAAGATTCAAAAGGCTGATGTGTTATTATTCTGTGAGGACATTACACATGTAGAATGGACAGACACTTTAATATAAGAAGTGTCTTTGCTTTGTCGAGCTCAACATGATCAGTTTTTCTTGTGATTGTGTGGAGAGGAGTGAAGTGTCTAGAAGCTGCAGTGTGTGGAGGTGTTTCACTGTCGGGGACAGTTGTTAGAGAATCCTCCAGTTTAACATATCAGCCTCATTCTCATATAGATACAAATCATGTTGCGTTAAAGCTGATCAGTGTCACACCATGAAACAAATATCAGAGTGAGATATTCCTCATCATCAAGTGTCATCACACACACACTCAATTATGTCATTACAGAATCATTCAATGTGTCTACTGACACCAGGAGATTAAGAGGAGTCACTCAATAATCAATCATCTAATCAAAGGGCTTAAAGGCCGATCAGCCGACTGCATGCCGCGCTACGAATTCATTAGCACAAATGAACTTATGGGATGTGTATTGAATAACACAGAGCAAGGAGGGATCCAGCTGAGACACAGGAAGGTTTTCGTAGTGCAGCATTAAAGCATCAGCTAACAGCTGCTCACATATAGAACTAGTCAATGTACAACTGACTGACTGGGAGGAGTTGTTCAGTACTGTCGAGCCAAGAGACTTCATCTCCAGCTCACCTGGAGAAGTTGAGGATCCCTCAGGAGGAAGAGGTGCAGTGTCTGGATGAGAGGTTAGAAAATGACTGGATAGATCCAAGATACCTAGATCAGATTCAAAGCCCTCTGGACATCCCTTTCTCTTTCCTCACTGATGTCTGAGGATATCCCATGATGCCTTACTTTTATGTTTGAGATAACATACACTATATTGCCAGAAGTATTCACTCACCTGCCTTGACTCTCATATGAACTTAAGTGACATCCCATTCCTAATCCATAGGGTTCAATGTGACGTCGGTCCACCCTTTGCAGCTATAACAGCTTCAACTCTTCTGGGAAGGCTGTCCACAAGGTTTAGGAGTGTGTTTATGGGAATTTTTGACCATTCTTCCAGATATGTATTTGTGAGGTCACACACTGATGTTGGACGAGAAGGCCTGGCTCTCAGTCTCTGCTCTAATTCATCCCAAAGGTGTTCTACCGGGTTGAGGTCAGGACTCTGTGCAGGCCAGTCAAGTTCATCCACACCAGACTCTTTTGGAGTTGTCCAAAATGTCTTGGTATGCTGAAGCATTCAGAGTTCCTTTCACTGGAACTAAGGGGCCAAGCCCAGCTCCTGAAAAACAACCCCACACCATAATCCCCCTCCACCAAACTTTACACTTGGCACAATGCAGTTGGACAAGTATCGTTCTCCTGGCAACCGCCAAACCCAGACTCTTCCATCAGATTGCCAGATGGAGAAGCGTGATTCATCACTCCAGAGAACACGTCTCCACTGCTCTAGAGTCCAGTGGTGGCGTGCTTTACACCACTGCATCTGACGCTTTGCATTGCACTTGGTGATGTATGGCTTGGATGCAGCTGCTCGGCCATGGAAACCCATTCCATGAAGCTCTCTGTGCACTGTTCTTGAGCTAATCTGAAGGCCACATGAAGTTTGGAGGTCTATAGTGATTGACTCTGCAGAAAGTTGGTGACCTCTTCACACTATGTGCCTCAGCATCCACTGACCCCACTCCATCAGTTTACATGGTCTACCACTTCATGGCTGAGTTGCTGTCGTTCCCAAACTCTTCCACGTTCTTATAATACAGCTGACAGTTGACTGTGGAATATTTAGGAGTGAGGAAATTTCACGACTGCATTTGTTGTACGGGTGGCATCCTATCACAGTTCCACGCTGGAATTCACTAAGCTCCTGAGAGCGACCCATTCATACATATGAACAAGTTGTTTACATGATGCTGAGAGTCTGATACCGTATGATGATATGATCCATCCTCAGAAGAATATGTGCTAGTGACCAATGATCAGTCTCTGTGCAGAATGGGACTAAACTAAGATTAATGGGATACATAATAAAATTCGTACATTTCAATACTGGGTGATTTCTGAAGTCATAACTTTTGATTTATACATAGTAAGATGTTTTATTTTGTCCCCACATTTTGTATTTTCAGCTAGTGCAGCAGGGTGTAGAGTGAATGTTGGTAAATGAAAATGTGAAAGGTGTGTTTGTGTGGAGCTGGAGAGTGTGTGTGTGGTGTGTCTGAAAGGTTATGAACTGACCTCTGATCAGGCAGCACAGAGCACCGACTGTCCTCTGGGAGCGTCACTCTGGCATTTACTGAACACAAATGACAGTCCCTCTGTGACCTGAGGCACAAATGTTCACTATTATACATCAACTGGAGAAGAAAGTTCACAGCAAAAGGTTTGATGCTCAACACTGAATGATGCATTACAGGACAAGTGAGACAGATTAGCTGGTGTCCTGTCCAGTGAATCATTTGACACAAGCAGAAAGCACTTTAAATATGGTTCACAAAATAATGAGTAGATACAACAAAACCAGAAGGAAATGAATCAGAAACATCTAATATAATCGATGAATCATTAATAAGTAGTTCCTGAATAACTCCATAGTGAGGACTTTCATGATCAGTATTTCTTTTTAATTTGTAGATAGTGATTAACTCATGAATATCTATGACTCTATGCATCTGAAAGTGATCCATAATACTGAGTATAGTTCCTAAATAATCTCATGACTTCCTGATTATCTGACCATTACCTTCCAGCTCTGTGCAGCATCTTCTAAAACAAATGTTGAAGCAAGAGAAAAGGACAGAGAGCTGCAGAAAGACAGAACAAGAGAGGACGAAGTGAAAGTGATGAAGAGAGGCTTAAACTTTGGCTTCACTTGATTCCCTCTCTCCTGTTGTCATTTAATGTCAGTATGTGAGGAGCTGAATCATCATGGAGTGGGAACTAAAAAAACAGTGATTGATCGGGAAATCAGTTTGAGTTCAAACTCAGCATCAAGTCTGCTGCGAACAGAAGTGAAGGAGTTAAAGTCTCTCTATTCCAGTTTGAAGCCTGACACAAACTGGAGCCTATCCCAGCTGTCTTAGGGTGAAAGACAGGGTACACCCTGGACAAGTGTCCAGTTCATCACAGGACACATAGAGACAGACAACCACTCACACTCACATTCACACCTACGGTCAATTTAAATTAACCAATTAACCTAATCCACATGCATGTTTTTGGATGGTGGGAGGAAGCCGGAGTACCAGAGAGAACCCACACAGACATGAGGAGAACATGCAAACTCCACACAGAAAGGCCCCGGGCTGGGAATCGAACCCGGTACCTTCTTGCTGTGAGGCGACAGTGCTAACCACTACACCACCGTGCCGCAGAATTTCCGTCATTTTCTGACAACAACAACTGAGAAAAAGATCAACAGATTAATTAGTTGCAGTCCTCGTCTCCTGTGTGCTTCACCTGGCCGGACTTTTTGGGCTGTTTTGCTTCGTGCTCATGATCAGCCTCGTCTTCATTTTCATTTCTTTCCTTGAGCTCAAGTGTTGTTCATGTTTCTCCTTATGTCACTCAGTGTTCAGAGAATCACTTTATTCACTCAGTTCAGTCGCTCTGCTCCACCTACTCTGTCATCCTCTAACAAGGCCACTTCAGAGGCTTTATGAAAAATAACTGAGTGGAGGAAATCAAGAGGAAATATTTCCCCTACTTTAGTTTTTCTAGGTGAACTATATGGAAGGTTCAGTGTCTACATAGTTCAGAGTTAATTGGGAAAAAAAGATAAATGAAGGAGTGATTCATTGAGTTTCCTTCAGTGCAGCTTCATGGAGCTGTAATGAACAGGAGCTGGTTTGACATGTTACTGAATGTCAGGCTGATGGTTTGACATACTGTACAGCAGCTAAACTCAAATCAGTCTGTCACTGATCATGATTTATTACCTCTGCCAAGGAGGTTATGTTTCCACCAGGGTTTGTTTATTTGTTTGTTGGTTTGCAAAATAACTCAAAAGGATTTTGACGAAATTTTCAGGGTTGGTCGGAAGTGGCCTAACTTCAAACTGATTAATTTTTGGTGGTGGTTGGATCCGATTTGATGGCACCAACAAAAATTAATTGGCCAAAAATCGTGCATAACTTCTTGAGTTACTTTAAAAAACTGACAAACAAACAAGCCCTGGTGAAAACATAACCTTCTTGACTAAATAAAAAAGGTCTGCGCTCTCTGAGTGCTTTTCTAGTTGTTTTATGTAACAGAGTCAAGCAACATTATTGTCCATATGTTACCATCTATTGCAGCTCTACAGAAGCTTGATTTGCTTCAGGTTATGGACTTCCAGTCTTCCCCTTCATTCATGACCACTTTGTGATGCAGCCAAACAGACGTGTTCACTTACCCAGCTGGACCTGAACCTTTGACCCTGTCACGTGTTTCTGCCTGTTGTGTATTTCACTGTCCAGACTCTGGCTGGCTGGAAGTCAGTGCACGCAGTCCAACAGTGAAAGAAAGTGAAGCAGCGTCAGTGATGAAGGTGTCCTCGTCTTCTTCCCCTTACTGCAGCTTTAAACAGGTGAAGTGTTGTCAAGGCTGAGCTTGCAGTGACTCTGACATCTTTTAGCTGTCAGGGATTCAGATTCATCCTTCAGGGAAGATTCAAGTGTGTTTCATCAGAGGCACATTCAGAATGAACAATGCCTCCATCACACAGGTTATCAAAAAGATGTGAGAATGTGATGATGGGGAAGGAAAAAATGGGAATATTATATTATTATCCTTTAGGGGTGTGATGATACGCTCAGGTCACGAAATGATACACAACATTGAGAAAGGAATGAGAAGATATTTTAAAATTACTTTTAAGAAAACTAAAATATGACTAGACAAACTCATTAAATTCTTTTCTCTTTTATTAAACTGAGTTTATTTAAACAGTAACAGTAAGTCAATGCAGGCCAGGTGCATTTTGAAATGTGGAGTTTTTTTCTCTCCTCCTCTTAATGAGGTGAAGATCAAACATGAGATGCAAATTTCCCTGAAGAACCCAAACTAGGACAATTAACATTCTCACCCAATGAAATATGAAAGAGGAAACATGTATCACCTGCCAGCTGACCTGGAGCTGATCTATTCAGCTTCGTTACACTTCACTCTGTTTACTGGTTTGTTTGTTTGTTTTTGTCTGTAGCTGAAGTTTAGCTTCAAGGTCAGGGAAATACTGATATTAGTCCTTTTCATATTCAAACATTTAAACCAGGTTTGTCATTTTAGGATATATCCTGGATCATCTAACTCACTCTGTCATGCAAATTAAAACACTGTTTTAGTTTCTAAACTTTCTCCTCCACTAATATTTCATGAATCTGTTGTGCAAATATGCAGAGTGAGTTTCTAAAAATGCCACTAGCTCTATGGGCTTGACTTTTATAAATTCCCAAAATAAGAGAGAAAAATGTCATCTATATTTCATAAATCTGCACCTTCTGTGGATATGAACTAATCTCCACATGACACCAGCTGGCATTTAGTTCAGTGCTTTGGTTGTGCCTCCCACTGTGAGTTCAGCTGGATATCAGAACACAGGAGAGTTTGATATTTATCTGCAGACATCAATACTCAGAGGTGAAACAGGAGCTTCATGTGTTCAGTTACATTTATCATTTCTCAGAATAGAGCAGCCGTCAGAGGCCTGGCAGTCATGTGTTGGTCAGATCAGCTCACTGTGCTGCACAGAAACATCCAGCAGGCGGTCAGAGGGAGGGATTGTTGGCTTTCCTCCTTCAGCTCTGTGACTGAAGAGCTTCACTCACTTTGTTGCTGTCACACTGTGTGTGTCTAGCAAGCTGAAATAACTGAGAAATATTGATCTATATTGATGTGAATCATAATGATACAGTGTAATGAGGAGGTGCTGGAGGTTGTCGACTTGTCTCAGTTGAAGTTCCTGCTTCTGTTAATGTGTCTAAACATTATTAAACTCTGGACCCAGTTGCTGTTTGTTGTTGTTGCTGTTTCATGTTGTAGAGAATCTAAATAGTTTGTTTTAACTCCCGTGGGCACATTTTAATGACTTTTCTTACAGTGAGATGACATGATGTCACAGGTCAGTGTCATTTGAATAATTCCCTGTGAAGCACCACACTAACACTCCCTTTTTGTCCATGTTTCTTGATCTTTTCTCTAAATTACTCTGTGAACAAATCATTTCCAACCAGTCTAATGAGATCACTGAACAGCTGCACATTCACAAGATATTAATTAGCTGTTAATTATCTTTCTGATTCACTGACAGATGCGGTTAGTTTTTCACACAAACTCATAAAACAGATGTTGTAACTACACATACAACAGCTATTTGAGCCAAAGTCATCCGTCCTGTGAAACATATCTACAGTATCAGTAAAGGACTCTGGTTTGAGAAAGACAGAGCAGCCATGTTGGCTGAAATAATCCCATCAGTCAGTCCACATTCTTCTTCATGTCCACCTGCAGATCAGTCAGCTGTAACCATGGTGATAAACACCCTGAGCTAGTTAGAATGAGCGCAGCATTATTTACCAGGTGTAGTAACACCTGGTAAACAAACACCTGGTAAACAAACACATTTTGAACCAAGTCAAAGAAACTAAAACTCAAAGGTGCTGCACACCCACACAGTGTTTCTGTTTGTTCTGGCTGGTCTGACCTCTGCTGTGTTGGGAATCATGTGCCGTCTGCAGACACACTGTGTCCTAATAACAGTGATAAAGGTGGATGAGTCTTTCTAGTGCAGCCAGGCCCGTCTGCTCACACTCACAGTCTGAGCAGAGCTCACATCACATAGCTGTCCATGGCTGTATTGAAGAAAACACAACAGTGATGTGAACACAAACAAGCAGCAAGCAGGTGGTTAAAAATATCCAGCCATAGACATCACAGAGATCACTCCTGTTTCTGTGGAAATGCAGCATAAATGCATTCGAGAGACAATAATGAAGACATACAGGAAGTGAGGTAAAGCCTTAAATCCTCTTGTGGAATCAAGCAGACACCAATAGAAACACAACACAGCTTGACGTGCTTGTTGTGAGCCACAGGTTGGGGAATATTGAAATGATCGGCTCATAGCTGACGCCCGTAAAAACATGAACAAGCTCTTTAGTTAATCTGCTTCTTGCAGTCAGCCTCTGTGTGAAAGCCTCCACAGTGGGCTGTGCTGAGCTCAATAGGCCTTACCTCCAGCCTCACTGATATGGACCTGGCATTTCCAGAGAGAAAAGACGTCCTGTCCATTGATTCTGCTGTTTGTGACTGAGCCTCCTGCCAGGAGCACAAAGATAGAAGAGCAACAGAAATAGACCTGAGCTCATGTTCCCTCTCTCTCTGAAATTGAGGAAAGAGGAAGGAGGAGGAATGAATGAAACTTTCTCTCTGTGTTCAGATGTGATTGAATTCTCAGCTCAGCTCAGATCCTCAGTCAGTCAGCAGCAGCTGTGTGTTTGTACTGTTACCTGCTAATATTCTGTCGGCCTGAAGAACTGAATAAACTCTACTATGACTATGATAAAGAAAGATTCAGTATCACGATGTTCTAAATGGCATCATTGTGGTTGTCATGGCAACATGCAGATGCTTGTAATATTTACTTCCTTTTAGCCTCAGCAGCAGAGTAATTATGACAAATGGAAGACCTTTAAATGAGTCAAACACAATGCTTCATATTTAGTAGAGGCACTTTTAAATGAAGTGTTTATTAACGTGACAAATGAGTCACAGATATTAGAAGAATCCCCTCCTGCAGGTGTTGCCGTCTCCAGTGTGCAGATCCAGTAAAAGGACTAAATGCTGTTCAGTTGTAGGGACTCATCCTGGTGAGTTCAGTCGTTCATCAGGAGGTTTTATCGTACAGAAATAGTTGAATAAATGTGTGACTGGTAGCCTGGAGCTCCACTCACAGACAGGTTGGTACAAACACAAAGAGCAGAGATTTAGAGATCCTCCATCATGGACAGGATGGAGACACTGGTGATGCTGGGACGAGGAGGAAGGAACAGCAAGAAATGGACCATTTTCACTGCAGACATGTTGACTTGTCAGAGCAGGAAAAGCTCAGCTGTAAATAATCACAATAGAAATGAGTCCATCCTTTAAAGTGTCACAGTGAGACGTTCATTTCACCTGTGATTTCAAGCTTTTCAAGCTCTAAATGGATCAAACTTTTAAAGACTCTGCTGCTATGACAAGACATGGCTGAAAAGACACTGAAGACACAAGGAGACATGAGAGGTGTGCTGACAGATGAGGGAGCTCTGCATGAGCTTTCAAAGTAAAGGTCTGTAAAGTTGTGAGGCACATGGATGGTCAGGATCAAAAAGAGGAATAATGGCCTCTGGGATGTTTGTGTTGTTGGTGTAAAGAAGTGTGAGAAACAGGCTTTTCTAGCAGTGGAAGGAGGCACACTTGACTTAAGCCCCATGAAGCTTTCTATCATTTTATCTGTAAACTGCTGGTTAAACTGGTTTAACTGGCAGGATCTCTGCTGTGAAAACAGTCCAGGAAATACTGCTTTTGTTTGAGTCAATCTACGTAGTGCTTCGTCTGTGTGTTTAATAAGTAGAAAATATTTCTGTATTTCAGGGACTGAAATCTAGAATTAATCCCACCCTCCCTTAGGGTGAACTCTGGAGCACAAATCCATTTCTTTCAGTGAAACAAGGACAGATGAAATGAATGGATTCATGAAGAACCACCTCCCTCTGTACTGATGAGCACACTTTAAAGCTTCACATGGACTTTGTAGATCTGGTCATTAGGTTGCAACAGCAAATCTATTCATGGTGCATCAAAGAAGCATCTGTCAGCTCCTCAACAACACATCTGGAGGCACATCTGGAGCAGAAAGAGCTCCAAGCAGTCAGGTTAGTTCTGGATCAGAGTGCTGGACATGAACCTGATTCAGACATTTCACATCACATTGGTCTGAAGGGATGATGACACATTTTACTGCAGCATTGTACTTTTGCCTCTTTCAGTATCAGCTAAAGATATTTTGTTCTTTTCCCATAACACACCAAGGCCTCATGCTCTCAGTGAGGTGAAACTAATGAGTTTCATCCTTCTCTTTTTACCTCTGGGACATCTTGTCTTTATGGATTTGCCTCTGATTGTTGTCAGTTGAATGCTTGTGAATGAAAAGTGGAAGGACAAGAAGCCAAGGAGTGTTCACTGTTGACATGACGGATTTGAGAGAGGAAGACAATAGAAGTATATATTCATGTACTTGATGTTTCCTTGTTATTGAGGAATGATTTCATTTTTCCAGACAGATGGCTTAACAGAAGTTGGGATGACTCTTTCTTCCTGTTACTGTTCCTCCTTAAAGCTGCTCCTTCCTGCTAAATGTTTGCATTGAGCTGGAATTAAAATGATCACTTTGTGCATTAAGTCTCAGCAAAAGGGACAAATGTTTTCTAGATTTCCTCTTTCTCAGTCTTCCTCCACTAAATACAATGAAAGCTTTTTCTGCTGCACTCTGTGAAACTGGTTTCCTCCATCTCCAGGTGTTGTGTGTCAGTGACGAGCAATAATCACTCTATTTACTTCATACATTTAATGAGACGTTCAGAGGGAAAGAGAGAGAAGCGCTCAGAGAGATGGTGGTGAAAGAGAGAAAAGAGTAGAGCTGAACTGTGGTCTGCCTGAAGGTAAAACCTTCTTTCTCTGGTTCTGTTTAGAAAGTCTTACAAATCCTCACCTCAGCCACACATGATTATCATTTAAATAGGAACACAGAGCTGTGGAGATAAACTGTCTGAGGCTGGGGGTAACGTATCAGTGGAGGTCTGTCTTCATACAGTATCTGATGAATCAATCCATGTTTGGCTCAATCACTTTATCAGCCTCACAGTTGGCCTCTATCATTGTTTCCATGAACTGAACAATGTCCACTGGTCTCCTCTTTTATTATTCTGGATGCAGTCGTTAACTTTCTATGTCAGCGTGAAAGATGGAGGAGTCTTCTTGGTGCAGATGGATGCAAATCCTGTCCCTGCAGCAAATATTGGGGATTATCGCTCTATAATATTATGTACATATCATTGTGTGCTAATTCACTTTCTCACACACACACTGAGCCTTGGCTTGTAGCTGCAGTTTGAAACAACACCCACAAAGGCAGTGAGGAGTAAACAATGGAGGATTTCAAATATTAAAAATATAAAGTGTGCAATGTGTTGAATGAGAAATTAAATTTATAGTCAGTACGTCCTTTATCATTTAAAAAGTATCTTTGTACCTTGTGTTGTTTTTGTTTTTCACACACTGATAATCTGATTCTCATTCAAAGCAGATGAATTAATAATCTGATCACTAAACTGCAGGAGAGTCAAATTGTCTATCTTCTGTATTAGACTGCTCCATCACCACAGGAAGCACACGTGGAAGAAGTTTTTAAGTATCATAGATACATTTTTTTGGTCATGTGAGGCTCTGTAGTGACCTTTGGAGGCAAGTTCTGATTGTGAAGGTTCTTGAATGCGGCTGTTGAAAGGTTGGTAGCATCTGTTCAGATGCTACCAACCTTTCAAAAGCCGCATTCAAGAGAGAAAGAACATTAAAAAAAATAAAAAAAACAGCACTCTCATAACTGCAAAAGAAACAATGCAGTTTGAATAAAATAGCCTCTGAATATAAAAACCTTCTGTGGTGATGAGGCTGAGAGCAGAATGATCAGTGAATGAAACCTTATTTTCATGTTAGTGGAGCAAACACTTCAAACAGAGATGTGATCGTCACAGTGTTTGTTATTGAAAGAATAATAAAGGAGTATTTGTCTCTGGAGTGAAATATATTAAATATGGAGGCTCCATTAAATATAATAGATATTTATGAAAGAGCTGCAGGGCTAATATTTGGTTTTGTTATTTCACAGCATCGCTTTAATCAGAGTCCTATTTTTTTTAACTGTTTTTAAGAACACTGAGTTACCTTGAAGCATGTTGGTGCTTGATAACTTTTCCAGCCCCAGTCTGAATATGTGAAGTCATGCATATATAATGCAGTGTGCAGATAATCATATTCTCATATCCATCCATGAAAATGCTGTTATAGTAACATGCTCTGTGTGTAATGATCCCTCCAGTGAGCATCTTCCTCCAGCTCACTACTGGTTTCATGAGTCACTCATAATGAAGGGTCGCTGCCCTCCAGAATGACCTTTGACCTCAATATAAACTACTAGAGCCGTTAAAGCAGCTCCAACAAACAGCTCAAGTCCTCCAGGTGCTCTTATTTCTCCTGAACAGTCCAGCCTCACTTCATTTCCTCTGAGCTGCTCAGGCTGCTGCTGTAGGACTCTTCACACTAACTGCTACAGACAGCTCTACTATGGCTCTGATTGCTCTGCTAAATAAAGCGCAGAGACAGTTGATTTAAACAGCCTGTACAGTTTAGCAGCACTGAGGAGAGGAGGTGAGAGGAGTCAGTGTCCCTGTGTTAAAGTAAAGAGGAGCTTCACCTCTTTATCTTCTCTGAGTCAGTGGAGAGGTATTATACTGAACGCCTGCACAGATTACAATATAAACATAACAAGAGAACAATGAAAGTCGCTTCTGGAAGCTTTCAGTGAAGCTTTTTTTTTTTTTTTTTTTCCAGCTGCACTGAAGCTGTTTCCATTGTTTGTTTCTTGCCTCTCTCCTGTCAGAGGGGTTGTGAATAATGTTCAGTGTTCAGCACTTGAATCATTCTGTAGTACTCTACACTGAATTAAACTAATTAGACTCTAACTGAGAACATAAACAGCAACACACACACACACACACTTCCTCTTTTCACACACACACACACACACTCGTGGTCTAGCTGCTGTGCCACAGACGTGGACAGGCTCTGCTGCTCTGATGATAAGGGTCATGCTGGCTGTGTTGTTGCTTTGGCCTCAGTGTCAGGAGAGGCTTCAGGGGTGGATGTGACGCACTGAGAGGTTAAGAGAGACGCAGCAGGCAGGAGGCCAGGAGAGAAAACCAGAACACCATCAGCTGCTAACAGACTGTGGATTAGAGCCTCACATTATGCTGTGCATGAATTTCTAGTTCATATTTTGAAACCACAGTTGTATGTGTGGTATGTTGTAGGTACTTTGTCATATTAAATACGATTATGCAGATGACCCTTTGAGAGTTTAAGAGGATCTCTGAGGACCGCTAGTCCAGTGAAAACTCACCTGTGGCTCTCTGTTGCCGTTGACGACCACAGGGCTGGCTGCTGTTCAGCCTCAGTGTCTCACAGTGATGACAGGACTCACTCTGCTCTGAGCTGTCCGTGGTGCAGGAGTCTTTATCTGACACCATTATTATCCGTCCACCACAGACTGTTAAATGTAGCCTTTGTTTCTTTTGGTTTGTCTTGTCAGCACTAACAGGAGCAGCTGCAGCTAACCTGCTGTATAATCACACATTTATCTGTCAGGGCATCAACAGTTTGTTTTCTTACATGATAGAAGTTGCAGGTCTCTGAGTGAGCTCCGCCGTTTCCCCTTCAGCCTTTCAGGCAGTAATTCTGTCAAATAAACTGATTCAGTGGCTCCACTCTGAATGATTTCATGCTGCTTTTCTGTTTGGAAACAATCATCAAGGGAAAATGAGCAGCAGAGACTCCAGGTGTGTTTGGCTGCTAGAAATCCACTCAGATAGCAGCTCCACAGCCCACTCCACTCATTAACATGGTGACAGCTGTGAAGGGAAATGGAAATGTGGAGATCAATGAGGATCTGATCCAGTTCAACTGTTTCCCTCCTAATGTGAGTATAATTATTATTAATCAATCACCTTTGATTCTGAGGAATAATGAGGAAGTATTTTATCAAACACTTGTGACTTTTCTCACATTATCAGCAAGTAAAGACTGCCAGTGAATATAAAGACGATTTTACAGAGCTCCTGATGAGAACATTTCTATATACTGCAGCAAAATAACACGTGACCTAAATCCCATCAGGATCTGCACACAGGAGAGTCCTTGAAACTTTCAATTCTTCCTCAAACTCATTACTGATCATTAAACTTTCTTCTCTCTAATCAGAGGATCTGAGGATTTCCATCCCAAAAGACTACGAGCCTCAGCATTTTCCAGTCCAGAGCAACATCTCCCTTTTCAGATCCTCATCAGGTTGAGCACAGTGTTAGTCACAGAAACTCTGTTCTCTCTCCAACCTTCTGAAAGCAGCTGGACCTTCCTGATCAGCCAGAGCCAGAAAAGAAAAGAGGAAGGAGGAAGAAAAGAAGTGAAGGAAAGGAGGAACAAAAGCAAAAAGCTGGTAAATTGATTTTAATGGTGTTTTTGGTTGAACAAAAGCTACTAGGGAGGAAATGCTCCACATGCATGAATATTGTGGTGTGGAAGTAAAGAAAACAGAGAGAGAAGACTGGATGACAGAGGGAGGGAGATCAAGAGAAAGAGAAGAAAAATAACAGGAAAAGAAGGCAGGAATAATTAAAGATGTTGAGAGAGAAATACTGTTAAATGTTGTTTCATGCTCATCATGATATTTTCATTTTTATTCTCTCATCATAATTCACTTGTTGCCTCCTGCAGCAAAACCAGTGATTCACGGCAACTGATCAAACTTCAGGAGCAATTTCCCTTTTTCATCTCATATAAATTCAAATAATGACACCCAGAATATATAACCTGCTAGCAGTTTCCCCTTCAGGTTGTATTTAGTGATTAGCAGTTAGTCTCGTGCAGCAGCAAAGAAAATGTTCCCTCTGTGTGTTCATAAGATCATATTTAGTCATATTTGGATGTAAAGAGAGAATATAAATACATGTAAACCCTAATTGCTTGCAGCCCAGTCCTCTTGTCTCTTCAGTATTATTCTAGAATAAATGTGTTGTCTATGAATGCATTGGTGTTTCATTAAGTGCAAACTCTTCATTCAGGGTGTTTCATCTGTACTGCTGCCACTTCAGGGCTCTCTAGCATTACACATATTTAGAGCATTTACACTTCAGTCCACCAGAGACAACAGGGCCTCTGGACATCCCTGCATATTCTCATGTTAGCATAGTCGTAGTGGTTTGCTCAGAAACTACAGTCTGGATGTGAATGAGAGGAGGACTGTTTTGGTAGTAATTAGCCTGGTGATAGAATCCATGAATGACACATTCATGTGTTCACTTGTGAGTCTTTAACATGAGTTTCATATCCAGCAGCACTTTGAGGTGGTTTTACAAACAGCTCGTCTTCTTCTAATGTTTGAATCTGAATGCTTTTGAGCAGCTGGATTCTCTGTCAGAGTTTGTGTGCAGGACAGGGGCTCTGTCACTTTGGTTTTTTTTTTAAGAGGTGGAGATTGATGGCAAACAGGATCTTAGATCTCATAAAAGTCTTTCCCAACAGAGAGGAGACTCTCAGCTGGTCACAGAAAAGCTTTGAGCGATCCTTCCTGTGCAGTAAAACTGCTCATCTGCTGGTTTTTTTTTTGCAGATGTTGTGTTTGGTGGAAGAGATGAAACTGTTCAAACATCACTGACCTGACAACTTGTTGGTCTTTCTACAGATCAGCGTTGTCCTCCCTGTTGCCTCTGAGAAAGAGTGACTTTACAGGCAGCTGCTCTGACAGTGACATGATCAGCACTGGGAGTTGAACCTGCAGCCAGTTGAAGTGCTAAAGAGAACACGTTCATCAGGTGTTCTCAGTTCACTTTATCAGCTTCTATCAGACTTTCGAAGTGACTCCTGGACTTTGCTTCTTGTTCATGAAGCACTAAATGCTCTCGCTTCACAACAGATCTCAGACCTGCTCAGTGCTGATGAGTCAAACAGCTCTCTCACTTCATCTCACACAGGCCTGTTTCAAGCATTAATGTGGAGTTGTTTGAGAAAGATTATATTTGAGTGTGAATTTGGGTGGATGAGTTGGAAGTCAATAAATATTTAATGTGAGCTGGATTCAATCTTTTTTTGTTGTTTTCTGCAGCTTCTCTGTGAATTTGACATTTTATTTCCACCTCTTCCTTATCTTCCTCATCTTCCTCCTCTCGATCATGCTAGCTTGCTCTTGTCCAGACACTATAATCATCACAGAGGCCTCCTCCTCTTGTCTTGTTCATTGAGGCATTAATTCCTCCTCCCTGCTCTGAGCTCCACAGTGCTGCTGACCACCTGCTGTGCTTCACTGGATGCCAGCTCACTCCCTGCTGCGGGATTTGGTGCCAGTCTTTCATGTCGTCCAATTATCAGCATGTTCCTAATTAATGTTGATAAGGTTGTTGATTTGAATCATAATGGAGGTTTCATTGGAGTCGAACAAACAACATTTCTTTGTACCTCAGAATTATAGTAAATATCGTTCCTCATCATAAACTTGATCTCACTTATGACCATAGACTGTCTCTGCTCGATCCTGTTCTCTGTCTCTTAAATCTAAATTAAATCTCAATTATTAGCCATGATTTTATAAAATAAGTGCTGACCATAATATGAATGAATGTCACTGTCAGCCTTGTTACCAGCTGACAGGTGAGGCTTTGCTTTGTGTTGTCATGGTGCTGTAGCTACTGGATGGTCAGAATGAACAGAGAAACCCTCAGGATGAAACACTGGAGCAGGCTGAACTTTGGTGAGAGATGCTTGTGTTTGTTCAGAGCCGGTGGAAACATCTCATGTCCTGAACCACTTTGTGACCAAAGAATGTGAACAGTCACTTATGAGCGTTCCCACTGTGTGTTTCCACCAAAAGAGTCATGCACCATATTTCTGAAATGCAGGAGCATGAATTATCAGTGTATTTAGAGTCCTCGAACACACACACACACACACACACACACACACAGAAATCTAGTGTTGGTTTTGCTATTATAACATCTGTGACTGTACCAACAACAGCAGCCTCTGACACATTTCAACATTTGTTCCACTGAGACACCAGATGGATCCAGTTTGATTTGTCACAGTGGTGTTCAGAGGAGATGCTTTCATGGTTTAGATAACTGTGTGTGTGTGTGTGTGTGTGTGTGTGTGTGTGTGTGTGCTGCAAAATGACTAAAGGTAATAATAGATACAGAGGTTGACATGTAAATGCATGTAATGTTCCAGTATTAATTAATATTGACATTCTCCCATCACAGCAGTGCTCCAGTAACATGTTCTCCAGAGTTGATCAGAGTCTGAACTGGGCAGCTTCTCTTTGTCAGAGCAGGTGAAGAGTCTCATGACTGATGGTCTGCTGCTAGAAACGACCGAGAAGTGTTTTCATGTTCCCATCAGTCCGTAAGAAGTCCTCTCACTCTGCTCTCCTCTCACACCGTCTCTAAAACTTTCTGAAGTGGAGCAGAGCTTCATCACTCAGGCTGTTGATGTGTTTGAAGAATCAGAATTAAAAAAATAAAAATGGGTGGAGGAAGGAGAAGGTGAGGACAGTTAAATCAGATGGAGCTGCACTCTGATGCATCCAGATGACTGAAGCTTGAACTGGAACCACCTGTTCAGTTTTTAATATTGATCTCATAGTAAATCAGAGGGATGATGCGTGTCCCCTCGGTGTCCAGTCCTTGGTCCTGTCCATGTCTCTCCATTTCTTCCTCTGTCTGGACATCTGTCCTCCATCCCAGCCTGTCTTCTGTCAGAGCCAGAGGGTGGAGCTGATCTCCAGTCAGTGGTTGGACCTCAGCTCTCTCTGTCTCTTCTCCACCAGACTCCACAGACAGATCAACCACACACAGACTGACCTCCATCTTCTGTCCTTTAAACCAGGACAAAGCTTCACGTCTCCTTCAGTCCTGTCACTGTCCTGCTGTCTGCTCTGACTGATCAAGAGAGCTTTAAATAGGATCCATCACAGCAGTTTGGGGACATTTTACTGCCCATGTTCATGATATTTACTTCATGTTTCCTGGTGTGAAGATGTGTGTCTGCAGATGGGATTTAATAATTTTACTACTTGCTTTAATTGGTGCATATCTGAAAAACCAGTGATCATATTTAGTCTTCTATTCTATATCTCACCCTATTTATTCTTTTATTCCACCACCTGCTCCTCTGTTTACTCTTCCTCACCTCTCACTGAACAGTTTCTGGTGTTAACTATTTTGAATCCCATTAACTAATATGGGAATTAAAAAAAAGCCTCATCAATATGATATTTTATATGAATTACATGGTATATCAGTGATGTGTGCTCTGTGTTGGTGCAGCAGGTTGTGAACATCATCTCAGTGTTTTAGCCAAAGCCAGAGTCTGCCTTCCTTCTTTGTAAAGTATATTGTAGCTGGTCTGAGATCAGTTCATCAGGACATCAACCATCCAATCCAGTGACTCAGCAGTGAGAGAAGAGGGTTTAGTCTCTGTTCACTGTGTTTGAACTGGATTCAGCTCAGACTGAACTGGTTGTGTCATGAATCGCTTGAGTCAACCACAGTGTTTGATGAAGGATGTGAGGGGAAGTACCGCGCTCAGTTGGGTGGTTGGTTGGTTGTTCTTTTTAGGACAAAAGAGGAACAATGAGCTGGATCAGCCTGATGGACGACATGACATCAGGAAAAAAAGAGTTCCTTCCAAACATGATAAATATATTAACACACAGATTATCTGATCAAAGAGCATTTTCTTTCATTAACTGAACACTGAACACATCAGAGAGTCTGAACGAATCAAACTGAATCACTGTTGGATCTGAAAGTCTCTCTCTCTCTCTCTCTCAGTTCTTACTCACTGTCCTCACAAGTTTCAAGAGGTTTTTTTTCTTTGAGATTTGTACAAAATGTTCTTTTCCATCTGTCCTCCTACTTTCTCTTCCTCTCTTTGTCCCTCACAGATACATTCATTTTCTCGTTGGTCTTTACGGATTTAATTGGGAAGAGAACTGATTTGTAAACAGGTTTTAACATCTGGATTGGCTGTGATGTAGTAAACTTACTGCATTAATGCACTCTCAGACATGTGCTAGTACTCTCTGATGATCTGACCTTTTAGTCTAGTTTCACTGTGATCTTTTCTTTGTCTCTCTGCTGCTGTTTCCTGATTTGTTCCATCCTGAACCTGAATAAGCTACTCATCATGTCCAGTTCTCATGGAGTCACAGGCTGTTTTTAGAGTGAAATACTGTCAAGGAGGAGGATAATCATTTATGTTGGTCGAGTTACCGACAAACAGAGGGCATTTGCAGCATTTGAGTGGGACAGATGGATGAAGGACTCCACAGTCCTCTGGTCCTGTGTGTTAAACAGCTCATACTGTGACTCTCCACTGATGGACTGAAAACTCACTGAGGTCTGGAGTCATTATTGTCAGTAAATGTTCCTGAAGCAGCTCTTTATTTGAGTTTGATACAGAGATCCGTTCTAGCTGCCAGTTTTCTACCGTTAGCTTCGGTTTAGCTCTGCTAATGAAACAGCGAATAACAGCTGAGAATGTGATGTCATGTTTACTGACAGTTTGATTTATTAAACCTGGCCAGCAGCCTGTGATGCAGCATGTGAGCTGTTAGTGGTTACTGAGTCAGTGACATTAATGCTGATTATGTGACGCAATTAGTTCAATTAAGTGTGAGGGTTTTTTTTGTAAAGGACAGAGTGTCACAGACGTATTGTTTCCTTTACCTTCAGCTCTACAACAGTGTTATTATTATTTCAAGGACTGTGAATTGTATTAAATCCACTGTCCACTTTCTTTCTGTTGGATAGACAAAATGCCTCTTAACTCTGAGTATCTGCCTATGATTTTTTTTTTTCTAAACTATACTGAATGCATTTTTTTGTTAATTGACAAAGGTGTTACGTTACTTATGTATTGATTATCCACCACTTTTTTTCACCACACCTTTTCTGTATTGTTCTTGTTCCAGATGGTTGAACACCAGCAGTCCAAACAAAACCCCATTGTTCTTTTTTTCTAACTGGCTGTCAATCACCTTCCTTCCTCCTCTAACTCTTCTATGAATAGACACTGCAGCTGGTGGCCCTGTTCACAGCGAAGGATCATTTCTTGATTACTTCCTTTATATCTACTTTTTTTCTGTAGATAAACAGTATTCTCACTTCTCTTCTCCCTGTCTGGGTATTCAGGACTTCTTCTGTTAGCAGTGAGATCCAGTTAGTTCTCTCTGTGGAAGAAAGACCTGGTGACAGAGACCAACACACTTTTAAGTGGCTCTGAACCAGAAAGTGATGCTCTGCTCTGCACACATTTGGCTCTCTGTCAGAGGCAAACTGTCATCAAACCAAAGTCTTTAGGGAATCTTCCCCATGTTTGTATCCCAGCTGAGAGCTGCGCTGTTGCAGCAGAGAGCTCAACTATAATGAGAACAAAAGAGTCATAAATCAAGGCTCTCCACAGAGTCCCAGGTAATCAGCTGGGGGTGTGCTGTGATGGAAACCACTAGAAATAGACAGAGGAGCTCTTTATTGAGGACAGAGACCAACAGCAGAGGAAACTAGAGCTCCAACAGTCATTAGCATCAGAGTACAAGTAGCACAGAGGATGTGCAGCTTTACTGTAAATGATCCACTTCTGGAGGTCACAGCTCAGAGTGGACACACTGCTGCTTAATGTGCTGTCATATTTAGAAGCACTTAGATCGATACACATCTTTTCTGAGCTGTATCCTGATACTTGATGGATGGAAAGTGGAGCAGTGAACTTTCACTTTCAGACTCATTACATCTGACTGTAACTGCTGAGAGTCTGGCCTGCTGTGAAGGAACCAACTCTTGGCTCAATGGAAATTGATTCATTAGATAAGTGTGTGAATATGTGTGGTGCATTGAGCTCTGGTGAAGCTCCTCTCTGGCAGGTGAACAGAGGCAGCAGACATACAGCAGGCGTGTCAAAGGAGGAATATATGTGGACCAACAGCGGAGTTCACTGTGATCTGGACTGAGTGGGGGGAAAGCAGTCTGAAAAGTGAACAGAGAAAATAGTAAAAGTGAAAGAATAAAGTGTGTCTCATGCTGCTACTTAATGCAGATGTAGTGAGAGCTGCTGTGTCCTCTGCAGAGCTCTGTCTCTGTCCATGGTGCTGGACATGTAGTTTGACTGTGGACTATAAATAACCTGCAGACATGATGAATGTTCATCACAGCTGGACATCAGTAAAGTTTGAGTTGACTGCTGACGTCCATCAGGTTATTAATCTGCCCTTTATTTGGTCTCTCCCTCCTTCGTATTGTTCCTCTCTTCTTCCTTCTCGTTCTCCTTCATCTCTGTGTTTTCATAATCTCTGTCTCTGATGTTGATCTGGATTAAAGTAAAGTCTACTTTACATTCCCAGCATGCCTCATGACCTGAGAGTGTCTCCTGGACGGTGAACTCACAGTGATCTCACATGTTTTCCTCTGTCAACTCAGCCCCAAATTCAGCCACATTCTCTTCAGTGTTTCACACAGGTTTGTTGAAGGACAGAGACACTGAGGACTGCAAATGAATGATGGATGAAGACACTTAGAGGTCAGGAGCTTTGAACTCAGTGTTCAGTGCGATCAGACATGAGTGGACTACACTCTGTAAAATGAATCAGGATGTGTCTCTAATGAGGAGGACATGTTTTCTCCTTCAGTTGTGACGTCTCTGGCAGCTGGAGGAACTGTCTCACATGATAGATGGAAACAAACGGAGACGTTCCCCTTGGTTCTTGCATTGTGTCCTGTCAATATCTTCTAACATTGGTGTTGTTTGAATATTTTACAAACACATTAGTGGCACTAGCTTATGTGAAATCATTTAGACACATCATTGCTCATTAGTCAGTTCAATGTGGGACATTGTGTACATTCATGCAGTTTGTTGCATCATATGAACAGATTTAGTCTTCTGCCCCGTTTCACTCATCATGGTGTGTTCATACTGTGGATATAATTCACACAGTGGCCTGTGAGATGCTCTGTGATTACAGTGTGTGAACTGTGGCTCAGACTGAAGATCGGCCTCTTAATTATATATCTTATATCAGACACGCACATATCTGATAAAATGCTGTAATATAATGAATCATACATGACAGCATGCGGTGTGTGTGCAGGAATTAATACGTTTCATTCACCTGACTGACGACTTTTGCAGTTTGACTTCAACATGAAACAAGACGTGACTCTTTCTGAGAATCAACAGTCTCACATTTCCTACAGCAACTGTATTTTTTTTTATCACGTTGTTTTGATGGGATTCAATCTAACCTTTGCTTTGTTTCTCTTGCTGCTGGCATGTTATAATAAAAACAGCATCCATCTCCTCTGAGTCTAAAATACAAATGAGCAGTGTGACAGAAACAGGTGGAGAATATAAATAAAGCTTTCAAACACAGTCCACCTGTGTCATGAGGTCTGGTGGGTGGAAGCTGAACACAGGTGGAAACTAAAAGGAAACAAAAGTGAGAACGAAATACAAATATAATATAAAACGTGTCTGCAAGCAGCAGAGTTTCTTCTATGTGAGGGTTGAGATTCAAAACCCACTTTATGTGTCCTTACAGGAAGCACCTGGGAGACGACAAACTGTATTATTATTATTATTAGCATTAGCATTAAATCTTCAGTTAAATCTGAGCAGCCATTTACTAAACACAAGAGTCAAACAGTGAAACGTATCATTACTGCTGCTGCTAACTGCTGATTACTGACAAGGACTGCTGCTGTGTTGAAAAGTGGAAGTATGATTTAGCACTGATGCAGGAACCATTAGCTCCTTTATCAAACACTCATTTTGAACCTGTAATTCAATCAGACCACGTGAACATCCAGATCAATGCATGTCTTCTGTCTCTACAGTAGAGATGTCTGCTTTAATATCAACTGAAGGCTGCTCTTCTTCCTCCTCTTCCTCTCTGTCCAGCAGCAGTAATAACACTGAGAGCCTCCATGTGGAGCATCAGGGTGGAAATGTGCTGTTTTTTTTTTTTTTTTGTTTTTTTTTTAACATCAGTCCTGCTGTCAGTGCTGAAACCACGAAACGCTGCTTTAGTAGCGCACACACACACACACACACACACACACACACACACACACACACACACACACTCTCCCTCACAGTGTGTGTGTGAGGCTGTCTGTAGGGGGCGCTACTGTCCGTGTGAAAGCAGCAGCAGTGACAGAGTGTTCACACACTGGCATTTCTTCCTCTTCTGGAAATTAAGCGCTGCACACGGAGCTTCGTCTGGAAGAGCGCGGAGTTTTTGCAGCTGATTCAAGGACACCATGCTTTACTTCTGGATACACACCGTGTGGATCCCCGGCGTCGCTTTCCTCTTTGGATTTCAAGGCAAGGGGTGGTTTCATTCTGTGCATTTTCATGTCCGGAAACACCGGAGTTGAGAGGGAAGTGACAGCTTTCCGTGGATGTTTCTTGTGCGTCTGACTGGAGTTGTGAAGGTTTGTGAAGTGACTTCTGTTCGCTCATGGAGAGGATGCTGTGACTTTGTGCTGCTGGCTGCTCTAAATCCAGTCAGTGGTGAGCTGGTCTGACAGAGCAGAGAGCAGCCTCAGAGGCTCATCATGGTCCAGAGTAGTGCTCAAACATGTGGAGGCTGCTGCACTGTCAGCTCCACTGTTCGACTTCTTATTCAGCTGCTGGCCTCTCTGATCAGCTGTGTGTGTGTGTGTGTGTGTGTGTGTGTGTGTGTGTGTGTGCAGCATGTGATAGGACACCAGTGAGCTTGTGTGAGTAGTCTAATAAGTGAATTTCTATCTGAAGTCAATATCTTCACACACCCATGACGTCTCCATGGCAGACTGGATCAGTCAGTCTGGACCTGCTGGATCCTCTTTGGCTCTGTTGTCATGCTGCAACCAGCCTGTTAGTGAGGAGTGTGTGTGTGTGTGAGTGAGAGAAAGAGAGAGAGAGAGAGAGAGAGAGTGATACACATGGAGGAAGGAAGAAAGACTGTGGAGGGAAACAGAAGGAGAAGCTTCAGTGAGCAGGAGAGATGACAGTGATGGCAGCAGGTTCAGCACCGTGGACAGAGGCAGCAGCTCTGTCTGTGCTTCACTTTATTACTGTAACAGTGAAGACTAGTTTCCACATCTTCTCTCACATCTACTCATGTCATTAAATGTCAGCAGGAAGTGATGATGCTCTCCAGACTGAAAGTACAGCAGCTCAAACATGAACTGTGAGTGTTTGGTGACAGAAGCAGCTCAGTGATCGATCAGCTGATCACTTTGACTTGATGAAGTGAGAAAAGCCTCTGAGTTGTTCAGAGTCATTGCTGGAAACTGAAGTGAGCTACTGGTCAGTTTGGAGCCTCTTGTGATCCACAGAGTCCCTCCTCCATCTTTCTGCACACTGTCCACATGTCTGGATCATTTAGTTCATGAGGTCGCCTCGTTTACGTGGACAGTTTGTGTGTTTGTTTATGAATATGATAACCAGTGCTCCTATTAATATCAAACATAACAAATAGTTTTCTTCCACACAAACTACCTGACTAGCTGGTCGGTTAAAGTCACTTAATGAATTTCAATGCTGATACATTTTCATACCTGAAACAACACTCAAACACATCCAGAGGAGCTTCACATCACTCCTGCATGCTCAGTAAAGTTTGCTCCAAAATAAAATGAAAAACTTCCTCTTATGCTGCTATATTTTTGTTGCAGGAGTTATTTGACATGTTTCAGTTCATATTTTAATACCTCTTTATCTTAGAACCTTGTAACTGGTAATTTAAAAAAAGTAACTCACAGTCACTTTTATCTATGAAAAAAGGAACTATCAACTTTAAGCAAACAGATTTCAACCTAAACCAGGAACACGTACTGTAATGCACATGCTCATATTGATGCTCATATCCATATTTGGTCCTCATAAAACTGTTCCGAGTCGCCTCTGAAAGCTCGGTCCAGGACCCGAACAGACCTGAACTCAGTGTAATGTCCTTTAATGCTCATCTGCTGCTCATAATGAGTGAAATCAAAGATCCACAGCTCAGATTCCCATCACTGCCTCTCACACTAAACCCTTCCTCAGTGACTTGTTGAAGTCTTTTTCACTCCCTCTCATTAGTAAACCTCCCACTTCTCACTCGACTCACATTACTTTCTTTACTTTGCTTCGTCCTCCATCACCTCTTATTTTATGGCTCTCATGGTTTGAATCCATCTCTTTTCCTCTTTCTTTCTGTTTCTCCTGGCATCATATCCCAGAGCTGCCGGCTCATGACTGACAGTGAAATGTTGAAGCTGAGGCTGAGCCACTGTTTCCTCTGAGGGGAGCGCTGATCTCATCTCACTGCAGAGCTCCTTTAAACTGGTTGTCTGCTCAGACCTCCACTGGTTTGGATGTTGATCCTGTTTGCTGCTGGCAGAAGAGAGAGAGAGGAAACAGTGAGCAGGCTGACAGAACAGACTTTGGTTAGGAAACAGTGATTCAACTTTTTTTTTGTTTTTTTTTTCAGCACTGCTGCTTCTTTTAGTGAGACCAAACACTGATTTTCTGCTGAGCATCACCTGAAAACACTCCTGATTAAAGATCACTGCTCCACCTGCTCTGTCTCCCTCTAACAAGGCTTCCTGCTAAATTATGAATTATCATTTATTTCCATCTGATTTCTCATTCATTTACTCCTCTAAAATGAGCAAATAAATGAAAAATAAACCACAAAGTACTGCAGGTGTGCTGCTCTTAGTGTTTCTGTTACGTAAAATAAATGACAAAGTCATTATTTACTTCTTCTCTCTGACTTTCTGCTCTAATTTTAAATTAGTGCAGCAAAGAGGAGTGACTGTTGGTGTGATAGTCAGTCCTGTTTGTCACTTAGTGGATCACATGTCCTCATCTTCCTCCCCTGGCTGCAGCTTTAAACGCATCATTTGCTGTGAAAGTTGTGCATCTTTTGCTGACTCAGGGAATCTCTGATGACATAAACATGCATAGTGAGCGTGAGGATGTGTTTTCTTTGGCAGCAGATGACTTCATGATTGATTCAGGAAGGAATCATCAGATCATAGAAGTGTCGGCTCCACTTCCTGTCTGTGCTGGTGCTTTTTAGATAAACTGGTTGTGACTAATGGTCTTCAGAATCTTCTGTTGATTTCTTCTCTTTTCCTGGAAGAATACATTTGATGATTTATTGTGGTTTCTTTTCTCAGGAATGACAGTCGTTAAAGGTCATGTGGTCTCCAGTCTGCAGTAGTTTATCAGATCAGACTCATTATTGTGAAAATGTGAGTCCCTCAGGAGATCTTCTCTGGTGTGTGCATGTGTGATTTTAATGCCCAAACACAAAGTGAGGTCAGTCATCAGTGAGGTCTCTGTTGTTCTTCCTGAATGTTCTTGTCTGTTCCTGTCTTGTTTGCTGGTTGATCCAAACCAGACAGTGATGGATGTGCAGAGATTGTGGATCCCAGAAACCTGAAGGTTTCCACAGCAGACTGCGTCGAGTCCAGTGATGGGTTCCTCCTGAAGTTCACATCATCTCCACACTTTAGAGGGTGACAGAGCTGAAAGTGTTCGTTTTCTGTAACAGAGACAAATCCATTAGTGGATGTTTGTTTCTGTACTTAAGAGTCAATACAAAGCAGAGGTGAGAGTGTTTTATAGGATTACAGGATTAAAGCGTTTTGCTTGACTTAAGTGTTCAGTCATTAAATCCATCCACACATGTGGTTTCTATTAATCCTTCATTCAAACAGGTAATCCTGTTGAACAGAACACCTGTGATCCTGACATGCTGCTAGGTTTCCATGAATGTAGTGAATAAAGAGTGTTGTGAGGGGGTTGATCAGTGGTTTAAAATGTTTAAAAGAGACCTAACCTGTTCTTGAATATGTGGCTCTATAATAACCATTCATTTAATGGTGTCCAGCAGCTGATGAAGGAGCTGTGGACACAGCACAGTGTTGGAGGAATCAACATGAAGTGGTCACATCAATAAAATAATAATAATAAATGTTTTGGCTGTAGGTGTGTGGAGCCTCGAATGAATAGCTGAGATTCATGCTAATGCTAATGTGGATCCAATAAAGACAGAAACGAGGCTGTGTGAGAAAGCTGCATATCCAGCTGGACACCATCAAACCAAACAGAGGGACAGACAGAGATGATCCCACAGCTCAGTCTGGATCTCCAGGACCAGAGTCAGTCCAGAGGTACAGGACCTCCACTGCATCAGACCGGTCTGTGTGGACCAGAACCACCAGAGACGGCTAAAGCTGAACTCTGTGGATGGAGAGGAGGAAGGAAAGAAAATGGTTGAGTCAGACTATCTGTCAGTGGAGACAAGGAGACAATCATAGACTGTGTCCCATAAAAGTTTAAAGGCTGTGTGTTTGTAGTAGCGTCTCTTCAGGGTGTGTGTGGATGTGTGGGTGTGTAATGTGTGTACTCTGGTGACAATATGTCTTTTTAGCCTCCTCCATCCAGTGTGGGGGTGTGTTCAGCCCAGATTGATGCTGTCAAGCAGCTTAATGATGCTTGTCTGCTCCAACAGCGTCCATGCTGAGTAACAGACAGTGGGATTAGCCGAAACACACACACACACACACACACACACAGTATGTGAATTTATTTTGACATCTCTGCTTCAAGTTGAGAAACCTGCACCCAGACTTGTCCTGAAGTGTTTAGAGTGACATTTTTGATTTTGATATCATCAAGTGAAACCTTCATATTTCCAAACAGAGACTATCAGCAGACATCAGCTGAAGGTGTTTGTTCTTTCCTGCAGTCAAACATGAACTCTAACTCCCAGTGGGCTTTCTGCTCAGGAAATCAAAAGGAGAGACTGATTTCACACTAAAGAGGGGAGTAGGGAGTGTGTTGAAGTCTTCTGCAGAATCATCCAGAACATCTGTCATGTTCCTCTGACATTATGTGGTGTCATCACTGTCGTGTGGACATGCTCCTGCAGTATCAGGCTAATAAATCCACACTGAGCAGAGGAACGGGTGTGTGTGGAGGCATGTTTGATGTTTTACAGTCATGTTGCACACACACTGTTTTAGTCTTTGTAGTCTGTCTTGAATTCCTGATCTTGTGGGACTTAACGTGTGTGTTCGTTGTTTTTTGCCTTTAAAAAGGTTCAGTCAGAACATGTTGTGCTGTGGGGTTTAGTTTTATGAATGACCACCAGTTACTGACTTGAAATCGAAAGAATAATAATAAAAAAAACAATAGAATAAAAATAAAGCATAGATGAATACACTGAATAAACACTGGCTTACCAACACATAAACTATTCATAAATGTTAAATTAGTCTAAAATTGAAATACAACTGAATGAAGCTGACAGAGCTGTTCTGTGGGAGCCAAAAGAGAGCTGGACTTCCATCACTAGTGTCTTCTTTGTCTTTATTAAGCAGCACCCATCCACATGGCTTAGAAATGGATGCTACCTGGGTTAAAACCAGGACACGGAGGTCTTTACAGACCACATCGACACAGTGGACCACAACGTCAAGCTGACCAGTTAGCATGTTCAGGACAATTTCTGGCTTTCCACTCAAAGGGATCATCTCTTCTTGACTCACTTCACTCACTGCAGCTCAAGTTATTGGTTATGAGAGCCATGAACCATCAGACTCAGCACGTCCCCCCAAAAACCAGAAGGAAAGGGAAGACAGACAGTTTGAAGAAGGCGTTAAAGAAGCCGTTTTTGTCAACACTTTAACACCTGAGTGCAGCTGACCTGAACGGCTCCCATCATGGTGGAGAGACAGTGATCCCTCATGAGTGGCAGCGACTCCTAATGAGACCTGCTGTTTTTTTGTTTTTTTTTTTTGTTTTTTTTGTTTCATGTTCTGGAGCATAAATATGTCAAAGAAGAGGATGAGAGGTGAAACTTCCTCAGAAAACTTAAAACAAGTCCAGTTGACTGGTTTTAGTCTTCACTGTTACAGTAATAAAGTGAAACACAGACAGAGGTGCTGAACCTGCTGCTGAGCTCAGATCAGTGCAGCGCTCATGAGGCTGCATCCTGACTGGACCATCTTTAGTTGCTCCTATAATGACGTTATCTGACAGACTCATGGCCATTGTGATGATTTTTATCTTTAATGTGAATGGTGCTGGTCTTTCTTCATCACATCCTCTGAACACAGCATCAAGTTTATTCTGTGCTGCATTTGGTTTCTTCCAGACTGTGAAGCTGTGATTTGAAACATGTTTCCATCAGATCGAGACAGCAGCTCAGCTGAGGTAAACAGCCTCATGTGATGCTGTCTCTACCCACAGAGGGAGAGGGGGGACAGTGTCTTCGTCTCTGCAGGGTCAGCAGGGCTGGTTCTCTTTGACTGGAGGGTTTAACATCCCACAGGTTGTTGAATGTTGAACCAGAGGTATGAAGCAACAGGAGATTAATGAGGGCTGGATAGAGTTAGACAGCAGACAGACAAAACAGCAGCTGAATGAACAGAGGAGCCTGAAGGCATCAACAAACCTGTGTAGCCACACGGCCTCAGGGAGGATGCTCTGAAAACCAGGGAATGACCTCTTCTTCATGAACCTGTGGAGTACAACTTCAACTCCAGAATTTCTGCTGCCAATAATAATAGTTACTGTTTTTATCCCCCTCAAAGTTCCGGATGTTTTTGTTATCAGTGAGCATTTGCATCTAGCTGCTCAGCCTCTATTGACAGTGTTAATGGATTAATTAGCATTTAATCTTAATAATAATAATAATTCATCACATTTCCAGTCAGGTGTTAATGGTCTTAATTCTCTCTCTCACTGTGTGGAGTCACTGTTAGTGAGGTTTGCACATTATAGTTTGTGCTTAGAGCTTCATATTCACAGAGCAGCTTCTCCTCATATTATCCACTGAGAGATGACACCCTAACATGACTACAGCACGCTCGCTGTGCCAACTAAAGTATGACTTTTCCTGCTCTTGGTTAAAACATAAACAGCCATTTAGTGTTTTTATGGATTACTGCTTGTTTCCTGGATTTAGAGGGATTCTTATTAATTAGAAGCAACTAATGAGTTGCATCACCATGGAGATTCTTAATGTATCCATAGTGGGGACACAGTGGCCTTATCAGTGATGAAGTGGTTTATCAGGAGTTTTTTTCACCCACTGAGCTCCTGTGATGATCTCAGTTTGACCATGTCCTCTCTGCATGTCTCCTGAAACTTTAAGGATCTGATCGATGGACTCTAAGAAGTGAGGAGACTGTTGTCATCATGTGAAAAGCACCCCTGAATCCAGCAGGGACGAGTAACACTGGGCTCACCTCTCCTTCATGCTCTCATTTGTTCAGAACGATTTTAGCCCAGAATCATTTTCTACGTTGAGCAGAACATCAGTTTGTCTTGGTTTCATGTCATGTGGTGTTCACATCAGTGTTCATAAGGACTCCTCTGAGAGCACCAGCATCTCTCACTGACTGCTGACTGGAGCTGAGACTGATGGGGAATTCAAACAGAGTCACAGCGGGGTGTGTTAAATAGCATTTCATACTGATCAGAAGATTCTCAACTAGTTTCTGTTCTTTGTGTTTTTTATGGGAAACATTATTTAAAGGGAAGCAAAGGGAAAAAATGGAAGTGAACTTTTTATTTACAGTCTGCTCTCCTCTTTTTCTGTCTTTCAGGTAAGAGTCGGTCTGTCTGTCTCCACAATGAGCCACACAGAACACGTCTCAGTATCAGAGCCTCTTTGAACGCTGATTTGTCTGTTGAGTCGGATCACTGAGAGCTGACCTCCATCATTTCTGTCTGAGTGACAGGGAAGCGTCACATGTTGCCCTTTAATCTCTCACTGGTTGTCAGACTGCTTTGAGTCACTGTGTGCTGGACTGATAGAGTACATGAAGTTTGCTCTTTATGTTTAGAGTTCTGTCACTTCCCTGATCACATACTTAGGTTTAGGAAGTCTCTCTCTCTCTCTCACTGTGTTGTCTTCTTGTTGTCTCTTTGGCCATTCACCATCACATCCACCTCCTAATGCAGTTCAATGAGAGAGAGAGTGCTTTATAATTAGATCAGGGCTCCACTGATTGCTCTCTAATCAGCCAGTGATGGGAGGCTGGTGTACAGTAATGCTACAGAGTCCCTCTTCTCCTCTGGCTGTGGCTCCATGTTTGATGGAAGAAACCTGGTTGGAGGCAGAACTGCCGTCTCTTTAGTCTCAGATCAGATTGTTGCTGTGTCATGTTTCCTGTATGTCTCCAAAGCAGTGACGATGACAGAGTCTGGTCTGGTTCACTGCTCTTTAGTTTCACTGGTCGTATGGACAAACATCTAGATCTGGTGTTAGTGGCTGTGAGGAGGGAGCAGCCAGTTCATCAGGTTATCTACATGCACCTGACTGTGTGTTATTACAATATGAAGCCAGTCTGGGCTTCACTTGTTTCTGCTTCATCTGAAGCAACAGCATCTCCAACTCATGTATATTTAATGAAAATATGTGTTTAACACAGTCACATATTCTCCACAGAGCAGTTTTATTTCAGACTCTGCAGATTTACAGCTCTGTAACTTAATAACGAGATAGTTTGACTTCATTGATTTTGAAACTCTGTACTTCTCCTGTCAGACATGGCTGGGCTTATTTCTGGTTATTAAGCACATCACTTCTGTCACATTTCTCAATAACTTCCATCAGAACGTGTCTTATTTAAAGGCACTCAGCGCTGCTGCAGCCATTTATTCAAACAATAAAAATCTCTCCAGAATAAAAGCTTGTTGAGGATGAAATTGATTTTTTGATCTCTTTTATTTTGCTTCCATCAGACAGGGATTGTGTTTTTGACGCTCTCTCCTCGTCTCTCTAGAATCACATCAGTGTTCTGACATGACTTTTAAAACAATAAGTCAAATAAATTAAAGGTAAATGAAGGTAAAGCAGCCTGCTGTGATACAGTGTTAGATTTTCCACGTCCACTCGTGTAGTGTTTTGCTCCTTGGGTGTGTGCTCTGTGCTGAACTCTACCTGTAGTGGAGAGTTATTGGTGGCAGCAGAAACTATTTAATGCAGCTTGGATTCATTTTTAGAGAGATTGTCGGAGAGCACAGCGTCATCAGTCAAACAGCTGTGGAGCCTTTTGTGGCTAGAAATGCTCTCCTCTCCTCTCACACTGTGATTTATGTTTTATCACACAAGGTGAAAATTAATTCCTAACACATTATTGAACACTTTAGTGAACAATAAATTGGTCGGTCTGGTTTTTGAACAGTTGCAAGGCCAAAAGAAATGACATTATTTATAGTGAATGCACAATTAATGTGTTTTATTCTCACCCATGAGAAAAAAGATATTAAGTGTCAAACTGGAGATTATAGTGCGTTTATTATCTGAACTAAAGCACTACGCTGATGACTGATGGACAGCATGGTACATTCATCTTAGTTTATCTAATGTGTTATGAAAATCATCAGTGTAATATTAGAGCAAAGTCAATGACGGTCAAAGCAGCTATTTGCTGACATGATGCATCACAGATAACTGCAGTGATGCTGCTGTTTCACAGTGATGGAGTCACTGTGTCACATGATGAACAGAGCAGAACTTTTCAGCATCATGTTTGTGCTGTTCACTGTGACTGTGGCTCATCAGCTGCTAGGGCTCATGGGTAATGGCTCGTTCAGGTAGAGCTCAGGAGACTGATGGACTGTCTTCTCAGACATGTCTTTATACGAGCTGTCATGTGTCCATTTCTGCAGCCACCATGCTGTCAGTCCTCTCACACACAAACACACTGTGATCCATGAGTGGATTCAGCTGATAAATAATCAATGAGTGACAGGTGAGTCATAATATTAGCAGTGAGTCCACAGCTTCACACTCACCTGTTCACTTCTCTACAGCCTCTCTCTGCTCTTTCTTCCAGAGATTTTCCAGTTGTTTGAATCAAATAATTTAGTGTCATAAAACATGTATTTATGGCTCTGTAGCAGGTTTGCACTGAGTGGGTGGATGAAGGATCTGTGGAGGTTCAGCCCAGCTCCTCCACCTCCAGAAAGCATGAATTAGACTTTCAGTCATCAGCTGGTGAAAGTGCTTCCAAAGCAAAGACCTACCACTGTTGTTTGACCACGGCTGTTGGATGAAATATTATTTTTCATTCCTGCTAAAGATATTGACTTGTATCTAATTATTCACACTGAACTACACTCTCTGCCTAGATGGATAAATGGTGGTCATGTGGACTAATTGGATATCACAATAAAGAGTCAGTATTGACTAAATATTAAGTTGAGTTGAGACTGAAGGAGGCAACAAAACTGACTGAGACGAAAGCTTCATGTTGTCTTGTAATGATATGAAATTTACTTCTCTTCACTGCTGAGTTTCTTAGTTTTAGCTACTCAAGATAAAACTGAAAATGTATGTTTGTGATCCATGCAATCTACGCTCTGAGACAGGAGGATTATTGAAATTAAACATTTTTGGAAACATGGAGGTCCAGTGTATGTGAGAGTGAAATAATGTAATGAAATGATTCTAGAGCACATACAGCAGTTTACTAACCCTTGACTAACAAATGGCCAAATTTCCCATGAATGGATCTTTTTGTTGGTTTCTGTCAGTTTTATCAGGAAGGTCACTGATCGATACACAAGTACATTTCAGCTCCTTCTTGTTTTTGGAAGGTCAACATGTATAGCATTTCTTCCTGTACTTGGTGTGTCTTCACAGCTCCTCCTGGATGACCTTTGTTGACCCTTTGATCGTAGAGAACAGCGGAGAGAGCTGTGAGAGCTCAAGTTGTTGGTACTTCTCTCTGATTGTTCCTGGTGTGTTTCATGTTTGTCTTTCAGCAGTGTGATCATGTGTGGACGATCTGTGATGTGATGAAGAGTAAAAGCCTTAGATGTGACTGCTGTGGTAAAGTGCTCTATCACTGGAGAAATCCTGCTCAAAGACTAAACAGTGAAGGTTGGGAGGAGATAAAGCAAACCTGGAGAAACAGCAACAAATCGAAATCAATAACATCCATCAGTCCGCTATCGGTTTTGAGAGAATGAACACATTGATGGACTCGATCAGGAAGTAGAAACTTGTTGTTGTGAACACTGAGCTGTGGATGGATTAGAGCGTATGCAGTTTATGCAATGTTTGGATCATATGTTTAGAGTTGCAGTCCGAGGTGCTGAACTCTGACTTAAACACCATTTGTTAAATAACATCAATGTAAAGTGGCGACAGACTATTCTTACCCGGGACAAGAACACTTTAATGGTATAGATACTATATTTACATGCTAATAAAACAGTCATCACCACAAACTGACAATAGTTTCATCACTGCTGAGAAACTGTGACACAAATAATCCTGGACTTGGCTAAATCAGGGAACATCCTGTAGTAGTGTGAGACTAAATGTATGAAAGCAGAGCTGATGTCTCAGTGAGGCTTCTTCTTCTGCTGAAAACTGTTTCCTCCTGAAAATCTTCTGGACTTCTGGATCTGAAAATTCTATCTGGACTTGGGAAGCAGTGATGCTGGTTTTTTGAACGTCTCCCATCTTTTGGTTTCCTCTCAAACTGACCTTCTGGAAATGGCTGCTGTCTGCCGGAACTGTCTCTGTCCAGAAAACGATGATGACGCTGACTCTGAAGTTTGGAGTTATTTCCATATTTTTGAGAAACAGACATTGCAGTGTATTATCATACATTTATTCATTTTCTAAATTCTATATCCAGCCTTTTTCTTAAGGTGGACAAAAGAAACTGGGCTCAGCCAGTTTCTTTCTTTCCTAGTCACTCTCTCTTCCTCTCTGCAGTGATCGATAGATGCATCAAGGCTTCATTACTTTCCTCAGTCTTGCTAAAGTTCTGTCTCATTTGTCACATCCATTATGCGGCATTCAGATTGTCTTTTAAAAGTAAACCTTTGTTCATGGTAAAAGAAAAATGGGGAGGAGGAGGAGTAGAAAATGAGATAAGGTGGCAGAGACGAGAAAAGAAGAAAACAGACAAATCCTCTGATTGTTTCCCTGGAGTAAAATGGACCGTGCCTCTTTGTGAACAAGTCATTCATTGATTGATGGAGCTGATGGTCGTCCTCTTATTGTCAACTAATACGGAGTTGGTTGTTGAGTGGATGTTGCTTTCTAAGACTGTATCTCTTATATATAATCTTTGTCTTTGATAGTATTGCTGGCTTTACACACTGAATGGTTCATAATGAACAAAGAGGTGATCTTAAAGTAGTTCAGTATGTTTTTTATTACATCCTTAATAAAATCTGCAGCTCCATTTGTTTCTGTCTCTCTTCTTTTTTCTTCTCTATCATTGAATCTGAGAAACTTCTGAACTAATCGCTGACTTTTAGCTCGTCACATATTCCTTAGTAATATGTAGCTGCTAAGATGGAAATTAGAAGGTGATGATGATGATGATGCAGGTTGACCAAGGCAGAGGAGGCTCCATTAATATTCATAATAGTGTGAATGCTGTCCATAACTCTGACCAGTTTTTTGAGAATTTTCAGATTATCCTGCATGTATTTGTATCAGCTGATGAGGTTAATTCATGCAGGGGGCAGCCTCCTTGGACAAGATATTTTCACTTAGAAAAAAAATGTTCTTGTTAGAATATTATTTTTTTAATGAGATCTGCAGCTGAAAGTGAAGGTTAAAGCATTTTGTTGAATTGTGAGGTTTATAACAGGAATGCACTGAAGGATGTGATTTATTTATTTATTTTTTTCTCAAACCACCTGCTCTCAAAACACAGTGGATGCCAAAAATTATCAGGTTTCATCAATTTAAAAACATGTTCAGACATTTTAGCTTAAAATCAAAAACCGCTGGATGAACAGAAAGTAAAGGTGTTGGAAATGCAGAAAATCAAGTAAATGAAGTGACAAAGAAGAAGAAACAGACAAATATTTGGCCCTCACATTCATTATTATTAGTAAGTCTGATATTTGAATTGTTTTCCCACCATCCAAGTATCATCTTCACCAACACAAACATGATAAACCTGCTTTAGAAAGACACATTTTATTTTACAGTCACTTGTTAGAAACGGACAGTTTGCTGATAAATCCACCTTTCATTCTTTGTGGGTGTTTGTGAAGGAACAGTGTTGATAACAGATATTAGACTTTAAATGAACCCTTCAGATTGTAGCATGTGGTCCTTTAATTTGGCAATTTAAGTGTTAATTAATAAAACAAATGAAATGTGCTGAGCGATTAGAAGGATCCTCCTCCACTTTATTAGCAGCTCTACTGCTAGACAGACACAAACGGCAGTTTCACCCAATTTAACATGAACATTGTTTTCTATTTATGCCTTGTTCTAGTTTATTTTGTTCATTCTGTATTGTACCATCATGATAATAGTTGGTATTTACTTGATGTTCAGAATTGATGCTGCTGATCATGATAGAAAGGTGTCAGCTGCAAAGACAGTTGGTTGCTGAGAAGGACCGGTGCTCAGGGAGGCCAGGCCTGGCAAACAGAGCCGTGCTCTCTGCAGAGTTCCCCGTACCGTGAGTCCACAGGGTTAAAGTTAGGGTTATATGGAGGGGAACCTCTGGAGCCAGCTTACAGGAGGCTCATCATCCAAACATGGCTGAGAAGTTTCTCTGAACAAATGAAGACAACAGAGGAATCTAGAGCATGAAGCTGCAGTAGAGTCATTCACCCAGAGTGTCTCTTTAATGATCAGTGACACTGTTCTTTGACAGCAAGCAGCTCCTCCCTCACATTGTACCGTTTCAAAAGTCTGTGGAGAAGAAGAGCTTCACACAGACAGGAAGTAGCTGTGGAAGACAGTCCTCACAGTCTGGACTCTGTCCACTTAATTATTGTCATGTTTGTCTCCAAATATAATAACCTAAATCAATTAATTGGTGCCAGTCAGTTTAACTTACCAAAGATAATATTAGCTCTGCGTCCATTAATAAAACAATACTTTACAGTATGTGCTCTGACATTGACTCCCACATGAGTCCTGTCGTGCTGATTGATCACTAAAGGTATTGTAGACTCCATTCTAGAGGCCATTCACTGAAACAGTTCTACACACTCATGATTATTCATGATGACAACACAGACAGCATGAATGATGATGATGGAAAACACTTCTCACATCAGTAAAAATAAAGTGGAGAAGACAGGCAATGAATCAAGTGTTGGACCAGCCAGCATTGCTTCAGGTTAATGTTTGTCCTGGAAAAAAAAATTGATTCTGAAGCATCTCAGTCTTGTGATTGTTACAGTAGTTCAGCTTCACAGTTCAAACTCAGCAGCAACAATGAATGCTCTTCTGTTCAATAACACCTTTCCCCCCCATTACTCCACCTTAAAGCATTATGATGCAGAGACTCCAGCTGTGGGGCTTACAGTCTCTTTTACCTCCCCAAACTCCTCTACTCACTCTGAGTGCAGCATTTTAAATTTGCCATAAATCAGCAGGGCTCGGTGTATCAGGACTGACTGGGAGCTCCAGGACAGAAACACACCGTACTGCCATGCTGTCAGGTAAATCCATGGTCCTCTAGAATCAAATTTAGCCACCTGTGAGGATCGATGTTCTGACATCGAGTCGGAATGTAAAGTGTTGTCTGATAATTGACACCCTCACTGTTTTAATATTGTTCCTGTGAAGCAGCTGTATCTTCAGGTCTGTAGTATCCTCATGAAATATGGATGCATTGTATGCCTCCCTGTCCGTATAAATACTCCATTATTAATATCAATATTGCAGAATCTCCCACTTGCTGAGATCATGTCTCATCTGTATGCCAGGTCTTTCTGCTCTCAGCCATGCAGGACTAAGCTGCTTCTCTCTGCTAAACCTCATTCAACCTCTGACATTTTGACGTTTTCTCTGCAGATCAGATCTCTAATAAAAAGCCACCAATTCTTACTGTTATCACCATTTATCAAATATTTCACATTCATCATTTCAAGGCTTATATGTCCTTTTTTAACTTGACATTCTGCTTAAATTCCAACCTCTCCAGGATGAAAGCCAATTATTGACCTCAGTGTTAAGTGTCTTCGTGTTTCCATCTAGTTATTATGCACAAGTTCTATCAGATCTGAGAGCCTGTAGGCAGATGAGACCCAGCTGTTTGTATGAAATGTGTTTTAACAATGACCTGACCCTGCCGAGACCAGTTTCAGACCTGTTTTGATTCATTGATTACATAAACTTCTGAGCATCGTACCCATCAGGAAAGTATGGTGCTTCTCCAACAGAAAACCTTGGGTGACCCCTGAGCTGAAGGAGAAGAGGAGGATCTTTGGATCTGGAGAAACAGAGGAGCTGAGGAGAGGAGAGGAGTGGAGGAGGCCACTTACTGTACCAAGTAGGGCTGGGTATCGATTCAGATTTTCCAGATTGATTTGATTCGATATTTCAAGGTCACCATTCGATTCGATCCAATTCGATATTGATTCAGTCAGGGATGTTTCAGTTAAAATAAATGTTCTGTTATTTTCTGTGCATGTTGGGAGTTTGCTGATAACTTAGGTGCCAGTACCTGCTCCAGGCTGGTTTGAGTCGTGCTGAGTATACCGACTGTGTTTCCGGGTGAAGTCTTGTCAAATGGTTGTGAAGATTCTTCATATTGCTGCTGTATTTTATCTTCCCTTTGCATATTTTGCATACTACTTGTTTTTTGTCCAACTCGTCATTTTCTTCCAACTTCTTAAATGGGAAATACATCCAAACATCAGCTTTTAAACTCGTCGGCGGTGCCTGGAGAGGTGGACTCGCTTCCGCCATGTTTGTTTGACTGCTGGCAGTAACATCTCATGAGAAGTGAATTTCCTCCGATAAAGGATGAATTAAAAATAGTCTATTCTTTACACCTGCTGCATCAATATCATTAATATATTGAATTGTTTTATTCTTTCCAGGAGTAGTTTCCTCTACACAGATAAAGATATTGTTGAAGTGTAGTTTGTAAATATCTTCAGAGTAAATCTCATTTTTCTAAAACATAATCAACCAGAGAGAGCTGTCATAGATAAGCCAACAACTGCAGGCCCTCGAGGCTGAAAAAGTGACGCAGAGTTGAAATTGTGTCCAGAGATGTTACAGAGCTGCTTTCCTGCAGTGCAGAGAGTTGTGCATCAGAGTTTATCTTCCCTCTGGAAACAAGTCTGCAGTGAATCCAGGTGATGATGGATGAAGAGGTCATGGACTCCAGTCTGTGTTCACATGCTGAGAGCTCTTTTCTGGGAGTCAAAGTCTGCTCCTGACTTTCATTTTATCTCACTGGACTGTGGAGTTTGTAGGAGTGTGCAGACTGATGAGGATCTAATAGTTTTGTCACAAACACGTACTGTATATTGTATACTGTATTCTATAAAAAATGGCTGTATTCATCAATGAACAGCTGTTCAGAGCAGACAAACAGAGAACAGCACACATTCAGGATGGCTTCTCCTCCACAAGGACCAGCAGGTCAGGTCGTCCCTTTATCAGGGATTTACTTCTGGTTTGGGACTGTAGTCTTTTAGGGCACAGGAGGATGCTTCACTGCGACTCTGTGTAGCTTTCTTCTTATAAGGGTGTATAGTCCTCCCTCTATCACTGGACTGATCTCAGTCAGCAGGTTAATTTGCTCACTTGGTGAACCAGTGGCAGTTTGCTTGAAGTTGTTCAGGGTCAGTGAAATCTGAAAGTACTTCCTGACATGCAGGCCTTTCATATACATGTGGTGAAGTGTATGAGCCAGAGAAAACAGTCTGTATGATGATTACAGAGTTTTGTCTTTGAGAACGGCTCACTTCAGTCCTCAGCCCACAACACAGCCAGAGCAGAAAGATGAACTGCTTCTGAGCAAACATGCTGACGGAGCAGAACATCTCTGCTTTCATTTACCAGAGTCAATAACAAGAAGATCTCCAGAAGCAGTCGATGATCTCAGCTGGACCTCCACTCAATAATAATCAACACTGATTCATGTTCATACGGAGGATTATAGATTCAGGGTCAACTGCAGTTCGTTTTCTGAGCACTGAATCACTTTCAGTTATGATGGAAATGACAGGAGGACAGTCCAGCCTTTATTTCTTAATGTGTGGCACTCAGTGGATCAATTCCACCATGCTGGGGTCTCAAACTGATGTTCACTTTCTTAAGTTGTTTGGTTTATTTGGTTCTTTGTGGACATTTGATATCAGAAAGTTGCATTTTGCAATAAAGAGTGGTTTGTAATTTTAGATAATCAGCTCCTTCACATCAAATGATGAGAGAAAGAGAGACGGCAGGTTTGAAAAAATGGAAATGGATGTTTGACATTTTGTGGAAGGAGAGTTTGACAATCTGTTTTCATTGCTGCTTCTCTTCATGCTCTCTCGCTCTCTCTCTGTTCTACCTTCCATCTCCTCTATCCATTTTTTCTCATCTATCTTGTAGTTCAGACTAATAGACCTGAGAACAGTTAACATTCAGCTCCAAGAACACAATCTGAACTTGTTTTTAAATCAGGATAGTGTTCATATGACCTGCCTAGATTTGATTCTGTCTCCATCCCTCCATCAGTTAGTGTGAGCAGAGTCCTCTTTATTTTCTGTTTCTTCTTTTTTCCTGGCTTGTCTTCACATCGAATCCTCCAGTCCTTCCTGCTCTCTCAGATCTCAGTCATGCTTTGGACGTGTTCATTCACTGATTTGTCCTTTGTTTGTTTCTGAATGGGGAGGATGGGATGGAGGTGTACGACAGGATCGCCCCCTCAGATGATCTTGTGCTCTCTCAGTTTTGAGTTTCCTCTTCAATAATTATACAAATCAGCATCCCATCATCATGTCAACATTGGTCTTCAGGGTTCTGGGAATAACAGCTGTCAGACTTTATGTCCCATGTGATTACCCAGCAGGCCTCTGCTTGTCCCGCTGTGTAATTATGTTGCAGCTACTCTCCCTCCCATGTATTGACAGAGACTGTGGGACAATATGTGAGTTTATAGTGTGGTTAAATCTAAAGACTTTCTAATCTAAAGAGGTGTTATTTGGCAAGCAGAGAAAAATTGAGTGTCTGGGAGCAAACGGCTGAAAAACGAAAACCTGAGAGCCATGAAAGCAATGAATGAAGCCACTTTATACTCCCATCTGCTGATCACTATAGAAAGTTAAATCTACAATTGTAGCATCTCTCTGAAAGATTGAGCTGTTTTTAACTTTCACTTTGGCTCTCAGAGGCACAACAAAGGGAGAATACTTTCACTGGCTGCTTTGCTCTTCATTCAGACTTATATATTCACTGTAAAGTGGACCAGACTGCTGCATATTTGAATAGAAAATAAAAATGGTCCTGGAATCCTAATGAGCATCACCCGGCTATGCACATAATCATTTAGAAAATGAAGACACTGATCACTGTGAAAATGTTCAGTATCCCAGAGGCTGATTTTGTTTCTGTGAAAAAATACTCTAATATCCTCTTTTTTAATTCGGCTAATGTCAAAGTCAAAATATGGATAGCGCTGAGAAAACCAAGCATTTGCTGTATTTGATTTTCTTAGACACTCATGATAAGGTGATCTTTTGGTATCAACTGTTTTCTTCAAATTATAGCTTTTGGATGGAATCCATTGTTGCTCTGCTGTTAATTTGGACTTTTTTCATCTAAAGAAAAAATTACCTGCAAACTTTCTCAACTTCTTTTTCAGAGCAAACTTAGTTAAAATATCACAGCAGTAGCACAACAATAGCTATTGGAAAAAGCAGTAACATTAATGAAACTACCCCAATTTCTTCAAACTTATTAGACCTACTGAGGACTGCTCAGCTGGTCGCTGGGACAAAAACCACAGTAAATGTGCTCTAATAGTTTGACGAACACTTGGACTGTGGTCGCCAGCCTAGTTTGTTACCAGTCTTGGACGGTTTCTCTGTTAGGATGTCCTTCAGGTGTTTTGGCCAGGAAGGACATCCACGCTCACCTATCGTTTCTGTCTGATGCTGACCTGACCTCTGGTCCTGCCCCGAGCCCCACTAAAGCCATTAGCTTCCAGCAGTTTGATTAAATGTGACCATTGATTCCCACAGGAAATGAGTCAAGCCCAGCATCACCTGATCAGTGCTGCCAGCTCCCTAATGGACAGAGAGAGAGAGAGAGAGAGAGGGATTGTGGGGGAGGTAGGAGTTCACATCAACAATAGAGGGATGAGAACAGCTTAATGTGAAATCCAAACACACACTGAGAGACATCCAGCACCATATTGTTGCTGGCTCACTGGCCTGAGGCCTTCATGTGTTGTTGCTTTAATGATGACGAGTGGGGATGTCTAAACATCAAAACTGATTATATATCTGCTGTTTCTATGAAGGCTGCTGGAGAGCCGTAAACTGCAGTCATTTCTGCTGCGATTCATATTCTGCGCATGGATTTTGCTTCTGCTTTAAGTCTTTGAAATGTCCTGTTATGTGTATGTTTGTGTATCAGATCAGATTTAGATGCAGATTCTCAGTTTTCTCTCTCAATATTATTTTTCCAAATGATGTTGCTCCCCAGCATGAAAAGAAATGGTTTGTTTGGGAATTACATTTCCACAGTCTGATGTGTCCCTGCAGTGAGTTTCTTGAATTGTGACTCAACACAGTGACAGGTTCATAGACGCACTGTGAACCACCAAGGTTCACTCTCCACAGGTTGTCTGGCATCAGGGTCTGTTGTTTTAATGCTGAGTCATGCTGACAGTGTCAGGAGTGGATGTGACCCACAAAGAGGTGAAGTGAGACACAGCAGGCAGGAGGCCAGGAGGAGAGAGGAACACAACACAATCCACTGCCAAGGTTACACACCTACACAGATACACACAGCCATGATGCCAGAGGCTACTCAGCTGACTGGCAGATAGATTCCCACTGTTAAAGCTCCTGAATGATATGAGCAGCCTCCAGCCATAGGAGAGGACAAGGAGCAGCCTGCCACAGCAAGAGAGGCCAGGATGGGAACAGTGGGAGAGCAGAAAGACATAATCTGTCCCAAAGGTAAGAAACAAGTGTGACACAGGCAGCGATGGAGGTTTAAAATGACGACCTGGATCTGAGGACAGCTGAGAAAAGAGGAAGTGAGAAGCAGGGGGAGATAGTTCTGTCAGCGCTTTTGTTCTTCTACCAACACATGACAACAGTAGAAAGATGATGGGATCTTTTTTAGAAAAGAAATGGATGCGTTTTGGCAGAGACTTTGATTTGGGGGTTGTTGCAAATGCCAGCTCAACAAGGAATGAAAATCCTCAACATTTGTACACACCCACTCTTATTCTCAGCAAACTGTTGCCTTGTGAATCGTGTGACATTTGAATGGCTTGTTTCTCTTCTGATCTGTTTTTCTTCTGCAGAGAGACACCAAAGAAGGTCAACTAGGAAAGTTCGCTTGTATGATGATGACTCATAAATTTACATCACAGTTCTGCAGGGATCAGGACAATGCTTTCTGTCACCAGTTAGAGATGACTGTTAAATATTTTTCTTCTCCTAAAACGTCTCTGTCACCACAGTGACTTTTGTTCTGGTCCAGCAGGAAGTTTCCACTGCAGATTGAAATTTGAAATGAAACCTCGGTTATGGCTGAAGTTCAGTGGATCATGTGGTGAGGAAATGTACAGTCAGCCAACCCAGGACATGGTTTCTCTGACTCTGTACATCAGTAAATAACAGGCCATGTTATGTTAGCAGCATTATAAAATGAAATATAAAAATAAAATGTCAAACATCAGTTTACAGCAGGTTTATAACTTTTTAATTCAATTTAACTTGAAGACTTGTCATTTGATCTGAACTCATAATCATCACTTTTGTCACTTTGTGACTCCACTAGAAATCTTCGGATGATTGAAGGTTGAAATCTTGCCAAATTAAAATAATTGTCTCGATTAAAGCTCTTTGTGACACTGCTGATATTTTACAAAGTGCACACTTCCATCCTAACAAGGACCCTCAGCCTTCTCGACACTCTCCCTCTTCACTTGATGACCTCCTCATTCCCACATGTTTAAAGCTGCTCTGTTAATGATGAATAATTGTCCTGAAGTGTGATTATTCCATGTCACCACGGTTGAGAGGCTCAGTGTTAGATTAGCTGTCCACTGCTGACCGTCTGGTGTCCCTCTGAAAGCCTCTGGACAGACTCCTGATCTGTGTGGGACTCTGCAGTCACAGAGTTCAGGAGGAGAAATCACTTCAGGGCTTTTTCTTTCCTTCCAGCCTCAGAAGGAATTTACACTCAGCTGTCTTTTGTCTTTCACTGCTGAACGCTGACTAGTGATCAGATTGAAACACGCTGTACAGAACGATAGATATATGGGAGGCTGATTAGTGCTGAAATGTAGTTCCTAGTACTTTAATCAATGTGAGCACTGAAGCACAATGATTGACGTCCATTAAACGAGAATACTGACTGTTGTTGAGAAAAATAAATGCTCCTTTAAACAGGACTTTGCTTTAAGATACAATGTTTGTGTGCACTTGTTTTGTTATCCAGTTTCTCCTTTTATTTCTTTTTTGTTTTTGGTCTCATATTTTAATGAAGTAGCTGTGTGATTAATTCACGTTTATCTTATAAACACACATGACGTCACTTTAGGAGGCGTTTTGATTTTGTCTGGAGCGCCTCCTTTCAGAGTTTTCACCATCAGTGACATCACCAACTGTTTATGGAATAAATAGGTAATAGTTTTTTGGAGATTGTTATATCTGTTTCACAACAGAATGTTGAAAATGAATAAATTTCACTTCATGATGCAACTATTTCATGTGGATGTGAGAGCAGGAAATGATGAGCTCATTGTGTGTTTGTCCGTTTCAGCTTCAGGCTTCCTCTTGTTCTTCTCCTCAACAACTAAAACATCACACTGCACTTCTTTGAAAGTTTTATTATATTTATGTTTCACAGAAATACAAACTAGAAGGAAGAATGTGACATTCACTAAATTGCCTAGATTGCTTAATTATTTGGAACCAGTAGAAATGAAAAAGAGAATATAGAAAAGATTCTCCTCTGTTGTTTGAATCTCTCATACAGTATGTGTTTTAGTTTTTTCTCCACAGTATGTTCCAGTGAAGTTTAGAGGAAAGTATTGACAGGTAGTTTTGAAAAGCATTGACTTGATTGGTCCATTTCTGAAACACCTCACGTTTTTTGGACTAACAATCGTTCACTGTGAGGTGTAAAAATACCTCATCTACCTCAATCAGCATATACTGCAGGCCAAAAGTTTGGCAGTAACTTTCTGTTCACAGTGCATTTTTTTTTTTTTTTTTATCAGACTTTGTCTTCATTGATATGAACCGTGTTCCTCAGTTTACCTTCAGGTATGCACTGATGTTACCAGACCAATACTGAATGAATGTCAACAAAAGGAAAGAAGGGCTTATAGTTTTATGGTCACAACTTAAGTGGAAAAAAAAAATCACTTTGGCTGCACACAAAAATAAATCTCTCAAATCTCTTCATCTCATCAAACTACCACAGAAATGGCTCAAAAGACACAACTGAGTAACAAGAAAAGAATAATCCTGTTTATTTTCTTACAAAGTACACCAATGATACTATGGTCTTTTTGTTCAAATTCAATCTTGCTTCTGAACTTTTGGCCTGTAGTGTTTGTACTTCTTGAATTCCTTGTTTTCAGTGAATCTCCAGATCTAATGTAACATATATTTCTTTATTTTAATTCTCATATTTTCATCTCTGTCAGTCTCTTTGTGTCCTCTCTCATCTCTATTCTTTCATACAGTTGATCCACGCAGTAAAGGCTCATCACTATTTAATAAATCATTAAATGTTCACATTAAAACTCCATCATTAAGAACTGCAGAGGAACAAATCTGTGTCTGAACATGAAGGTGAAGATAATTAAAGTCACATGCGAACCTGATAACTACCAGACAAACTTCTCATCATCCAGTGATCAGACAAAGTGATTTTACATCACCTGTATGATAACACAATCTTTGACTTACCAGTTTTCCTTCACTGATTTTCCTCTGTGGAGCTGCAGACCAGTACGGTCCAGTCAGTGTTCTCTATGTGCTCAGTTCAACATGAGAGTGAAAGAAGGCCAGGTGCTGTTCAGAGCTCACTGATCCTTCACAGCTGATGGAGCTCTGCTCTGTCCTCCTCTCTCTGCTCTGTCCTCCTCTGTCCTCCTCTCTCTGCTCTGTCCTCCTCTCTCTGCTCTGTCCTCCTCTGTCCTCCTCTCTCTGCTCTGTCCTCCTCTGTCCTCCTCTCTCTGCTCTGTCCTCCTCTGTCCTCCTCTGTCCTCCTCTCTGCTCTGTCCTCCTCTGTCCTTCTCTCTCTGCTCTGTCCTCCTCTGTCCTCCTCTCTGCTCTGTCCTCCTCTCTGCTCTGTCCTCCTCTGTCCTCCTCTCTCTACTCTGTCCTCCTCTCTCTACTCTGTCTTTCTCTTCTATCTGCTCACTTTTGATCTCCTCTTTTAACTACAACAATATCAGTGGCGTCCAGTCAATAACTGAGACAGACGGGAGGAGAAATAAAGTCAGAAGCACACAAGTCAATGGAGACAGTTGAGTTCAAGCAGCAGAGTTCAGTTGTAGTCTGAATAAACTGGTCTCAGATCAGTGCAGTTGGATGTCTTGTAAGTTAGATGAATAGCAGTCAGAGTGACAGCACTGGTTTTACTCTGACAGACATCCATACACTGTTTATCCTCTCATCTCACTCTCCCATGACTTCAGTCCTCTACTGAGACAAAACCTGTTCTGTTCTCACTGATACTGACAGGAGATCTGAGCTGAGGATCTGAATCCTTCTCTTCTCAGACAGACAACACGCAAACATGGTGGACGAGGTTAGTCAAGATGGTTTTTGAGGTTTTATAGAGGCTCTCATTCTATCCCAAGGTATAGACATGATGCTGGATTAGAACTGGCTCTACGATGAGTTTACATCCCTTTCTGAAATATCAGTTCATTAGTTAAGAAAGGGGGAAAAGGAGAGAGAGAGAGAGAGAGAGAGAGAATACATTTCAGAAGGGGAGATAAAGGAGAAGCTTTATGTCCACCATGATCTTTTATAGCTGCTGACCATGATGATGATGGTAGATTATGATGTTACTGAGGCTCAATGGTCCATGAGGAGCGATAATGTAGTGAGAAAATGGAAAGGAGATTGACTTTTCTCCACAATGTCCTCCTTCCAAATATCACTATTAGTGAATACTGTGAGTCTGGAACAAGGATGGATGTTGGACTGAATAGCACCAGAGGGAACTAAGAGGCTGGCAGTTTGCTGCGTCTCACATTCACCAGAAGCAGATTTAAACCTGCAAACAGTGGACACTTTCATGAACTCAGAGGTCCCATTCTGATGGATTGTGTGTGTTGATGTGAACTGTTGAATGTCTTTGGCCGTGACATCAAAAGCAACTAGTTTACGGTTTGATGAACTGAACATAATGGAGAAATCCACTTAACCAGTTCAATTTGCTCTGATTTCATTACTAGATTTGAGGAAATGTTTGCTGTATCGTTGTCATGATTATAAGGCGGACTCTTTCCGTAGGAATGTATTCACCGTTCTCTTTATTTAACCAGTTTTACAATCAAACTGATTGTATAACATGCTTGACTAGATGAGATTATTAAGATGTTGTGCATCAGAAAAAGTTCTTTGACACATCTGACATTTGAAGGCAATAAAACATTCAGCACTTCCAAATATCCAAACACCTTGAATACTGGAGATGAACTTGCTTCATTATCAGTTTTGTCATTTTCAGAGCGCTTCATTTATCATCATTGACTTCAGTCTGTTTGCCGTGTTTCTCTTCTAATCTTCCACAAGCTTCATTTCCTCCACAGAATAGTGAAACACAACACACTGATGTGATGTGAGGAATGAGCTGTGATGAATTACCACTGATGAAAACCGTGATGAGCTTTCTTTTTGTCTGTTTGAGTTGAGATGTTTGTGTTTCTCCAGAGTGGATCCAGCAGCAGGTCTGAGATCTGTGCTGCTGTCAGTCAGCGTTTTGTCCTCTATTGATGTGTGAACTGGATTCAGGACCAGACTTACCAAGTCATCTCATATCAACAAATACGTGTCAAAACAGCATGAGGAGAGAGCTGCTGGAAGTGAAAAGCTTCATTGATAATATGTTGTATATATATTTATTATGGAGCCTGTATGATCCACTCTGCACACTATAGTTTATATAACTGGTTGACATTTCAGAGGAACAAATGGTTGCATCAGATGGACAGATTACAGGATATGAAGGATATAATATAGAGGATTATAGCTACAATAAAGGAAAAGAAGGAAAGAAAATAAGAAAGGAAATACAGTTGTGATTAATTTCACGGCTCCTTGTTTTGGACTAGACATCACCTGTGATGTCATCACTTGAGTGTCTCACTGATGCCACACCCATCAGTGACATCATCACTCAGTGCTCCAAGGACACGTGAGGACGCAGCAGAAATGATCTGTTTGCTCTTGAGATGTTTAATGTGCTGCAGACTGTGAGATGACTGCATGCAGCCAGCATGAATAATGATAAGCACCCTGCAGACAGAACCAAGACACACTCTTTGAGACCTTTGATGAAAAAGCTGTTTTAGTCATAATTTAATTGTTGTTTGTCGTTGTGTGTTAGTTTTAAGGTGATTCAGTTCATGTGTGGTGTTTGGTTTCTAACGTTTTGTCTTTGTCTCTTTATGCTCTTTTTGGGATGCTGCCTCCTGAACGTCTCCATCATTCTGAACCTTCATCTGTGGATCTTAAATTGCAGGTAAAACATAACTTCTGTGTGTGTGTGTGTGTGTGTGATTAGCACCTCTGGCCTCTCTGCTCTCTTTGCTTGGAGTTGTTGTTTGAAGGATGGACGATGGATTTCAAAGGTTCTTTCCTGTTGCTGAATCCTTCCAGTCCTTGCAGCTTCCTCCTACATTTTTTTTGTGCTGATTTTGACCATTTGCTGCTTGTTTGTGTTCTTCACCCATGCAGGGACAGCCATATGCTTAGTTTGTTTCTGTGATGAATTGCATTCGTCAGGTTGAGCAGCCTCGCTGGCAGAACTGCTCACAGTCTAAACCCAGAGACAATAATAAGGGCTGCACACCAGAGCTCATATTCAGCATGTTAAAAAGCTTGGTGTGTTTCCTGCTGGAGGTGCTCTAAAGTCAGGCTGCAGCACTGGAGCAGGCTGCTATTATTCATGAGACGAGGCTCTGCTGTGTCTTTTCAAATGTTGGTCAAGAAGCTTTTTCAGTTTTCACGTCATATATTGTAAATCCTGGCCCATAAAGATAATTCATAACAGGCGGGTGTATGAATGCAGAGCGTGTGTAGTAGGAGTTTAAGTGTGTTTCTGCCAGGCTCATTGTGATTGTTAAGCCAGTGTTAGTAAGCCTCACTCTGAAACACTGCTGTATGGTGATACATTTTAAACCCCACCAGTTATTATCCACATTATCTTTCTTTGTCTGCGTGGAAAAAAATCTGTCATATCTGCATTGTCTCAGTCTGACAAACTTTATAACAGAACATTGTCAATAACTTGATGTTGGGTTGTTGGTGAAGGAATTTCCCTGCTCACATTTTTTGCCAAATCATTAATTTGTCCTAATGTTAGTGCTATATCAACAAGTACATTACAGTATTAGAATTATTGCCACAGCACTAACTTGATGATTTAATCCTGCATGCATCACATCATTGTGTGTTGTTCCTTTAAGAGAACGTTGTGGATTGTAGACTGTGGAGTTGGAATAAAAGACACCCAGCATGGTTTTGGAGATGAGATGCATCAGAAAGACAGATATGTCTGCCATGGTTGGTGGTCTTAATCTGGAGGGAGGACTTGGTCTGACAGGGAATGTAGAGGTGAACGAGCTAACAAGTCTGCAGAGACTCAGCAGGAGACTCTTCAGGGGAACAGCTGAGTTCTCTGTTCACTCAGTTCAGGAAATTCAGCTGAATCCAGCAGCTGGATGCAGGAGAGAAAAAGACGACACTGAGTCAGTGAGTAGATGGAAAGAAACGGTGCAAAGGTTGACTAGGCTATATGTCAGGAAAGATGACCAGCTGTCCGTTTGCTCACTAACAGGAAGGTTCCAGATCTGCGGGTCAGATTCTGCATCACATTTATTTTCTGTTGAGACTTTAAACCTGACAGATCCACATTCACCGCATGCAGGACGTAGCAGTGACTCTGTGCAGCTCAATGGCACATACATTTAATAACTAACAACAGGAACGTGGCAAATGTCAGATTTTCTCAGGAGAAGCTGGTAGTTTGAATTTAATATAATGTCAGAAGTTGTTTTGAGACTCAGGGAGCTGTGTGTGTTTTCTGCCTCACAGAACCAGCAGCCTTTCATGTTGGGTAGCTCAGGGGTGTTTTACTCTGTGGCATTAAAAAAAAAGCCTTATGAAAGGTTTGCATCCATGTTGCAGACAAATACACACACCTCCAGAGTATATACTGACCCTCACACACCATCCTGACTTCTTCTTTTCTTCTGTCTTCAGTGAGTCAGTCATTTTTGCTTTAGACACACTGCAGACTCAGAAAATGCTGCTCCAGCTTTACTCTCAGGTTAAAACCAAACTGCTCTTCATTTGACCCATGACTTCAACAACACTGGATCATCTTTTCAAGCTGTTTCATTTCACAAATACACAATCACATCACATATACCGACAGCATATCAGTCATTTCTGTTCAATAATATCCAACAGTTTCGTCTCCTCTACATGTCATTTTCAAAATTCAGAAGTTGTCAAAGGACAAGTAGAGGAGTTTTACATGAATAAAACGTGAATTTGACAAAATTATTATGCAAATCACTAATTATCTGCCCAAATAACAGCACCATGAATCTGAGGCTTCAGTGTTACACTTGTTTTGGTCTTTATAAAGGTTTGATATTCAGTCCTACCTCTGTCATATGGGGTATATGTGCGGAAATATGTCGACATATTTTCAGGCTGCTGTGACAAACAGCCAGGGCTTAAAAACCCAAACGGATCATTCTACATCAACAATTAGACCATGAATGCCAGTAAATATGTTGAAGATGACATGTGGTATCATCATGGTGTTTTAAAACAACAATAACTTTTAACAGGGCACATGGGTGAGATCGTGACACAGAAAGGGAGTGGAGAACCAGGAGAGGGTTTGTTCCTCCAGCCTCCATGGTAAAACTGTTGATGTCAGTGAGCTGCATGAAGAATGTTGCTGTGACAGTTTAATACAGTTAAAAGGTTTCTGCTGTGGAGTCCTCAGATCTACACTTCAGACTGTCATGGTCAGACATCTATCAGAGCTACACGGCACAGAAAGGAGTAGGAGGAGAAGGGTGTACTGTTAGAGAGAAAAAAGACCATTTTTACCCTTGAAACCTGATCAGTGTGTCAGACTTCTCTTAATGTGTTTGCAAAATATTTCCTCACACATCAGAGTGCTCACAAAGAGCTCAACTTTGAAACACAGTGGTCTTCATTAGTTAAAGTACCATGGACTTACTTTACTTTAAGTGGAGTTAAATGAAAGAATTGACATGAATTGACCAGGATTTCAATCCATTTCCATCTACTGAGAGCTTAAATTCAATTTACCATAAAAATATGTAGTATGTGCTTCTAAAGTTATCACAGCTAATATCATTATCTGGATGTTCCAAAATATCCAATTTTGTTAAAAACTATTAATATTTATTTTGGTCTGTTGACTACCAAATATTATTGTTTTTTTTCCATTATATATATATTATAATCCATCATGTCCCCCACATCCTGGACCTTAACTTGTAGAATAACTACAACTAACAGCAATAATACCATGCATTAATGCAGAATACTAATTTAATAATGCAATGCAGATTTAAGGTGTCTCTTTCTCATGGGTTGAAAAGACACTGCGACTCTAGCTCTGGAACAGAATCATTGGTTAAGCACAGGAACAGCTTGCTTGCTGAGCTCACAGAGCAGAGGGTCCAAGTACGACAAGAACAAAACAGCCATTAATCAAATGTTCTCAGTAGAAACAGATAATCAGCCTGGGTGTGGTGTGATTTAGCCACTGGGATGGAGTCACTAGAAATAGGAACACATGGAATGGTTTAAATATTTAGGTGAGAAATCTTTATAAAAGTGGTGGTTAACTCATTGAGTGGCAGCTGTTTTATAAAACAGAAAGTGCCTTGTGCCACTGTTTTTGGTCATTTTAGTCATAATTCATGAAGTACAGAATATTTTGTATTATGTCTCTGAAAACACTGAATAGCTCAAATGAAAGAAGAGACTCTCTATTTCATCATGAAAAAAATGTTTGTTTTTACCTTGTTCCATTCTTGTTTTCTCAGAGGTAGAGTAGAGGACACTTTCACCAAAATCACCACTTTTTGTCCAGATTCTGTTTGTTTTGCTCTCTATCTCGATCGTCTCCACTTCCTGCTTTGATCTGTGGTGTATGGCAGAAGCCCCCAATATTACACACAGGCTGTGTTTTTCAAATATAATAGGGCTTCTGGCAAGGATAAAATTTTTGCAAAAAAATTCAGAGGGATATCATTATTAACATAAAGGTGAAGAAGCAGGGGCCCCAGGGTTGGTCCTTGGTGCACGCCTCTTTCATAATAATGAATCAGTTGTAGCCTTTTTTTTAATTTTTCTCTTTATATAAACCCAAACAGATTCCCAGTTGTAATAATGCAGGAGTGCCTACATGCACTGAAACCTCTGCATGTGATGTAATTTGTCATCCTATCACCCTGACTTAAGCTCTGTTCCCAACTTCCTGACCAAGCAATGAATCACAAACAAGCACAAGCGGGCATGAAAAATGGATGTTGACATCCTGAAAATCGCATTGCAATAATATTATACCAGACTGCATATTTATGTTCATTATCATATTAATATGAAGCTGCTGGTCCTTCTTATTGAATTGTTCAGACTAAATTCTCAGCAGTCAGAAAGAGTGAATTGCATATTGGCAGAGGAGAAAGAGCACTGCACACCCACACCCTCTTTTCTCTGGCTTCACTCCAGGCACCCTGCTGCCATAAGACTGTTAATTAGCGCTGTGGTGTCTGTTGATTCCTGACTGTGAACACTGTGTGTGTTCAGTGTATTGTTACTGCACATATTCAAATCCTGTCCTGTGTTGAGACGGTAGTTGACCAACAGAGAGTTGATTTCACATTTCTTCACCCCAGCCACTCACAGGATTGGTTACAGTTGTTCAGTGTGTTCAGGGACCTTAATTAGATGTCATATACAGGGCAGTGAGAGGAAACACACATGCTAAAATGTAAATGGGATAAACTTTCGCCACCAACTGAAGCAAGTCTGTTTCATCTGAACTTGGCTCTTGTTCAAACAAAATGCTAGCTTTACCCTGGCACAGGGTTTCACTGCAGGCCTGGATTTATGAATAAAGAGGATTGATAGAACTAATGATTTTACTATGAACACAGTCTAATCTCTTAGATACAAAACGGATATGCCAGAGTCATATTCATGAAGTTGTAGATGTTTTCTCCCATGAAATTTCCAATAAAATCTATTTGTTAGCTGAAGGGAATGTCCAGAGTCAAATATATCAACAACTATTTGATGGATTAGTGTGCTCAATGTTGTGAATTCAACAAAAACACATTGGTTTAGGCAACAAAGGTTTAGGAAAATAATACATGACAAATATGTGACAAACAACTGTAAAGTGAAACTTAATGCAATCTTCTGGATGAAATCCATGTGTTGTTGTACATAACCTCAGGCAGAGCATTTACTGTTGTAATGCATGGGTTAAAATTGTAGTTACTGGAATGTCACTGATGCTAAGGGGTGTCTTGCACTGCTGTATTAAATGCTTGTGGCCATATTTGGCGCCCTGGGAATGACGATGAGCTGCTTACTCAGCATATAGGTGCACTTGTGTACCCTCTCGTGTCACTTCTGTTTGCAAAAAAAATACAATATGGCAAAGACCAATACCCAAGATGGCGGCCACCACAATGACAAACTTGAGGCCTTATGGGGTCCCAGTAGGGCTTGTTCTTTATACCATTTTATTATTTTTTTACCATCCACTATTATCAAGTCTCTGGACACAGATCTGTGATCAGATCCAATACCTTGTTTCAAGTGCAGACATTCTAGGAGACTCAAATTCAGGTGTGAATTTTAATGAAAGACAATGTCAGTGTGGAAGAGACTCTACATTATGAAAGGCTTCATGGAGGAGTTTACATCTCAGAGCAAGTGACCTGATTGATGACATTTAAGCAGCAGCAAACTGGGGATATCTGCCAGCTTACTGGCTGCCAATGGGCCATTCTTACTACGCTTGGCTGTTTTACTCAGTTTTCTTGCCAGTCTTAAAATTTGGCTCAGAATCATATCAGGGCCTTCTGCAAGACAGGCAAAGAAAGTCGTATCAGCCAACCACCAGGGCTCTGTTGTAATTAAATGGACAGGTGGCTTCATTCTCTTGTGATACGCTGGAGATTGAAAGGTCATCACATGATCAAGAATTAAAGCTGTAGGGGTTCATGAGGGCTGCTGAACCAAACAGTCTGAACTGTATTTGAGGAGACTGTGTTGATAAGTCACAGGAGGCCTTTGGCCCACAGTGTGCTTGCAGCTGCAGTCTTATCCTGCTGAAAGACTCCAGGCCCTCCAGGGCTCTGAAACAAACAGAGGAAACCAGGCACACTAAGAAAGTGCTGCGTCTTAAATCACATCTCAGAGTATAGTTTTCATTGGAAACAGAGTAGACTGATGACAGCTACAGTGGGTGGTTATGAGATGAAATGCCTGGAGCAGACTAGAGGAATAGTTTTGTCTTGGGTATTCCAAGGAAGAGGAGTCAGAGTATATGGATGAAGAGAGACACATGGTCTTCAAAGTGTAGATGTGAGCTGCTATAGATGTCCTCCCTGATTCTTATATGCTTTTTCCAGTTGTTTCCCCCTGATCATTCAATGGAAAACATTTGCTTGTTATAGGCAGATTATAACGTCAGTGATCAGTGATCACAAACAGAAGACAAAGTGGTGTTCCTCAGAGGCACAACAATATTCTTACATTTGTGAAACCCTGGACATGTAAAATCAACCTTGAGTACACTCTTAAAAGGCCCACGTGTCAGTGCTGTGCAATGAATATTACATGAGCGCATGCACACTGCATACCAGTGCAGAAGTAATTAACATTTCATCTGTGTTACTGATGCCCATTGAAGGCTTCAAGGTCCAACATGAAATGACTCGAGTCTCTTGTAATCAGCAGTCTCTTCGTCTCAGACTTTGACAGCAACCTGTATTTTTCATCATATTATTTTGAAGGGATTCAATTTAACCTTGTCTTTGTTTTTTGAGGTTATATTTCTCTTGGTATGTTATAATGAGCACTGTTTTCTTTCTGCTTTGAGCCTAAAATACAAATGAATGAACAAGACGTACCTTTTGTCAAAGTGCTTGTTATGTTTGGTTTCAAACAGAAAAAATACATTCAGGTTTTCTTTTCTTCCTTGTTACAAATTGAGTTTAGCAGTGATTTATTTATTGGTATTAATACTGTGAAGAATCCATACATGCAGTGACTGCTGTGTTCTCTCTGTCAGTAAGCAATTACTGACTTGAAGGTTGTAAAACGGTAACTGACCTCGACTTTTGAAGAATTCAGTCCTACCTTTGAAAATCTTTCACATTGGAAAGAAATCATCTTGACACTTCATTCTTCTTTTTTCAGTTTTCTTTCTGTGCCGTAACTCTAAAATCATTTTTTTTTTATCTTGGCAAGAAGAAAAAAACACATCCAGTAACAACTTCTCACATTTTATTTATGACATTGTTTGTGTGAACCTGACACTCTGTACTATTCTGGAGACAGAGTGGGTAGAAATGGTTGTTCTGGGGTTAGAGCTCTCAGGAGAGTCTCAGTAGATGTGAAGGGGCATAGAGCAGCAGCTTTTTATGTTAAAATATCTGGAAATTTTGAACAAGCCATTTTGTTTTGAAGGGGGGGAAGTTGTTCCGTTCTTGGTTTTAGGACCATGAAGTTCAAGCATTGTTTTACCTTAGTGTATCTGGATCAGAACATCTGAGTATATTGAACTTTGCAGATTTTTAGGTTTTAAACTATTTGGCTTTTGGCCACAAGTAGAAGTAGAGTAAGTCAAGTTTTGAGTCCATGTAAAGGGGATAACTTATAACATTGTGGTGAAGTGGTTTGTAGTACTTATTGTGATACTTGTGCTGATGCTTCCTTTGTATTTTTTTTTTTTTTTTTTTCCAATAAATCAACTGTAATCTTCCAATTTGTAATACAGAACAGAGTGCAACACAGATGATTAAAAATATCAATATGAGCAATAATTGTTGACACTAACCTAATGATGAGAGAGGAATCATATCAACAGGCTAACGTGCACTATCAACTGTCAGGCTCTGGCTCTGACTTTAAGAGGAAGCTGATGAGCCCTAATGCCCTAAAACTTTCTGTCCTGTACAATCTGGCATACCAGCAGCAGCTTGGCTGCTTGGTACAGGAAGAGTCGGTGACAGCGAGTATTTACAAGAGCTGGTATCATCAGCCGAGTTGAGTGAGTTTGTGGTTATGTGATATCAGCAAGAGGCTACTGTAAGCCCAGAGGGGAAAACATGCATCAGTCACTTAAAGCGAGCTAAACGTTGTAACTCAGTGCTGGTTGAGTTTGTAACAGTGTGTGCCATTGCTGGGAGCTCGTTTGGTGATAAAGGCCAAGAAGACAGTGAAGCTGTGGCTGTTTCCAAAAGGCAGTATGAAGACATGACAGACGTAACATCTCAAAGGACGTGTTCAGAGGGATACTTTATTTTCATCATATAATCTGCAATTTGACGGTTGGCGGAGGCATACCTCTGCAAGGCTGTAATCCTAAGATTGCATTGATTTGTCCTGCAAAAATCTGGTTATTTGCCAGTCACGTATGAACGTGTAATTTGAAAATGTGTAAAATAAATCTGCAAATATGTACATTGATCTGTATGTGTAGACAAATTTGTAAATATGTTCTTCTGCCATGGCAGAAGTGTAGCAAAAGTCACCAGTAGAAACCTGGTACCTATTAATTACCTGTTTACCTCTTCATAAACGCTGCATTTTCTAAGTCAGTGCACACATTTACAGATTTGTCTGCTGTCTGGTTTACAGGCTGTTTTACACATTTACATATCAGATTACGCATGGATTGAGATAAACATTTGTAAATAATTTGGATACAATAGTGGCCCCATATGAAACCGTCAAAATGCTCAACTCAGCATCAAATTTTCGAGGTTAAATTCCACAGTTGATTATTAAGATTTGGTGTAAAAATTTGAAAGATAGGGGCTCAGTTCAGTGGAGGACACTGCTTATTGCTTTGATTTTCCTATTAGACTGTCGATCAACACCTCTACACAATATGTACTATCTGTACTATGGTGAACACACATTGTCCTCACTAATGACCAGACTGAAACAAAGTGGATCAACATCCCCTCTCACTGTTACGGCAGTGTAATAAATCTACTGTCAGGATTTCTTGCAGAAAACAGCACATTTGCATGCAGAGTTTTTCCAGCGAGACCAACCATCCTCCTTTTTTCCCACTTTGAACTCTAACAGATACAGTTACACCTCATACCAGGCGAACGGGCTCCTCTAATAGAGCAGTATATTGAGGAAATCACTTTAACATTCAAGCACCCATTCATCATATTTTAATAACATGTCATGCAGCGTGAAATGAGTGGTGCAGTATGTCGGTTGCATTGCTCAGTGTTTATGATTACAGGGAACACAAGCTGTCTTCAGTCCAGTTAAGTACAAAGAGTGTATTTTTCTTTATCTATTCACTGATCAAGTGCCAGTTGTGCTAGAGGCAGCTTTTATAGATTCTCTATGAAGCACATTTATCCTGGAAGCATATGTGTGCTATCTGCATTGCCTGGAGACAGAACATTCCCTGGAGTGAAGTGTTGGGTAAAAATACATTTCTTAACAAAGAAAGGGGAGCTGAACTCCTTCTAGTATGAAGAATGTTTCCCTTTGTGGTGTTTAAGTATGGATGTGTGGTCAGCTATTTTCAGGACCTTAAAGTATATGTAGTGATAACAACATATCAGATTTACGAGCCCATCATATTTTACGTGCAAAGTCATTATCTGCAGGGTAATTACAGCTTTCATTTACATAGTTTGTTTTAAGAAGAATATTTCTTTCTGCATGCAGCATGGAAGTATTCAAATAATGCAATTTATATGTAATACCTGAAAACCATACTGAGTCTGGTTTCTGCAGGGAAGATGTTTTTCAATGGTACTTTCCATCCCTGCAGAAAAATGGGATCTTCCTCACGCTAACACATCATCTGCTCTGCATGAATTTTGTAAATACTGGGAAGTATTTACTGAAGAAGAATCTCAGTTGAGCCAAAAATATAAGTGGATTGAACATTTTCAAACACAGCAGGGAATTAAAATTTGGAGAGCGGGAACATGAGTTCATGTGCAATGAGCCAAACTTTCTAACCAAAACACACTGGACTATGAAAGAAGAGTACTTATTAATCCAGCCACACAGGTGCAGCTCTGATGTGAACAATCATACAACAGATTTATATGTGGATGGCTGAGAAAAGGCTTTCTTCAACTCAGATTCAAAGGGTATGGAAATAGATTGTCTGACAGGATCTATACAGATGTTTGAAGAGCTGTAAAGACTGATTTATTTTGCATTTCGTCAAAATGAAATACAAGAGCGCCATGCGGCTCCCTGGACTTTAAAACATATTAAACACGTAGCTCCTGCTTTCTCAATTTCTGGTTTTAATTCTGAATGATTTTCTGCCTCCAGATTTTGACTAGTTTATAATTCACATTCACCAAACTGCGAGATCAGCCAAGACCAATAGATTTTGCCTTTATGGTGATGTTAGAGAGATATGATGAAGATAGTAGTATGAAAAGCTGGGGACTCTGAGCCTCTGCTGCCTCCTTCTCTAAATGACCGGGAAAATGACTGTCCTCCTGTATCCTCTGCAGTCTAGTGACCGAGGCACACAGACTGTGGAGGCTTACCTGTTAGATGCATCGTGTCTTTACAAAGGGCTGTGGACCTTAGGCCCTGCACTTAAATCTAGTTTTCATACATCAGGACATGACAAGGTGTCCTGGAGGTAATGGACAAGGTGCAAATTGGCTTTTCCTTGCCAAGACCATTACATTTTAGAGAGCAGCATCAGCGTGTCAGCCAGCGCCCCAGAACGACACGTTTATGTTCAGGTGACAAAGCCCTCTGGCAGCCGTAGGTGTTATGACTGAAGGAGACGGGAAGGTAACGGCGTTATAGACCCTAACACTGTTCACTTCACATTTCAAACCGTCAGTTGACTTTATTTTTCATCATTCCTAACCTTCAGCAAGCGCTGTTCTCAACACGATGATAAAGCCCTTCCCCTTCCCTTCTGAAAGATAAAATAAGATTAGATGAAACTTAATTTATCCCAAAGGAAATTCTTGTGCAACAGATGCAATGCACAGTGGGAAAAATATACAGTTTAAACATGTACATACAGAATAATGCAACAAAAAAGTAAGAAGAAGAATAATTTATTTAAAGTCAAGCCATGATTTTTCTCTAAAGAGCTGCCACTTAAAAGGCAGTGGAATCAATTGGCATTTACTAGGGCCTACTTAAAGCATGCCCAGGCTCATTTAATCCCTTAAGGCCATCCTGAAATGGAATTGTATATTGATCAGAAGACTGATAATTCACTTTGAGCCTAAATGCAACTCTATCAGCTGAAACTGCCGTGCAGAGACACAATTAAAGTGAAATAACTGGCTTGAGCTTACGTATAAATGTAACTGAAAGTGCCTGTTTGTAATTATATCTGTTACCTTTTCCATTACAGTGGATAATCTGCTGTTATTTATTTCACACGGTAAGAGTTTAATTTTCATTGAGCATCACTGTAATCACACAGGTAGCAGATCCATCTTCTCTGTCTTCCCTAACAAGGCTGACTGCTAATTCATCATCAGTGCCGTGTTTGAAGCTCTTCCAGAGCGAACCGATGAGGGGGAAATACATGAAAAAAAATCCCTCTATTAACCTCTCACCTCTTAGTCAATTTGTCTCTTACTACACTCTTACTATGAAGTCGGATAAATGAAGAAATGATGCATTAGAGTGTGTATGTTGATATATTTGGGAGAGCAACACCCCCTGAATACTACAGTTTATTAAAAAGCACAGCTCCTGGTGGGCAGAGTTTTGGCAGAGTAAAGTGAGAAAAGTTGAGAGATTGAAAGTCTCAAGTGGGTGTAAGCTGTTTTAATTCACAGATCGAGGGTGGATTTCAAGTTGCACAAAAACAAACAAAAGTTTTCTAGGAATTCCCCAGTTGGATTGAAACCTTTAACCTGTGCTCCATTTCTGGCAGATGCATATTTCATAGATCACACTTCAGCTGGCAGATGGTCTAGAGAGGACCGCCCACACAAACACACACTGTTCCAAACCACGCTGAGGGTCAGGAAGGTAGCACTGGAGTGTCAGCTTGTATTGTTTCCCATTTAGCTGAGGTGATATTCATAGTGACAGTTCATGGTTTTACCTCATAAATGTGGATGGAAAAATGGACTGGTGTTTCCCGTGGTGTTCTACTGTCAGCTGTCGACGATTCAGCCTCACATGATGCTCCTTCATCAGACACATACAATTATAGATGCATAATTTATTGTTTATGTTATATATTATATATTATAGATACGTATTTCCTTCATTATATTAGCTGTTATTTTATTATAAATGCATATTATCTTTCTGTGCAATAATGGTTAACAAGAATGTGCAATAATACCACTTCAATGTGCAATATTCCATTTCTGAAAATGTGCAAGAACTTTTTGTAGCAAAAAACTGTGCTTTACTACTGTAAATAGTATCTGTTGTAAATAGTATCTAAATATTTTTTACACAACTTTATTATGTTTTTTTCTATTTTATTTATAATCTTTTTTTAATCTTACATTTTTTTCATTTGTCTGAGCACCATGTGGAGCAGCATTCCTTATTTTGTTGTCATAGAATGACAATAAAGACTTTTGATTATGATTTGATTTGATAATATCAGTGTTATGTAATTTGTAGGTATCTGGCTCTTGCCAAGAGCACCACAAAAGGTGAAGAGGGCTCCAATTAGCATTGGAGCAACGAAGTTATTGATCGCTCTGAAGCCCCCATAACTTTAATCGTCCCTTAAATTGGCAGCAGATTCAAACCTACAGTTTGTGTTATAAAGAACTGCACAAGTAGAGATTCTGACCTGCATATGTCCAGTCTGGCGCGATGTCTGTGATAACAGTTCAGTCGTGACAAAAGCTAGGAGTGACAGAATGAGAAGTTACATTGGCTATGTTTGTGAAGCAGTTAAGTTCTGAATATTGTGATATGACAAATGGTGACTTGTGGTCATTAACTGGAGAATTATGGTGATATTAAAAATGTCAAAGTAGATCTATGCTAATAACTTGTGGTGGCTCAAAAATACTTTGTTTTATAGCTAGAAAATGACCAGAAAAGTACCAGAAAAGAGTTTTTTTTTTTTTTTTTAACCAGTCCTCAGAGATTTGTTCCTTGCTTTCTTTAGTGTTCCTCTCTCCACTGCCATCTAAAGCAACACTTAACAGCCCCTATATTCATTGAACATCTGACAGTCATTCATAATTAACCATAATTACATATGTAACTCTTGTTTTATTGTCCATAGGGACCATGTTTCAGACACGCTTCCTGTTTCTCACTGGATGAAAATGACAGAATTAGCAGTGACTTCGGTCCCCACAGTCTCCACCTGTTGGAGCTGCTAGGTTAGCTTACTGAGGCTTTAGCAGATGTTGCACAGATGGAGAGCAGATTTTCTGTTGCTGCTGGTTCACTGGCTCCTGGGAAACATGAATTTCAATGTTCTGGTGGGACAAAGTCCAGTCCATACATATTATATGTATGTATTAGGTTTAAAATGGGGTTGACAAACATTTGGTTTAGCTTACGATTTATTGCATGATTTCTGCCGTTAATTTAATTTTATGTGTTTTGCTTTGACTTAAATCTAATCAAGTTTAATGTGTTAATGATGTAATTCAAAAACAGCTGAGGCGCATGAATGAGTCAGCCATGACCGTTTCCTAAAATCTGACTGTGAAGTGTACCTGTATACCTTTACCATCCCTAATATGTTCCATAATGTCATGTTTAATTGCATTTAATTTCCACTTAACTTAGACATAGGGCTATGCGATATGGACAAAGTTCTATATCACGGTAGAGCCAAGTTTATATCCCAATAACGATATATATATATATATATATATATATATATATATATATATATATATATATATCCCAATATAGTGTTTTTTTCTGATGTGTTTTTACTTTCCATTCCTCCGTCTCCTCTGCAGCGTAACCCCTTATATGCTTTTATTCTGAAGGCTTACTTTGAGTGAGTGGAAGTCTGGCTATGTTTGCGCTGTATTTTACTATGCACTTTGGCTGCTAATAAAGATGTGTTTTAAGCGATAATAAATCATTCACACGTAACACAGCGTCCTCCATGCTGCTTTACCTCTGCTACCACAAAGCAGTAGCATTGCTGCGGTTACAGTGGCCATCATACTTTCTTCATACAATACACGTTTTGAACTTGCATGATACATTTGGATTATCCAGCAGTCATTTGAGTTGTGCTTTACACGGCGTATCTAAATCACAACCAGAGTGACATTAAAGTTAGTGTAGCAACAGAGCTAACTAAGTAGCTCAGTTGCTACACGTGCTTGCAGCCATGCTGCATTCAGACCAGAACAGAAAAGGGATAATGGGAGGGTGTCTGTTAATTTGCACAAAAGTTTAACAGAAGGATGTACATGCAGTCTAATCTGCAATATGTAAATGCTGTTTTTTAATGTAGTAAGAGTACCAAAATTGTGATTTAGTAAAGAACATCATCCTAAATATTAATGAAATGTCGCCTCAGCCTATTTGAGATGCCAGATGTTTCACTGCGGGATAATGATATGATGGTAATGACTTCAGATTTTTCCTGGGTCTCTCCTCCCTAAAGCTTGATTTAAGCATTTGACTTGCAAGCTGGTGCTGGAGCGAGCCGTGGAATTTCCATGATTATCAGGTTACTACAGTCAAAGTTTAATGAATCAAATTATCTGTTATGTGACAAGGACACTGGCTGCACAGATTCATTTAACCATCTGAATGCCGTCAATCCAAGTGACAAGCACTGAAATATTTCCATAGTCATACGTAAAATGATCGGAAAATGTGTAAGCATTTAGAGAAATGTGGTTTGTTTTACTGAATCCACCTCAGCTGATACTTTGAAGATGACAGATATGCATCAACTGTGGTTTGGTTTAAAAATGGTTTCAAGAAAGAGAGACAGCCAAAAAAAAAAACAAGAAATAAAGGAAAAAAGTGAGGTTTCCATGTGGAACAATGTGTTCATAATCACAAATATGATTTATTGCAAAAGTCAATGTCAATATCACAATATGAGAGCAGTACATACAGTGAGATCGAAATGCTATTTCCAGTCCCCACACAGCACAAGCAACACTGTAATTAAATATATATGTGCTCCAAATTAAGAACTATGCTAAACTAAACTAACTTAGTGGCTATATTCAAATGCTATGTTTTTTTAAGTTACATTCAAAACACTGGCCTTGGTTTTTAGTGCATACAATAAACAATGACAAACATATAAAGAGGAAAAAAAAAATACAGTCTTAATAAGTACCTCCAGTAAGAGTCAAGGCGTACAGCAATTTAAATATTTAACAGAAAAACAACCATAAAATAATTTTGGAAAATATACTATACAATAATTTAACACATGAACAGTATAAGTGTAATATGTACAATAAGGAAAGAGCTAACAAAACTGAATCTCTGTGTAGTGTTTACCTGTTCCTATTGGAGTCTCATTCAGACTAATGCTGAGGCTCCTCATGGGCTTATAAATACAGAGGAAGTGGTAAACAGAAGGGTGATTTCAGTAAGCTTGTAATTTTCTGTAAAAACACAGACTTCATGTTAGATATTTTGTAATCACAGTCCTAAAGCGCTAATGATCCGACTGGTGTGTTTTAGTAAAGTAGGACACGGTCTTTTCATAGAGATGCACAGCCCACAGTCATCCTGAAGAATGAAACAATCACAATCTGCATTCGCCTTTTGATGAATGTAATTATGTGTCTGCTGCAGATGCCTTGGGGTCTGTGCGAAGACGTTTTCTTTATCTGTGTTTACTTTGAAACCACGGATGCTTTTAGCTGATTGGATGAATGACAAACACAAAGCTGAATAAAGCAGTTTGCTCATACAGATTACAGTCATACTAATGTAAGCTGCTGTATTTTAAGGGACACACAGCAATATAAACACACAGTGACTTATTGATGTGGCATCGAGGAAGCTCTTTCAGGTCTGTGTTCAATATAACAGTGTATTTAGTGACACCACGGAGTGTGTCGTAGAAAATGTCATTCAGCATATTTATGCACTCAGGGGTTGGTGATAAATAACTGCATGATAGTGGGAGAGGCTCGATAATAGACAGCACATTATTCAGACCTCTCTGTACATAAATAGAAGCAGTGAAAGACAGATACATGTAGAAGCACACAAAGCCATCATCAGATTCCTCCTCAGCTTGTTAGGCTTGAAGGCTCGTTCGAGGATCCAGGAAGAGATCTCACTGCAGCAGCTGCAGCATGGTTCATTATCATACATGTAAACTCACATCGATGCAGCTTAATCTGTCTTATCCTTCACTTAATCTGCATGATGATAGTGATGATTTTAACTCATTGAGTTAAAATCATGTTTAAAAAATGTTTGTTTTTACCTTGTTCCATTCTTGTTTTATCAGAGGTAGAGTAGAGGACACTTTCAACAAAATCACCACTTTTTGTCCACATTCTGTTTGTTTTACTCTCTAATCTCGATCGACTCCACTTCCTGTTTTGATCTCTGTGGTGTATACCGTCTCTTTATGCTCTGACTACATCTCCCATAAACACCAACATTACTCACAGGCTGCAGGAAACCGCGATTAGCGACTCGCTGCAGAGAAACCACTTTGACATGAATACATCAGTGGCACTCAAGGAGTTAAAGGCACAATCTCTGATTCTAATGTAGAAAAAAAAAGCAACAGCAGAATACAGCACACGTGGTTTTAAAGCAGCTCAGTCTATCCTAGCAAATACATCCTTACTGGATAATTGTGCACCTCCAGTTTCAGCCAGTATGAGACATAGTGTGACCTTTGTGGACCTGTATGCAAAGCAGAAGGTGAGAGCGGTGTAGCATGTCAAGCTTCCATGCAGGATATCAGTTTGTCCTTTCACAGACCTGTAATGGAATTTTTCACCTTTTATCAACCGTTTTTACATTTTTCAATCAAGTAGTTAACCACACATTAGCCACAGACTATGTGCCATTTAATTATAACGTTTGTTTTCAAGAGAAAACTGTCAAAATTGGACATGAAAAACTGTAGTCAAACATAATCCCAGGGTACCTGTGGTTCCAGAGAGAGAAATTAATTTTGGCATTGACTTGGCAAAGAAACATCGCTTCTCGTGACATCACATGTAAAGATCTATTTCGTTCTGGTCGACATGAATACACAATTACAGCCACGGCGCACCCAAGGACTGAAAGGCAGAAAGTTCGGATGGTTTAACAAGGTGACATCAAAACTGTGAACAGTGGAGGGACTGAATGAGGCAAAAAACCAGGAGACCAGGAGGAAAAAGCAACAAATTCAGCGACAGGAGTATAAAGGCAGAACATACATCTCTTCATGTGACCAGTTTGTTTCAAGTTGCTAAAACATTTTTCTGGATTTGTTAAACATGTTGTACATTTCTTTCTCTTCTTCAAACAGCTTTCCAATATAAACTACAAAAGCTCTGATCTTAGAAATGCCATGTTGAGTAATGTTAGCCAGTTGACATGTTCCACAGCTGCAGCTTCACCCCAGCTTCATTTTCAACAAATGACTGGAACAAATCAAGTTGGTAATGTGCTATAAGTTAACATGGATTGTGCTGTCTATTTGTGATGTTAGATCTTCTTTTCCTTCATATTTGTTGGCTTTATTTTCAGTCGTTATCAGTCAACATGCATGCAAAATGTAAAAAAAAAATGTCTATCTCAATTGCGTGCATGTTCCAAAAGTAATGATTAAGCCTCTCATGTCTCCATGGTGTCCATTATGACTTTTCCAATAACTCCTTGGAGCAGCTCTCTTGATCTAAATCTTCACTGATTAGGAAGCAACTCTGAGCTTCAGCTCTGACAAAGAGAAAGTGAATGATTTACTGCTTTTACCAAAGAAGAGAAGCTCATCTTGAGAGTTTAAATTTGATGATCACAGACTCCACTCAGTCTGGTGATTTCTTTTTTTTTTAATCTTGTCTCTCACAAAAAATAATTTCAAAGTTTCCACAGGGTGTTTTTTATGTGAGCTCATGGCTCCATGCTGAATAATTTATTCAGATGTTTGGAGAGAGAAATGTGATGATGATTTCACCAGGAATGTCAGACCTCTGGATCTAAAATAAGAAGCAGAAGAGATGAGTGAATTAATTTGACTCATCCATGCTCTTTGATCATCATCTCATGCCCTCTAAATACAGTAATTAGCAGCAGGACATTGCGTTTTAGTTATGTCGCATGTTGCTTAATGTTTGCATGTTACAACAAAGTTGTAATGTGATCATTAATAGTAATTTTCAATAAATCTTTGCTGGTAGATAGTATATGATTACATACTCTGTATAACCATAACCAAACACTCCTCCAGTCCATATGTTAGCATTACATCCATCCACTTTGTCTGAGGCAGCAGAGATTTAGACAGCCTGTATGTCAGACATCAGAACAGGTTCAAACAGGATTATTTCTTCTTTTCAGTCTGTCGTTCGCTTGCTGTCTGTACAGCGAGCGTCCCTGGGGACGTTGTGCTGCAGGGACACGCTTGTTCCTCGGTACCAAATGAGCTCTCAGAAGCAGAAAGTGTGTCATTCGTTGCTCGGCTCTGGAGGCTGTGGACCCTGTAGAGCTCATATTCCATCAAAGCACAGCTGACATCAGAAATCCCTTTCATTTAGAGCAAGCACTCTCTCACAAACATAGAGAACTACACATTTAATGTGGGAAGATGGCCTGCTCTGTGTTTGATGTGAAGTTGTATAGAATTAGCTCTTGGTCCCAAAATAAAATTGCTCCACAAGATGTTCTTTAATAAACTTACAAAAAAGCATCTTTGTAACTTGCCTGTTCATTTTTGCAGCAACTATAAACTTGTAGGTAGAACAAACTCTGTCATGTCTCGTTGCAGCTTGCAGGATGATGCATAGCAAGGTAAACAGTTGTTCTTAAACATGGGCGAGGTGTTTCCAGTTGACCAACATGTCTGTGTTTTAATCGGAGGGATAAAAACATCTTTGATCTGAGAGAAGTAAGAGAGAGGTCAAACAGTATTAGTATTAGAGAGGTAGACTTCTTGTTTGTGTTGGAAACCAAGTTAGACTTTGTTGTTGACTTCCCTACTACTTTAAAGAAAAGCAAGATTAAAAAAAAGAGATGGTCCTCTCCTTATACTTTTTGTCATTTATTACATCCACACAAACATCAGAAATGCAATTCACCATCAGTCAAATATGCCTAATCTTCAGATGTCTCTATGGACGGGGGGACATGTCCCCTTCAGATTCATAGTGACATCGATCCGTCCCCCCACTTTCCCAGAATAAGGTGACAGACATTGCAGCAACATTGGGAGTCTGGCGTTTGTGTTTCAGACCCAGGGTACGTTCAGTTTTACATGAATATCAAAATTTCTATGCTCCAAATCAGAGTTTAAAACCAGAACTCTCTGTGACGTCAGATTAATCTCACCAAGCAGACACCGAATTCCTGCTACCGATGTAAACAGTAGCTCCATGTTTTGTTGTTCGTCTGTAAGGCTGGAAGAGCTGGAGCACTAAACTTTGAGGTTAAGATAATCTGAGCTCCAAGTTCTGACTTCCAGTGAACACACCATAAGACAAACTCTCACTCCCCAGGGTCCTGAAGAGGAACTGGTAGCAGCCTGTTGATCATCATCAGACCATTGTCTAGTATGTCTACCGTGATAAAGCCCTTATTACTCATAAATAATTTATTGAGGTATAGGAAAAAGTATCGTTCTAGAACCATTATCAAAACAAAGGTATCGAAATTAACATTGTATAAAAAATTTGAGCGATACCCAGCCCTTCTGATTCCTGTATACCAGTGAATTATACCATGCAAAAGCTGTGTGAGTCTGTGTTCCCAAATAATTACAACTGTGATTCTATTTATTGTATCGATCCTTTCTCTGTGTTCACTCTTTTGTCCTGGAATTCTATATTTGACGAAGCATTATCTTCAGACCATGAGTCGCTCTGAGCCTAACAATGGAAAGAGAGAGAGAAGGAGAGAAGAGACAAGAGGAAAAACGAGTAAATAAAACATTATGCCAAGATGGAGAGCGGCAGATGAAAATAAGGAGCAAAGTGACAAAGTGACAGATGGAAGCACTCACAGCTCCCAGCATGCCTCCACCACAGTGTCCTCAGTGACCTTGTCATGAGAGCCATAACTCATTGTTATTGGTCTGTAGTTTGCATAACTGCAGCAGCGTTAGTTTCACGGTGCGTGTCACTGTGCATGCAGTGTGTGCTGGTGGTAACAGAAACTCCTCTCATGCACTGTTCATGCACATCTTTCTGTTCTCACTTCTCAAATAGGATTCAGATGATGAGTTCATGACCTGCTCTTCATGTCAGCATGTATATACAGTATATGTATAGGCTGTTACTGAGCTGAGACTTAAGTGTCACGCTTCATGTTTTAGTGGGGATTACTTGATGCACATCATGCATGTAATGATATGCGTGCATTTCAATTTCATTTCTTTTATTCTGAAGGTGAACCACTTGTTCTCCTTCAAGTATGAGACCAGATTACAGAATAAAACACAGATTATTGTATCACATCTGTACAGAAGTGCTCCAGCAAAAACGTGGATCATTTACAGTGCATCTGCAGATATTGTGCTACAGTTGCACTCTAATGCTAATGCCGTGCTGTTAGTTTCTGTCTGAATAAAGTACTTTTTTTAATGTCTCTTTCTAATGATCTCCTCAGTGGTTTCCATCACACTGACCCAGAGCTGATTATCTGTGCAGAAAACATTTGTTTTATGAGTAATTTATTCTTTTTGTGTGACTTCTCCAGTTAAAACCAATTTTGATGTCAGTATTTCCAGTTGTTGTTGAGATACAATGCACACAGTGGTTCGACCAACAGACAGACTGGCATTTCCAACAGTAGAGCCAATGACAGCAAGGCCAGAAATTGAAAATTGTGTCTCTCATACATAAAAGCATGCAATAGTGCATTGCTTCTGCTGTTACTGCTGTCGCTGGCTGCTAAACTGATATTGATTCCAAATAGAATTGGATGATGGGATAAAATCAGAGGCCTGAGGGTAGTTTGATTGTAAAAAGAAACAGACCAAAGTACAGGAAAAAAAACCAACCCTGCAGTCATTCTACCCATCACGCCACAGTCACACTGTCTCGTCTGAAGAAACATAAAGCTAACAGACTCCTGTCCGCATGTACGCAGCTGATGAATCTATTACTGCCATATTTTTAAAACACTGTTACTCTGTGGTGTTTTTCAGTTTCGGCACTTGTGATTGAGACTTTTGGAGAGCAGATGAACAGATAACACAGTCCTGTGTTCCTGGTTTAAAGGGCCTCCACTGGGACTCACACCAGGCTGTTAGTTACTTCAGTCTCTTTGGATAAAGACAGAAGAAAAGCAGGAGAAAGCAAATGTTAAAAGTAGAAACTGTCAGACTGGCTGTCAGTGAAATGAGGGAAGTCTTATTTTTTATTTAATTACTTACAGCATTATGTTTCATATGTTGGTGTGTCTCTTCGGTTCCCTTGAGGTGAATGATTATGAGGTTTAGAGACAATGGTATATTGAGGTGACATTCCGCTGTGTCATGTCTGTCAGGGAGCAGATGTCTTTTTTCAGCACTTTTCCGTGCTGCCACAGTGTCCCATCGTCCCAGATGGATGCTGTCAAGCAGCTTAATGATGCCTGTTTTCCCTCATGGGCTCGGGCTGCAGCAGCAGTTTACATGCAGAGCAACAGTCAGACAAGCCGCAACACTCACCCACAAGCCCACACTTGTGCTTTATTTATGTTTGAGTGCTGCATAATTATATGAACATAGCACTCTTGAAAGCCTTCTATAACTTGTAACTAGAGGTGGCTGACACCAGGAGAATATTTATTGTTAAAATTATCATATTATTGTCCCTGATAGTGATATGCTGTTACAATACCAGTGTTGTAAATGTCTCCCATGCAGCTTAAAATGCTGGATTGGGTGTTGTTGAACTGATAGAATATCACATCATCAGCTTATTTATACTGCACAACAACACGTCACGTCATTTGCTCCCTGATCCATAAAGCCCGTCTGATCCGTACAGTCCATGTGCATCTCTGAGAAAAGATGAGACAGAAGTGAGACGGCTCACTCGTTAGCTAATTCTAATAAGAAAAGGTTGCTTTAAACAGATTTCTCACCTGTGTTGACAGGTACATAGTACCAACTGAGTAGGTGCTAGTGAAGAGTAAAACATTTGCAATAGCACAAAGTGAAATATTTGGCCTCATTTTACACTTATGAAATAAGAGAAAGTTGAACAACATTCATTTTTGATGTATAATTTCTGTTTTTAATGCAGTGGTGTCGGATTGGCGCTCGTCATTATGCAACTTTGGGAAACATTTCCGTGTAACTTGCCCTCGTGTCACTTAATGACTGCTTCTTAATTTAAGTGTGTACTCGCATGGCATCTTCTTTATTTCCTGTGGGACCAGTGATAAGGTTTCTATCCCCAGATATATTAATTAAAATGTGCTGCTGGAGCCTCATCTGTACTAAAATGAAACAGTCGCTCTTCTGTACAACCCCTAACTGTCCATTTCCATCCGTCTTATTGAGAGGGTCCTTTTACGTTTACAAAAACACATCTAATGTCAAATATAAAATCATCATCCCTACAAAATCTTTTTCACACTGTCAGCGAGTACAGAACATTATACAGTAAGTTTCCCAGTTATTGGGTTTAACGCAGCACTCATTTATTGAATTGCATTGAATAAAGTGGTGACTGTGTGAATCCACCACCTGTGATCTTTGCTTCTGAATTGATAACAGCCAGCTACATTTCATGTGTTTTTTGTTTAGTTTTGATTTGCTCAGAAAAGCAATAAGTGTCAGCTCACTTCCTGTGTGGTGGACCTGCTCCCTGTTGAAGGCTGTTTTCATGAATATTGGCCATAGTTGTACGTCTTTGTGTGCTCTACCTTAACGTTACTTTCTGTACAGACCTTTAGACTTACAGTAACAGAAGAGCATGTGTGAGCAACAACATTAAGGGTGTCTCTTTATTTCATTGAAATGTATTGATGAACCAGTGTGAACAACACCCTGAACTGCACTTAAATAGTCTGCAGACATTGTTAATGTTATTAGATACACCTGTGTTTCCCAAAGCAAATTGTTCTTGAAGCAAACGTTTCAAAGAGGAATTGCACAGTGCATTTGGGTTTGGTGCGTACAGCTGATTAAAGAGACACAGCTGGAACATTACTTATCCTGCATTTCCATTACAAGTCATTCGATTGGAGGAATCACTCATCGAGACAGAGTTTGTGGACATTAAGCTGCACTAGAGTCTCACACTGTCTGGCATCTTTAGACTGCCTTAAGCTAAGCGTCCATGTTTGCTAACTGGCCTCAGAGTCAGACTGAAGTCACTGTAAGCCCCTTATCTGAAAAACTACATCAGTAGAAACCAATGTACAGATGGTTATTGTGTCAAGTATAAAGTACAAGCAGAGTACATTTGTTCTGCAGCCTGGATCTAGAAGTGATGGTGGCTGAACAATGGAGAGAAAGCGAGTGACTGTTGGACATCTCAAACACAGGCTATTACAAACACAGAGCCGTGTACTGTGAAATTGCCAAGTGATGTAGCATTAACCGCACAGTGACTTTGAGACTGGTATCCTTGGTGACTCAATCATCTATGCAGGCAGTAGGCTACCACCTGGGAGGCGGCATTTGAATCCTGGCCTGAATGCTCTGGAACACACACTCTGTTAATATATTTTGTAGGCACTTAATTGCACCGTGGTTAAAGCAGGGGATTGTCAGTGATCAGATAATCAGTGAACTCAAAAGGCTTGCTGCGTGTCCGCATGCTGGCTTACTTAATTATCATCAGTGAAGTGCAAAGTGCGTCGAGTCACAATTAGGCAGTGAACAAGGAAAGAGTGGATGAATGGTAGTTACATAAGGTGTCAATCATTTGTTAGCAGTGGTCTCTTTGTGTGTTAGTTGTAGTGATCATGTTTCATATGCATGCACACACACACACACACACACACATCAAAATGTTTTTTCAGTGGCTGGCACAAGGGGGTGCTCTCATATGTAGGAACATAAAGAGATGCTATAAGGCACAGAGATCGAAGCACAGAGCAGTCAGTACTAGAAAAAAAGTGAAACTAACTTCAGATAAAACAATAACGTAACGAGGTGCAACCAAACTTTTTTTTCATGATGAACTAGAGAGTCTCTTCTTTCATTTTAGCTAGTCAGTGTTTTCAGAGTCATTGTACAAAATAGTCTGTGGGCCTAGAAATATGAGTCAAAACGCTGGCACAAGCCACTTTCCATTCTATACTGTAAAAGGTCTGGCACTCAGTGAGTTCATGAATAAAACTGTGACTATAACACAGGTGAAAATATTTTGTTGCGCTCGGAAACTGAGAATGACGCAATTCTGTGGCAGAGAAACCAGCATGATCTTCTCGACTGGAACAGAATGCATCCGTAATTCTAATTCCCTACACATGCAACTGCATACAGTATCTATTAATTACAAGGTTGCAGCCATTTATGCTGGGCACATTTACGTCATGCTTGTTGAGATTATGATTATGAGCAGCTAAGTAGGGAAGACAACAGTTAAAAAACTACTAGAACCTGTTGCGCATCATCACTGGCAAGTTCATTTAAATAATATGACATATTTATACTAATAGAGTCATGCAGCTAATTCAAAAGGAGCTTTATGCTGCCACAAATAATATGTAGCACCGTAAAAGGAGCTAATTGTGTGTACGTAGCTCACTGCATGATTTTATTTTTAAATTGCAAACACCTGTTTTCCACTGGTTCCGTGTGTTAATGAGCAGTGCTGTAATTTCCCAGATTCTGTGATCAGTGCTCTGCTGATGAATATAAGCAGCAATGTTTGGACTTGTATGAGTCTTGGTAGCAGCTGCCAGATAGTTATGATTACATTTTGAACCATGCTGCAGATACACAGTTTGGGGTCTTAAATGAAACACTTTTGGCTCACTTAATTAACCAGAGAAGAAATGACAGAATGTGGACCATGATGTTTTCTTGCAGCAGATGCACACTCGTACCAAGAGGTCCTTATCATGAGTGACATTATGCGTATGCACATCTTTATCACACTTTATACTATGTGTTTCTTGTTGGCACATCTGGCAGGTGTGTGCGATGCCGTATAAATTTGTAAGTGCTTGAAAAAAATGTGGATTTGGAGGCTGAGGATGTGAGTTTGCCATATGTATGGAAACATGGATAATGGATGTTGAGGTTTCATGTGGCTGGACTTTTAATGCAATGTGCCGGTAGAATAATGCTGCTGGTCTCTCTTCAGTTCAACACCGGTGCACATTAAAGTGTGGTGTGTGTTGTGATGACTGGGAAGTCATCCTTTGACAAAACCTTCTTTTCTTATGCAACAATAAGAAATCTACTGATTAGCAATGTGTCAGCTGGATGTGCTGTCTTTTTGTCTACTTTGTCACTCCATTTGTGTTATTCTTTTGTTCTTCCTTTCTTCCCCTCATGTGTGAAGAGTACCATGTAACCTTGAGTATGTTTCCAGCATACAAGCAGAGGCTATTTTCCTATTCAGAGTGTGTGCTGCAGTAATGTCTGTCACAGCCCATTTCCCTCTAGAATAGAAAATGCCAGCTGACACACAGTTTGGGATTAACCACACTGTGTGTGTGTGTTCTCTCCTCAACACACCACCCAGTGCAACCATCAACATTCATTTATGTCCCTGGCAAATATTAAAGAAAATAATGCTTGTAAAAACTAAAAAATATATATGTTTTTTCACAGTGAAGCCATCAATATAACTTCTGCATAGCCTGCACTATCCCATCCACATGAGCTCAGACTGTAATGGGTTGGGTTGCATAACATGGATTGAAATAACTGCTGCCATCCTTCATGTGGGTTTTTAATGTTTTTAATGCTGTTGTTGATGGGGGAGGAAGTATTCAGATAATTTAGTGAAGCTCAAGTGCAGATAGGATAATCTTAAAGTACCTCAAGTTATGCACTTGAGTTCCTTTACTATGTAAAGTAAAAAGCACAGAAGGATTATCAGCTAAATAAGGTAAAGGTGTCAGTGGCTCATATGTTACATGAAAGGATTAGATATAATTAGATCGTCCATACTGAAGCATCAATGAGCAGCTAGTGATGTAGCTACTCAGTCTATCCTCATACAATGTAGTTCTGATGATATCTAATCTAATCAATGTTCTGCCTCACAGAGAAAAGAGTCTGCAAAATAAATTCCTGTCTCACAGGAAATAACTTGGTTAGGTTTTGACAAGAAACGACTTGGTTAATGTTGGGGTTCAGGTTAAACTACTTACAGAAGTAGTGCTACTTAAGTACCCCGTTAAGATGATGGGGTAAGCCAAAAGGGGAAAATGGTGACTGAAATAGTTGGAATATTATTTGCTTTTTTTTTGTGGAATATTGGAAAGTGTTGCATATTTGAGCCTTTAGTTAGAAATCTATTAAACCAAAAATTACTCTTTAATAACTGCATGGAATTGGAAAAGTAGGGCCAACTAGGACACTGCATATTATAATGTATGTGAAACATTAACATGAAAAGTGTCAAGTAGCTACAGCTGTTGACTAAATCCAGCAGAGTAAAAAAAGTTTTTTATTTTTTTTTTTTTCCAGTATAATGTTTCATCAAATGGGACTACTTGAATAAAGTAGCTTTTAAATGTACCTGAGAAAAGCATTGAAGCACTACTTGCTTTTCACTGTACTACGACATGGAGAGGAGAGGTGTTGAAATCCATTTATGACTCTGGCTGCTCAGGTCTTCCACTGAATGACACTACACTCTGGTAGATGATGCTAATCTGCAGATAGTCCTGCAGAAACATAGCATGTCTTTGTCAGTATGATAAATGCTTGTATTTGTATTATTAAGAGAGGGAGCATGTCCTTGTGCCTGTTTTGGTGTGTTGGTTCATATGTCTGATCTATTCTGATAGAGACATACATATCCGTGTTATAGTTACTGCAGCATATTATGTGTCAGTCCTTCCATGCATTATGAAGTGTAGACTGACAGAAATAGATTCAGCCTCTCAGGTGTGGACGTAACTGAATCCTTCATACAGCCTCATTCCTCACTTTATTCTACTTAGCACATACTTAAGCTGAGACCTCCAAAGTGCCATTTCAGAGGTCCAGTGGACTATATTAGGCCCATAAATCTGATCCATTAGGAACAGTATGTGAGGGCAGAGGATATGAAATCTCCCTACAGCACCACATCTGACACCTCGAATGCCATTTTAATCAGTCTGTCACAGTTCCCTCTTTAACCTCGTCTCGTCTCCTTCTCTCTTCTCTTTTATCCATGTATCTTTCACTTTAAATGCAAAACCAATTTAGAAAGATACTGCTCTGCCAGACACCATATTAAATTGTCGTCTTATTGGCCAGTTTTAGCCCAGTGTAATTTTCTCCGTTTAACTGTTGTGTTCTACTTTGATCTTCATCACAACCTTTGAGCATAATAAATGTATTCAGTTCTTTTTTATAAAAATGTTCCAGTGCTGTTATAAAGAAAAAAAAATGGAAAAGCAGGACCTGAAATGATTGTGGCAGGCAGGGAGGTTTAGCAGGTGGTAAATGTGTGTTGGCCCAGTGAAAAAAGGATGCACTGCCAGCCACGTGGATAGGGAAAGTGCCCGGTTCATGTCAGTCTCTTACTGTAGATACTTATTAGTAATGCCTGGTTCATATAAATTGTATTTACTTCATTGAAATTATCTCTTATTTTTTCAACAGCATCATTGTGTCCAGGTGTATGAGCACATTGTTATTAAGCTCCAGTAAGTTGTGGCTCTCTCTGATCACAGTGTGCTTCCAGATTCACTCTTTGTTTGTCTCTAAACTTTCTCTAAATTAATGCATTAATGCAAATTAATCCATCATCACCATTAATGGTAATAATCATACTGTGATTAATCAAAATGAATGCACAACAACCTGTGATTAATCTGATTAAAATTCTTAATCATTTGGCAGCCCTAATCCAAACACATCTGCTGTTTGTCTTTAGTATGTTGATGATACTAAAGAGTATATACGTACTGTGTGTGTATAACTTACTTGAGTTGAGGATCACACATTGTGATAACACTTTTATTCATCTGTGTGTCCATAAATCCACTCATGTAATGTTGAAAAAAAGTGATTCTATGCGGAGATGACACAGAAGGAATGACACTTAGGGGTGAGGAAGGCCATTTGCGGACATTTCTCCATTAACAGTGACCCACAGGTGGAAAAGATCAGTTATGAGGTCTGAAAAATTATTTGGGAAATGGCAGCTTTTAGAATCTGTTTTAGCTCTCCAAAGGTCACCAGATGAATCATGGGAAGGGATTATCAGTTTTATTCCATTTTCCACTGTTGTGTTTCCACCAAGAAATATGCTAATCTAGTTGGATCTCACTGATGTCGGTTTGTTCCCCAATAAAAAGAAAAAATACGGCAAGCACTGTTTTCTGAGCAGCCCAAAATGATACAACCGTCACAGGAATCAGTCTGTCCTGCATTTTCTGTCAAGTATACAAACCCCTTGATATGATCAAAATGTGACTAACAACCATAACACTCTTGTGCATCTCAGTGTACTCTCTGTCACAGAGGAAGTCTAGCCTGCTGAGGCCAGCCGTGGAATAGCAGTCAGCACCCAGCAGAGCAAAGCCCAGAATGACCAGACCAGTTCAGGATAATGAAACACCCAGCAAGCCCTGCCATAACCTGCTGTGGTTCAACACCCTCAAGATGCCATGGAGAGATGGCAAAATGTCCTGAGCTCCCAAGCATGCCCACTGGCCAAATACATGCTGCACACACCACTGGCTGCCACATTAGACCAGAGTTCTTCATATCATTTATTGTGTTTGTTTTGCAGTTAGAACAGCTTTTGATCAGATGAAAACAAATAGCCCAGCTAGCAGGAGTGATAAAGGTTGTGGGTGCTCTTTGATAAGATTTCCAGGGTGTCTAATAATGAGAAATAAAAGCATCTGCAGATCCCAGGAAGACAAATGGCTCTAGTAATAAGACATCACTTGTACCCTTAGATTTATTTGCTTCTTCAAATAGATAAATCCATGGATGTTTTGGCCACCAAAGCCCTTCATCAATATGTGTCAGTGATCAAAACAGATAGATAGTTTTCTGTTCTGCTCTGTTCTGTCCCATTCCAGTGGCCAAACATTCAGTGATGGATTGACATTATGGGTTCACTCTTTGAGTGCCATTGATATATTTCAACATCATCTAAAATCCAATTCTTGAGTGCCATCGAGGTATTTATATGAGTGACATTAGTGGTGATTAGAGTAACATTGGGGCTTCTGGGAGATGTAGTCAGAGCATAAAGAGATGGTATACACCACAGGGATCAAAACAGGAAGTGGAGACGATCGAGATTAGAAAACAAACAGAATCTGGACAAAAAGTGTTGATTTTGGTGAAAGTGTTCTCTACTCTACCTCTGATAAAACAAGAATGGAACAAGGTAAAAACAAACATTTTTTTCATGATGAAATAGAGAGTCTCTTCTTCTGGCACAAGGCACTTTCTGTTTCATTAAACACTCAAAAGTGACCTTCAGCGTTTTTAGGACCAATGAGCTTTTTAATATCAGAGAATATTCACTGTACTTGAATGAGAGTTTAGTAGTTGAAATGAATGGTACTTTTTTTAATAATACAATTACTGCACCTTTTTTTGCAATATTCACTGACTGTATGATTGTATTTTCGGTTTGAATGATGGCTCTCTTATTCTGTGATATATACAGCTATATTCTTATCCTCTGAAAAGCCGTTAATGTGCTAGGCCATGTGCTATAATGAATTGCTTGACTGAAGGCCAGACTCTTCAAGAGTCTTTCACATTTACCCAACACAGCAATGTGCACGCTGCTGCGTGGGAGCAGTGTACTGTGTACAGTGTCACATGCTGCATCCACTTGTAGCGCTGTATGTCCAAACATTTAGATTTCTGACCTTCAGCAGATTGCAATACATAATGTATGAAGGTGCAGCTGAATAATGCCACACACACACACACAATATGACAGACAATTCAAAAATGTAATGCATTTTAAGAAGCATATATAATGTTCAATAATTTTGTTCACTGTGCAGTGACCTTTTGAACACAGCTCTAGACAGTACCCATGCCTAATAATGTCTTCATACAATCTGTCAGTTTAAATGGCATTACAGACCAGAATGAATGTGCAATGTGCTCTAATGTCTACCTAAACATAGAGTATACCTGCAGCATGTGCTTTATTTAATCTATTTCATATTGATCAATACATGAAGTTTAAGTCACTGCTTACTCTCCACTCACTTTGAATTTTGTCCTACATGTTTAATCAGAAAAAAAATGTATTTAAACTTTTAATTAACTGCCTGCCTACTTTCTTAAGACCCATCTAAGGGTGAAGAGAAAGCCTCACAGTGTTACCTGTAGAGATGATAAAAGTGTAATGGCCCTGATCCCAGCCAAGTGGAAGTCATAGCCAACACAAAGAGAAAGCTAATCAATGTTTGCCAAGTCATCCTTTATGATATATTGAGGTGAGTCAGCAGACAGAACAGTTTGGTCAGCTAATTCTGGCCTGACAACCAAAATGCACCACACAAAACACCATTTAGCATTGGGATGTACATGGTTTGTGTGGGAACACAGTGGAGCTGGGCCAAAGTACACTGTTGTGTACAATGCTCGTTCTGGTCTGTTTGTCTGGGTAAGTGGTAAAATCTCTCCAGCTGTATAATCACATACCAGCAGACGATTCATTCGTCTAGTGTTTCATATAGTGCAAAAGAGAGTTCATTATGTTGAAGTAATATCTAACAAATTATGTCCTCATGATGGTTCTGGTAATGTATTTAACTAGAAGTGAGCACATTGAATCATTCATGCATTTGTCAATACTTCAGCATTTTGGAAATGTACATTGTATGTTTGCTGGAAAACAAGACTGCACTCTCCTGTCTGTACAGTAAATATGAAATCTCTATCAACAGACTGTGCGTTCATGCATGTATGCAGAATCTGTAGACAACAGCACCAAAGCTGAATGGTATTAGAAGTCTTCTGGTTTCCATTTGTAGTCAGATTAGTCCAATCATGTCCGAGCAGGGTTTGATTTGATTGTAAAAAGTCGAGCAAAAGGAGCGTTCTCCCATCTTATGTTGCTAAACATAGTATCTGCTCGTTACATGGAATCCAAGAAGTCAGCCCACCAGTTTAGCATAAAACATACAAAAACTGAAAAAATAATCAACTTGTAAATACTTAATGGGTAATCTAGTTACTGTAGTGTTTTGACATGTATTTGTGAGCTATATTCAGTATACACCAGCTGCTTCACTAGGAACACAGTACAGGTCCTGGGTTTAGTCCATTTTGTCTCTGAACTGACTTAACTCTTCGTAGCATTGATTGAACAAGGTGCTGGAAACATTCCTTCAAGTTTATGGTACTTATTGACATGGTAGCATCGCACAGTTGCTGTGGGCTGCACATCTATGATGCAAATTTACCATTCCACCACTAAAGATGTCAAGTTCTGACCCATCCATCTGCAGCAGACACTAATAGTAGTAGACGTTAGTTCTTAACTGACAGAAGTGGCACTCAGTGTGGTTATCTGCTGCATCTGCGTGACGTGTTGTTCAGAGATGCTCTGAATACCTTGGATATAACGAGTGGTATGTGTATATTTTTTTCTTGCTGACAAGCTGCTGTTCAACAAACCCAGCACCCCTCAGTCCTGTTGTTTTGTTGCCATCAGTGAAAAACATATTGGCTTATTTCTGAAAGTGAATGATATTGTATGTTCAGTTTGCGTCAAAAATGCGCAGCACGGGGAGTTACTGCATATTGGTTCTATTTTTCATACACATCAGCAGGTATTCTTGAGCCACCTTAAGACACAGCTCAGCAAAATCCTGACCAACAGTGAGGCTTGGGTCTGTGAAATATAAGCACAGTGTGAGGACGGAGATGGGTGACACTGATGATGTTTTTTCTTCCTCCTCTGAATCTGAATCTGTCTCTACTGCATGTATCTACAGGGATGATGATTCAACTCACATAACAGATAAGTCCAAATATAACATCAAAGTCCTGTTACAGATCCATCAACATTACGAGATCAGACGGAATTCTGCAATCTGCCACTTCTTTTTCCCTGTCAGTTAGGAGATAATGGTTGACACTTTGCTTCGGTTTTGGTTATTCAGTATCCGTGTCTGTATGTAAAGATAGAATACAATCTGCCATATCCAAAGTCCTGCTCTCTCTTTCTATTACTGACACAATGGCCGGCTTTCCTCAGGCAATCACACACCGCAGGGACACATAGATGGAGCCCTGAGCTTTGGAGACTCTCTTCCTCAATTTTCTCTGACATTCTATCTTCACTCATCCCTACCTCACAGTAAATGGGTCTTTCTAGTGTAATTGTTTTCATCTCTGGTTGTGGTTTTTTTTTTTCCCAGGCGATGCCAGATCTGCCTTCTAAGACAATCCAATAAGGGAGGGCCTTCAGGATCCACCGACTGCTTTCTAATTAGACAGAGGAGGAGACTGATGTGTTGATGGATGGCATATATTCAAATTGGTTATTATGACTCATGTTTGCTTTATTGGTTGTGTCTTTCTGGGTGTTGCTTCTTGACAGTCGTGACTGTGGTTTGGCGTCCTGATTGTGTTATCATTACAGTATATTTAGGCAGTAGTCATTCTCTCAAAGCCACTGGGAGGCTGTTAATACATCTGAAGACTGAGGAGCTACAGTTAGTGGTTAAATGTGTGAGTGAGTATGCACCTTAAAGGGTATTTTGGTTTAATACCTCCCAAACACCTCTATCACCGGCAAAGCTGGACTGCACTCATTAATAAGCAGCAAGCACTTAAGGTCAAGCGCTAATTGCTCTGTACTTTTGGCAGGGAGTGTATTTATGCTCTGTCGTTCTTTTTGACTCTTCTTCCACTGACTGGGAAGATGAAGGGATTAGTATTCAGTCCACACCACACATTGCTCCAGCAGCGCTGCATTGATCAAGGTTTCTGTGGTTTAAAGCTGGCAGGATTTCACACAGAAACAGATTAAAATGTGTGATTGCTGGGAGCATCTTCTGTAGGTTAGCAAAGCAAACTCTGTCTGTCTCTCTATCTTTCTATCTTTCTGTCTATCTGTGCCTTGATTTTAATGATGGGTGGTTTTACTAATATGTTAATGCATTAATATGAGGAAAAGGCAGCTTCTGCTGGTTCGGCTGTTGACCAATTTGCAATGTCAACTCGTGTTAATTATATTTTGGGTACTTTTAGCACGTTTTTATCTCCACAGAAAGCACTGATCCAGTTTATAGCATTGCCATGCCAAAAGCAAGGGGAAAAAAAAACTGTAAAGAAAAAATGAAGTCCCTCCTCTTGTATGAAAGTCTTGAGGTTATCAACACTAAATGTCAGAGGCTTCAGAGACCATGGCAGACAGGGTGTCCTTGGCAACCTGATGAAACAGAAACATCACAAAGCCTCTCCTAAATTGAGTTGTAGCACCCACCGAAACCAAGGTCTCATTCCAGCTTTATGAGTAGAAATTCAGCTGCATATTAACAAGACAAGGCGGAAACTGCATGTGGTCGGACTGTGTAAAGTATTTAATAAATTCAGTATTAACCTATATATGTTGTTGTTGGATAAATATAAATTATATAATAATGCTACTTTGTTATATAGACCAGACTTAGGTTACTGTATATCCAGTGACAATTGTGAACCTGCTCACAACCTCAAATATTAGTCTGAGGAGCTGTAGTATTTATTCGTGGACAAACTGAAACCTGTACTGTGCATTAAAAACACCTGATAACTTAACCTGTGTGCACTGATTCACCAACACTTTTTCTCTTTCTCTTTTGGGTCATATTGTGTGGGTACACTAACATACATGAATAAATAACAAATTTAACAACTGTCCTAAGTTAGCAGTATTTCTGATTACCAAGATATTTTTATGTCTCTGTCATGGTTAATCCACCAGAACGTGCAAACCCTTTGATCAAAATGATATCTTTTAATGTTATCCATGAATTTTAATTTATGAATTCATTAATTTTCAATTTTAAAATGTACTTTAAAAGAGAATAAAAATGGCAAAGCACAAATTACAGTTATTCACTTGCATTCCTGAACTGAAAAAAAAATGTTTTAGTGGTTGTGTGCAGTAAATGAGTTCTGAAATTGTTTCCAACCTCCGTTCAGGTTTGAATGGGTAAGTTTACTCCAGAGATGTGTGTTTTGTCTCATTATGGCACTTCACATTACTGCGTCTAATAATTGCCATGGTCTGTGAACAAATGAGACATGCTGGTTTTGAACTGCCATGGGAACAATGAAGATGTAATAATGTGTCCATTTTAAGTAAAAGCTCTGATTCACAGTCCACTTTATCCTTCTTAGAGAAAGCCATGTGAAATACTCTTAGGCATTTTTCTCTCTATATGTATGTAACAAGGCTTCAGAATGCACAAATTTGATTGGCTGAGAAGCATCACATGACCTCTGAAGGACGTGCTCGGCCAGTCAATCACATAATTTACTCAGTGCCAGACTTCGAAATATTGGACTGGGTGTTGTTTCTGTTTGTGGGCATTTTCCCTCACTATAAAAGAACCCACGCTCCACTGACTGCATATATATATATATATATATATATATATATATAAAACTGCTATTTAATTTGCATCTCCCGTATACTGTTACAGACAGCACATGATTCTTTAAGACACAAGGGCAGCTATAAATCATACAGCAATGAAAGCGTGTTACAAACAAATATATACGTACGTCATTCGCCTCATTTGTCTTATTCATTCTATGAAGGTTCTGTCACATGAATAATTTAAGAAACACCTCTTAATTGCTTCTTTTCTCAAGCTTTAGAAATGGAAATGAGCTTCACTCTTTCTGTTTCAGTTTCATTAACAACTGATGACATCTGGTTCGCTCTGCAGCACACTGGGATGATGTCAGATCTTCCTATAGTGTAGAATAAAACAAGTTACACGCTATTTATTAGATCCTCAAGATGGCACATCTATTTCTGTAATGACATTAAACCCACCCATGTCTGTAACCAGAGGCAGGGTGTTATTTAGTCTTAGAGCAGAGGCAATAGGGTGCCACTCCAAAGGCTGCATTTCCTGCGGTATAGGCTCCTGGCTTTGGCTTCACCATACTTTACTCATTCATTTTACTTTGGAGACGCTACTCAGTGAGCCTGCAGTCTGGCATATTAATCAGGCAGCTCTGCAGTGGAACCATTTCTCCTCTAAATCTAATCTCTGAAGGATCCCAGTCTTTATCCTTTGGTAAGGAGAGTCTTGAAACAAATAACAAACCATTAAAAAGCACATTACTCTAACAGAGTCAGCTTTCAGATGCTCTTATGCTGCAGCCTCTCCTCAGTATTTGTGTGAAACGGTCTGGGTCGTTAGTGAGGTATATGTGGGACAGATAATGTTTTTTTTCTATAATGGATAAATCCTGAAACTTAATTATTGTCCCCTGAGTAAAACAGAAGGAGAAACACCCACTCTGGTGCTGCAGGAATTTATAGGGCACTGTTAAAGGAATAATTAACCCCAAAACATTCAACAACAACACATACATTCTATTCTATTTTTAAATGCCATATATACTGTCTATTTTATGTTTGTCCCACGCTGCGAAATTGAAAGAAAGCTGCTAAACTGTCTTTAATTGTTTGACAACAAAGAAACATTTTAATTAATTAATTAATTAATTAATTTTAATAAAGGCATGCATCTTCTTTTAGACCTTAATTACAGAAATGAGAAGCAGTAGTTTGCAGAGTCATGCTATAATGTTTACGCTATTTATTTCAGACCTGTAATGTGTTGAGACAATGTATTCTGAAGCACACTTTTCTTACACAAAAGACTGAAATAGACCCTGAAACAGACTGAGCCACAGCAGCCTGATAAGCTGCATAGCCCGGCTGAAGCTCTAGGGAATGTGCCTCGGCTCAGAGGGTTCAGTCTGGACGAGCTGAGAAGTTTGATACACTCTATTGACTCCACTCTGGTTAAATGGAAGAAATTGATCTCCAAGGTGTCATTCAGAGATTGTGTGTGAACAGCCCGATAGCAATGTCGCTGTGGACCCATCTGGCCTTGAGAACCCAGCAGGTAGCCTCTTATAGAGCTGGCAGGAGATCACTGTGGCAAACCTTCAGAGGTGAGGGAAACTTTAATGTTGTTAAACTTCCATCAGTGACTCCACAGGGCTCTCACATTTTGATTCCCGAGTTGACACAGTGGCAGTGAAAATTTTGAGAAGTCATCGTTCTCCATAAATACCCTGGTTATTTTATTAGAAATATTTTGCACTATTGAGTTCAAATACCATTTCTGTCTCTGTTAACTCATTGAGTGCCAGCCATTTTATAAAACAGACTCTGAAAACACTGAATAGCTCAAATGAAAGAAGAGACTCTCTATTTCATCATGAAAAAAATGTTTGTTTTTACCTTGTTCCATTCTTGTTTTATCAGAGGTAGAGTAGAGGACACTTTCACCAAAATCACCACTTTTTGTCCATAATTTGTTTGTTTGTTGTCTGTCAGGCTGTGTGAGAAAACACTTTGACGTATTATTACGTCAATCATAATCAAGCGTCGGCTTGCAGTTGACGTCGATATACATTAATGGCACATGTCATTAACACACACTCTCCACATATACCCTTGGGATTACATTATTTTGGCATCAAAACCATCATAGTGACCCTTGGCATCAATTCAGGATTAGGCAGCAGAACCCCTTACAGTTAGGTTTGGGAAAGCCCTACCCCAGCGAACTTTGTGAACACAGGATACAAACATTCCTTTGGCAGTCACGTCACAAAGCTAAATTCATTGTTACTGTTTTCTGAGCTCATGTGATGATGCTGTAGCGATGGGTTAAAATCGTCTCCATGGTAACGTCAAATGACACTGATAGGATGTACGTCGTTGACAGGTTCATAACCTCAGCAGTCGTGTTGTTTCCCTCTCTCTCTCGCTCTCTCTCTCTCTTTGTCTCTGTTTCAGTCTGTTGAATACTAATACATGCTCTGGACTCATTAGCTCTGAGTCTTCCTTTATGTAATGGGCCCCTCAAAAGCTCCTCCACATAATACCAGCCTCTCTAGTGACTGCCCTGCTCTCTGGTAAATTCTTCATGTATTACTTTACTCACAAAGGAAGATGGCTCAGTCAACTAAAGCAGGATTATGTGGCTAAATTTGCATTTTTAAGTAAAGGAAGAGCGGCAGTTTCCTTCAATGGTTGCCGCTTAAAAATCTAATTAGTGCTCATTATTGTCCTCTTGAAATGAGCGTCCTTATGATAATGAGCTTAGGAGTTTAAAGTGCTGGGTCTCGGCCTGGGCTCTTTTTTTTATATTCTGGTGTTATTTCCTAAATCCCGCGATGGCTTCTCTCTTTACAATCGTGCATTGTGTCTGTGTTTAAGACAATACCACAGTTAAGAAAACAAAAAGTAGAAATGACTCTGCATTTGAATACTGCAATATTGATGAGAAAGAATTACTCCTGTATATACCTCAACAGCATGCCTTGTTTTCCTAGCCATAATTACAAAGAAAGAAAAAGTGCATTATCAGTGTCGCCGCTGTCAGAATGTAATCTAAATGGTAATTGTTTACCCGTTCTCAAACAAAAGCAACGTCTCAAACTCGATATAGAAAATAAAGCACAGTGTTTCATGCTCTGGAGAAACACTGGGTTGTTGCTGAATAGCCACGTGTTTTTGCTCCATTGATCTCAAGCCGTGTTCTTCCACTGCCGTACATGGCTGTGTTTGGATTTAGCTGCAGTAATCCTCTACTCACAAAGTCATTGTCGTGTTTTGAGACCACTGGACCTTTGACTTCAGTTTCAGCCTGCATTGACTCTACAATTCTGTTTTTTCACAAAACCTATTGTCAGGTTTAGCTGCTACTGTTAATTTACACACAGTAAAAAGGTCTGTGACTATGACTTTTTAATCAGAGAACCACGCATGTCCATCTTTTGTACTGATTGTTGAACCAGGAGAGTTTCATATTGATCCAAACCTGAGAAGTGCACCTGTGAAATAAATACTGGGAGTTTTTACTTCCTAAGCAGAGACTCTGTCTCAACAGTATCGCTCATTGATGCATTAAATATTGGATTTAGTAGTCAATACAGAGTGACCTGTGCATTCAAAATAAAGATGTTCAAGCACATACAGTACTGCAATCAGCAGTTCTTATTACCGCCTACATCTGTACCTATAACACTGAGCCTAAAATGATCCGATTTTGATTGCGCCCATACCTCTGTTGACAACATAATTAAATTGGGCTTCACTGGCTGACAGCTCCACACCATTCTTCAGCTTTGTTATGAGTAATAACAAGGTCTTATAGACTCTATCTGAAACTACCAGGTGGCTGACATTTCAGTTTCTTCATGAACCAAACATGATAACTAATTATCCCAAAGCTGTTGTTTGGAATGACTCCTTCATTGGGGTTCAATGTGTTGTGGAAAGTCATTAGAGTTGTGTTAGAGCAAAGTCAATGGCGGTCAAAGCAGCTATTTGCTAACATCATCCATCACAGCTTGGTGTCACATGATGAACAGAGCAACTTTTTAATATCAGCTAAATGACGAGCATGTTTGTGTTGCTCACTGTGACTGTGGCTCATTAGTTGCTATGGTTCATGGGTAGTGGCACACTGAAGTACAGATGGATGGGATGGTCTCTCTGGTCTTCTTTAAAGCAGTGTTTCATACGAGCTGACGGTCCCCATGTCCATTTCTGTAACCCCCAAGCTGTCAATTATCTCTGTCTTTCACTCTCACACACACACACACACACACACTACATACTCCCCTTGAGGTTATTCAACCGCCTGAATGTGAGTGACAGGTAAGAAATGTACAATAATAACCCAAGCTCTGCTTTCATCCCAAAGGAACTTTATCTCAGATGAACAGATTTTCTGATACCATCAGGTACATTTTCTGAATAGCCTCAGTTTTTTTAAATTCTATGAAGCCCGGACTATACTGCCCTTTCACCTGTGTGCACACTAATCACCATGGAATGGTAATTATCTGAAATTTCTCACTTCCAATCACATCATTTATTTTTAACGAAGCTTTTCCCTCTGACAGAATTGCATCCTAATTAAAACCACAATGAAATATGACATTGAAGTCACTACACTGAATCAAAACACACATACGGCAAGTGTACTTGCACACAAGCAGGCTCATAGACTCATATGCATGCACATTGCAGTGCATACTCACATATTCTCACTGGGACTTCAGCTATGGGAATACAGCAACTAGCTTAGCATAATGAATTAATATCAAACACAGCTTTATCCAGCATGTACAGCCTCATAGCCCCAAAGCTCAAACCAACCCTTCATCTTTAATGTGTCCCCTGCTATCAGCATTAGCACGGCTGACCGCCCTTAGCACAACATGATTCATCTTAGCATTGTTTTCAATTCTGATTAAGTGGGTTAAGGTCCCGGTAAAGATGCACAGGAATCACACAGAGCTCTGTAAAGACCTGTTTAAAAATAACTTTGGTTAAAGCTGATCGTTGATGGGGGAAGTGCATTTTATGTGGGATGAGCACTGTGTCAGACTGTGTTGCTTGTTAGTAATGATTCCTGATGTTCTGCACCACTGTTTTGGAAGAGGGAAAAGGCTGGAACTAACAGACTAACTGTGTTAAAATGTGACATTGTTTTCAGTTTTAAAAGGGCGGTATGCAGTGGATCTAGTTTATGCTGATGCGAAGAGTGGTTCATGCAGATTTAAAAAAGTAACTGGTAAATATTTAAAGAAACTTTCAAGGACCTTAAAGTGTTAGATAAAGAATGGAATTGGGTGTGATGGCAGAATGGGTGAAACCAACATTGGGTTATAGATAACAGATAAGATAAGAAGGAAATTCTTTGACAACATTTGCCATACACAGTGGGGAAAAGTAAGAGAATTAAAAAAAAAAATAAATATATATATATATATATATATATTCACACAGTATACAGTGCAGAATAGTGCAAAAATGCAATATAGTGCAAAATCAGCAATATAAGCAATATAACAACATGCAAAACACTATAAGAACATGAGAATACTGTAAGCTGCCAAGTACAAGGTTAAAAGTGACGTGCTGATAAGATGACATGGTGTAATGATTAGTGTTACAGTCAGTGAGTCTACTGTGGGGAGTTGTGTTGATATGTGGAGGTAGACATAGAATTAGCTTAAGAGTTAGTTAAAAGAAGAGCGCTGCAATCGTAGGCTGCCGATTCCAGGTATGCAGTAGATAAAGATAAGATAAAGTGCAGTTGAAAAGTGAATCTCTGTGAGGAGGAGTTGAAGAGTTGCACAGCCTGTGGGACGAACAACTTCCTCAGTCTGTCAGTGGAGCAGGATGGAGTCAGCAGCCTGGCACTGAACACACTCCTTCCTCTGTCTGCTGATGTCCATGATGGACAGCAGTTGGCTTCTCTCTGTCCCTGATGTGATGGCGTCCAGCTCTGTCCCGACCACAGGGACGAGTGGCGTCCCTCCTCTTGATGTTGCCTCCCAGCACACCACAGCATACAAGAGGACACTGGCAACAACAGCCTTGGTGTCCCTGCCCGGTCCCCGTCTTTTAACATCCTCTTTCTTTTGTTTTGGTGGGACTAGCAATCCATGGTGCAGTGTGTGAACCCCTCTATGTCCTCACTGTGTGGCTCCTACAGCACACCACTCCACCACTGTGGGTTCTCTTCAGTACCCATGCATATTTTGTATTGGGGTTGGAGAAGGACGAGGTTTTGATCTGATTACCCCAGTGGAAGCAGGGGAATGGCACTGTAAGCCTCCTTCACCTATTGTCCTGTTTTTCCTGGTGGGGAAACTGACAGTTGACAAACTGATGAAAGGTTGGGGGAGTGAAGTCCATGGTGACATGACTGACCTCTCAATGTCACTTTGTAAGTGTCAGTGTCATGTTATTCAGTGTGTTTACATTCTCCATGACAACAGATGGAACAGACCTCCACCGCTTCGCTGTATGCCATGCCTTTAGCTTAGCGCCTCCACCGCCTCAGCTCCTCCGGTAAAGAGCAAATGCTGCGGGCTGTCCCCATCGTCTGAAAAAAGAGCAGCTGTTCCCAGAATAAACAAGGTCTCTTCATCTGAATGGATGCAAGCAAGGTCCAGTCGTTCATAGGGCTGGTACGATTCTCTATATGGACGTGGATCTGGATATATGCCAACACCTGCACTAAAAAATGTACAGTGTTAAAGTCTGATTCTGAAGTTTGGACAAATCACAGTTTGATGTCCACAATATGTTTTCATGTCCCCTTGTTTTTTCCCCACATACATTATAATGCGCTATTTCAACTTCAGTTTGAATTTATGCATTGTTTGTCGTAGATATTCCATTCAAGCAGATGGTAAAAAAAAACTTGCACACTGAACGGATGGAAAACCCTCTGGAGGTTCGGTCGAGCTCCTCCACCTACGCAGAGTCGACTAAATGGAAGGCTAACAGCTGGTGAAAGTTTGCCAAAGCAAAGATCCATTTTTTTTTCATGGCATGTGTATTGTTGCTCACCTAGTGTGTTTGGATGCCGCCATTTGTTTAATTTATTCAGCTCGTTGAGATTGATGCCACTCCAAATGCACAGAAAACAACCTCACTGAGACTTGGCTGTGGATGCACTTTGTTTAAGTGCAGCACATCAGCCTCAGCAAAGGCTGCTTCACCTCCACCTTTTCTGTTATTTTCAGGTCAACCCACTGTGCATGATGGCAGAATAAACTTGTTTCACCTTGTTTGTTCAAGAACACAATTTTTCAAATGGTTATGAGATGTATTCAGTAGTACAGATTATATGAATCTATGCATGCACAATTATACTCCTCTGTAGTACAGAAACATGTATGAAATGTATTAGTTTAAATCATTCAATCATTAAATCAATCACTATTTATCTACAATCCTACTGCAAACAAATAAGCAGAAGAGGAGACATGATGTAGAAGGAGACAGTTGTCATGGCAGTTAGGAACAGGAGGAACAAATAGGAAAAAAGATAATAATACACAATACGCACATTGTGCATGCGTAATATTTTACCATATGCAAATAGCATTAATCCCTGCACAAACACAATTCACATTTGTGAATTTCAGTAATTAGTATTTCTCCTTTCAGAGGGGAGAAGCTAATTAGTTAATGAAACTGCATCCGCTGCAGTCTCTCATTCTTGTCTCAGTGGCACAGGGTTGGGGAGCCGAGGTTTGAGTCAAACGACTTGTTTAAAATGTTTTGCCTGAACTAACATGCCGATTAATTTGTTTGCTCCCTGCTTTTTTCTTTCCATTTCTTTCCCTCCTTGTAGACAAATGTTCATGAGAGCTTTCTGTGAAATTAATTTGTGCTATCATGCCACCGTTTGTAAACAAATCTCTCCACTGACATTTTCAACAACACGCATGTATTGTTTTGAAGTGAAAGTGTGCCTCGCAGGTCTTTGTGTTCATTTCTGGGAGTCAGTGAACGTTGGATTTGTTTTGCTTGTTTTAACATTTTTTTCTTTCTTTTACACTTTCTCCAGCTTTAACAAGTTCACTTCTAAAAAAACAACATGGCAGAATGTGAAAAATGTGGATTTTAGCAACACTGCTCAAAGTGACTAAGCTACAAAGCAACAATCTTGTAATGCTCAAAAGGAGAGAGGAGACAGAAGAGAGAGGTCACAAATGGAGGCCAGTTTACTCTCCTTTATCCAAACGGTCTAATTATTCTAGTGTATAAATTAACAACAGAGGATAAGGGTGATTGAATCAATGGGCCACCAAAAGTTGCCTGCAGATATTTCTTCTCTATAAAGGCTTATCAGAAGAGCCAGCTGATGCAAAACATGCTTCACTGAAGTGGTGAGGTGTGTCTTTAAGAGAAAGAGAATATGTTGCCTGCCAATAAGTAAACAGCTTTTGATCCTTTTCTCATTGAGTGCCAGAAGTTTCATAAAAGAGAAAGTACCTTGTTCCAGTGTTTTTGTCCATTTTGAGTCATATTTCTAGACCCACAGAATATTTTGTACTATGTCTCTGAAAACACTGCATAGCTCAAATGAAAGAAGAGACTCTCTATTTCATCATGAAAAAAATGTTTGTTTTTACCTTGTTCCATTCTTGTTTTATCAGAGGTAGAGTAGAGGACACTTTCACCAAAATCACCACTTTTTCTCCAGATTCTGTTTGTTTTGCTCTCTAATCTTGATCGTCTCCACTTCCTGTTTTGATCTCTGTGGCGTATACAAAATTACTCACAGGCTGTGTGAGACCAAACCAAAAAAACACTTTGATGTATTTATATGTCAATGGCACTCAAAGAGTTAATAAACAATGTTTTAAGTTAAATATATAAATAATAGAGAATGAATAGAGGCTTCAGATCGACCCAGTGATCGATTTCAGACAATACTGCTACCCATTATCGGGGCACCCTTAACAGAGGGGACCTGGGGGGTCTTTGTAAACTGAAATATAGCATTATGTTGATTTATGACATTGCACTTTATTGCATTAGCTTACACTAAAATAACCTCCTGTCCTCTCACCTCCTGTTAATTATCTTTCTAATAACAATCACAGCGAGGCAGCAGGGAGGCTCCTTGATTTATTCTGCTCTAGAGTATACCTTTTGGTAGGCCCTCCTAGGAGAGGGATCATTACGATGATAGCTTTTATAGTGTGTGTGTGTGTGTGTGTGTGTGTGTGTGTGTGTGTGCCTGCCAGAGAGGGTTTGACTAAGGTAATTCTAGAACTGCTGCTCGAGCAGATTGTAAAATATGCTCCCCTCCCCTGTTCACTGCACCTATAGCGCAGTGGGTTTATACATATTTGCAGCTGCACATGTTCGCACCACTGTGGGAGTCTCCTCATTAGTTTTCACGGTGCAGTTCAGATTAAAAAGGGCTATGGATCTTAGAGGCTGCACATGCCAGGCTCTGGTGTGTCTGTGGTGTCATGATCCAGACCCTGCATGTCTTCAGCTGGTTCATATTGATCAAACCAGGGGCTTAATGAAGTGATTAGATCTTTGCTGTATGTGCTCTATTTTTAAGAATGTTGCTTTGAATTAGATTTAACTTTCATGTCGGCTATGTGATTGTGTACGCAGAGTTGCCCGTGGTGCTCTAATTATTTGCGAGTTCCCTCCAGCTAAACTAATAGCCTGTTTTCATTAGCTGATTCTGCTTTTAGGGAAATGTGATGGTGACAGAATAATTAGTTGTTGTTGAGGTGTCAAGGAAATTACAGGCAGTCATTTCAAGTCCTGAGGGCAGTTGTTTGTTGGCAGTTCTGTATTTTCAGTCTTGTGGAGTCCATTTTGCATTTGAGCTGTTTTACTAGTTTGACAAGAAGAAAGAAATATCCCAACAGCCAGGCCAGTTCCTTTTCCAGTTTTAGTATCAATAGTGATATAAATCAACAGATAAGTAGAGCTAACAACAAAAGGTAGCAGTGCAATGCTACAGTTATGCTTGAGGTTGTCTATAAACAGATGTGTCATTACTTTGTCTTTGTTTTTTGTTTTTTTTTGTTGTTTCCCCCCCACCACAGAGCACAGACAAGTTCATTTTTCAAATTGTGAAAACCTCTGTACATAATGTTGGTATACTGGTTGGTTGGTAGCACCCCATGATGTAATAATTTCCTGAAAATGTTCTTAGATTTTCACTCACTCTGGTTGCAAATGTAATATCATACACCATATGTACATAGGATGGAGCTCGGGGGCATCATCATCATCATCTTGGTCTACACCCATTAAGTTTCTACTTTTAAATGTATTCAAGTATTCAGATCAACCCTTTTCTTTGTTTCTTTTCATTTGAAACAGAGAAAGGAGCCTTCACTTTTGACGGAAAAGAACTTTTTATGGAGATATGAAGGATATTTTGCGTTTAACACTTGCTTGTTAAATGTTAGCCATCCTCAGCAGCTTTTGTTTTTCAGCCTCCCGCAGTATAATGCATGACATTTATTTATTATCAGTTCTGTGTCGTCAGTGGGCTAATGAAGACTTGAAGAAACTTAAAGAGAAATTATTAAAAGTCTTAGTATGCTGTGCATAATTTGCACAGATAACACTTTGCAATAACCAGAATAATTATTGATGAAACTTAATTAATAGTTATTTAGTGTTAACAAACAATAGAATGGAAGTTAATAATGCTATGTTATGTTATTAGTAATGATATAATTTCATTTTGTATCATTATTTTGTGTGAACCCTTCATTGATAAATGAATTTAGCTGATAATAAATTACAGCAGCCACATTCTGATTACATCGGTAAACAATTTATTTATTAAAACATTGTACATACTATGTTAAGTATTTCTTAGTCATGACCAACTGATTTGTAAATTTAAGAAATTTTACTATGTATCTAAATGTTTTTATAGCTGCTTTTCAAATGATTTTTTTATCCTTTTAACAAGGTATTATAATCACCAGTTACAACTTTGAAAGTCTTATCTATGTCATATTTATGTTTCACAAACAATCCCTTTCATAAATAATACGTTAACATTGCTGCTGCGTTGTTTTCGTGAGCTATGTCTTGTCCGTCCTGGTGGTCGATTCAAAGAAAGACATGTTTCGTGTTGTTTACTGAAACATCTTCTGAGGAAGTAAAGGGAAGAACCAGGACTGCTTTCTACCACAGATCAATCCCTCGCCCTTAAAGGGTCAAATTCGGAATTGATTTCCCTCAGTCCATTTTCTCACAATGAGTACTCTCTGAAGCAGTAAATCATTTCCTCAAGTACAATGGACAGAACAAATACCTCCAAGATGAAGGCTGCTGGAGCTCTTAAATGCCTGCCTCCCTTGTGAACATCATTTCCATTAACGCTCTCTCAAATCTCTTCACACTCAGGAAAATTTGTCTCAACAGCTCTCAACCATCTGCAATTATTATTAGGATAATTATGGCAACAACACAAACATGTTTTTTTTTTCTGTATACTGTAAATGTATGGATGGATTCTGCCAACCATAAATCTGTAATTGGGTTTGAGAAACACTGCCAGTGTACAATAATTCAATTTGATCCAAGTCTCAATATAAATAATATTATAAGCTTTAAAAAGATTATATATTTATATATTACAGAGCTGTTGAATGAATCAATTCATTTTTTATAATGACTGCCACTGAGTGATGTTTAAGCCTCCAGCTGGTGTTTTTATTGAGTTAAAGCAGGAACGGTAAAGCTTCACAGATTCGATAGACAAAAACAAATACTTACCTCATCTAAAAGTATCACTATTGAACTTCATACTCTGGTCTGAGGATTTGATGGAGATATTTGCACAGAATGGGTGTTTTCTTAGTTTACTGCAGTATCGTCCATTTACAGTAAGTGTTGGTGCAGCTGTGCTATTTATGCTACAGTAATACAGGTGCTGTCAACAGAATGGGTTAAAAGACATGTTCCAGTCTGAATTATTATGGCACTTTGCTGGTGTGTGGAACTGTGTTATTACCACCCCTTCATCATCACAATGACATGCACATCTGCCAGCTTGTGGTCCAGTCTGTGCAAGGCCACGTTTTATTGAGCTTTGCCACCTGACAATGACAAATCAGCCTCCCAGACAGCCTTCCCTCCTTCAAGGATGCACCTCTGGATTGTACACGATGTTGCCTCTGCTGTATGGGAGTGTCACTAACAGAATCAGTCATTTTGAATCAATGTTAAGGTGTCACACTCATTTTATATCACAAGGATTTAGGCCTATGCATCCAGATAGACAGTTTTTTTGCCCTATATTTCCCAAAAGGGTTATGGTCCAACATGTGCAAGCTGCTTGTTGAGATATGAATCACTGGAGGAGGATTGGATGGAAAATACTGATTTCAAATGGCTATTCTGTCAACAAATAGATTTCAATTATGTGGTGGTGAGTTGTAAATATAGTACTTTTTGGAAAGGAGATTTTATGTTTGTGCAGTTTTATATGATGGCAGGAGCTGTTTTTTTTCTGTGCTGCTTGTAGTTACTGCTGAATGTAAGAATATGGTTTTGAAAAATATGCACTAAAGTGCGTTGTGTGCTGTGATTATTTCAAATGGATCTCTTCTTGGGTTTTTCTTGGCAAGAGGGATGACTTTGGTGTGCTTCAGTCTGTCTTTGTGCATGTGTTTGTCCATGTTTCTGTCTGTCAGAGGGGTAGTGACATCACTGAGTGAGGAAGAGGGAGGAAGATTCACCACACACACACACACACACACACACACACACACACGCAGCTTGTTAAAACTACTTCCTTCCTACTCATCTTCCATCCCAAAGGCTCGATTTGATTTCAGCCTCAGTTTGTGTCATTTCAGGCTTTTGGGTGAGGCGTTCTAATTAAATCAACAGGATGTGAAGGAAATCAAAGCTGCCGTAATCATGTTGAGTTGCAATAGGACTTTTGAGAAAAAGAAAATGTCTTTCGGAAGCTCCAGCACACAGCTGGTGGAGGAGCACCGCTGCAGCGTATATTTTCACTGGGACTTTGTTAGATACGGTTTGATGTTTCCCAATATCATCATGTGACGGAGTACAAGTGGGTTTCAACACATTGTCACGTAACTTCTCCATGTCACGGCCCAGTGAGGGACCACTCTAACACCTTTGTATTGCTTCTTCTATGCTGTTTTTTTTTTTTTTTTTAATCTATAGTTGCTTCCACTCAGTTCTGGCACTAACACCATGGAGATTGTTTCCAGTTTATAGGTGGGCGAAGCCTTTAAAAGACTGACTTGTGAGTGTGTATGTGGAGCAGGGCGATAGTTGGCAGTTTGGAAACAGACCTTAGAAATTTGACAAGGATGTTTGATGCATTCAAACTAATATTTATTGAGCATAAATGTATCTGCAGAGGAATAGGCTATGTGCAAAATCCAGCACCAAGATAGAAATGTAGACAGAAGCAGCGGGATTTGAAGAGTTTTACACTTAGAGTTGATGGTATGTCTGTGTGGTAGTATCTCTCTTTAAGTGCTCCTGACCTAGTTCAGTAAAACTGGACAGTTTTCCCTCTGGCAAGATCGCTTTAGAATTAGGAGCAGATCACGAATACAGGAAGAAATACTAGTATTGGGTCATGCATATTTAGCAGAATTCATATATGTTATTCATGAACTGCATGGCCATGGTGCTTCTTAGACAAAGCTCCTGCTTCTACAGTGTTTTTTTTTTTGTTTAATCTTATTGTGGATGTTTAAAAAGTGTGCTGTTATAATGTAATCTGGAGCTCCGGTGCGCTGTGTTAGGGGCTCAGTCCTGTGCTTATCTACAGATGTGATCTGCTTCACCAGAGGGGGGTGTTTGAGGGTCAGCCCTTCTCTCTACTATGATAGAGACGTGCTGTGAGGCTGCGAGTGTTTCCATCTGCCATATGCTCACCTCAATTTCATCCATCGCTTTTTATCTTCGGTGTTACATCTTGACGTTCGTTTTCATGTGTTCTCTTTGCTTTTTCCCCCTTACCCATCTCTATTCTATTTCTGAGCCAAATCCGGTGCGATCCACTGCCTAAATTGTCCAACTGTTATCAATGTCCAGCTCTATTTCGTCTTTACTACATAGGGACAGACGGTTCTCCCCACTAAAGAAATGCATCTCTATTCATGTGTGACAAAACAGGACATCCATGTCCTTCAAAGCCTGGATAATGCTCACAGAGAGCCCATTCACTCCCTCTCGGCCCACTCTAAAGACATTCCTTCTGGTTCTGCTGCCTCTTTTTTATTCACTAAGGACCAATTTGATTGGCTGTACAAAACTATTTCTCCATTTGAATTAATAGTAGCAGGAAAGTGGCGGGGAAAGGGCATGCAAACAAGTATTTAATGTCGCTCTTTCACTTTGAATTGTATTGTGTCATGAGAGTGTTGCAGTGGTAATGGGATATGAGGAGAGATTGTGCCTTGGTTGGACCTCTGAGAATACAATGAGCCATGGACAATTTTTAATTTTTGTTGAAGGAATGTGTCAAGTAGTGCAGGAATCAAGCTTGAGCCTGAGAAGTTAAGTAACAGGCTCTCAGAAGAAAATCACCAGCGCTGGAGAAACTTGGGTCATCCCTGTCATGAAGCAATCAACTAGAAATCATTGATTAAACCTTCACATTAAGAATGGAGTGGAAATACATGTCTCTCATTTAGTGTGTCACCTTCAGAGTAAAATGATGGATTAAATGACTGCTGATGGTGGAGTCACTCACCCATGAAAGATTTATTAAACAATACTTTTCAGTGCTGAGCTTTTAAATACTCTGCTAATCCCTCACTATCAATTTGTTCTGCTGACATGCTGCATTTTAAAATATGTTTTACTTGTAACATCTCATGGTGTTCTAGAGATTGAAGCAATAGAACTGGACTAACCATGGGTGGATGTGCAATAGCAAATGTGCAACTTTGCATCTGTACATAACACAAGATTATATTCATAAAGCCTATCCTCCATTAATCATTTGTCATTCTTACTGAGTGATTACTAATAAGATGAGTCCATTAACTGGAATGGTAATGTTTAATTTCCTTTAACATGAATATTCATAATGGATAAAAGGCAGACAGCATGAATTATGCTGATGGGTAAATAGCACGTTTGCCAGAATAGTTGAATTACTTAAAACAGATTATCTAATATGTACGTAAAAATGTCAGGTAGCCCATAAATGTCTCTGCATTTTGTAAACGCTCCTGCTCTGCTACATGGGTGTGTTGAATTATTCTGGCTGAGAAGACCTCTTAACAGCTGGTTCATCATGCACACTTATGGGGGAACTGATTAATTAATGCTATTAGCTGCACCTGTGCTTCTCCTGCTCTGACACTTGCCTGTCATTTGGGGAAAAAAAGGCAAAAAGTAGGTAGATGCAGTCAAGAATCATTATGTTACATCCCTTTAAATGCTTTTGTAGAAATAGCAAATATTCCTGTTTGTGCGAAATGTGATAATGACAAAATTGCTTTGTTTCGTGATTCCATTATGGTAGTTTTGACACAATGCTTTGATCATATGAAACGTAATTTGCTTTGCTCCAAATTATTCCAGAATACTTTGGACATGAATGTGAATCAGGTATAAATTGTACCACCCAACAGGTGTGATGATCACAGAGAAATCAGGGAGACCATGTACCATCTTAAGACTTGTAATGATGGTGGTATGGTATCATGTGAATGTACAGTTTCTTCAGGGGAATATTCTTCTAGAAATAAAAAATAATGAGCTGCTGGGAAACCACACAGTGAGAACACAAAATGAAGTAAAGACGTTAAGGGAAATGGGAATTACTGTCAGGTAGTTGTGGCACTACCTGACAGACTTTCTTTCCTCCTCCTCTCGCCTGCCATGTCCAGGGGACATTGTCTCCTGGGGGAAAATGCAGTTTGAAGTCTTTATTTAATGTCATTGTGGGCATTGTTGCTTTCCATAGTCAGCATTATGTTCCTGTAGCTTCTGTCTGAAGCTGCCGCCTGTTCAAATCAGAATAAGAAACTTCCACTATCAGAATTTCCTTTTCTTTAGAATTATATTCATATGTAGATAATAAGGAGAAATAAAAGGATAAAATGGAAAAAAAAAACTGAAGGGAGGAGATGTGTAAAAGGACAAAGAGGATCCAAACATAATGGCAGAACAACATGGGAAAGCACGGCTGCTAATTGGTTGCTCGTTCCGCAGGTTGAATGCTGAGTGCAGACATCAGCCGAAAAGACGAGATGAATCACCAAGTCCATAGTGTTCTTTGCTGTCATAAAGTATTTTTTTTTTGTAAAATGTGTGTTTCTTTGCATCAGGGGAATTCTGGATTACTTCCCTGGCTTCTCTTCTCTGGCTGTCAGCCAGGTGCTGCTGGCTGTTCATTACCTCAAATGCTGTGTGTCTGCCAGTATTCTGTCTGTACAGTGAAGGAGCGGTGGCTCATCAGTTTCATCACACAGAAGACAAGGAGCTCTGACTTCCATGTGTTTCAAATTATTTGCAAATAGAGGAATTTCATTTATCCTTTAAGCACAAGTCTGTCTTTTCTGAATTTGTCTCTGGAATTCATCTGCACAATTGAGAGAATTGTGTTGTTTTTTGTTTTTTTTTTTAACTTCAAAATCGATATGACATGATCAGCATTGATCCATTTTGCTGCCACTTCCTTACTTGTCAGCAATGTTGTTTCAGAACCGCGGACAGCGCAGTTTGCTGTGTATAGAATTCATTTCCTGAAACTGTTGTGGAGGGCCACACCAATAAACTGAACTTAGATCTGCTCAATCTTAATTTTAGTTCTTCATAAGAAGCAGTACATTGTGTTGTTTTAATATGCCATGAACATGTGGAATAGAAAAATAGGCCAACATCATGTCTTAATCTGTATTCACAAAACAATTTTGAATATGACCATATTTCAAAGACCAACATTAACTCAATACAAAAAGTAACAGTGACATTAATCAATGGATTAACCATTGATTTCAGTAAATAAAAAAATTGTTAAAAACAATATTCTGTATCAGTCCCCCTCTTTTACATTTTTTGTGGGCCAACTGTTAACTTGAAGACGCTTATGGACACGCACACAAATGTAAGTAAATTAACAAAATAACAGACGCCTTCAAAATAAAAGCATTGCTCAGCTGTATTACACAATGCACACTTATTGATTGATAATTTGCCGTCGACCTCTCGTGAGCTGGTCAAGAACAGCTACATGGGGCCCTGGGGCCATGCAATGACCAGGTCTGGTATAGAGGTGCTTGTGTCGATGTGGTGCTGTCCATAGTATTGAAACAAACTGGAGATCAATAGACAGACGAACAGAACCCAGTTAGCCTGCCAGGGTTTTATGTTAGTCTACAACACGTTATGTAACTACTCAAGACATCAGTATCAGTAGAATATTTTGTACTGTGTCTCTGAAAACAGTGAATAGCTCAAATGAAAGAAGAGACTCTCTATTTCATCATGAAAAAAATGTTTGTTTTTACCTTGTTCCATTCTTGTTTTATCAGAGGTAGAGTAGAGGACACTTTCACCAAAATCACCACTTTTTCTCCAGATTCTGTTTTGTTTGTTTGTTGTTTGTTTTGTCCTCTAATCTCGATCGTCTCCACTTCCTGTTTTGATCTCTATGGTGTATACCATCTCTTTATGCTCCGACTACAAATCCCAGAAGCCCCAACATTACTCACAGGCTGCGAAAGACCGCGATCGGCGAATCACTGCCAAAAAACCACTTTGACATACACTAATATTACGTCGATGGCGCTCAAGCGTCGGATCTGAAATGATGTGTGTATACTTTTATGGCACTCAAAGAGTTAATACATGATCACATATTCATGTCAAATATGTCAATCAACCTATAATTCACATTTTCAAGAGCACTTTTTTAGACTTTTTTTTTTTTTTTTTTTTTTTTAAAAACATACTCATGTACAAAACCAATCATAATCATCAGCAAAACACTATGTACACTTTGAGCAACAGCAGCATTAGAAATGTGTGTGTCCCCTCAGCTTGAGCAGCCTGATATTCTGCACCTCTATGGCTTTGGTTCAAATATCTCTCCAAGCACTGACAGATAATACGGTTCTTATTCAAAGCAGCTGAATTGATAATCCCATTACACTATGGGAGGCTAAAAGCAGTGCATCTTCAGCGGGGTGTCGTCTTGGCTCGCTGCAGGGTAATCTCAGTCTCTGAAGATCACTCTCTTGTTGGTTTCTAGGATGTGAGCAGAACTCTTTCCCACTGCTCGCTGAGACAGTTACTACAAGGAGACTCTGGAGGGCAAGTGGGGTAAATAGACGTGTCAGTTGAGTAAAGAAAATTTTCTTGACTTTACATGTCTCACTCACTACAGTTGGAAACTCAATGAAATGTGGTGGCTATAAATTATCCCCAAAGATAGATCTTGGTCTTAACTCATAAAATGTCTACCTCTTACAAAAGAAATTTTTATTCTTGTTCATTTTGGAGAGTTACAGATTTCCCTAACAGTGAAGTAAAGATATAATATCAGTGTTCACCTGGTATACATTCTTTTTTTAATAACCACCTTGAGTGTGTGTTGGCCAGAGATGTATCAGGGCTTGCTGGAGCTTGAAGCTGCTCTGTGACAATGATCCACTCCAGTGGGCTGTAGGAAGCTATTGTGAACTCCAGATTAATAACAGCGACACGAACATGCCCTTCACCCCCCCTTTAGATGACATCAAGTCTACTTCAGTAACTCAGTAGAGGGATGCTGAAGGCTTTTTGTTTGTTGGAAAGGTGAGAGCGCTGCAGTGTGCTTACAGGGAACAGAGTGTGTTAACGCTGATTCGTGTGTCTGCATCAGCCCCTAAATTAATCATGTTCATGCTTGGTGGCAAAAATAATTTCTTTGCTCTCTTCAGTGATGTTTATCTGCTCAACTTATTTATCATCAAGGGACATGGATTTACTGCTCAAGTCTGTCCAGCTGAGACGGAAAGATTTAAAGCTCATTGTGAGTCCTGTATAAAAGAGCAGCATGCACTGTTTGCTCCAGTCTGCTCCTCTCAACTTTAACTCACATATTCATGAATCTCTCCTGAACTGAGGATGTGCATATTGTTGTGATGATGCATGTTATCTCTCCAAAAAAAGGACTGGAGATTTAATCAAACACTCAAAGAGAAGCATACTTCAAAGAGAGAGAAAGCAGGAGGGAGAGAATGAGATAGCCAGAAAAAGATGCACAATCTTTTGATCTTAATGCATTCATGTGTATGCGCATCCATTCAATAATCTTCTGGTCTTGTTTGATTGGATAAAGGCTGCACTTTTTGTTAGGTACTAACACTCCCACACAGGGCGCTACAAAGGCACAGTATGTTGCTAAGCAACATAATTGAATTGCATGGGTGGACATCCGCTTTTAGCATATAGGTTAAGTAACTTGCCATTAGCCACTGATGCTGATAACCATTTATTCGTGTGTTTCCATTAGGTGCACAGTTGTTGATTAATGTGTCCAGTCCATAACGGTGATTGCAGGAAAAGGTTACACACTACATCAGTGGTGTGTGTCGGCACTTTGGGCTAAAGCTGTTTAACAGAGTATCAGATCAGATGCATGTGTCATCTGAATAAGTGTTGGCTATAGAACAGCAGTTATTACGGTAGGAAGCAAAAAGCGTGAGGGAGCATTTTGAGCATGGACTAGAACAACAGTTAATATGGCAGCCGAGTTTAGTGAATAGAAACTGTAGAGTTGATCAGCAGTGTATTATTTTCCATTCAGCACTGAAATGAAGCTATAAGGACATAAATGGAACATTTTACTTTTGGAAAAAAGTAACTGTAACTAGTTACTTTTTTCCCAGTCATTAGCACAACACTGATTAGCAGACATACTGTATCTTTGTGACGTTTCCAGGACTGTTACCAACAGGTCAAAGTTTTCATTTTCCGGGGAAATATCTTTTATCCCATTGGATAGTTTGGCATCATGTTTTGTACAGACAACAAATCCTTCTAAGCCTGACTTTTCCATCACGCCTTCCATAAGGTTTGAGTGAAAAATCAACTATTGGATGGAACTCCTTGAAATTTGGTGCAGATGCTGCTTTTGGTTGGCGTCCATAGTACTAATAGTATAGTGTATGTCAGTGTCTCTGTGTATCACAGTGCTACCAGATTATAGGCTAACACACCCTCTTTGTCTGCTAACAGATAGAATTTACTGCCTTGTCACATTTGTTTGAGTCATCATTAACATTAATACAAAGCAGAACATTTGCAGTATTGACACAGGTAAAGAGGCTTCACGAGAAGTTAGAATAATATATTTTCAAAAACATGTACAGTATTTTATGGCCATCCTCTGTAGATCATTTACTGACTCCTTTTCCTAGTAGCTGCCATTAGCATTGTTTTTTTTTTTTTTTTAAACACACTAACCTCAGCACTGAGCCATATTTATTTCTTGAGTTCCAGTGAAAAGATGGCGTCTGAATCCTGCTGCAGGGCCTGAAGCAGATAAGAACCAATAAAACACTCTGGCTGTTGCTCTGTAGTTGTAAACCTGTAAGAAGTGAAGAATGGCCTTCAGCGGAGTCCAATCACATGTTCCAGAGCAGTGGAGGGAGACGGCAGCACGACCACCACTGTCCACTAACATTTTCAAAAGCCTTGAAAACACACTGACGTTCCCGCTGGAGTGAAGTCTACATTTACACACTGATTTTGTCATATCATCGATTCCCACACCCCAAACTCACTCAAATGGTGAACTAAATTAACTCTTTGAGTGCCATAGACGTATACTTCAGAGTTTTTTTGGCAGCTGGCACAAGAGGGCGCTCTCATACAGCCTGTGAGTAAAGCTGGGGCTTCTGAGAGATGTAGTCGGAGCATAAAGAGACAGTATATACCACAGAGATCAAAACAGGAAGTGGAGACGATCGAGATTAGAGAGTAAAACAAACAGAATGTGGACAAAAAGTGTTGATTTTGGTGAAAGTGTCCTCTGCTCTACCTCTGATAAAACAAGAATGGAACAAGGTAAAAACAAACATTTTTTTTTCATGATGAAATAGAGAGTCTCTGCTTTCATTTGAGCTTTTCAGTGTTTTCAGAGACATAGTACAAAATACTCTGTGGGTCTTAAAAAAGTGACTCAAAATGGCCAACAACACTGGAACAAGGCACTCTCTGTTTTATAAAAGGGCTGGCACTCAGTGAGTTAATGTTTGTGAATCTCACTTTCCGAGCCGTAGCTTTTCATACTGTGAGGAAATGTGGTGTTTCATGTGCGTTTCTAAGTGTTTCTCAGTTATTCATCAGGGTTCGAACCCAAGAGGTATATGAATGGCTTTCCAAACCCTTTACTTTGGATTCAGCTTCAAAGTCAAGACTCCAAACATTATTTTCATGGTGGGTTCAAGCATTGCATTACTTTCATCCTTGTGCAAAGGAAGCTGTGTGCATTGTGTGTGTCAATACATGGCTGCTTGACATGACTGATTGTCTGTGAGCCCTCAGCCTGCATTATGTGAATGTGTTGGAGGATCAAGGCCATGTTTCTCTTCCATGGACAATTTCCACATAATGGTTCTTCACAGATTGTTTGGTCTTCTTAGTGTAAGAGCAGCAGCAGACTAGGAGGTTCAGCTCAGCTGTCACTGAATAACAGGATGCAGCGATCCCACTGCTATTGATTCTGTTGTAACCAGAGAATCCATGGTGGGGGTGATGAAATGTTTACGAAGCACTTAAAGAAAACAACAGTATTGTGACACATGCACTTTTTTTGTAATAAGGAAATCAAAATCGTACCAATGATTTCTGTGTAGCTAACAGTAGTCTGCTGAACTTGTGGTATCACTGAAGCACTAGGATGAGTGTCACAGGCCTTCTGGGTAGATAGATGACATGTAATGCAAACCCTGCAGCAGGTCATCCACTGGCTCTTCATTGTGTTAGTTGTCAAAATGAACACATTGGGTGTCATTGCAGAGGATGGAGGTCCTGACAACAAAATGCAATTTGGCATCAAACCAGAAGTGCAAAAAGCAGTAGAAACAACACATAAACAGATATATCAGAGATATACAGTGTGAAAAATGTGTATTCGGTGTGAACAGCAGTGTAGCAGTTACAGTAGGCAGTGCAGACAATGCTATTTACAGTTAACTCTTTCAGTGCCACTGATGTATTTAAACGTTGTTTCAAATCCAACGCTTGAGTGCCATTGACGTAGTAATACTTCAACGCGATTTTTCAGCGGCTGGTTGCTGATCGCACTCTCACACAGCCTGTGAGTAATGTTAGGGCTTCTGGGAGATGTAGTCAGGACATAAAGAGATGGTATACACCACAGAGATCAAAACAGGAAGTGGAGACGATCGAGATTAGAGAGCAAAACAAACAGAATCTGGACAAAAAGTGGTGATTTTGGTGAAAGTGTCCTCTACTCTACCTCTGATAAAACAAGAATGGGACAAGGTAAAAACAAACAGCTTATTTCATGATGAAATAGAGAGTCTCTTCTTTCATTTGAGCTATTCAGTGTTTTCAGAGACATAGTACAAAATATTCTGAGGGTCTAGAAATATGACTCAGAATGGATAAAAACGCTGGAACAATGTGCTTTCTGTTTTATTAAACTGTAACTCAATTAGTTAATGATTTTGTGTACTGTTTTTGTAATTATTGGTAAAAGGAATAATCCTGAAAATACAGAGCCAATACTGAAAGAAAGAGTCACTCATTTTAGCGCTGTTTTCCCTTTTAATGCAACACAGTTTGGAGTTAAGATTCACTTACTTTGAGATTTGGATGTTCCAGAAATAATAACCACATGGAAAGATGGAAACATATGAGCAGTCTTCAGACACCACTGTACTGAAGACAAATCAGACCGATTTCATTCCAGACATTGATAAAAGGATTGCTGAACTTCTGCTTAACAAGCGGAAGGGATTTTACGACAGAATATACTCTTCTTATTCATTTAAATGAAATAATATTGTGGCCTAATTTCTACAAATGGATTTTAAATGTTTCAAGAGGATTGGAATTATGGAAGTAGCTTTTTGCGTAACCATGTTTCTGAGGTAATGCACTCTACAAAGACATTGTGCCATTGTTGGTCTAATTGGATCATAACATAAAGTGGAGTCCCATGAGATTTAAGTGATCCAGTATGTCTTAGTATATAATATGTGCTTTTTCTTTAAAGGCTCGGGGAAATCAATCCAATCTCTAATTGAATCACTGATTATCAATACCATCAGTCATTGAAAGCCCAAGTAGCAATGGATGAAAGGCAAGATTAAATTCCTTTGTGGGCAAGATTACAGATGTCTTTGTATTGAAGTGAAACATTAGCTAGCAGAGCGAGATCACTCCATCACTGCCCTGATGAATATTGGTACGTCGTCTTCCATCTAAACCAGTTTCCAACAGGGGATTAAATCCATAGGTTTTATTTTTAAGTGAAGTAGCGAACACTGAACCTTGTAGCTTCTAAGTATGTTAGCATTATTACCTGTACCTATTTATAGTTTTACAGAGCATGGCTGTGATCTATTTCTCTTCTTCAGCTGTTAGAAAGCAAACAGGTACAAGCAGAACAGCAGCAGACGGTTGATGTGTGAACAGTGATGGTTTTAACTTCGTACTGTTTCTTTTGAGGACCAAAAACCTGACCAGAGTTTTTTAATGCTCGGATGAACAGAAGGAGTTTTGTTTGAAGCTTTCTCCTTGCTATCACCTTGGAAAGGCTTCTATTTGTCTGCTTGATTAAGTTGTGTGATGAAGTGGGTTGCAGATATTTTTCAAACCATTCAGAAATATTTCCGTGCCATACTGTGTTTATTGGACATAATGGTGAATGGTGAAAGAAGTGATGGAGGGTGATGTTGAAAAAAAGCAAGGGCATTGGAGTCACCAGGTCTCCAACTCCCTGTATGAGTCTTTTCTAAGTAGATTCAGCTGCTGTGTAGTCCAGGACCACCAGAATGAGACACAGTCCTGTTAAAAAGTTACCTGAAAAAAGTAGTAGGGTTTAGACAATATGTATTGCAATACTTGAGTCACCAAGCGATATATTATTGCAATATTGTGACATATTGCGATATTAGATCACTGAGAAACTTAAAATGCAGCTTAAAGTAAAGTTGTAAATAGAGTATGTACATATATGTATGTATATATGTACATGTATTTATATATGTACAGTACTTATATAGTCTATATACATATATAATTATGTATTGGGGTTGTCAAATTTATTGTGTTAATGTGGATTTTGCTGTGGATTTATAGTTGGCCCAAACATGACTTTTTGGGGGGTAAAAATATCAATATTATATCAGAAGAAAAAGTATCGTGGTCTATTGCCATATCAATATTTTTTCCAACCCCTAGTTTAGCCAGTTGATCCACTTTAAATGTCTTTTTTTCTTTTGGGGGGTGTACCATTATCTCTCTAAAACACATAAACAAGGCTGCTGGAAGATAACAGTGCAGATTGAGGGCCGCCAGTGTTTCCACGGTACTTGTGTCTTGTGTGTCCAGTGAGATGGAAGTGCTGCCGGTTGTTAAGGTACTTGCTTGTTGCTTCAGTAGAACTCATACTCTGATTAAAATGTTCATGCAGAGACCAGAGGGGTGCTGCAGCATGTGCTGTGGCACAGACGTGGACAGGCTCTGCTGTTGTGATGATAAGGGTCACACCAGCTGTGCTGTGATGGATGTGATGCACACAGAGATGACAGTGAGCAGGAGGCCTGAAGACAGAGGCAGGACAACACTGATTACTCTCTATATTTGTGTTGTGGTGTTTTGAATTATATCACTTGTGGGTTGTAGAGTCTTATTTATTCATGGTTGTTAGGCTACTATAGGCAGGTGATAAAAAGTTGAGTAGCCATTTGTCAGTGTGGGCATGTGAATTCTTGCTGATTTTTCACTTGTGCTTAAGTAGACATTTATTTAAATCACTTTGGTAGCCTAAATATGGTATTTAATATAACAGCAGTATCATATTTCAATATGTTGGCACCATTTTCTGCTCAAATAATAGACCCAGTAGCTTAGAGCACCAGTAGCTTCCATATTATATGATTAGATTATCTGTATAGGTGCTGTACATGCTGTCGGCTATGCAGCATTCTAATGCCTTAATTGCTCAGCATCAACTATTGAACAACTGTTTTAATCACTTCTGTGGGTCAATCTATAGTGGTGAACCTTATGTTACCCTGTGTTTTGTATGTACATTCTGAAAAGTAATTAGAAATTACATAAGTCAGACAGTTGTAGAAGTAAGCAGTGGCAGAAAATTGAAATACTCAAGAAATGGCAAATGAACCAGCCAGAATGTGTTACGTTTCATTCAGTTATCTGTTTTTTTTTTGTCTTGTTCAGTCACATTGTCTTCTCATGTTTACTCGTGTCATCCTTCCATGTCCATGTCTTCAGGTTCTGTTTGTCGTGTTCACACTAGGTTTCCAAGTCAGGTTTAAGTTTTGTGTTTCCGCTTTTCTTTTGTTTCTTTGTTAGATTCTTAGTCAAGTTGTTTCCTCGGTTGAGTGATTTTGATTTGTTACTTTTAGTCCAGTGGTTGCCCTTTTGTTTGTTTAGTAGACTTTTTCCTGCCCTGTGTTTTTTTATTTTTTATTTTTTATTTTTTTTTTGCTCTTGACATTTTTTGATATTAAAAATTGTTATGCATGCTCTCTGAAATGCTCTCTTTCCCTTGTGGGCTGCTTTCACCCAGCCTAACAGAAAGTGCTGCAGTCACTGAGTAGAAGTGGTTAGCAGTTTGTAGAATTTGTTCTTTCACACTCTGTATACTGTGAATGTACTGCATATATATGTGGTTTCACTTGCTGTACATCTGAACAGAAAGGTCTGTGTATCTTTTTTTCAGTTTGCTATGAGGATTGCCTCCAGTGTGTTTGCAGCCTTGTATCTCCTCCTCACTGTGCTTTAGTGGTTTTTATTTCATGTGCATAAGGCAGGTCTTTATCCACAGGCTTTACTCACATGCTCATAACAGAGGAGCAGTTATATTTTCTTTTTTGCATTGTAAGTGATGCTCAGAATTCCCTGATTGAAGATAAAAGCCATGTAGCATCCTTGCTTTGGTAATTGAGGGAAAGAAATAAGAAATAGTGTTGTATTATTGATTGAAAAATCCCCCATAAAATCCCCATTTCAACATAATAATCACATACAGTGTGAAACCAGACTTGTTTGTTTTTCTAAAGGAAAACCTATTTTTACTTTTTCAGTGACAAAAATGTGTTGTTTCGTCAATGAATTTAGTTGATGGTCAGGATTTAAGATTATAAATAGATGGTGTATTTTGCATCTCAACCTACACACTTTCGGATAAGACCAGTGCTTATATTTGTATGTGTTGACACAGACCTTTACGCAGGGGATAAGGACAGTCTAGCTGCGAACCATCTGCTCATTCTAAATGCTGGTTGCCTTTTATAGGACGCAGAAAGTCACACTTATCCATGGGGAACAGTGAAAGACACTGAGCAGCATGAGACTAATCAGAGAGACAAAAACCCTTCACACAAGGAACCAGCACATGGTTCCAGCTATCCCGGCAAGATGGTCCCTTTTTTTGACGCACAACTCGTCCTCACTCGTCTTCCTGTAGGGACGCCTTCAGTATTCTGTCTGTTCCCTCATGACATGACAGTTCTGGATAGATTAGCTTTTTCAACTCTCCATGGGTGGCAGCTCTGCTGGAGACAGCAGCCAGTTGAAAAAATAAGGACACCGCAGGAGAAGCATTAGAATGAAGATGAAGGGAGTGAGCGTTTCCATTCCTCAGGCAGGCCGTACATATGATGGATTTTGAGAACTTGTTTTGCATGTCAATGCTTTATCAGCCCCAATAGTTTTCAGAGCAGCTCTGTATTGTCTCGTCACTAATTGCATTTGACAGGGCGTGATATTTAGGAAATACGCTGCTTATCAGACTTTACACAGTCCAGTACTCCTTAGATAAACACTGAGAGAGAATATGGACTTCAGAATTCAGGAGTACATTTTTAGCATTTTGATGACTAGAGCCAGGGTTTTTTTTCATGTTTTTCATGCATGAATCCAGTTGGAGTGTTTTCATTATTTTGCAAACATAGCATCAAGTCACATTAGAAGTCCAGACATGTCTCATTTCACATCCAACGCTCTTATCATCTCTATCTCTCTGTGTGTTCTGGCTGTGGCTTTAACTTAAGCTGTCTCTGCCAAGAGCAACACTGGCTGCTGCTGAAGCTATTTCAGATGGATGAAGTAGAATGAGAAAGAGGTTCTAATTTGTTCATGTTAACCTTCATACCTACCCCCCTCCAAGAAAAAGTAAATCACTGTTATTTATTTTATTTCCCTTGTCTTTTTTATCTCAGTGTAATGCTGATGGTTTGAAAGAGGTCAGATTGTCCTGGCTATTTGTGTTTTTGATTAATCTTCAAAAACATAAGAGAGTGTTTGTCTTAAGAGTCATATTAAGCTGTAGGATTGAGAAAGATTTGTTGTATTAACTGAAATCCTCATAACGTCCCAAAAGCAATTAATGAATCAAATGCTCCAACAACAACAAAACAAACATCTGATACCTGTGGCCAGTGCAGGACTGTGATCTGAATGAAATGACTGGACTCTCATTGTGTGTCACCAGATTTTTCCCATTTCATTTATAAAGTCTGTATTTTATTAAGTTTACAAAATCCCAAACTGACTTCTGCATTTTTTCACAGAAAACTTTGACCTATTCATTTTTCGTGTCCGTTCACTCATTAAATTACATGTCTGGAAGTGATCTGGAAAAAAAGAACGACGGGTCGGGTACACATGGTAAAAGAATTGAAAACTCTTAAAGTACAGCAGTAAGAACAGCTTTAGGCTCTTTGACAAGCTTTCTGCACATTTGATCATTTTCAAACTAAACAGGAGAGTGCAGACAGGAGGAAAAACCGTTGTGCACTTCTCTCATATCTATTAAATGTATTCACAAAGATACTTTTGTGTGATGCGTTTGGTGTTCCTTAAGGTGAGACACAGTGGTGAGATCACAGATCGTCCATTGATTGGATATTGTGCGGCTCTCTTGTGTTTAAGTGCTGCAGGAGAAAAGCCATCAGGCGGCTGCAAGTATGACGTCCTCTTGGGGAAACAGAGGTTTCTTATCTAAAATGGATCTGGCTATAATGGAACGGTTTCCAGCCATGTCTGATATTGTATAGCAGAGGCATGCCAAGGACCTTTTGATGTTTATGAAGAATAAAAGGGGATATTACTTGCTTAGACAGATCCAGAGCCAAAGTATCTCATGAGCCACCTCAGCTGAATGAAGGGATCAGAGAATAAAGCACTGAAGAAGGGCTGCTCGAGAAGACTCAGGCAAGGCTACACTTTTCACTTTGATTTAGTGCAGCAAAAAAAAGAAAAAGCTGGATTCAAATTGGGTTTTCTCTCCAAAACCATGAAGTCATTGAGGTTCACATGGAGGAAACGGGAATCAAGGGTTCAAGGTGAGCTGCAGTTCATTTCTGGAGGGGAGAGTTGTTTTAGTCATTTTAGTTAGTCAGATGGCATACATAGCATATTTTTCTAGATGTAATGACTGAAGCTGATGTAATGATGGAAAATTATGAAACAAAACTGTCTTAACTATTGTTTACTGAATGTACAACATAATATGATAAGATAAGCTAAAACTTAATTTATCCTAAAGGAAATAGAGCTGCAGCTGTTGTAATGCAAAGCAGGAACTGTAAATAGATTCTAAAAATATTTCATGTGCAATGAGAATAAATACGTACATGTGACAACTTTGATTTGCAATTGGCGTGTACTTTGTTTGCCAAACAGTCTGTGTTGACTGCAGTTCAAACACACTCACAGCTATTGATGCAGAATACAAAGTGAGGAAGGACTGCTTGTAGCATGATTGGAGCTGGATGGGTCCACCAAACACAGGACTTTCAACCAGGAGGCCGATGGCCTCAAGCCAGTATTCATATCCCAAAATATTGTTGAGTTATTGAGTTAACATAAGCAGAACTAGGCCTGTGCAGGGCGTGAGGTCACACCATGCTGCAGTAAAATAAAAGATTTTTCTGCTGCTCGGAAACACTTCCACCTTTATCCACAGGGACTGAGAGAATCAAAATGAATGTTCCTCATGGTAGTTTTAACAAAGGATAGGTTCATATGTTTACTGTACTCACATGCTGATGTGTACACCACAACATGGCAAGGTAAACAAAAACCTTGATAAGGTTTTGAAGTTCAGCTGGTTTGTACAGACCAGTGTGGAGGCTGTCATCTGCCACTCTTCATCAAACACCTCACTGTGAGGGCTTCTGTCATTCCTCCCTGTAATATTTAGAATGGATCTTCTGAGAAAATAGCACTCCACAAACTCATATCTTGTTCTGACAAGACTTGGACCCAAATTCATTTCCAATAGCTGCGTGGTGCAGAAAACCAACACAACAGCAAGAAATGTTCAGTTTGCATCAGCAGTAACTATCTCCTGCTGTGAGGAAACAGTGGAAACATTTTGACTTTAAAAACGGAGAACAAAATCCACAATCATCATTCTGTGCAAAAATGAATGTCAGCTAAAATGGAGTGGCTATTGTCAAGACTTCCAATCTTTTTAGCGCAAAATTCTCACTTTTTGTTGCCATTCCTTCACTGTGGTTCAGTAAGAAAGCGCTGGTTATGGCAACAGAGAGAAAGAATAGTGTCCACAGATAGTCAATATTATTTTATCATATTGCAGGAGCTTAAGCTCTCCATTTCTTCAAAACAAATCTTGGAATGGATTAAAATGAATAGACATCCCATTTCATGACCAGCAGGGAGAAAAGGTGAGATCACAGCAACCAGTAACTCTTGATACAATCACAGTATAATTAGTAGATGAGCATTGTTGCTGAGCATCTCTTCAGGGCCATGATCTACCCTTTTTAAAATACCAACAGGATAACTGTTTTCATGCATTGAAACAAATTTGCTCTGTCTCCTGCACCTTGTCGACTTGTGTTTCTTAGATAAATGAAGAAAAAATGGAACCCACTCATTGTAGATGTACATTAAAAAACAAACTGCCTGGTGGGCATTTTGTGCAGCTGCCCATTGCTCTAAATGGTGACTAAATGTGCTGTTTGCCATGTGGAGCGCTTTCCTCACTAACTTATTGAGCCTTTTATTAACCAAAACAAAGTCAATTGTCGTGCCCTCTGGGATCCCTTTGTCTCTCTTTTTGCCTCTCTCAGGTTAAAAGTGCAAAGAAAACCTTTCTATACAGAAGTCACAGTCAGCCAGCAGCACAGACAGTCAATAAAGAACGTTGAGTCAACCCACTTTACTAAATGAGTGGTCTCTCTATAGATGACCATTACAATTAGGGTAGTTAAAAGCTTCAAAAGACATTTACTGGATGGGATTCTGTGGAGCTGTCCTTGTTTTTTCCCACACATGTGCAACTGAATAACTATATCTGTTTAATTCTCTGCATGGAAACAGCTCTGTTTTGTTCTTTGAGATGACATTGAACAGACTCTTTGACTGTGTGCAGTTTAAACAGGAGATCAAACCACCTCTGATCCTCATCAGACAATTGCAGTGAACCTCAGAGCTCTTAAATTATCCTTTCAGTATAAGTAGGCCTTCTGGTGGTTGATTAGCAGTTGAAGTAATTTCTTGCCAGCATCTTTCAGTTTAAGAAGAAGAGGTCATAGAGAGTTAAATCCTGTGTTATTGGTTCCCAGTATCAGATGAGTAGCAGCACATTGTGGTGTAAACGCTCACAGATGAAAGTTATGAAAGTTGTGTGTCTTTGCTCATCGTTGTGTGTGTGTGTGTGTGTGTGTGTGCGTGTGTGTGTGTGTGTGTGTGTGTGCTGGGCTAATGGTTACAATAGAGACAGCAGACTTGTAGGTCAGAAGAAAGATTTACTACTTGATTCGATGAAGAGCTTCCTATTAAAGTGAATCACGGAGTGAGCAAGGACGACTGTCTCATCTGTTATCAGGAAATATCTGTGTCAGATATCAATAACCATAGCAACACAGAAGTCAGGAAGAAGTCAGAAGTCAGGCTGAAGCTCAGTCCACCATGCAGATGACATTAGCCAGATTAGAAAAATAGAAATATGAACACAGAACTGCTGAAGTCATCTTTGTGCAGATTTTATGTGGCTGCAGCAGACCCACAGCACCCCACTGTTCCATAATGCTAATTGGTTATTATAAAGCATGCCCCAAAACCAAAGGAAGGATGAACTAAATCAAAATAAGTCAAAACTTGACCTTCTGCACAGGTTGAAAACACAAATCAGACCCAGTCCTGTAGGTAAGTGGACAACGACTAAATTAAAAGTTGGGGAAATTCTAGATGTACACAAATCCTTGTTAGGCTCTGAACCCTGAATGTGTCTCGAAGAAGAAGAAGATTGCACAATGCAATGTACCAACCCCCAACCCCCCCAAAAACACCCCCAAAAAAATGGTTTACAATATTATAGAAGAACAAAGTCTGCATATGGAGGAGGTCAGGGTAGATGAATATCTCTGCAGAATATCAAGCTGAAACATGGAAGGCTGTTGTTTATTCCATGTTTTCAACCAATATTTAAACATTGCTTTTTTTTTTTTTACTGTTCGCTAACATTGAGCTGCTTTGAAAAAGGCACTGACGGACAGCCCACAGAGTGTTCTGCTATGATCACAGCTGTCGATTTAGCTACACTGTTCTGATAGCGAGCTGGCATTGTGCCTCGAAGTAGAACACACAAAGCGATGGGCTGTTAGAGGAATATTGATCTTCTCTGAGGCAGTGTCATGGAAGTCAGATGGATGATTCAGAAGCCATGCTGTAATGTGGGCATAATGCTCCGTGGACATTTGAAATGAAAACGCTTTTGCTCTGTTAGAAGAGACATAAAAACAACTATAAAGGGAAATACAAAGCACTTAATGCTTAAGGAAACCAATATGAAAGGTAGTAGTGCAGTGACCATTCCTTGCTCTCCTCTGCAGTATGAGTCCTGAGCACTACTCCTGCCATGACACAGTTGAGTCTTCTAGCAGTGCTCCAGGTTATGCGTTATTTGGGTGACAAAGCTCACACAAACATCGATAGCGCAACATGCCCAACCCAACATGCCGTTTAGCGGTGTGATAGTTCTTAATGGTCCCCATAGTGCCAAACCCACTATTAATAAATATACATATCCCATAGATCTCAAGGGCTTGCCCTCGATGCTGCGTTTCCTTTTGGCCTCAACAACACACCCACCAAGTGTGAAGTCAATCAGTTGAGTGGTTGTTGAGAAAATCAAAGGAGAGTCAGACTCCTTCCCTTTTAGAAACATAATTGGTTTTCTTTGATCTGAAAACAAAAATAGATTCTCCTTACATTCGACATGGTGCAGGTGATCAGGAAACATGATACCTTTTCCTCAGATGTTTGGCCTCTAGAGAAAGTCTTCGCTGTCATTTTCACAGCAGGCTGGTGAATGTTTAATGAGGTGGAAATGAAACCTCCTGCAGGTTTCTGCCTCTAGTGCCTTTGTTTCATTCTCTATTAGTTTTTTCTACCCCACTGAGAAATACCAGCAACACTCATCTCTGAACCAGTACACTGAGAAGGGTTTGTGTTTACACAGGAATGAAGGCCTCTCAGTCAGTACACTTCCCTCTCCAAGCCTTTCACTTGGTTAATTCTGCCAAATGATCCGTCTGATTTGATTTGATTTTGATGCTGCATTTCTGTTTGGAAACAACCACCAAGGAAATGGAGAGATGGTAAGAACAAAGCACAGTGTGCGTGTTGGATTGTGGGAACTGTTAGTAGTGATCGACTTAAACCAAAGCCACACACACACACACACACACACACACACCTCCCATGGTTGCAGCTGTGCCTGAATATCTGTATGGGGAGATTAATGGGGATTTTATGCAACAGAACTGTTTGTTTCTAACATGATTATTATCATTATATAATCAACTGTGATTGCATTAATCACTAATGAAATAATGGCCAATTTACTGCAATCCATAGCAGTATGATTTAAATGGTTATGTTTAGCTCGAGATGACGAGACAGTGTGTGATGATATAAATGAACGCTAGAGAGCTTTTTTAAGGTGTTCATCTTATCTGATCCCACCAGTCTGACACCTCTCAGAAAAAAAGTGCATGGTGTACAGTGCTTAACAAATTTATTATGCTAGACGTAGCTATTCTGCAGAGATGACTTGATCTGTGAACCTCTCTGCGCTACATCGATTAAACTATTAATGCATGATTCTGCCATCTTTAAGCACATTTTAGATGTTCAAATGTCAGCTTGTCTCTATAGCACACTAGTTATGTCACTGCCTTAACTCTTTGAGTGTCAGCTGTTTTATAAAACACAGAGTGCCTTGTGCCAGTGTTTTTGCCCATTTTTCAGTCATATTTCTAGACACAGAATATTTTGTACTATGTCTCTGAAAACACAGAGTAGCTTAAATAAAAGAGGAGTCATACTGTTTCATCATGAAAAAAAACAGTTTTGGAGGAGAGCAGAGGCTACTTTCACCAGAATCGCCACCTTTTGTACAGAATCCATTTGTTTTGCTCTCTAAATGTGATCGTCTCCACTTCCTCTTTGATCGCTGTGATGCTTATTAACTCTTTATGTCTCGGCTACAAACCACAGAAGCCCCAACATTACTCACAGGCTGCGGCAGACCGTGATCAGCGACCAGCTGTAAAAAAACACTTTGACGTCGTATTACGTCAGTGGCACTCTAATAGATAAGAGAAACGATTCCATGTTGAAAAAAAAAACCCAAACATGAAGGAGACACCATCCTGCCATTGGATCACACCAACCATGACACTTGATCTGGATGTTAAATGGGGGGCACACATGCTCAAACCACCTTCATCTTTGAACCTTCATTTGAATTTCAACTACACACCTGCAGTGTTTTGTGACTGCATCTTTCACAGTTGTGACGCTATTTCAGAGATAAAATCTGTCCACAGAGAGAATGGGATATAAATAACACAAGGAGAAAAAGGAGTCTCACACACACACACACACACACAAGGTAAAACCAAGCCAATAGCCATAGCTGTCACAGGTGATAATGATGACTGGTGGGAGGTAAAAAAAAATGAGGGAATTATTATTGATATATTAACAAAGGGCACAGAATAACCATTCGCAGCAGGAACATGTTTATTATAGTCATACTTTTTTAATCCTGTACGTCATGATATCATGAAATATGATGTGATGCAAATTCTGGTCAAAGTTCTCTGCTCAGCAGGAGCTGTGTGCCTCTCTAACAGTGAATGTAAAGTATTTGCCACAGCACCTGTTTTTCTGGCTCCATTAATGTGCACCCACAGATTGTTTAGGGAGTTTTAACTGTAACTCATTTTGGAAGAGAATTGGCAATTTGGCTGGTTAATGTGGGCGACTGCCAATTAAAACTCTCAGCTGCTTTCTCTGTCCCTGTCTGTATTACTCTCGCTCATTTGCAGCGAATGATTGCTATTCAGACATTGCATTGAATAATTTCCATGACCAGGGATGTGGGAGTAGAAAGCCTCCACTGGCCTGCCTCACACTTCGCTCCTTCCTTCCTATCTCTGAACTCTCCATAAATATTTATGAAGGTATTTGAATAATGTGAATTGAAATGACACAATATCATTTTGAGAAGAGACGAGTAGAAATAGCAGGAAGGTTAGGAATGGCAAATTGTGACGGTGGAGAAATCTTCCAGACATGAAATGTGAGTCCTTTCGAGGTCGAGCCTTTGAGACGAGTGAGATGTGGACAAAGGAGGAGCCAATCAATGGCGGCTGTGTTCAACATAGTTGGGACTGTGAGAGCAGATGAGCAAATCCCAGATGTGGTCATATATGACGTTTGAAATACATATGTTTGAACATGTAAGTTATCTAAAGTAATTCCACTGATATCACACTGCTCTTGGAGAGCTGGCCATGCAACAAAAGATGCTGCAGGACATGATTCAACTGGTGACAAAGGGCATGAGATGTGTTAGTAATTGGGATGTAGAAGAGACTTGCAGGAATGTAACCTGATTTCATGGGGAGGCGTATAAATAGCACACATTTTGAGGACATTCCACATGTTGGGATTATGCATTTTACTTTTTCTGTGTCATTTCATGGTACAGGTTTGCAAAATTGTTTTTTTTTTTCATTTACTATTAACTCATTGAGTGCCTTGTGCCAGCGCTCTGATGCACAGAATATTTTGTACTATGTCTCTGAAAACAGTGAATAGCTCAAATGAAAGAAGAGACTCTCTATTTCATCATGAAAAAAATGTTTGTTTTTACCTTGTTCCATTCTTGTTTTATCAGAGGTAGAGTAGAGGACACTTTCACCAAAATCACCACTTTTTGTCCACATTCTGTTTGTTTTGCTCTCTAATCTCGATCGTCTCCACTTCCTGTTTTGATCTCTGTGCTGTATACCGTCTCTTTATGCTCTGACTACAAATCCCAAAAGCCCCAAAATTACTCACAGGCTGTGTGAGGGCGCCCTTTTGTCCCTGCTGCTGAAAAAAAAGAAAGGCGTATATATATATATATATATATATATATATATATATATATATATATGTTCATGGCATTTTATTATTGTATTTTAAAGGATGTCAATATATGTATTTGGCACTCAAAGAGTTAAACTATCACAGCCATGTTTAGGCAAATAAACTACTACTGAGTATTTTTTCTCACTTTAATATGACTTCACTTGCTCTCCATTACTTGCACTGAGTGTCGCTCTTTATTCTACGTCACTAGCTTTGAGCGTGGCATATTCACACCGATGTGCTTGTATTGCAGTTAGAACAGACTACATGGCGTGAAATGACCTGCTGAAAAGAAGAAAGCGTTCTGTGCGCCTGCAAAACGGCTTACTAACTGGCATTAGTGAGTGAGACCAAGCTGCACAGGAACAGAGAGGAGAAAATGAGATTAGGTGCTGGTGGAAAGGTGGGTATAGCCCTCAGAGAGAAGACAACATGAAATATGAAAAAGACAGGCACTGAGGGAGTGAGGTGAGGGTGGCATCTCTCAAGAGGGGAAATGTGAGAAAAGAAAGAGATGTGTGTGGTCTTGCTGTGTGCCGCTGCTGTCTCCTGTGTGGCTCTTTCTGCCTTGATGTCTCCCATAGGACGGACAACTCATGTATGAGGAGCAAGAAATGCAATCTTTAGCTAGGATAATAGTAGAAGGTTTTTTTTCACCTCTGTGCTGCGGAAAGAGAAGGTGTCAGTGAGCATTAAATATACAGTGAACAGTGAACACTGGAGCAACCCTTTAATTTTCATAGGGTCACCTTGTTTTTTTTTCTATGAGAATAACTGAACATAACTCAAGGTCCACTTGTCCAGAGACTTTACAAGCATCTCACATTTTTCAATGGAGAGTGTTGAGCACTGTATCTGTAAAACAAGACAGGTATCAGTGAACAGCTGGAGAAACATCAAATATGCCATTTATGCCTTACAAAAATATCAACACAGACAGAGGTTGTAATTTCTTTCCCATAATGTACAGTTAGAGCACCTGTTGTTAATGTTGAGGAGACTTACAACCCCATCCACTGATGAAGATAGTGAGAGCTGGTTGAAAGCTGTGGACAAATTGAGTTGAGATTTTTAAGTTAGAATGGCACTTGTTTTCATGAGAAATTGCATATTTAGAGTCAAATAGAGTCAACTTATTGAAAGTCAAATAGAGTCTAAAGTAGGGGATGCTTTAGGGCAGGAGTTGGCAATTAGGTTTGGCCTCAGGCTGCTGTTTTTCCAAACGATTATCCAAGCTGGCCATGCAACATTAAAAAGGGCGAATTCAACAATCCATGAACACAAATACAGAGGGAATTTGTGACCAAGTGAATAGTAGTGTAGGATATGCTAATAATAATAATAATAATAATAATAATCATGCCAAGAATCTAATAAAACACACAAGGAATCAATTGATGCATGGAAACTGAAAACAGCCAGTGGACTAAAAATAAATATCCATATCATCAGACATCCCAAAAATCATGAAAGATAGGAAATCATTTTTTCACAATAAGTGAGCACTAAGTCTGCCATTATTGTGTTTAACAGCCAAATTTCATAACCAGTTTCAGCTCAAACTTATATATGGCGCTGTTTCACAGCTGTAAACAAAAACAACAACATCTGGAAATGAAACATCTCAGCAGCAGGAGACTGAAAGGATTCAGTTAAGCAATCTGCCACCTTGATTTGATCCTTCACTCGTCATCTTTTTGTTGTGAAATAATAATAATAATAATAATAATGAGGCATTCACATACAACACCATACAATGTGCACAATGAGCTATTTAGATCCCCATCAGAGTGATCGCAGCATTACTTATACAAACTATGTTCATGTTCCAATCTTCCGAAAGGAGCTGAATCTATTTTCCTTATCACTCAGAGCCCAAAACAATGACTTGAGAGGAAGAAAAGACCTGAATGAATGGAGGATAGGGAGAAAGTAGTGGGAATTGATTTTGAACAAGTGCTTTTATTCAACAAAAGCTTGGCATCTGAAGAGAAAATGGTCTCCTTGAATAAGTATTGTGGTGGAAATGTGGTTTAGACCTGATAAAAGAAAGCCGGGGGGGGGAGGTAGACGGAGAAGATGGGATGAGGAAAAGATAGAGTGATTAAAGAAGATGAGAAAAAAAGTGGTAAAACAGGACAGAAAACAGCCTGGAAAAAGTGGTGATTATAGGAAGAAGGAAGGAGATGTTTGGGTGGGACTAGTGGAGGAACAATGGGTCTCCGTCCTTTGGATTTAAATGGCCAACAAAGAGGAGACTTACTGATAAATTCAAGATGTCTGACTGTCTATTTTTAACATCCTTATTCATCACAGTGGAGGGCTGTTAACTGAAGGTGAGTGGGCTAGGCGTTCTGAAGCATGACCGATTTCCTGCTTCTCATTTATTCCAGATTAACGGCAAGCAAGCTGATCTGACAAAAAGCTTTTTGATCAAATGCTTGATGGTTCTGCTCACATCCTGTATGTATCTGTATCTAATGCTGTCAATAACTGTAGACTGCATTAGAGCCAAGACAGAAAATATTCCTTTTAGAAATAAAGCTACTCACTGTATCCTTGTCATCACTTGCTGTTCAAGATGGAAATTAGATTCTGCATTACATGCATGTACTGTAATGAAATGTAAATCTGCTGATGAAGAGGGATGATACAACAGCTTCTGAGAACGTCTGAATATCTTTTTTTAATACTGGATCTCTGTAGGGTTGTCTCCATTGGAAGGACCTACAGTCTCTGTTCTCAGGACTTCTTACATTTTGCTGTTCCTAAGGTCAGAACAGAAATAAAAACAGAAAGCTTTAAAGTTTTCTGCTCCGACTACATGGAACATTTTGCAGTCAGAGCTCAAACTCCAAAATCTGACATCTCCGAATGTATTTAAGTCTGTGATGAATCCCATTATAGCTAGACTTCATGAGTGCAAGTGTTTTTTTGTTTTTTTTTGTGTGTGAATTCAGTCGTTTTTTGCATCGTTTATGTGTTGAAACTGTTTGTTTCTAATATGAGCTTCCATTCTCGGCCAGGTCTCTCTTGCAAAAGAGACTGTTAAAGTATAAAGTATAATAATATTTATGTTGACAGCAAAAGATGCCAAAGTGGCCCTATGCTGTTAAGTTCATTAGTCTGGTGGCTGGCTCACTTTGCCCATTTTTAATTATATTTTGGTACAGTTTAAATGTAAATAGCTAAATAACAAGCTACCAACCTAAAATACAATAAGTGCAATAACTAATGCAGATTCAGTTTTAAACACATAGTATGGAAAATAGTACCTAAAATGTATAAATCATGACAAACTACACAAAATGTTGCCACATCATGTTTGGTGCTGAGCAGGTAACATACAGAGCAGTTGAGTTTTAGAGTGTTTTCTTTGGGGAAAAAAATGCCTGATGTGGCTACAAATGATTTAAGTGTGGTTAGACTGAACTAAAGCATTGATAATGTGGAATTAATTTTAAGCTGAAAGACACTAAAATGCTCGGTAGAGCTGAGGGGAACTGCATAGTTTGGTGGTTTGAGTAAGTCATTTGATCCATTGTTCAAATGATTATAGCAGATTTAACTTAACCAGAATTTAACCAGAAATAGTCTTGTGGTACATTTGATTGAAAAGCAAAGTTTTAAGGATAAGATAAGATAGGATAAGATAAGCTAATCCTTTATTAGTCCCAAATTTGCATTGCTGCAACAATAATATTAAGGGCCTATAGAAAACAAGGACAACAGTAAACAATGTTTAAAAGTCTATAAAAGCAACCAGCCAGGTGAGTCATCATATAAACAAAATACAGTAAGTGAACAAAATGGAATAACTGCTGTAATAAAGGTAGAAGTAGTTCACAATTAATAGCAGAAATGAATAGGGGGTGATATTGCACATACTTATTATGAGAGGGTTGCAGCAGTCTCTGAACAGAAGTGTTATTGTAATATGAGTATTAATAATGCACATGGGTCTATTTATTTATTGCACATGTCTGTCATATTGTCGGGTGTGTGTAGATTAACAGGAAGTGAGTGTGATGTAGAGTCTGACAGCAGCAGACAGGAAGGACCGGCTTCCTCATGAATTCAGCTCGAGCCATACAGTAAGTCCATCTTTCTACCCTGCCAACTTTATTTTGGTACATTCACCTTTTACATGCCAAGCTGACAATGACAGACTGACTGAGCTATGTATAGCCTACTGCAGACTCCAGCTGAGTCCTCTTAAATTAATGAGAAAGTTTCAAATCCTTCTCAGACACCTCACAGGCATTACATCACTTCCATTTACACCACAAAACCTGGTGGCACTTTATACCTCCAGACTTCATTATGTCACACAATGTTCTGTTCACTGCCACTATGCCATGTTAAGGTTTTCACAGGCAGGTCGGTTGGAGATAAAAGTGGCAGAGGGCGGCAACTCCTGCTTCTTTAAGTCGTGAGTTTGTGTGTTTATTCACGTGTGTAAACCACAGTATAATATTAATGAATCATGCAGGATGGCCTTCTCATCAATCACATATCAGTCAGTGTGTGGGAGGGAGGCACTATGACACTGTGGTCAATGTCTTAAAGAGAGAGATGGAAAAGGGAACCATGCATCGGCTTATTGTCTTTCTCTGCAGTCGAGCCTTGTTACCATTCCTCTTCAGTTTTAGTTGTCATCTTCCATTTGGCTTTCACCTTGAAAGACTTTTCTACGTTGGTTCACAAAAGATACCAGACTTGAATATCAATGCCTTGTGTCCTTTCTTGCTCGTTATCCCTCTGTTTCATTTTGTGGTTTCAAGGAGGTAATGGTGTCAATTGTTACACCTCTTGTTGCAATGTATTAAAACTGTAGGGGAGGATAGTATTTTTCAGTGTTTTTCCCCGTTGTTCGCTTGATTTGTTGTGCTATTTAGTCTGTCCTTGAGGAGTGGCTGCACATTGTGCATGGTCATGTTTTTTTGTGCCCCTGTGCCTGGTGATAGCTGTTGCCAGAGGCATTGTGTGTTTGAGTTGTCCGTCGTTCTGTCTGTACCTTGTGAACACTATACCGTATATCTCAGGAACACCTTGAGGCAATTTCTTCAAATGCAAACATCCTCGTCCTCTCATGATCTCAGGAGAGACATCCAAGTGAACTCGAAGGTGAACTCACTTGTGGTCACTATCACCTCACAAAACATATTTTTGGCTGTAACTTGAGGATCAATATGCTAATTATGACTATTTCATAGGCTAAAATTATGTAGTGATGTTATTTTGGACAGACATAGATGCAAATTTCAACTTGGCTGGATATTGGAGGCATCTGTGAAGTGATATTTCTAGTTTATTATTTAAAAGTTTGTTTGCACAAATATGTTGCGCTAGAATTATTCACCAAATTGCTTTATGGGAAGAGCCAATTCTTGAACACCATTTGTCCACAAAAACTGTTATTCAGAAAACAACCATAATAAGCCACAGACACAATAAATCACAAAAAAAGCTGCATAGGGACCAAGCTGTTATTAAGAAAACAACTGTTCTCCCATAATAAGCCACATCAGAGCTGCACAGTGCTCCAGAATAGCACATCACTGCTTCTGGGAAAGGTACCATCAGAACTCCCCTCTGACATTGCATGCCAACACATATACAGTCATTAACTGATATCAAAAACTTTGCAAAATAGATTGTACTGAAATGGTCACTGTTGTGTTATAAGTGTGTCTGAGTGTTACGGTCATTTTTCTGAAGGTCATGGGTTGCCAGTTGTCAGTGTGCTGCAAGCTCTGCTGCGAAATATGCAGTATTTCATTAATAAAAGAGAAGTTGGAAATATATGGATAATAAAAGTTCTGTTTTAAAATAATGTTTTACATTTATGAAATTATATTTATTCCAATGTACAAATACATTGGAATAAAATGTGGCAGACTTGTTTTTTTTTCATTGTACGTTGTCAGTGATTTATGTGCTTTCCAATATTGTTGAGAGTGATTATCCACCTATTGGTTCTCCTGATGAAGCCAAATTTTCACTCCAGCTTTCATTGTTCCTGGTCTGTTTCCATGGACACCATGTATTGTACTTCCAAGTCAACACATGCCAGTTAAAACAAGCAAAATCTGAGCAGTTAAAACCCCATAGAGGCAAAACATCCTCTGATAGCTGCACAGTAGTGGTTGCTTACTCATATCATTTTTATCTTATCAGAAACAAGGTAGCATATAACGTATACCTGTCAAGAATATTCTAGATATGAGATTTAAAAGAGATCATGTTTTTCCAAGTAAATACATGCATATATGCTGTACATGCTCAAATGGAGAAATCATGGCACTGTTTCAATTTGAAGCTATCACTCAAAGCAGCCTTGTTATGCATTAAACTCATCTTGTGTGTTGCTTCGTGGTGAAATGCAGCTCAGTCTGGCTCGAAGCCTGCCTGATGAAACAGCAGCATATCAACACCCTCTGATCTGCCACATCAAATCAAGTTAAATTATATAGCAAGGTGTTTGTCATAATTATTTGTCACTCACTGGTTATTATTTTACACCTGTCGAACCAAAAATAAATCACAAAAAGCAACATGCAGCAGTACACCACACAACAAAATAACAAGGGGAATATCCTTATTAATCAAGCCACATAGCTGAGAATTAGCAATGCTTTAGAGGTGGAGCGTTGCATGATTTCCCAATATGCTAAACAGTTCAGCTGGGTCAAACGCAGAAGATGAGATTCCTTTAGGTACAATAATTCATTTGTTCAAACTATCTAAGGGACGTATACATGGGTATAATGCTATAGTCGTTGAAGCTCATGTAAGGTGACTTGACTTAATAATTTAGTCATACTGTAGCAGCCTCTGCATTCTGGTGTCCTGTTGAAATACTCCCATCTCCTTCATTAAATATCAAGCTAGTCACAAATTACTAGTATCATAACAGGCTGTACTGTAGCTGACAAAGTGTGGTAGTTATCAGACAGTTGTTTCAAATATGAACTGATAAGGAGGAAGTTTATGCTTGAACAAAGCTGATTCACCACCCATAAAACTTGAAAAAAACTTGTTTGTTTGACGGCATGGTGACACCGGCTGAATATTTATCACTGGGATCACTGAAGTCATGAAACGTTTCTAAAATTTCACATTAACCCATCAAATAGTTTGGAGAAAATCACTGTCACAGTCCACACAGACAATGTCAGCTTACTATAAAGTCTTTACCAATTTCAAGTCAATCAAAATGGCTTTTTTATCATCTACTTTAACCTTGTCTGGCAATTTCATGCTTCAGCTGAATCTAAATTAAAGTCCAGCCTTTGGTTACTTTGGGAGGCTAATGTACTTCGTGTAATTGTCAGTTAAAGGTTGGAATTGGGCCAAAAGAAGTAAATGTCTTTGTCTACAAAAGTCCTCCTGTTTTACCGAGTATTACTTAAAGTGCAGCGTGCTTACCTGCCATGACCCTCAACCTCAACCTCTTTTCATTTCAACATCCCTCCACCTCGTTAATCATGTGTAATTATGCTGGAGTGTGTGTGAGGTGAAAACTGATTTCTCTGTGTCACAGCTGTTGACAGACTTGACATGGATTTAGTTGTCCAGGGCTGACCGTCTGTCATCCCATTGTGTCCCTGTGAGGTCGACATTCACTCCTTTGAGGACATTCAATGACAGAGTTAAGGAGGTAAAATGACTTTGGCATTTCCCCTCCTTCTTTCATCCAAAGAAAATGAGCCACAGTGCTCTCTAAATGCTAATTTGAAGCTGGGCTTTTTTTGTGCTGCACTGACTGAACACTGCCACTCAAGTGTCAGGATGCATGGCCGGATGATTGGCTGGTTAACTGGTTGGCTGACTAGATAACTGAATGACTGGCTTGTTGGCTGTCTACCTGACTGGTTGGCTTGTTGGCTGGCTGGCTGTTGAAAGTACAAGCTCTTGGTAAATTCCATTAATTTGTAGACAGCCTTTGCTTTTTCGAGTTGATGCCACTACTGATCAGATCCTCATGGTAAATCCTTTATTACCATCATCAAAGGATGATCATTTTCCCTTTTTTTCATCTTCTGTCTCTTTGAATTAATAAACCTGGCATATATCACCATTCCTCATTTAAACTGAATACACAGCAGTGAATGAATAAATGGCTCAGAAGTATTTTGATGAGCAGATCAAAGTAGCTCTCTGAGTCTAACAGCTCTGTCTGTATCCGATGAACCACTGCCTGAAAGCGATAAAAGAATGTATGGGGTATGAACTGTGAAATTAATGCTTTGTCTGCCATTTTCCCTGTGCATTGGGCTAAGAAATTATAGAAAATTGCTCATTTATCACATCGTTTCAGATTATTGAGATTCACCAATTTCCACACTGTGCCAGTGTCATTATGTGAACTTTGCTGAAGCTAAATCCTTATCTTTCCCTTATTACTCCACAATGGTCTTAGATATAGATCAGCAGCCATGATGATGATTACATTTTTCTCCATTGCCAGAAGGATTTTCAGGAGGGTTTCCATAACTTTGTCACTTTATTGTGTAGCTGTATGAGGTTGGTCCAGTTGGTGCATTAACATTAACCTTTAGTGTGATCAGATAGTCCAGGCTTTGTAGACTTTACACTTCAGCTCCAGTGATATTACAGATTGAAGTGATCTATTCTTTTTGATGTCTAGTCTGCTTATTGGTTGACGTGAAACGTTTAAACTCAGTCAAATGGAAAATCTATCACTGTTAAATCCTTTTTATTTCAATTGGATTTTATTTTCGAATGTTGCAGAGCATTGTTTGGGAATACGCTGTTTTTCGAATATTGTACCATGGCTTATAAGAAAGGAATTGAATCCTGTGAACACACCTTTCTGATACTGATGTCATTATGGCAGTGTGTTTAAGCTGTCGGCAGAGCCTCTTGTTCACTGTCTCGCTTCCCCCAGGGGCCAAACTTTAATAATAATCTATTCAATGTGAGTTCGCTGACTGATCTCTGCTCTCGGTCTCATGTTTATTTCTTCTTTTTTCTCTTTTTCTGTAGGTAAGTGCTGCTGATGACTTCCACCAGGACAGACACGCCAATCAGTCAAGACAAACAACCAGTGAGAATAAGCAAGTTCATGTGGCCACACAATATGCCTTATATGAATTAATAAAGCTGCCTTGCCTTATATGTATTTTGGATTATGTTAAGTTTTCTACTTACTGTATATTATGGCCAAATTAAGGCAGTATATGTGGGGAAAATGGTGTACACACAGGAGGCTAAATGCTTCTAAATGTACAAATGACAATGGTTTACGCATTCTTTTTTGTTCTGTGCAAGAGCTTAAAACCCAAACCTGTGTGGACATACAGTAAGTTGTGAAATTCCAATTTTATGGAAATGTGTTTTGAAGAGCTCTATGCCAGTTATAAAACATAGTAGAGGGCAATTATTTGTCACTCCCAAAACACACCCACACTGCACATTCTCCAAAATGAAATGATCCTTTGTAAGTACATCCGTGTTAGCCAGCTTCGTAAAAACTTGTGAGGTCCTGGCCACTATTTGTGATACCACATCTATTTTACATATTGCCTAATGTTTGTATCAAGCTGTCATTGATTTTAGACTCTTTAAGTCATTTCTGTTAGGTGATGAGGAGGACTTTGTAATGCCAACGGGTCCGCTTCAATCACACAAAGTAATTTGTTCTCCAGGACTGTTGATTGACCCAATTGAGGCTGAGCTGGGCTCTATCTCTCTGTCAGAGCGAGGTGAAGAGGCCCTCTGATGAGTGTTTGTCTGCTGGCTGCTAGTAGAGATGGCTGTGAAGAGCCTTTGTGTTCCCATCAGCCCATAATAAGTCCTCTCACATTCACTGAAACATCCACATGGAACTTTCTGAAGGACACAACTTCAAGTGGAGCAGAGCTTCATCCTCTAGCCTGTTGGCTGTTTTAACCCAGAGCGGCTTGAAGAATCACACTGAAAACACATTGCTTTCTGGGACTGTTGACACTTTTTTTCATCAGTTGTACAGCTCATCTCTCTGTCATGATGTGGATTATTAAATACTCCATCCACAGTAAATATATCGCTGCCCTCCAAGACTTTCTCATAGATAGCAGACGGCAGGCAGGCAGTGAGGAGAAGTCAATCAGTGATGCTGTGGCTTTCACAGCTCTGTATCTATTAATGTGTTCTGCCTGTCACTTGGCTGCAAAGTGCTGATATTGACTCCTTTAAAGACGTGTCACCTATCTCAGGTGCAGACTACTTCCTGCACCTGTGACCTTGTATGAAAAGGCACTACTGTTGATGCTTTTAGCTTAGCCTTCGTGTGTGAGACAAGTGTGAAGAACCTGGAGAAAAAAATCAAACCTTCACACCATAAAATGTGACATAATCAAAGAAATCTGTCACTCGTATTTTACAAGGACTTTTGCATAAGTCGCATCACAGATGGATGTACAAGCAAGCCTCGTGGTACATCACATCTATGCAACATGGCCTGACATTGTGTCATAAATTCAGTTCATTACTTCATCTCAAAGCATTGTCATATTTAAAAATCTATTTTTATGCTGTCATTTGGATGACAGGTAATATTCTAATGCTCTTCTGTGCTCCTCAGATCTCGATATGCATATGAACAATCGAATACAATTATGAAGACTGACTTTCAAATGACATTTAATATGTTTTGATGAAATGGGAGCATTTCACATTTCTGACAGCAGTAAATTAAGATTGAGGGATGAAAGCGCAAACTTCCTGTTTCCAAAGTTTTTTTTCTGAGTTTATTAACATCGATGCCGAGTTTCTGTTTCTGTGTCGATGAAAGTTATTTACCTGACAAATGATGATGAGCAGTAAATCTTAATACCCATCTAGACAGCACAGTTGGTTGATTACAGACAGCAGCTTGTCAGCTGATATACACGTCAATGAATCCTATTAAATAGCAAACCAGTCAAATGTGACAAATCACAACATCGTTAGAAACTCAAATTAAATGGAGTAGTTCTATCAAGATGGAAGTCAGTCATAATTTCCTCAAAGAGTGTATTATTTTCCACGTGTAATAGAAATTTGCATATCTAGGCATCCCAAAAAGTATTAATAAAGTATTTCTATCATTTTAAATCAAATATATTTCACTTTTTAAAACTGTTGAATATGAAACAAACCTCAGTGTGGGCTATACTCTATCTGTGGGCTGTACCGTAATGCAGAGGTAAATACTGCCTAATTCCTGCTTGCTGTTTTCTAATGTTTTAGCTGTCTCCCAGGTGGTGGAATGAGTTCTCTGTGGTTTAGTTGTGAAAGGCCAAGGCTGCTTATTCACCCCATTAACTTAACTGTGTGACACAAGCCACTCAACCTTATTCTTGTTTCATAAGGCATGAAGAAGTACTGCATGAAACCATAAATGTTTGCTTTTCTTACTGATGAATCAATGTGATCCTTGGCTTCAGGACATTTTGTAATTGCTGATGAAGACAGAGCCTTTTTTAAAGTGTCTCTTTGTTGGAAACTTGGAACTTGGCTAAATTGTAGAAAAAATGAAAGCCTGCCTCGGTGTGTTCGTGACATTTACCCCCCGAGCCAGGCTCACCCATTCAACTGTGGGACTGTATTAAGATGTTTCTGCTCGCTTTATTCCTTTCTGAAGATGTTATAGTGCAGCTGTGAGAGGAGCAGTTGTAAGATGTTCCAAATCAAAATGAGTGAATGATAAAGACACTGAATTAGAGACATTATGGTCTCTTTAGAGTGAACTTTTTCTTGTCAGTATAACCCTGACATTTAGCATTTACTTTCTGGAACATGTGCTGAGTTTTTATGTAACTTTGATTAAATGTAATTGAAAACTAAAACATTTCAACCAATGTAATGTATTCAAGTTAATGTGATTTTCTGTTTTACATTTATTTTTGCAAAGTTGTTTACATGTTGTATACCGTAAGACAAAAGTGAGTTCATGTTTGTTGTAGTAATGATTTAAAGTATATGTAGCATTTTTATTCCATTTCACATTATTTGCGCTGTCTATCATGTCATCTTTAAATTTTAGGTGAGATATCCTCCTACATGGCTGTTGGACGTTTTTGACGGCTGAAAGAAGATGTACAGTACTTTAGATATCAAAGTTCTGGAGAGAGAAAGAGATCTCTCTCTCTGTGAAGCTTTCATCACTCGGTACAAAGTGATATTTAGTAGATTACTGCTGTAAATCTTCCTCGACATGTGCTAAGTGCCTTAACAACACTTTAACTAAATAGTGCATTGAAACATGATATAATATGTGGTTTATTGGCTGCACAGGTGTGCTCATATGTGTTTATTCCACTGTTGTAAAATTAGATGGTAATTCCTCTGTTCCTCCAACATGGAGATGTTGAATTCACTCCAGCTTCCCTCGTTAAGCCTGTTTGCATCTTGTGTGTCTCACACTTGTCTGTCTTATTAGATCATAACACGTCTGCTGAGCAGATCAACACTGTAGTTCAGCAAATGGTGAGATGATGACTGTACATAATGGACAAAATGAACATTAAATCAGCTGATAATAGAAACTAGATTGGTTTTTACTTCTATCAAGGGAGCCCGAGCTGGTATTTGAAGTATGGCTCTCCTTGACTAAAGCAGTATACTCCAGTTCAGATTATTTTTGTGGAGACCAGCACCCTGCAGCCTTCATTTTAAATGAGGGCCACATCCTGGCATGACATGAACTTTGAAGTCGGTGTGAAGGGTTCTTTTGCAAAAATAGTTTTTCTTGTGCACTCTAGGAATATCAATCAAGCTGCTGTTGGTTTTTGCATTTTAAAACTGCTCTTTATCTTTGTAAACCTTGGTCCTGTCCTCTCATGTCTCTCCATGTCCTCCCCTGTCTGATCCAAAGCTGGACATCTGTCCTCCATCCCAGCCTGTCTTCAGTCAGAGCCAGAGGGTGGAGCTGATCTCCAGTCAGTGGTTGGACCTCAGCTCTCTCTGTCTCTTCTCCACCAGACTCCACAGACAGATCAACCACACACAGACTGACCTCCATCTTCTGTCCTTTAAACCAGGACAAATCTTCACATCTCCTTCAGTCCTGTCACTGTCACTGTCCTGCTGTCTGCTCTGACTGATGAAGAGAGCTTTAAATAGGATCCATCATGTCTTTTTTTGGTCGAGTTTAACCAGTTTTCATATCTGTGATCCATTTAAAACACGTATCCCACACAGTGCTCACAGGATTTTTATTATTTTTCCACATCCTGATTAAAACTATGCATCATTAGAGCCACTTTTCTTAAACTGTGCGCAGATGGTTTATTATGTTTAATCTGGTTGCTTAAATGAAAGCATTTATTTGTATTCTTTTCACATTGCCTGGCAATTTATCTTGAAGGCAACCTCTTTTTGTCTTTTCCTAATCTTCCTTCATTTCTTCCACCACCTGCTCCTTTATTCCCCACTCCATCTTTTTAATGAATAGAGGGAGACATGTTGTCAAGCTTAACCAACTTACTAGTTTTCTTCAGAATATTGCAGTAATGAAGCTGAAGATAGGAGAGCAAGGGCTGCAGGTATCCCTTACCTCAAACACAACTAGATGTCGTTCTCTACGTATTTTTTTTTTTAAACGTAATGCTTTCATCTCAGTTGGACCATCCAGATATTGACCTCTCCACTGACTTTACACCAGAGTGACAAGAAAAGGAACAAAGAGGGAAACAAGAGGGGAGGAGACAAGGAGAGGCTCTGTCAGTTAAGGTTTTGTCTGTTATCGACTCAGTGTGAATTGGTTTCAGCCCCAACTTAAGTGGCTGTGTCGTAAATCACCAAGGCTGAGCCATCCATGGCATTTGAGTCGGGATGGACGGGGCAGTGTTTGAGATGTATGGCCTTCAAGGAAAATAAAACAGTGAACCGTAGTGTGATGAAATGCTGGACACCTGCAAAAAAATATTATGTGTGAAATACAAGAGAGAAGAGAGGAGAGTAAGGATGGATAAAGGACATGGCAGAGAAACGAGGACTTAAACTGGGCATAGACAGAAAAACAAGGCTCAGAGAGATAAAAACAGCTTAGAGACAAACAGCAGGCGGGATGCCATGCTGTGATGTCCCACTACACGGAGGAGAGGACTGACTGTTAATCACATTGTGTCTCTTTTTTCCATCACTACACTGTCTGTGTGTGTGTGTGTGTGTGTGTGTAACTCCTGACCTGTCTTCTAGAGGACACAAAATCCATTTCTCACTGCGTTTGTTTGCATGCTGGGATTTGGGCTTGCCTCGCTAAAGCATTATCTGCCTCAGCTTTTTCAGAGTCTTTGCTCTTAATGCGATAAGATTGCACAAACAATTTTTCAGCCGCCAGCTAATGATGTAGATTTTCAATCCAAATCACGAAGAAATGTGTAAATTTGAGCTTGAATACAGAGCAGAGATAGACCCCCAGCAGCCCTGAATGGCTAAATGGCCCAACGTTCACAGCACACAGAAATAAACACAGACACACAGTTGTGCATCACACAGCACACATGGGCTACCACCTGCTATAATGTGAAGCAAAGTGGAGGATTTCAAGGCTTCCAGGCGAGAGTAGTTTCGCTGCACTTGACAGGTTTCAAAGTAGAGATGTTTGCTATGCATGCTCAACTGCCAGTGGGTGTTTATAGTTGTGCTCTGTCTTCTCTTCTGTGCTATCCATATTCCTGACAGTTTTCAAAAACAGTTTCAAGCACGGTGAATGCAAAGGCACCAGTGGGTTTAGTAGTAGTGCTCTCTCTTTGTCGTCCTCCGCCCACAATTCTCTCTTTTCCACTTCAACACAAAGTCATTCAGTCTCTAGAGTTTGGATTCACCTTCACTCTGAAAGAAGCACTGCAGGATTTGTACATTTCTCAGCTGTTTTTTTCACCCCTCAGAAGAGATGGAGGCATGTGAAGCTTGACTTTCATTTCTCATTCTCCAAACACAGATATGCAGCTGCTGACGATAAACAAGTCATTGACAAAGCTGGCTACGATTCACTTCATCTTGCTGACCTTGTTTCCTGCCTTCGGGTTTTCCAATAAATATTTGCAACATTGTCCAAAATAATAATTCCCTGGTCATCAAGCATGAAGATGTTCACAGTCGATCTGTTAATATGCCCAAGCTCTCTTCACCTCATTTCAGGCCTGATCGCATAGCCTCTTGCAGGCCGCCATGCCAGACCGAGCTGGCACACATGCTATCTCACCCTGGCATGGACCAGACCCTGTCAGCCTCCTCTCCTGGAGGAGGAATCAGCTAATTAGAATGAACCTGAAGAGACAAAGAGCCACTAGATTGGCTCGACAGCAATAGAAACTATTTCCAGCCCCCTATTCTCAGATTTATGCCTTTAACCCTCCTCCTACCTACCCGCTGGGGTAAGAGAGTATACTTTTTGTCATGTCTTAATGGTGCTTTCTTTCAATTTTTCATGACTTTGTCAATCATTTTTTCCTAATAACTCCATATCATAGGCACTGTAGTTCTGCAACATACACGAAACTGCAGTAATGTGAGCATCATGGCTCTAGAGACAGACACAGATGCATCTCAAACATTCTGTCGAGTTATGTTTTATCTAATATGCAAATTAACTGTTAATTTAACTAGCTCTTGCTTGGTTTCCTGCTTACTGTCTCTTTTCTCTCTTCTTTCTGTTTGTTTATGCTTCCTGATGTGCTCCTCTCTGGACCTGGTCTGTGGATGTTGACATGCAGGTACAGTACTAGTAGGAGTTATCATACTGTGTCAGTAGGGTGTGGTTATCAATCAGTACATGAGTCCATACATGGACCACTGTATTTAGTTTGATCACCTTTTGTGGAAACTATTGTGAAGGACTCCTATGATACTGTATGCATGGTTATCACAAGTCTGGAATCAAATCATATCTGTAGAAGCCAAAGATTCATATTCATCTTCTATGGCAGATGAGGTCAAATGAGTACTATCTACTAACACCTTCCATTAGTATCCAAAAATATGCAGTTAATCATTTAGCTTTTGTGATATTTTGCCCAAATATTTTTTGCAGAAACTGTCAGTCATCTTCTCATCATAGCTCCTCGTGATATCATGATATCTGCTGTCTGACACTTTGCTAACTACCTGTGTACACTGTCTCCATGCACTCATTGCACATCAAACTGTCTTCTCTACAAGCAGTTAGTTTGACAGCTGTGAGATATTTTAACTAACTGAGTGTCAGCCTTTTTATAAAACACAAAGTACCTTGTTCCAGCATTTTTGCCCATTTTCAGTCATCTTTCATGATGCACAGAATATTTTGTACTATGACTCTGAAAACACTGAATAGCTCAAATGAAAGAAGAGACTCTCTATTTCATCATGAAAAAAATGTTTGTTTTTACCTTGTTCCATTCTTGTTTTGTCAGAGGTAGAGTAGAGGACACTTTCCCCAAAATCACCACTTTTTCTCCACATTCTGTTTGTTTTGCTCTCTAATCTCGATCGTCTCCACTTCCTGTTTTGATCTCTGTGGTGTATGGCGTCTATTTATGCTCCGACTACATCTCCTAGAAGCCCCAACATTACTCACAGGTTGTGTGAGACCATGATCAGCAACCCGCTGCAGAAAAAACACTTTGATTTATAACGTCGATGGCACTCAAGTGTCAGATTTTAAATGACATAAAAATATGTCAGTTGCACTCAATGAGGTGATAAGCATGCTTGTTGATTACATTAATAATAATAATATCAGATGACACATAAATAACATAAAAAAAACTAAAAACTGGACTCCTGAAGGAAGGAGTCCGGCGTGTTGCCGGCACTGGTGTTGCCATGTGGTGGTGGTGGGCCGGATACTGAAACATACTGATGGACTGACTGCTGTGTGGACGTGTGTCGGTGTCGTGCCTCATGATTTTAACCTTCTTTTCCTGCCAATTTAACTTTGACATTGTAAGCATAGCCATGTAAATATTTTTCAAACAGTGACGTCAGTAAACTTGCACGTTATGGGAGTTTTTCACAACTGAATTAATCTAATTTAACTGCATTCCTCGACTGCGCTCGTTTCCAGTTTGTATGGCTGCCAGTGTTTTTCCACCCCATGCAGTGATGGCCATATGGTTCGAGTGTTTGTGTGATGAATAGTGTTTCACTTTCAGCTACATGGAGTTGGAGAAAGTCTTACTTTGTTGTTTCTTTATACTCAGTACTCTTCATACTCCTCCATCTCATCCAAGCTGTAATGTTGGATTCATTCCCTTCATTTTGTGAACATATTACTGAAAATGCTCCCAACAGCACATGCCGCATCACACACAACAAAACATAAAGAAAGTCATCCTCTTTGTATTACACTACACATATTACATCATGCACAACCTTGAAACCTTGTGGCACTACTTCTGTTAGATTTTAATATTTAAACATTATATTTTATTTATTTAAAATATATCTTGGAATATGAGTGACAATTCTGTTTTAGTAACATTATGTCTGCTGCCAAGATGAATGACTTTTCTTACCTCATATGTTTTTGTCACAAATAATCGATTGACATGAAGAAGAATTCTTTTTATTAATCCCTTAGTGAGGGAAATTTCCATTTACGCTCTGTTAGGTTTTTTTTTTCAGTTGCTCATTACACACATGATATGAAACGCACAATCACTAGAGGAGAGGTGTCAGAGGGAGGGGGTTACTCCATATCCAGGCGCCCTGAGCAGTTGGGGGTTCAGTTCCTTGCTGAAGGACACCTCAGCAGAGCCCAGGAGGAGGAACTGGCACCTCTCCAGCTACTGGTCCACTCTCTAGACTTTGTCTGACCTGGACTTGAACCAGCAACCCTCCAGTTCTCAGCCCAGGTCACTACAGACTGAGCTGCTGCTGCCCCCAAATGAAATGCATTTAGTGAACGGATTGTTTGTGGTGCAGAGCCAATCCACAGGTCTGCTCTCTGCTGTCTGTCTCTAGCCACCTTTAGCTCATTGTTTTGGCTGGCTTCCACACTGTAAAGTTGAGCATCGCAATATTAGAAATATATAGGCAGTTGGAGCAATGGACAGAGAGAGAGAAAAACCTAAAATGCAGTGGAGTTGTTAACGTGACCCAGTATGCCTCCACCTTGTTCCCACATGACTGCTGTCTGTAGGGTCCGTTTTGCATGCTGTTGTTATTAGAGTAGTTTTAATGTGTATGCAACATTTCCCAGTGGTTAACCAGAACTGTTTGGCAGTGAAAGGATACCGATAGACATTGACAGAGGAGGAGGAAGGTCATAGTAACTGGAAGCGCTCAGAGACTGATGAAACTGACCACATGTTCCTGTAATGATTTCTCTTCCTTGTGTCAAATAAATTTTCTGGCATCCTCTCTCTCTCTCTCTCTCTCTTAGTTAATCTGTCTCATGCTTTCACATCACATGCTTCTGTTCACATTGTTAACATTCTCCTCTTAACTTTGGGTAAGGTGTCTTCTTTACATACAGAAGAGCAGTCAGAAAGAGAAGCTCTGACTTGCGTCATCCTTCTTATTGAACAGAGGAAGGTGAGACTCCCACTGTGATTATTTCTCTTGAAAGGAAGGTGGGAGGGGAGTGTAGGCAGAGGGGGAGTATGTATTTTACGGAATATATAAAATGATTTCAACATTTCTTCTGTCAAAAGCATAAAAAAGTGCAATACTAGTGGAAGTGAAAAGATGATGATGACATGAGTCATTTTTCTTGTAGTTTCATTCAGATTATTGGCTAAATCGAAGGCCTCTGGAAATGCTTATTGCTCTCCTACGTTCCTGCTTTTCTCAACTATAATATTAACTCCAGTAATTGGATCAAAGGTGTCTGTTTGGTTCTTTGTTGCGAAAATGTTTCGTTGGATGACCAGTTTGCACATTTGCATTCAGTATGTGTGATCAGTAAAATTATTATCTGTGGAAGTTCTCAGTCATCCAGGTCGAGGTAAATCAAAAAGAGCAAAACGAGTCAACATGCTTGAGAGGAGGACTGTGACACCATCTATCAGCCACTTACAACTCAGTATTGGCTTCCATCCCCAGAAACCATGGCAACCATTCACACCTGAGTGCAACTCATCTTACTGTAACAGCTCACATGAGGTTGGGCAGGACAGCGACTCCCACATGAATGGTAACGCCTCCTAATGGGACCTATTGTTCTGGTGGTTTCAGTCATTTGTTTGTTTTCTGCTCCTACAGCAGTATAAGTATCTGGACTCTCTACCAGACAGTTAGAACCAAAGAAGCCTCTTGGATAAGAGGTAAAACGTCTCCAACCAACCTCAAGCATGTCCAGTTGACTGCTTTTTGCTCTTTCTGATTTATTGGCAGGAGTGATTCGTCAGAACCATGACATTGGTTTGGACAAATCCCAGCAATCTATACACAAATCTATGAAAAGTCCAAAGTCTGCTTTTGTTCCTTCTTGCTCAAACGTTCTACTTTAATTCTGCATAATATAATAGAACAATACACTATAAACTTTAGTGATTCTATATTTTCCCAAAATGTCATTTCTGAGTCTCTCTTGCACTTCTAAATGTCCACATGCCTCTGCTGTGAGGCGGTTTTGTAAAAAAAAAAAAAAAAAAAAAAAATTGCCAGCCGTGTCTGGTCTGTACTCTTGCCAATGTCACTGCAGCTCTTTCAGTGACAGCCATATGGTCGGTGTGTTCACCGCATCGTCACCTTTGTCATCTAATGACCTTTGGTTGGGTTATTTTCAGAAGTTCTGGGCAGTGAATAATAAAGAGGAGGGAGCGACAGAGAAAGTTTGCTCTCTTACAGTTACAGACAAGCAAATCGGCTGTTTCATCTTGTTTCATTTCAGGGAGTCGAGCTTGACAGGGTCACAATCACGGCATACAGTAAAAGTTCACAGTGCCTTGGAGACGTGCTTTAAATGCTGAGGGTATTGTTGTACGCAGTGTCATTGAAACAACCTTATCAAAGGATTACATCAGTTTTGCTCATACGACACACACTTACAAGCCGTGGCATTTTGAGTGCCGTTGAGGAACTTTATCCTCAGCGTTGTTCAGTTTCCACTCCCTCTCTCTTTTAGGAAATGTCATGACGGCGCTCCTCTTGCATTATTATAAGCATTGCACACCCATACATTCACCCCCACCACCCCAGCTTTTCACCTACTGTTCCATGAACCCTTGCTAGTAGCTTGTTTCAGTCTGTCAGTTTTTGCCATTGCAGGGTGTGTTGAATGATGTCAAGCTGTGTTCAGCCATGACAGCAAACACAGTCTCCTCTCTCAGCACGTCAGCGAGGTGCTGATGCAACACACTGGTTGGAATCCCCGTATTCAGACTGCGCTCTGCGTAGCAGCTTCTCCGAGCCGTGACAGAGGCTCCTGAGGAAGCTCATTGGCATTCGCACAGCAAAGTCACTCGTTGGGTGCTGGATTTAGTGTCTGCCTTCATGTGCATTAAAGAGAAGTGAGCTAAATAAAGAAAACAAGTGTGATGGAAATGTGCACAGTGTGGGGCTTATGTTTGTGGCACGTTTCAGCATTTATGGTGCAATAAATGTGTGTGCACATTTATGTTACTTTCCATAAAGGCTTTAATGTGGATCCTCCCTGCTCCCCGGAGGAAAGGTCATGCATCACCATATGCACTGTGTGAGTCGGCATGACTTGATGACACATCTTTACACCCTGCAGCACTTAGCTCTCATTCATTAACACGACTCACCTCTTTCCCTCAGCGTCCTACCATACGTCATTTATATGTTCAGGTTTTGTTTGAATTAATGAACACCTGAGTGCCATATGTTGCATGTGACAGAGACAGCTTTTAAAGCTGTAGCACAGAACATAAGCTGACCAGAAAGATGTGCATACAGAATGTATGTGTGTATATATCCGCAGTATCTAGTCATCTATTCATCTATGCATACCTGTACACCTGTTCATGCATATAATGTTCTGTATAAATGAGGTTGTTTGTCATGTAATTGAAGACCCTGTCTATATGTTTATTGCAGCTTTATGCGCACACATACAGTATCTACGAGCACAGATAAGTTACACAGTCCACAGATGAATCAACCACTATATAACAGATTGCCAAGGTAATTGTTTCCAAAACTTAATCACTGTTTAATGGTTTAACTCCCTGTCAAAACTATCAACATTCCACCGTCCTTGGCTTTATTTATTGTTTACTGCTAATAAGCAAATGTTGTCGTGCTTGGTTGAAGACTGTTACATTATGTGCTCTATATTTTCATATTATGTTTGTAGCAGCATATTTAATATTGATTTTATTTTTTAATCAAAGTTACTTCCCAGAATAGGGTCCAACAGAATGGATGCCTACCAAATGAAAATTGTGACCATGCACTATAAAACTATAACTATGAACAGAAATGTATGGGAGCCCTTCATACTCGTGGGCATTCTTTAGTTTCTTTCTCAGTCCAGTCACCAGGAAAAATGTTTCATTTTCCATCCATCCATCCATCCATCCATCCATCTATCTATCTATCTATCTATCTATCTATCTTCTCCCTCTTATCCTCTCATAGGGTCGCGGGGGGGCTGGAGCCTATCCCAGCTGTCTTAGGGTGAAAGACAGGGTACACCCTGGACAAGTCGCCACCTCATCCCAGGACACATAGAGACAGACAACCACTCACACTCACATTCACACCTACGGTCAATTTAAATTAGCCAGTCAACCTAATCCCCATGCATGTTTTTGGATGGTGGGAGGAAGCCAGAGTACCAGAGAGAACCCACACAGACATGAGGAGAACATGCAAACTCCACCCGGTACCTTCTTGCTGTGAGGCGACAGTGCTAACCACTACACCACCGTGCCGCCCCATGTTTCGTTTTCTCTGTACAAATTAGTTTTAAATCCAAGCATGTAGTGCTTCCCTAAACCTAACTATAGTGGTTTTGTTGCATTGTTACCATTGTTATGTTGTTATATTCTAATATTATCATTTGAGAACAAACCATTAACTTTTTTTCCCTTAAGGCTGTCCGCTCACTTCACAGTATTAACCACTGCTCTTAAAGAAACCATGTTTCTCGACTGATGACACTTTTTTTTTTTGTTGTGAGGCTGTTCAGGGTATTTGTGGCTTCTTCTTTCCACACATTTCGGTTACGCCCACCTGATATGTGAAGGTTGACTTCTCCTCTCTGATCAACCTTGAGCTCAGCTTAAAATTGATCCACTCTTAGCTTTTTTCATTTAAAGACACTTGACAGGCATTCATGTGCATTCAGAGCGCGGCAGCGTGCGTTTGTGAACGTGGACATCGCTTTGATCAAATTCACCTCTGTTATCAGTGGACCTGAGAGGTGCACATTGTTTAATTTGCCCTTATCACAGCAGTATTGTAGACGAGGCTCTGGGCCATAGATAAAGTGTCATTATTTAATGAGAGGAGAGCAGGATGGATGCAGCATGTAATTAAAACGACACATACGCTGCTCTGATATATCTATCACCATAGACTGAGGGGTTGTGTGTCTGCTGTGGGCTTTCTCCTTCAGTGCTCCGTTGCAAGTGAGTATGCAAATACTCCACACATTAGGTGCTGCTCATCATCTGTTTTTCACCCATTTATAACTCTTTCACGTGCACACACTCACACACTCACATGCTCAAATGATGTGAATCTCATTTGGAATCTCTCTTCTCTGCGTCAAGATGGGAGGTTAGAATACAGAGTGGGGATGCAAACTCCCGGGTGCTAGGATATGTTAATGATGCCCGTGGTTTGGTAATAAGGATGTCTTCCATGACTAATGGAGGCAGTCACTATGTATTCATCTCTGTCGCTGGTTTTTATTCTCACTAAATCACTTTACATACACACACATCATCATCTTAAGCTCTTAAGAAAACCCTGCATGGGTCATATTTATCAAGCTAAAATGTGACATATTGGCCATGAATATGAAAAATATGCACACACACCTAATGCAATACAAATGTGTATTGCATTAGGTGTGTGTGCATATTGTATTTAACAGTAACAAGGCCAATAAATTAAAAATGGTGTCCTGCTGACACCTAGTGGTCTTTAATTCATAGTGCAGCAGTGCATATTTGTGCTTTACAGATGTTATTGAATAGTTCATAGCTGTGAAAAGTACCACGATGCCCAATATGTGGAACACATTTCATGTGTAAATGAATGTATTTCTATTAAAGTCTTCATTTTGCTTTTTCTCATACACCATATTTTGTCAATGTGATGTTTTTTTTTGCAATTGCCAAGACACAAAAACTGGCATTAATGGTTAGGTATAGACCAGGCATGCCAAACCATGAGCACATTGTCTGCTAAACACATTTTTTTTGCAAATAGCTACAAGCACTTATCTACATTGAACCCATCACTCAAAACTAAAAGCCTGTGCATTTTGCTTGCCATTGAAATACCAACAATGGAGACAATTTTGGATTGACAGGCAAAGGACTGCAAAAGTATACAGTGTATTTGTTCACTGTACAATACAGTAATGTCACCCCTAGTTAAAATAACTGGGTTTGATTCTTCATGATTATTGAGAATAAAGTCCATGTTTATATATACAGTAATGTGAATGCTGTGAAAGAGTAAAGAATGAGGAGGGTGTGAAAATGAGCAAAGACCAACAATTTTTGGTACAGATTGACTTTAGTCTGCAGCAGAGACATCAACAAATCCAAAGATAACTGTGTGGGCCTGTGCTACTTTTTATCAGACTAAAGCTTTATACTTACTGTCTCACAAAGATGTAAAAATGTGCATGTCAGTGGTCAGATTGCTGTTTGCTTTTCAACTTACAACAAATGACATGAACTCTGTTAGTTCAGCTCATGTGTCTCTTTGCCCTCAGATGTTTTTTTGGAATTTGCTAGATACAGGGCTATTTGATGATCTTTAACACATGCAAATAACATGAAAAATAATGCATGAATCCAATCCTTTCAAATGTGAGTCTCCAGCCAGATAAAAAAAAAAAAAGAAGTTTGAAAGTTTAACTGCAAGGCGGTCTCTGCGGCTTCAGATCATGGAGTCAAAAGTTTGACCGGTTTGAATAAATAGAAACACGACTTGGTGACCTTGCAGGCTTCATTAAAAAGTAAACAGTAAACATTTCTGCAGTGGAGGAGTTCAAAGTCAGAGAAAACGCTTCATGTGTCTCTGGGAGATATTTAACAGGTTTGTCTCTAACTTTGCAGTGTCTTTTATTTGATTTGTTTTTAACTTGCTTGAAAGAAACAGTCAGCATTCTTTGAGTCTTGCATTTAGAAAGCAACTTTTTGGAACATGAGACGAGGCAGAGAAATATACATGTGTAACTCTGAGTGATTTGGATGCAAAAGGAAGTGTTCAAGCGACTGTGAGTTGTGCAAATGATGATTGTTTGGTGTAAACCACACTCAGTGCTGCCCCTGACCAAACTGGGGCCCAAAGGGAATTTTTTTGGAGGCTCCCCACCTCTCCCCATCCCAAATGTGTCATAGGTACAAAATGACCACACAACAACAACAACAACAACATGCCATTTCACCTGACAACCTTTCTTAGCATATAACAAATGTAAGTACGAGTCAAAATAAAAATCAACCTTAAATAAATATTTGATAAATAAATAATCAAATCTGAGCTGAACAACTAAACATGCACATGTGCTTTTTACAGATGCACACTTCTCTGGATGCAAAGTCATCAATAATCAAAAGTAAACTCACTGACAATTTTCAACAAGTGGCTTCTCTAAATATTGTTCATTGGGTAGGCTATAGTTATTGTTATTGCTATCAGCTGTGTGTTAGTGTGTAAATATGTGGCTATGCCTTTGGTCTTATTGGAGCAGAAGCAGCTTGTGTGAATGAGTGGACATTCAAAGGACTTTGTTGCTCTCATTGTGCAGACGGAAATTGAATTGCAGTTTAAAACAAGGTCAATAAAGCCGAACAAGACGAAGTAAAGAGGGCCGTCTGTGCAGTGGTGCACAGTGCAAATAAGCTGGGATACATATTGAATGATCACTGTCATGATTTCTATGTCTTGCTTGTTTAAACCGGCGTGCATGCATTGGCTTCTTTTAGTTAACATGTACATCTCAGCTGCTTTTCTCTGTGATTTCTACCCACATCACTGACAGTCTAATTGAAGCCTTGTTGAGTGGATGTAACACCACAAATCTGAGACGGCATTATTAGCAAAGCACTGTCATTAGACATCAGTTCAAAATACATGGCGGTCATACCTGCTGTTTTCCAATTACACAAGGCTGCTGCTGCTCAGGGATCACAAACAGACCCTGTAACCCATAAATCAGAAATGATCACAGTTTGTTCAGGACTTCGGTAGGTGGCCATGTAAGGTCTGTTTGTTTTGCTCTGCTTGCGGTGGACATGGATATGAAAGCAGCCCAGTCTGAGGTCATTAACTCATTTCCCACGAGGGAAAAGCAAAACCTGGAGTGAGTCATGAGCAGCTGCTTATAAAAATACCTTCTTCTGATTCTTCAACTGATGCCGTAAAAGCACGATGGCCTTTTTTCATAACCAAAACTCCTGATTTTCACCTACATTTTATCAGCTGCATAGCATTTTAATACCCTGGTGACCCATTTAGTACGATTTATACATAGACGTCCTCATACTCGAGAGAGATCTGTCTTTTATTTCTTCACTTCAATACAAGAATTGAAATATTCAGTCCATCTCCCTTTGCCTCAGTCAGGATGAAAAAAAAACATCTACAGTATACCCTCTTCTACACCTCTAGACATACCAGGGCTGTTCCCTTAAAATGTATACATATGTTAAATTTGATCGTACAGTCTGCTGTCAGCCTTTTTTTCAGCTTTAACGGTGCTCTTCCTCCTGGCAGACTGAAAAAAAGAAGAAGTATTGCATCTGATTTTCAAACACTGGGCTTCAGGGAACTCTGAAGTGGTGCTGCAAGTACTCAATCCAGGCGGGATCATGTAGCAGTCGAGCATTGTGGGCCGACCCAGCAAAGATGAGATTCATGAATCTGCCCCGACCTTCGGCCATTAATAATCTGTAGCAGTTTGAGCTGTGCAGTGTATCTGTAGTGGAAACACTTACCGCTGGGCTCTATTGTGTCATTTAGCCTGACTTGCTTTACAGTAGAACACTACATATTCAAGTGTGTGTGTGTGTGTGTGTGTGTGTGTGTGTGTGTGTGTGTGTGTGTGTGTGTGTGCGTGTGTGAGACGCTGTCAGATGGGACCTGTTGGGGACTTCCACCTTCACTGCACAGATAAGAGTGTGAGTACACACACCACTCATTAGACACATACAGCTAGTCTTCTTTGATATCTTGGGCACACACACACCTCCATTGCAGTCAGTGCCTCCCTTTCTCTCTCCCTCTGTGATGTTTCCATAGCAACGGCAGGCAGGCACCAGAAGGGGGGAGAAGGGAAAGCAGTTGTATCCAGAACCCACAGCGAGTTAAATACCCAGTAAAAACGAGCATACAGTAGCAGTCAGACCGTGCTTTGATTCATCACTGCGTCACTGCTGGCACATCTTGCCAACAGGACTAATGGCAACAAGCGAAATGCAATTAGCAAATGTAGCATTTATCACTTTAAGTCAGAGGAGACTTTTTAAGCACACCTGCTCATTAATGCAAACAGCCAGTTTATCCACACAGTATGGAGAGTGCTACCCACATACATCCAGCGCTTCCCCTGTTGGCTACGACTGTGATCGCCTGGTTTTGTGGTAAAACTCTCGCCTGTTTGTGGCATTGTTTTGTTGCCCGGGGCCGCTGTAGCTCAGTGGGTAGAGTGGTTGTCCTTCAGCAGCAGGGTCGAAGGTTTGATCCCCTGTTCACACTGTGTACATATCGTTGTGTCCTTGAGCAAGACGCTGAACTCTGACATCGCTCCCCGGGTGCTTTACACAGCAGCCCACTGCTCCTAAAAGGCTGTGGGTGAGTTTAAAGTTTTTATGAAAAAAAAATGTTTTTATTTATTTATTTTTTTTTCTCAGATGACCATCATGTCCTGTGGGTCATTCACAGGACTCTTGCATGAAAAATGCATATGCAGTGAAACCTGAATGTGCATGGGTTTTGGAAATTAATGTAGCTGCAATTCATGAATTACACATCAATTCTAAACTGCATCCTCCCTGTCCATTAAAACATACTGTATTAGTTTGTCTTGCATTTGGCTCTGTGGTTTTATTAATTGGATGGTGGAGTGTGCTGTCAGTTAACCACATCCTGAACTTCCTTGGCCCTGTCTGCATGTACTATAATGACTATCAGCATCCCTGTGCTCATTTTATTTTGGTGTATAGTAGCTCTGACACCCTCCACCCACAGTCTCCCACTCTCAGCCTTGCATAAAGATGATGCTTTTCCTCTTGTCTTCCAGAAGTGTAAATCACTGGGGTTGCAGCCAACATGCACAGGGCAGATGGAGAAGTATAGTAATTTTTAATTAATTCCACTCAGAGCAGACTTGGCAACCACAGCCACACAGTCATTTTAAACATGGACCTCTCTCAAGAGTTAGGTTGCCAGCATATGGCTGGAAATTGGGAGATTGCTGCCCGTCTAACTGCAGCATCAAAACAACAGAGAGCAGCTGGAGATAAATATGGCTGTGTTGATTAATTGTGCATATGAGCTAAATCGACAAATAATTAGAGAGGTTTGGTCATGACAAATACAAATACAGCGAGAAACACAACATATGTTTTTTGCATACACATGGAGACATAAATGAGTTTACACAGTCACGTTGTGGGGAATCAACTACCTTTTGGGGGCAAAAATCTATTCCCCGTAATGTACATTTTTAATACAAAGACATTTAAAGATAGGTTTATGTTTAGGTGAGGTTAAGTCTTCAGGAAATGAATCAATGCAACGTCCTCTAAAGTGTAGGAAACAGGACTGCATGTGCAGACACAGGCGAACACAGCTGGGGTCTGACAAGAACTGTTCTGGTCCATAATTCTGTGATTTGCTAGTTTGCTCACGCCCTGTTGAAAGCAGGGCTGCTCTGCCATGTTCTGTCGGAGGTGGTAAACAAGCGCTGTCGTCACAAGCCTCCCCGTTCCATTAAGTCCTGCTCAGATCCTTCGCAAATCATGTCCCAGTTCGTCTCCCCGCAGTAAACAAGAGCCTGTTGTCTGGAAGCCATGTGTCATTTCAGTTTGAGCCGTATCGTTGACCCTCAAGTGACTGGACTGACCCGTTAAAAGGGATTCAACATGAGGGAATCTCTCTTCAGTAGCATAAAGAGACATTGTTAATTGCTCATTGGAATGCAGTAGAAAACTGCAGTAGTAGTGGGATACAATTAGCTTTAATTTGTGTTAATGAAATACCACTTTATGACTATAACATAACTGCAGACAAAATAAAACAGATGGACACTCCTCGTTCTTTTAGTATCTTTAAGTTCATTTATATCTGAGAATTTACTCATTTTAATTTCCAAATAATGATGACAATAATCTCTCTTTTACCATAAAATTCTGCAGATGGAGCTGGATGAAATCTGATGTTGCACTTGGCAGATAAGTTTGATTTTGTTAGTGAATCTATTCTGGGATTCCTGCCATTAGACAATGATCATTCTTCAACCAGAGCAGCTTTACTGCGTACATGGGCTGATGGAGTCCACTGCCAAAAAGTCTGCACACTGAGAGTGTTTTTGTCAGTAAATCATACCTCCACATGCACATGAATGAATCATACAGTATGTGAAGGCTGCAACTTTTAGAAAGTGTATAAAAAATAAAGTGGAAAGATACTGGTCTTAACCTGCAGAGCAGCAGCATATTAGGAAGATTTTACTGCAGAAATCTGATTCACCAGGGTTCATGATCTCATCATTTCAGTGTTTAATCAACTGACAAGCTAAAAAGAAGTTAAAGATGAATAAAAAGCAAACCACCCTGTCCTTCCAGAGGATATACAGATATACAGGGAAGCCTGTTTAGGGTTGTGAGTCAGCTTGAAGCCAGCAGATGGCTCTCCCATGCTGGGAATCAGCTCTCTCCACAGAGGCTGCCTTGTCTAATTCCAGCTCGTCTCTCCTCCACCAGCAGAGTATGTGAGCTTATCTGAAAGACAGAGTGCTGATAAACAGATAGGCTCACTTCTCCCATCACTTTCAATGAGGCAGTCAAGTTTGATGGATGGGCCTTATCATGCATCTCCTCGTGGATGAGGATGGCAGCAAAATCACTAATCAGGTCCTCCATGTCCCGATCTGATCCATTATGATCCTCCAAGTAAAACTAATATCACCCTGTCTTGTCTTTCCCTCGTCTTTTTGTGCCAGAGTGGAGTTAATCATGGAAGCACATTAGGGATTCGACTCTTGACTCCCTGGACTTCAAGTGTTCATTACAGATTGTTCTGTTCTGTTTCTATACCTTTACTATTGTTGTTTGGTGCCTTTACTAAGGTTACATGACAGCTTGTCAGTGACATCCACTCAAACTGGCTCAGATGCAGGAGACGGGGCTTTGAAACTTTGACACAGCCGTATGCCAGCACACGTTTGACAGATCAGTTTCTTCATTGTAGGGGTGCATGCCACTCCTCTGTGTTGTGTTTGTGGGATTTTGTTGGACACAATTCAATATGTTATTCATCACCTTGAACCGGTGTGCTGTAGTTAGGAATTATTTACCATTAAAGGTGAATCCTGCAACATGTTGCAGTCTGGATTTCACTTCTGTTAGTTTAACTGGAGGCTTAAAATCAGCTCTGGACAGACAACCCGTCACATCTCAGCCCACGTGAGCTGGGATGATGCATGATGACGCACCTATTTCCTTCTCTTAGTAATGCAATCATGATCTCATCTCAGTTATGAAAGTGCCCATTGGTGCCCATCCTCTTTGTGAAATTCATTTTTTAAACTAACCCTCCTAGATGTTGCTTTTTCTTGCACACTCACACTCCTCTCCTCCCGTTCTAGTTTGCTCTCCTCTCTACTCAGCTCCAGCCCGGCTTCAGAGCTTATGATCCACATATTGCCTTCATACTTGCTCTGCTCAAAATAGAGCCCATAAGCTGCACAACTGTGGCACAAACAAAGCCTGATGAATTCAGATGGCAGAATATAACAGTATAATTTCTTCTGTTACTGCACATTGTGAAGCTGAGGAGAACTTCTGTTTAATAAAATGTGTGATGAAGTACTGGGTCTCATCTTAAAACATGGTATTGATATATGTTGTAGTCAATAACTCCCATAGTAATTAAACACCAAAAATAAAGTGCTGGATTTATGTCTGGCAGCTGTAATGAGAGAAGGACTAGCCAGTGTGGATGTTCTGATTTCCATTTCTTTGTAGATCATTGTGAATGTTTTGGTAAACTATATCTTAGAGGTTTTTATTTTAGATCATGACTCATTGCAGGAGGTTGAGAGCACAACATTTCTCTCCTTAAAATTCATCATTTGAATAATTATAACAAGGACACGAAATCTGTCAAAGCATTGTAAACAAACCACAGGGCCAGATATGTAGTTTTTTTCAGCACCAGCCACAGTTAATAGATGACATGTGATGGTTGAAGACACAGAGCCTCTCCTTTTAAAAGCCATGTCATGAGTGCACTTTGTTTCAAGTTGAAAGAGTCACATATTTTTGCAGATCAATCCAGTACTCATCTATGAGTCAATTAAAAGTTCTGATGCAATCTCAATCTTGTACTTATTCGGTCAAACTAACGCTGTTTTTTTTTAGCCCACAGTATTTGTTTGAATCCTACAATTTGATATCAGTATAAAACACGTGAGATTTAAGTCATCTGTTCTGGCTGGTTGCACAGAGTAAAAAAAAGAATGATTTTTCACATCTGCTTTTGGCGCTGGAATAAAGACGATGCCCAATCCCATCAATGGAACTGCTAAAGGCAATTTCAGTGGAACCAAAAGTTGCAGTCTACCACTTCTCCGCCTGTTTTATTATGATGTTTTTTGGACTAGCTGCTTTGAAGTGAGAAGACCATAAGAGCTTTTTCACAAGCTGAAGAGGTCAAACAGAGAGACGCCTCTTCAAGTGTAACATATTCAACTGTCGTTTGCCAGCTGCTGAATTCATCTCACGTACAGGCAGCCCAGGAAAATATAGAAAATGGAATGGACAAGTTCTTGACTTAACCTTACACTAATGCACCGAGCCCCTTAATCCATCCATCAACCCCATTTTTTTATATCCATCGTTGTCCTCACCTCGAATCAAAATAAGGGTGGAAAACACTTCCTCTGCGGGTCAATGTCGTCTCACACACAAAATCAGTCACTGTTTGGCTTTGTGAAATATCCTTCAGCGATGACGTGACGAAAAGCTCAATTCGACCCGCGTCAAATGATTCACCATCTTTATGAGCGTCCTTGTCAACCACTGAAGTGATGATTAGGTAGAAAGTGGAGGACGGGAATTGGTCATGCCTGAATGGCTGTGTGAGAGGAAAACAAAGGCTTGGCAGCTGACAGTGAGTGGGATGAAATCCTGATTTTATATATACACACAGTATGTTTATATAGATGGATAGAAGCCATTGTTAATGTCCCCAACTTTCATTTTCACTTATCAAATAGTGTTAACTAAGTGGTTTTATAGGCAGGGATGAGAATTTGGTGCTAATCTTTGGGACTGACTTGAAGTAGATAGATGCATAAACTCGATATATTCCTCTGTGTATACATATATATATATATATATATATATATATATATATATATATATATATATATATACATACTGTATATGGACAGACTAGATTTGCATGCCGCTCAGTGACACATTCGTAATCTGCAACCATGCCTGCTTGCAAGAAAACCCTGTTTTACTCACTAGTGACACATTTGGATTACTATGAATCTGAAAGCCTCGTGCATTGACCCTCTTGTTTACCCACTGTAATGTGGGTGAATAACAATGAGCTGTAAAACTTTAAGCACACATAAATATTCCATTCAGAGCTGTACTCAATAACCTGAGACTTTACAAACTATAGCGGAGCGCTCTGTACTCGCTGGGCAAATTGACTGGAGGTATAATTTGAATTGTGCTCCTGGCATGGTACAATTTAATAAGGCTTGCTCTTATAGGTGCAGTTCATTATCCCACCCTCTTCCTGTGTCCTGTGAGTGTTTTATTAAGATTAGCTTATGGAATGGATGTAATTTAATTAACTGTTGTATAACATCTCTACCCACAGCCACATGTGTCACTGTAGCTATTTAACATTGCCATTTGCTTGGTGAACCAGTCTGTATTATAGGAACAGTTGCAGCGCTCATTAAATTTAATGTGATTTGTCTAAGAGGCATTTCAATGATTACCAGTTCTGTATGCTGCAGGAAGTGTTGAATAGTTTCAGTTGTTGTATAATCAGTGCTCCATCTACGTTCTCAGTGCAAAGCTTTGGCTTCAGTTCTAGTTCCCCTGGAGAGACCTTGGCCACATCCTCCAGCTCTGACCAATCAAAAGACGAGGCTTTGCAAGTGATCCATCATTACCACATTCTTGCAGTCATTTGGGGAGAATTGCTTTTGATTTGCATCAGCTGCTCTTCTATCTTTCTTCATCAGATTATTTATATAATATTAATGATTCAATCTGCATAAAAATAAAAAGAACTCTTATAACTTGTTTTGTATATGACTCTGCTGTCACCTGCTGGTTCCTATAGGACACCTTTCTCACAGAAGGGAAGGTGTCACTCAGTGAGTTAAACACCGGCACTGTATTCCTGCCTTTTTCAGGTATTAGCATAACTTGGTTGTTTTGATGCTTATCTGACATATTTCTCCTGTCAAAAGTTGATACATAGTGAAATATTCTCAGTGTTTGGACATAATTTCACTCAGTTTCCTCTAATCATTGAGAATAAAGCTGCAGGAATAGCTTGATGCGCGTGTCTATTATGCTCTCTAAAAAAATCATCAAACAAAATCTGATTGAACAACAATGTTGCACAAGATTTTACTGTATATAATGATGGGAAAAAATAAGAGCAGGAATTATCTGTGATCGACGCTTCAATGGGGACGAGTCTACTCCGTCATATCAGGCAACACCACCTTTAACTGTTCTATGGATTTTAATTATTGTCACAGTGACTCCTTAATGCTAATTTACACTCATTAGCTGACAGTTGAAATTGCCTTGGGGGATACTAAACACACCCTTGCTCTGCTCTTGTAGTTCCAGGGTAACCTCTAATGCCTTATCAATAAGAACTATTGATATCCTTGAAGATGCAGCAAGTAGCAAGACATAAATCATGCTCTGATTAAAGCTCTAGAGTTTATGTTGCAGCTTATTATCACCCACTCGGCCATCACAGGTGGATGTAAATGATTCCTCATAACCTGACAGCACTGTCCGCCCTCTGTGTGGCACAGTTAAACCCGTCATGTCCACTGTATATCAGAAATAGTGACCCAGAGTAGGGTGTGTATTTTTAAGTGCAGTTTTTTTCATGCTTATATTAAAGGCAAAGACTGAGGAGCTGAATGCATGCTGTCTCTCAAGAGGGTTTCTTTCTTTTTAAAAGCTTCCTTTATCCGCACAGCCTGTCAGATACTGTATGTGTTGGAAGCAAAAAAAAAAACAAAACAAAAAAACAACACACTAGCAGGTTATGCGCTTTTATCGGATGTCTTGTTCCTGATACAATTCTTGCATGTTTTAAATATTTCATGAAACCTTTTTTTCTCTTTTTCTTCATCCATTATATCAACTACTTGCTCCTTTTGTCAGAGTTTCTTGATATTGCAGGGGTTCAGTGCATTTAAAAAAAACAACAACAAAAAAAAAACAACCTAATGTTACCATGGCACTATTTCATCTGCACCATGCACAATAAGTGCTCATGTGAGTCTATACCTCCTTTTAAGGCACTATAATGGCCTGTTATCCATCACTATGCTGACAGAGCCTCGGGGAAAGAGTGTTTTCAAAGTCGACAAGCCGGAGACGATGTTCGCGCTGCCTGCGCTTAACTTCAGGGGGTTAATGGAGCTTTTTTGAGGATGTGGCATTGTGTCCGTGTGTCTGTGATCACGTGTTGGTGCACGCAAAACAAACTGAGAAGTGTATCAATAGATTGACCTGTTCGCTAGACAATCAGCAGCAGCAGAGTGTCTCAGCTTCAGGCAACGCCCTCCTACTGTTTATCCACTTTCCTCTTCTGAGAAGCTTCTCCTGGCTTTGAACAGGCTCTGCCCCCAAGTGCACTTGTTGGTATGAGGCAGAGGTTTGCCTCTGGGCATCGCATTGGAGGAGAAAGTGCTTCTCAGGATGTCTATAAAGGAAGCAGGAACAGAGACAGGAATAAGTTTCCTCTAGTTTCTGAGAGCGGAGCGTCTAAATCTGGAGTAACACAAGTTGTCTGAAAGAGGGGAAAAAAAGACAGGGACCAGCATTTCAGGGTTTATAGCTTCAAGGCCTGGACATGCGTAGAGGATAGAAATATATTTTGCTATGATGATAAAACATTCTATGAAAGACCACAGAGATGTTACAGATACACAGGAATGTGTCAGTGCTTTATTTGGAACATTTCAGTGACATGATGCACTTTATTGGTCGTCTCATTTCATTGTGTGCTTTATGGGTGACGGCAACATTGACCTGTCTGGCTGTGAGAGTCCACAATGTTCCACCTCAGTGCTGTTTATACTGAGTGCAGCAGTGTCTGCGCTCTCAGCTGTACGCTCTTCCTTGTATTTGTGCAGACCCAGTGTACAGTAACTCTGTTTTATCTAACCTGTGAGCATGTCATGCAGAAATCAGTTTTCGGGTCAGCAGTCAGGTCAAAGTTTTGTATTTTGTAAGGCATGTACTAACTTTTTTACACCCAAAAAAATAATTAATGTGCTTTAAATTTGAGTTGCATTCTTACTGTCCATCCTGGTAAAATAACAGGCGACATACAAAACAATGGTCTTAAAAAGCAGCAGTGAATCTTTTTGCCTTGCCTCAGGCAGCATACATATCGGTGAAGGTTGCCTAAGAAGAGTTAAATTTAATTCATTTTTCCAGCATGCACAAACAGGACACTTTACACTGGAGGCGTTTTTTAACCATTTCATTGATTTACACATCAAAATTCTTTTTTCAGACTGAAACTATAGATAAAATGGCACCACTGCACTCTGAAACCTGGTCAAATGAGGACAATCTTTATGAGCTTTTGCATTGCAAATGAGTGCTGTAGCTCCTTCTGTTGACTGTTGTTGTTTTGCTGGATCTTTTTGTACATCCTGTGCAGTGCATTTATAATTGCAGTAAAATGTCTGCAAATATTTACAGGCAATTAACCCGTGGCAGCAGTCCTACTGTATGTGAAAAAGCTAGAGCATCAGATCTGCATCATACACATGCTTCTTGTATGAAAAAAGCCTGAGTCTGAACTGCAATTGAACTGACCCTCTCGACCTGAAGTGTGCAGAGAGGTGGAGAGTGAAGCTGATTGCACACAACAGTGGCTGATTGAAGTCAAGCAGCAAAACCGTCCTCCTGTCTCCCCATATCTCTCCTTTGCTTTTCACTCTCGTCCTCTTTCAGTGTACTGCCGTCATCCCCTTTGTGTGTAGACTTTAAATAGACAGGGTCATGTTAATTATCTCCACTGATTTTACACACACGGGCGGCACGGTGGTGTAGTGGTTAGCACTGTCGCCTCACAGCAAGAAGGTACCGGGTTCGAATCCCGGGCCCGGGGTCTTTCTGTGTGGAGTTTGCATGTTCTCCCCGTGTCTGCGTGGGTTCTCTCTGGTACTCCGGCTTCCTCCCACCATCCAAAAACATGCATGGGGATTAGGTTAATTGGCTAATTTAAATTGACCGTAGGTATGAATGTGAGTGTGAGTGGTTGTCTGTCTCTATGTGCCCTGCGATGAGGTGGCGACTTGTCCAGGGTGTACCCTGCCTTCCGCCCTAAGACAGCTGGGATAGGCTCCAGCCCCCCTGCGACCCTATGAGGATAAGCGGTAGATAATGGATGGATGGATTTTACACACCACAGTGTATTTTTTAGCTTTTGGAGAGTTCGTTTTCAGGATGGAAAAAAGTCATCTCTGCTTGTGGCGCCAGGTCACATTTGTTTCAGACAGTACCAGTGTCAGATTGTAGCACTATGATGTAAATGAAAAGAACTGATGTAAGCACCATGCTATGCTTTTGCATCATCCATTGGTGTCACCCTTATGTTTAGACATAAGGTTTGTTTAGCTGGAACTTATTAGACAGAAAAACTTCAAAGCCTGCAGTGTGAAGCCAAAGTGAGTCTGAACTTGTCTTTTTAATCAGTACAGTTATGTCAGCTCACCAGTGTATTCTGCATCATTCCCTGTCACACAGTGATTGGTTGGCTTGTAAACATGACTTGTAGAAGTCCCTTTGTGATATTTTATGTCCCAGATTTTCTGACAGTGGACAAAGGTCTAAATCACCTGTCCATGAACTTCTCTTACAGATTCTAAGATCACAGGATTGGATCGAAAGACGTCACTTTCAGTGGTGTTAAGCAAATCAGTGGGTTTTAATGGATTTTGACAAACTTAATTAATCAACTGCTTAAAATCTACCACAGTATTATGACTACCAGAAAAAAAGGAAATAAAAAGAAATAGCTCAGGTCTCAAACAAAGAACTCGCTCTATATACAGCCAATCTCTTTTTCTCCAGCACTGCTTCTTTCTGCTTTCACTTTGCAGCTCTAATTGGAGTGAAATTAAAGGCTGCCAAGTTGGCTGGCCTGGACGACGCCACGGGGCGCTTTGATCTGGACTTTCTTTTGTAGGACTGCGCACACATATGGTCATACATGCTCAGCTGAAAGGCGTTTTTGAGCTGGAGATTTCCAAATGCTATGCTGCTATGCCTGTTGTCAGTCACACATATGAAAGGGCTAGGCTACATTCCAGTTAGATCACAAACAGCTGTTCTGCTCATGTTATCCTCAGTATTTTTCCACCATCTATCTATCTATCTATCTATCTATCTAACCACATGGTGCCTCTATGGTGTATCTGTACTTGTTGGTTGGTTATGATTGAATGGTTATAAATATATAGGCTGTTATAATATGGTCAGATAATTTTATGCAAGACCATGTGAACGGTCTGCTGAAGGTTAGAAGAGGGACCTTTGTGTTTGTGTTGCAGGGATGCCCTTAGTCATCCCTGCCGCTTGAATCAAGGTTTCAAGGTCTGAAAGTTCAGCTCTTTGTAAATTCAAGGACTCTGTGAGGGTGCCTTTGGCCAGATTAATTGCATAACTGATATGTAAATCTCTATAATCCCAAAAGTCAACCCAGGTTGATGTGGTCCTTGTTTGCCTTTTATGTAACCTGGTTATTGTTGGTTATGTAAGCACAGCAGCTGTGTATGTGTTAAGTCAGGAGTGAACTCACTCTCTGTGCACATGGTGCATTCAGTTGTTTTCAGCGTATCTTGGCCGACACTACGACATATTCCCATGGACTGCATGGCCTGATTGTGAGCACTGCAGGCCTGTCTCAGTTTGTGGTTGAATGCTGTTGAATGCTTCTGCACAGATGCATCATATAGAAGCATAAAGCTCATGCTTTAGTGTAAAGATGTTTAAATGTTTATGTGTCACAAACCCTTTTTTCTCCTGGGTATGTGTATGAAAACCTCACAATAACTGACCTTCCTCACGTCATGGACACAAGTATTGGCAGAAACACATCCTTGTTCTGTAAAATCCCCACTGAATAACAACCACCAATTAGATCCTTAGAGAGCAACATAAATATCGTTTTACAATTCCCCATAAACATCTCTGAAATGCCTGGTGATTAACCTATGATTCCTTGCAAGATAGCATAACCAATAGCCAGCTATCACGGGAAGCCATTCAAATGATAAATGCCTAGCGTTAGGTAATTGATGTATGGAGGACAGCAGTGGCCTGCCAGGCCCTAGCTTCCTCTGCATTGTCCCCCCCCGCCCTGCCGGGTCGTTTAGTATTTATTCGCCTGATTTGCTTCCTTTATGGCCGTGCTCTGCTTAATGGGCCAAAAGAGAGCTGCAGATCACGGTTTACCTTCCCTCATAAGATGACGCATGTTATGAGTCTGCTCAGGTACAGTAAACCTAGACCAGTATCTCATAAGACGAAGCCAGACTAAGTTGGTTTGGTAAGTTATTCAGGTCCAAACTCTTCTCAGGACTGTAGGTGTGTGCTTGATTGGCAGGCCATCTTCCTTGCTGTTTGCTTCATTTCACTTGTTATTGCAAAACAACTTACTCTATCATTTTCATAATTTATATGCTACTAGGACTTCAATGACCTCATGTTTCCAGGTCTATCATCCACCCACAACCTGGACAGAAGTGTAATCAGCCGAAGGTCCATGATGCGAATGTCCCGTTCCTCCACATCCCAAAGGTTCTATTGGACTGAAATCTGGTGACTGTGGAGGCCATTGAACTCATTGCCATGTTCAAGGAAGCAGTTTGAGCTTTCAGACATGGTGTTATCCTGCTGGAAGTAGCCATCAGAAAATGAGTCATAAAGAGAAGGACAACAGCAACTGTACTCAGGTGGGCTGTGGTCTTTCAACAATGATTAATTGGGGTTCTTCAAGTTTTCATGAGCAGTTTCTGAAATACCCAGTGGCTGTCTGGCACAAATGAACATGCATTGTCCAAAGTCACTCAAATCCCCCTTCTTACCCATTCTGATGCTCTGTTGAACTTCCGTCATCTTGACCACGTCCACAAGTCTAAATGTATCAAGTTGCATTGAGAAGCAGCTGAATAGCCTAACCTAATGAAGTTTGTATTACACTTCAGTTGCATGGACATTGTATTAGTCTGCAAAAGTTTCAGTTTGGGGAAACTTGGCAATGGATTTTTTCATTATTTAAGGTTAAAAAAAATCACCACTTATAATGGTCTGTGTGTGACATTAAGGCTATGAACCAAAATAACCCAATGAGTGTGATTTTTTCTTTTTACCATGATAAAGAAGCACCCAATTTTTCGGTTGACCAAAAAAAAAAAATCTAATGTTGATAATGGAAAAAAAAATGTTCCATATTTTTTTAATGTGTCCACATAATTTCACATGCCTGCTCTTTTTAATACCGCAGTCACTAAAAACATTCACTCCAAAAGGTCATTAAAACCGAGACATTAAACAGCAACAAGCTCATGAACATACAATTCTAATTTTTGTGAAGCATTTCTTTTTCTCCCCAAACTAAGCAATTTCAAGTCCAAACATTTTAAAATCAGAAAAAGGTGTCGAACAGCTCCTCTGACTCCAGAGGAAGTGGTGCCATCAGGGCTCACAGTCTCCATTAGCATGGAGGGAGGGTTTTAAATCCCCTCTGCTGGCTTGCATTACCTGAATAAATTCTCCCCTTCTCGTCTTTCCCCCGCTCTCCACTTTCCTCATATCTCTGTCACTATTCACCAATCATGTGTCATCCATCCCTCCAATCTCTGGACCATCCGTCCGTTATCTCTCTATCAACCCTGTTGCAGCTGTCACTCGCTCTCCTCCATCCCTCCCCTTGCCTAAACAGTGTCTGTTCAGGGTCTTGATAATCCCCTGAGTTCTTTTCTAAATAGCTGACTAGTCCAGCAGTGTCCCCTGAAAGACTTAGTATTATTGAATGAAACGCCGCCGCTGGGGAAAATTAATGCCACATCGTATCACTTTCACCCTTCATCTCCCTCTATGTGTTCGGCCTGACTATTGTCTTTATTGAAGGATTGAAGCTGAAGACTGATATTCTCTATTTCTTTTCGTGTGCCGGTGGGACTGCCTGAGTGTAGTCAAACGCAATACAGATGTGTCACTTTTGATCAACATTATAGAGAAGGTTCAGGGCTCTTCTTTTTTTTCCTGTGGAGCTTTATGGAAAGTCATTTCCATTCTTTTTGTGTTTGCCAGGCATTAAGACACGTAGTGAGACTTCACAGCAGCGCTTAAAACAAACAGAAAGAACAGGAACATCCGTTATGAAGAAAGCGGGTGGAAGGATGCTAAATAAAAATGAATCATCGCCTCCTGCAAGGCAGGCAGTACAGTGCTTTGATGATTCACTCTTAAAGAATGCACATCATGTGCTGTAAGCCGTTCTTTTTATGACACACCCTGCCCTGAAAAGGCATTTGAATTTATTAACAGCTGTATTAGCTGTAAGTTTGGACACTGTGCTGTTCACGTGTAAGCTATTTAAAGCAGCCTTTGGCTTCTTCCAAGTTTATAGATGAAACCAAGAACATACAAAGTATGCAGTCAAATTATTTTTCACGAGAATTACCATCCATGAGTGTACTTTATTTGATAAAATTCACAGAAATTTGCTGCACATCCACCGGGCATGTCAGAAAGTTAAACACCAAGAAGACAAAAGGAAAAACCATTAAAAAAAATCTTGTTCATTGAATTTTCTCATCAGTCAGTCAGGTGAGAAGAGACAAAGTTGAATATTGGACAATCTGAATAGCTCATTGAGAAGAAGCGGAAAGAATAGCATTTTAACTATATGTATCACCTGAGGTCAGGGTTATTTATCAGTCATATCCAGCTGCCATTTTTTGTAAATGCAGCAATTATGTAGAGGTGTTTCCAGATTGTTTGTATAAAACCAGTTGTGCTTAAAAAAGTCTTCTCCTGTGTCGGTGGCATGCTTTAATTCTGTCAGTCAACAGGAAACCAGAATCTTCAAATAATGTCAAAACTCAACCTCTTACATCGAGTTTTCTTCTCTGAGGAAAGCAGGTCTGTTTGATTCACCCTGGTGTTTCACCAGCATCATTATGACTGCCTTGTAAAGCAGCTATATTAGGATCAGTACCGCCCGATAGCCAGTGTATGATGTGTTTAAAACTCCACAAATGATGCCTTATTATCACGAATCAATGACTCATTGGTACAAATGAACAAGGGAACACTCCGGGACTTACAACCTCTAGCAGGCAGCGGGTCTTTAATTTCTTTCTTTCTTTCCACACAAAGATCTGCAGTAATTGCTTTTGTGTGTATTCTTCTGAATCTTTTGTATGGAGACGCTTATGCTCCTGTGACTACATCTGAACTCATTGGTGCATGCTGGCTGACTTGAATAAAAGCACTCAGGTGGATGCCTAAGCCGCATATTGTTACTTCAATTTTCCACCACTGTTGTTGAATACGTTGTCCACTCAGCTGGTAAACCGTGCGATTTGAAATTGCCTTAATGTAGTAATGATGAGGTGGTGGGGGGGGGGACAAGTTTTCTCCCAAAACAAATCATACCCGGTATTCATGGCTCAGTGTTTTTGAATATGCAAACATGCATGTGCTTTCTGCAGCAGATAATGACAGGTCCGATGTGAGAATGGAAGAAGAGGCTGCATCAGTTTATAGATGAATCACACCCACCTGAGACAACCGCCCACTCCGTCCTTTTTACTGATTTGGTGCACATAAATACACTGGTAGCATTTCTTTTCTGTGAGACAGTACAGTTAATTCCCCTTCAGCTGCACCCTGGAAAACATCCATATGAGATGAGCTGTGGAAATGTCCCCATTTGTGCTGTATTCAGAAATCTCATTGTTCTTCTCCATTGGGTTCCATCCTAACCTAGCATTACTGTGAATAGCAAATCTGATGGTGATGTGAAGTACCATTGTGAGTGTTAGTGTTTGTGTGCACATTTAGGCACATGATCTAGCGCATGCACACTGGGCGTTTTGATCATTTCTTCTTTATTACGAACTCAGAAGATCAAAACAAAAGCTGTCCTACATAAGGAAGGTTAAAAACAGCAACATTTCTGTGCAAATAGAGAAGAGGAAAGTCCTCATTGAGGCAGTTGGTATGTTTTGTATTGTAGTCTGTCATATTACATTCTAGGCTACATATTTCAAACACAACTGATGAGAAACTGAATCTGCACTCTTACTGATCATCTATTAACTCATTGAATGCCAGCCCTTTTATCAAACAGAAAGTGTCTTGTTCCAGTGTTTTTGTCCATTTTGAGTCATATTTCTAGACCCACAGAATATTTTGTACTATGTCTCTGAAAACAGTGAATAGCTCAAATGAATGAAGAGACTCTCTATTTCATCATGAAAAAAATGTTTGTTTTTATCTCCATTCTTGTTTTATCAGAGGTAGAGTAGAGGACACTTTCACCAAAATCACCATTTTTTTGTCCAGATTCTGTTTGTTTTGCTCTCTAATCTCGATCGTCTCCACTTCCTGTTTTGAGCTCTGTGGTGTATACCGTCTCTTTATGCTCCGACTACATCTCCCAGAAGCCCCAGTATTACCCACAGGTCAGAGTCCTGTACACCATGTTTAATACACAACAGCAACACCAGCTCTCTCACAGGCTGTGTGCGAGCTCCCTCTTGTGCCAGCTGCCAAAAAAAACCACTTTGACATATTTATACGTCAGTGCCACTCAAGCGTTGTTTTTTTAAATGGCATACAAACACGTCAGTGGCACTCAAAGACTTTGTTAACGTTCAGCATGAACCCAAGCGTCTCTCGTTTGAGTCTATGGAACTTGTTGCATCTCTCTCTTCTTTGTTTCCTGCAATATCTTCTCCATCGCTAATTAAGGTAGAAAACGGTGAGGAAAAAAAAAACAAAACCTTTAATTTTTCAACTGATCCTTTAATGCATAGCCAGGCTAGAACGAAACTATGATGATCTCCATAGGGAAATTAGGAGATTTACATAACATGTATGCTAATCGAGGTATAGGTTCCAGCTCCCTCGTCTCCATGCTCTCTGTGTTGCCATTGTGGATTCATCAGTGCTGCTGTGGTTTGGCTCGTGACGATCGTAAGGTTCACTAATCTAATGACTCAGGAGTGCACACTACTGACTGCTGTGCCAATAGAGGTCATGTACTTACATAGATCAAGATAAGGAGGCTCTGTGTGTGTGTGTGTGTGTGTGTGTGTGTGTGAGACTTTTTGTCTATGTGCACATCTTTTATTGATACACCCTGATCTTTGAGCAAAGGAGGAGGTGTTGAGGCTACTGTTAAATCATGATGTTTCCGTAATTACTTTGTAAGACCACTGGACTGCAGAGTCTTTTAATTTGGTAGCTTTTTCTTCCCCCATACACACTTGAGCTGTGAAAGTAAGTAAGGATATGTGTTATGGTTTTGCACCAGAGAAACAGATCACACATAACGCTGAAACAAACATGTCACCAATCAGAGCTAAAGTAGTGCACCATCAGTGCTAATATTTCACCTCAAAGGTCACTGAATCAGCTGGATCCTCGTCCACAGTGCGTCTCCGTCCACATTCAATTACAGCTCTTGGCAACACAACAAAAACCACTCTGACCAGATGATAAGGCCAAAACCAGTGTCTTTGAAAGGCCAAGATAAGACCTGAATAGAGATTAGAGGTGATCAAGGTTAATGTGAAGAGCCAAGAACTGCTCTTCCTATAGAGTATAATTGAGCTCTTATGGACTGGCATTAAAGCAACTTACAATCTTTTTTTCCTCTTTTTTTTTGAAAAAAACATGCAGTCCAAAATCCTTATGCATTTTCAGGGGAAGTTGAGTCCTCTTTTGCCGCAGAAATACTAGGAGCTTAGATTTGATGATCACCTTTAACCCTGATTAACGCCTCACAGCTCTCACTCTCTCAAGGTCAGGGTTATAACAGCATCTCCAAGGGAAGGAGGAGGAGATGTGGCCAGAAAGTAGGTGTGATGTGCTATTTAAAATTTTACGATGCAATCTGGGAATCCTTGCACAGGCCACAGCCACTCTGTTCAAGTCAGCCCATCTTAATTGAGAATAAATTCATCTACACTGACATTCACAGTGAACTTTTGAGATTAAAGATTGATGATAAGCTAATGCTTCTATCTGATTAATCAAGTGATAGGAGATTAAATTTGGATGTCTCCTGGTTTTGGTTTTGATGGCATGATTACTTTTTCTCTCCCAGTACAGAGAATTGAAGAGACAGCAGACACTTTTTGCCGTTTCAAAAAAATAAATCAAATAATAAGCACATGGCTGAAGCCCAAATAGAGGTCACACTGTGTTTTTAATTTGTTCTTAACATGACTCTAACATTCTTCAATAAAACAGTGTTTTTTTATGGGTGGGACTTTTCATATAAAACAAATGATGACAGCAAAGATGAAAGAGTGGTTTCACGAATGCTGGCAGAACGACACAAACCAGGTCACATGACATGTGCCTCCAACCCAAATTCAACCCTGCTGCCTCTCATACCGACGCACTGATGCACCCTATAGCATCTTTAGGGCCTTTCAACTACCTTCACTGTATGCCTGGTATTTGATAAAGCAGCTGACCTGGTATAAAGAGCGAGAAGTCAGCTCAGGGCAGATGGTCAACTGGTTTTACCACAGTTTTGTAACAGATCTTCACACTCTAATGGCAGCTGCTGAACATTTTTTTATGACCACAAGAGACTAATTTGAAAAGACACTGTCCCTGACGCTCAGACCCTGATTAACAGTGTTGTGTCCTCTTCCCACTTTATGTCAATAATCAAATACTCTATGGGTAGAATGATGACAGATATACACCAATCTGTAGCACAAGTGGTGTCCAGTTTCTCATTGTTTCTTAAGGAGACCTCACAAATATGTTGTTTGCTGCCTCTATTTCAAGTACAAGTAAACTATTGGTCCAGAGTGGATGTGGTGCTGTCCAGCACTGAGATGGAGCAGAGATCAACAAATGGACAGACAGAAAGCGTCAATTAGTTGGGCTTGTTTTTTCGTGTTTGTGGACAGAACTTTTGGCCCTAATTCCTCCTCTACAGACAGAGAGACAGATGTTTCCATGCACTTCCTTCCATCCTGCTGATTTTGACAGCTTGAGATTGAGGGTAGATTTGAAATCGAGGCTGTTTTTTTAGATGCTTTGTTGATGCCTCTCTAGTCTGACTTTTTCTGAAACCAAATCTTGGTGTCAGTGTGTCATTGTGGATTCATCAACTGTAAATAATAAAATATGTAGTGTAGTGCCACTGACCAAGCTTCTGTATTCATGGTCATGCTGACGCCTTGTGTCTCACCCGCTAGCATTAATTACAACAACTCACTGACTCAGAATTGCTCCACTTATGAACTTCCTTCTCGTGTTAATTTCTTTGACCCTGTCAAAGACAGTTTTGTTCTGATAAATAATCAACAACTCTGACAAAAACAATTGATACATTGTTCAACGGATAAAAACGAGACAAAATGTTGAGGAGGGACGTTTGAATAAAAAATCCAATCAAAGCAAAAGAAGATGTCATGTAACCTAAATAAAATTCAGATGACTAAAATATGACTAAAACTAAACTTCCATCCATTCATTTTCTACCTCTTATCCTCTCATAGGGTCGCGTTGGACTGGAGCCTATCCCAGCTGTCTTAGGGTGAAAGGCAGGGGACACCCTCGACAAGTCTCCAGTTCATCACAGGGCTAAAACTAAATTGTAGCATCAAAATTTACTGTCAAAATTAACACTGCTTACTACATAAACGTCAATAAGTGCAGTTTATAATATAACGATAAAGAACCTGGTCAGTTTTTTCAGTTATTTCCATTTCCCGTCCCCCTCTGTCTCTAGCTGGAGTACTCCTCTTGAGTCTTTCTCTCTGGCTTTGTGATTAGAGAGCAGGTCTGCAGCTCTCTGATAGCATCCGTTTCCTCCACATGTTCCCGCCTGGTACAAAAAAAACTTTGGAGTTAAAAGAGCTGGAGCTGTGAGTGATTGTCGGTGTGTGTAGGTGTGCAGTATGTATGTCTGTGCTTCTGGGTTTAGGAGCATGAACGTGGACACGTTCCCATTTTTCTGCACTAATTGGGACTGGATATAGAGCAGGGATGATGCATGCATGCTGTAAATAGCTGAGATCTCTGTCTACAATGTAAGATACAGATATTGCTGATAAACAAATGTTTTAAGTATTATTTCTAATAGGATACAGAGAAATCACTTGATATTATGTCCTTTTGCTGTTGGTCCTTTGATGATTATTTATCATTTTAATTAAGATTCATTGTGGGTTAGGATTTGATGCTACAGACCAGATCATGTAATAATTTTAAGAACTTTGGGGTAAACTGTTAACAGTTAACAGATGTAGTTTTTAGCTATTTTGTCCGACAGGTTCGTCTGCGACCAGCAGACTCCAGAAATTTCTCCCCCTCATTTAATCCACAGCTTTCATTTCTGGCTAACGACATGCCCCTGCTCTCAGTCTTTATGCTAAGCTAAGCTAAGCTAAGCGTCTCCAGGTCAACCCCTGACAGACAGACATGCGATTCATCTCTCAGCTCCCGGCTTGAAGCTAATTTCTGTTCCTTTCAGGGTTCTGGAATGACACCAATCACAAAATGTTCACTTTAACACTTTTAACAAAAGAGAGAAAGAGAGTGTGTGTGTGTGTGTGTGTGTGTGTGAGCGCAGCAGCTCTGTTCTGGTTCTGCTCACAGGGGAAACTTTTGCTTTGTCAGGTGCTGCCTTTCTGATGGGAAGAGAGAAAATAAAAGATTTACAGCCAGTGACATCAAAATGCCACAGCTTCCCAGCACCGCCATCTGTACGAGCATCAGGCGCTACCCCTCACTCTCCTTGTTTCTTTCTTTCTTCGGTCTTCAAAGCTTCTCTGAAGCATACCACAGCAGACACTGAAGTCACAAGCGACAGATAGCCAGCTAAACTGTAAGCTGCTTGAGACAGTGATCATTGAAATTGATCCAAATAGGTCTATATTTTAAGGAATAAGAGATGTGACTCAGGGTCATATTGTTGCCTTCCTGAATCGCATATTGAAGCGATCAGAGAAGCTGAATGACGACGCTCCAAGGCAGACACTTTTCCCAGTGGCAGAGCTACAATGTAATAAACCCTACCTGAATGCAATATGTCAAGTGAATTCAGGACAGACTGGCTGAAACCTCTGAGATCTCCGAATAATAACTTTGAATGTCTTTTTGCAGACTCATGCAAGCTTGAGATTTGATAGACTTATCGTTTATGAATGATTTAGTCATAAAGCAGTTGGAGTCCTTTACAGTGTGTTTCTAAAGAAAATGGGGGAAGCTAATCAGGAATCTTGAAGCTGATGAGAGGGAGCCATTCTGCAAGTCATCAGATTAGTGTAGACAAAATACAAAAGAGTTACAGCCTGAGCCTCATGAAACCATATTTCATGAAAGCCGTTCATTGCAAAGGATGTAGAAATGTCAGTTTATGCAAAACACAGTGAAAATATGTCCAAAGAAAAAAAGGAGGAGCTCATTATTTGCATGCATGAGTCATTGTGTTTGTGTGTGTGTGTGTGTGTGTTTCTGTTTCCTCCCTCCTTCCTTCCTTTTCCTTCCCTCTGCACTTTTCTCTCTCGGTGCCTGGAGGATAGAACTCTGTGCTCTGGTTCCTTTGTGCTCTCTTGCGTTTCCCTTTCATCTTCTCCTGGACCCTTTTCCCTCCTCCCTCCTTCTTTACCTTCCTTGTGCTCACTCTCTCTCTCTCTTCCTTGCAGTACAGACCACACACACACTTAGGATGCAAATATCCATCCAGTGTTATGTCTTTGTTTGAGGAAGCGTAGCTGGTCAGCATACCAAAGTGTGGAAGCCACGTCCTGCAGCAGGAAGGGACCAATTGAAACTGAGATGGACTTTCCACACAAATGCTGGAGCAAGTGTGCCGCAGAGTGACCTTAGTGAGGCCTCCATATGCCTTCCATTATGTTTTGTAATGGCTTTTCATCAGAGGAATTTTCACCAGGTGAGGCTCACACTGTTTACACTCCCTCACAGTTGTTTAGAAAAGGTTCACACACACCTGCACCATTTAATGACATGTCTGCAGATTGCCTCTTCTTCTATTCTAATAATGATGAACAATCATTAACATATGGAACACAGTCTCATTAGGCTGTATTATGTTAAATATCCAGCTAGTTATGAATATGTTTATCTGACATTATTTTGTTGATTCATTGATTAATCATTAATCTAGCGGATGTTTCCCAGTGATCAAAGCAAAGAATAAAATGCAACAAAGCAGCAAATCCTTCTGTCTGTGAAGCTAAAATACACCTAATTACGGTAGGAGTTAATTGACTTTCTATCAGCCAGATGACGTGACCCTATTGTGAATCGGTGACACGTTGACTGTTTAAACACCCAGAATGTCCTCATGATAGCACCTGCAGCATTTGCAAATGAGGTGCGAACAAACAGCACTGCTTTCACACATCCCAGCTAGTTAGCAGCTTTCCATCAGTGACCGAGCACAAGTCACCGTGTTGCAACTATTTTTTTTTCTTGCCTGTGAATTTGATCACATCTTTCCAGCAAGTCAGCAGGTCGCTTTTTGCCTTGTCTTAGGGGTCTATCCCTTAACCCTTGATCACAGCGTTAACTGAAGCTGCTTAACACCACAGCTGTGTAGTTTGTCTTTGTCTCACACAAAAAACAGTGTTAAAGGAGGCCTCACAAGTCTGTTGTTGGCAGACAGCTCAGCAGATGGGCTTATAGGGCTGATAATGTGTGTGTCGTGGAGAGAGAGAGTGTCACTGTGTGTGCCGATCTCTCGTCTCAGAAAGTCTCACACTGTCACACGGACACGGTGTAATACAATCGGCAGGAGCAGCAAACACAAGCAGAGAACATCTGCGGCACAACAGAGAGCCAAATCCTCTCTGCTGGGAGACAGTGGCCATGGACACACCGGCATATGGATGGGCATGAGCTTTCCAATGAGGCCAAATAATGATTGATGCTAGCAGCCGCCCGCTGCACTACAGTCTGTGCATACCCAATTCACCAGAGAGGCTCTGTCCCAGCCAAATGAGCAAATAAACCATAATTTCATTGTCATTGACGACCATATTATGCTGCTTTGCTAATTTGGACCAGGATGCACGTAGTTAGCAAGTTTCTATTTTGCTCTATCTGCCATTGGAAAGGAAAGGAACAATAAGAATGATGATATGCCGTGTACGTCATTGGCAACTTTGAGCTGGGACATGCAATGCATCCTTGAGTGCTGAGTTCAAGGATGACGAAAAATTCTGTAACAACAGCTGCCATTTTAAACCTACAAGACCCAGAATAAATCCTTCCTGGCATTGAATTCAGTTCAGAGAACCCTGCAGCTAAATTGTCTCATATAATCCCACATTGTTGCCAAAAACAAACACTAAACATTTTCTATGGATTAGTTGCAATAATTCTTCATTGCACGAAGTCATATCATAGGATACAACTGAGTTGCTGCAAATAAGATAAAAACAAAAAATAGCATTACAAATATCCAATCACTTGATATTCTTGGTCATGTGATGATGACAAAGTATTTTATGTACAATCAATATATGCATGTGAATGACATGATTGGAATTTAGCATGTTAGCTAATTCCTGCAGCAAAATATTTATATATTTTTTTATGCTCTACCAGGTAATCCTACCTTAAAACGGTGTACTTTGACTATCTGCTCCTTATTTTTATTTTTTTTTTTTGCCAACCCGAGCAGTGACCTTGCAGCAGTAAACTGATGGTTAAGTGTTTTTGGCTAGCAGATGTTTTCTCACCTGCATCTGCTCTGTAATTATCTGTGACATATCTGCTGCTGAAATGAGGTTGAGGGCACAATGAATGGGGTGCAACTGATGCAATTTTAACACTTTTCTTTGATATCAGCACACATATAATATACCTTCCCAAACCCATTTTATTTATGTGATGCTTGATTGAGTTAATTTTACATTCCTCTTTAAATATGGATATTCTGTTTAGATGTATTGGTCGAAGGTCCAGGTCTGGGAATAGAGGCCATTGTGGAAGGTGTACTTTAACCCTTTCACTGTGTGTTTTCATTCATTATTTGTTGCTTAAAAAAGTCTTATTCAGCATTTGGTTGTACTCATCTCCTCCTCTGTCACGTCTGGTTGCAAAGAACGAAGATGGCGACTGCCAAAATGTTGAATTCAAGGCTTCAAAGTGCCCAACCAAAAAACGATGAATGAGGGACCCTCTACTTTTTTCCATACCGTCTATGCACATAAAATACAATTTTAATGTGATTACACAATAACAGTATCAACATGTGTAATAGGTTAGAGTGATTTTCACTGCAGCAGTTATCCATTAATGCCTACAGATTTCACAGGATTAAATGTGTTGGATCAGCGCGCTCTTTACGCAAACAGCTTTGCTTGATATTTTGCACAGAGCTGCTCTCATCATCAGGAAAACAGGAAGTGGACCCAGACAGTTGTGCATGTATAGACATAATTGTTGACAGGGCACATTTAATTTGACGGAAAAGTTGAAAAACGATGATTTATTATGTGGCTTGGCGGAGTTATGAACTGCTGCTTAGGAAGTTGAAAGTGATCAGCACTCAGACACCTATACAATTTGAACCAGTGCATGGTTCATATGGTCTAACCCACTTCACTGTGCCAGCACCATTACAGCCAGGTGAGCCCACACTGGCAACTTGTGCCACCACCTGTGCACTCACCTTGATTCCACAAATAGAGCACCATGTGCCTTAAAGGAAAGATCCCGACTATAAAAGTTTCACACACTTCAAAAACAAATAATACTAGAAAACCAGGCTAAACATGTGTCTCTGAACGTGGATGTGTCCGTTTTGCTCTGCAGCTGCAGTGAAAAGACAGATGTCTGTATTTTCACTGCATGTCATGAGGAACAACTGCGCTCATTGACCTTTCATCTGCGCTCACACTGTGGCTTTGTGATGAAAAAAACAATCAGCCTGTGCTATAAATGCACTCTCTGCATACTGCTGCTTTGTGTGGCTGCATCTGTACACTTGACACTGCAGTCTCTGGTAGCTAGCTCGGTTACTCACACATTCCCACAGCCATTGTCAAACATATTTCCACTGGTGACGGCGCTGCTTAAAGGGAAATAATTGTGGTGTGTCTGTATAGTTATTTGTGTTTGTGTTAGCGTGTGACCTGTCTACGTACCGTGAATAACAAAGACTTTTTATCAACCGCAGAATGAGGATTTCCCAAAAGACATGCTTTAAGCTGATATGTTTGTTTAAGTGTCTTGTGCACCTCCATAGCTCTCTCACACACACACACGCACACACACACATGCTGTCAGTTCTGCATGGTCTCTGCTGTTTACTGGGCATTGTGTACATATTTATGCCTGTGTAATATAATTAGACTTGCAGTGGGAGCTGCAACATGAGATTCAAACCCACTAACAGCGACATTGTTATCTTGTACAAATAGATGTAAATAGTATAGAGTGTGTCAGAATATTAATTGTCGCTGTCATTATTATTTCTAATAGGTGAATGTGATAATCTGTGGCTGTCTCTGTGCTGTTAAAAAGAAAAATCACAGTGTTAAAAGTATGTAATAATTCACATCAGTTTCTGTCTACTGACAGTTCAGACGGTTCTTTTTTTTGCATCCTGTTGTGGAAACGATCATTTCATCCATCATCCACGTGTCCATCTCACCCTTTCTCCGTGGATCCACCACCACCATGACATGTTGTTTCTCTCAATTTATGAGCAACTGAGTCTGCAGCATGGCTGGATGAACCACACTTAACAGATGCCTACAAAAAAACATAGACTCTGAGAAAAGCAGGAGCAATATGTGTTGAGGCAATTATGGCAGAATCGTCTTCCTCCTTCAGACTCAAAGGTCGTAATAGCTTTAAAATGTGAAGCATGGATAGCAATGTATTGCCAGTCACGAGAAAGACGTTGCATGTTGTAGCTGGGATGGCTACCAGACAAGGTTGGGCAGCTATATTTATATAGCACATTTATAACACAGAGACAATTTAAAGGTAGTTTACAAAAGCAAAGAAAATCATTTGCACATTTAAAATCAATAGTCAATGCAACCCAACATTAAAACTAAGATAAAACAAAAATATTAAAAAAAAAAAGTGTCTAATATAATTAAAATACAGACAATGAAATAAAATAGACACACATAATTGTTGACATGAAGCACAGATACAGTGCAGTTTTAAGTTTTACCAAATTAAACAACGGAAATGAATGTCCAGTAGATGAACCAATGAACCACGTTTTGAAAGTGAAAGTTTAAGTGTATTTGACATCGGGAAGTCGGTTCAATCTGTGTGCAGCAGCAAAAAGCAGTTTCTTCCTGTCTGACCTTGAGAACTAACATTCCCATCGTCCTTCAGCCACGGTATACTCAACTTTTTAGCATCGTCATTGTAAACTATTTTGCTCCAAATGCAGCTGTGTCTGAGTACTTCAGAGAGTCAGCGTGGCTGAAGACTCTTAGTTTTATCGAACACTTAATCTATTCTAATTTCGTTACATTATCTTTCAAAATCACAGTTTCCATTTTTTTGTCGGTATTAAAACCCAAGACGATGGTTATTTAGAAATCACTTTTAACTTCAGCTTGTGAAATGTCACTGAAATCACTGCAAAAATCCCAAAGGATCAACTCCAATTGTAATGCTTTGTCATATTATTCCCAAGCAGTAAATAAAGTGACTCACAGCAGATTTATACCCACCGTGGTAATGCGCTTACAGTTTTATCTCCCTTTGATGTCAGCCATTAGTAATCATTCCACAGCTTTATGTGTTTGACAAAACAGCCAAGGCCAAGCGTTTGCTAATTAGCCCTTATTATGTGGAACTTTACTGCACTCACTCTCGACACGACTTCACCGCAGTCCTCCTTCAAACAATACCTGCGTTAGCATTTTGCATTGTGTGCTTAACAAGAGTTGAATGCTTTGTATTCCCCTCTTCCACTCATGAGGAAGCCACACAACAGGCCAGAACTGGCCTCCCCATGACCACAACCTGCCTAATGATGAGTGAAAGGGCCTCCGTGTGTTCAGCCTCATAAATCTTCTGCGAGTAAGCGTCCGTGTGTCTGTCCGTGTTTTAACGCACTGCAGGCAGAGGAGCGCCTGCAAGCTGCGATTATGCCCATGCTGGCTGCTAGCAGTTGTGTAATCACCAGCGCCTTATTGTTGCCTCTCTTTAAAGACGCACTTTCATTGTTGCTAAGAAGCGCGATAAAACTATGGGAAGAAAGAGAGACAGAGTCCACCAGGGATGCTGGAGGGGACGCTTATTCTCAATTAGTTCACTTTTGTGAGAAAAAAAACTATTTTACTGCCTTTCTTTGTCACATATTTCTGTCTGACGTTGTCGTTGATTCTTCCCTTCCCTTCATCTTTCAGCCTCTCCTCTTCCTCACATCACATGCAAAGAAATGAAAACATGGGGAGAATGAAGGTAAAAGGAGGAGTGTTGGTGGAGTGGCTTACAAGCAACTCATCTCCCAGAGTTTTTTTTTCTTTTGCCTTCTTCATCGGTGTAAAAGTACAAGGCTGACAGAATGTTCAAAGTGTTCAGGATCAAAGAAGAGCACTCTGCTTTTCTGAGTGATGGGGGTGGGATTGGATCCAGAGGGTTAGCTCATGTCAGACCGCATCACGCCTCTCCTTTTCTCACTGTGTCCCTCTCTCCTTGTTCTTCCTCTCTTTTCCTGTCTTCCCCTCCATGTTTACTGTATCCCACTTAATCTCCCTCCTCTTGTCCCTGTTTTTTTTTTGTTGACTTGCTCTCTCTATCTGTCGCTCACTCTTTCTCCTCATGCTATATTTATGTATTTCTCATCCTCCCCCTCTCATCCAGCTCCTCTACCCCTCCCTGTCATTATCCAGCCTGTTTTACCATTTATGCCATTTTCTATCTTCCTCCTTCACTCCCCTCTCTCCCACCTGTGTCTCCATCTCTCCCCAGTCGCATTCCTTTCCCACGGAGGCCCATAAGGCTGATGGCTATTCTAATTGGCTGTTGCAGCTCCAAACGTGGCATGACTTAATTTTCAAATTGATGGTAAATGATAAATCAAAGGCACTGTGCTGGGAGGAATCTGAGTCCTTGAGGACACAAGCTTACACTGGAGGTCTATATCTGGGTGGGTACAATGAGCCATTCAGGCACTCAATTAATTAGTTTCATGTTTTTGTTTTTTTTTTCTCTGTTGCGCCTACAAGCAGAAATCCTCCATCTGACTCAGGCACTCGTTGGGGTCAAGCAGTTTTTTTTTTTTTTAAGCACAAGAAGCAGACGAGGCAACCTCATAATTTATCATGCAGTTCATCATTCTTCCTCCCCTGTTCCTCATTACTAAACACAGTGTGTTGCCTCTGAACCAGGAAGGCAAAATAATTATTTTCAAAATCCGCGATTCAAGAGTTTATTGTCATATATGTGCTTTAGGGAAACATGTTTCTGCACAATGAAATACTACACACTACACTGAACGCTGAGCAATTAATCAAAGTGTAAACATAGGTAAATAAACACATCTTAATGGCAAATAAGGTAAATTAAAAGGCAGCAATATGAAAAAATACAACACATAAAATATACACAGTAATAACAAATATTAGTTGTGCAAAGAGGTCGTGCAACATTAACTGAGGTAGTTCATGATTTCAGACTTCTTAAATTTACACTTCCAAAGTGGTGATAACAATATATATTTTTTCTGTCACTGATCATATGTTTTGGCTTATTGCAGTGTAGACATCTAATTTAGGCCATGTACAGGTCATTTGGAAACAACTCTTTTCTTTGTTTTCACTAAAAGTGGATGGTTTTGATAATGTTCTCCTTTATTGTAGTTTGAACAATGAAAACACTGCTTTCAGAAAATATGACCAAATATGACCATTTTCTGAACTAAAATCTGGATTTCAAGATGCCATTGTTTGATATTTAAAATAAGTTGAAGGAAATTAGTCACAACAAAAAAAAGAAGGTTTCCTGAACATTTGCTCATCTGTCACTGCCAACCACAGTCATTTTTAAGGGTTGCTTGACAGTTGCAGCTTGACTCACTTTTTTGTGATACTAAATCATGCATGTATGTAATCATCATACTGATCTGTCTGTTCATGTTGGTCTGACTTCATTTGCCTTTTAGCAGAGAAAATGAAGCTACCCTCACCCCTGACATATCAGGACCAAAACTGATACTGCAGCTGCACTTTCATACCGCTTGATGGGTCAAGGATAGCCACTTGGTGAGGGAGGGTCCCCTCATGGGAACATGACAGACAGTTTGGCCCTCACTGGGCTTATTGCCTCCATAGTCTGACTCTAGGTCGGCTTAGAAAGGCCCTCACTGCTTCATTAGAATGATAACATTTTATGAGTGCACAGCATAGATTTACCCTCAATGTGCACTAAACTGATGCATTGACCTTTAAAACATAGGCCACTAAATGTTTTATTTCAATGCATGATGTTTCAAGTTGATGAATAATGACTTTTAATAAACATGATCTCAATATTAAGTAAAATAATCATGATTTTTTTCCTATAATTCAGCAGCTCTAGTCCATAAAGACCACAGATTCACGTGAACATGACATATAAAAGTACAGGTGTTTAAGCAATAGAAAAACAGCAAAAACGTATCGGCTCAGTGTTCATTGTTTCAGACCCATGGATAGCTCTGCTGTCGAGGTGAGTGCTGTGCAGCGCTGAAATGAATTGGGGGAGATCAATAAACAGACTGAACATGTCGCCTAGTTCATTACTTGCTGTTCAAAGAACTTTTGGTCCAAATCCTCAGACAGTGATGGACGCTGTAAATACCTGTTTCTACACACTTCTCCTTGCTGATTTTGACAGCTTGCCATAGTGGGTACATTTTCAGTTGTTTCCATGTGCTGTGATTGTTTTTCTGTGTTTATGCGTTTCTATATTTGACTCTGGGTATGAGTGCGTGACTTCAGGAGCATGTTGAATGTAAAACCAAGTGTAGCGTTTCTTTTTCAGGTACAGACAGAGTCTTATGTCCTGTCAGACAAGACACTTCACATGACCACAACAGAAACACAGGTCATTTTAAGCATTTGAACAGTCTCCTTATGAAGACAGTTATCGTTATGGATGTAGGCACATTACAGTTTCACAAACACTGGCAGCAAACTCTTCTTGACTTTCCAAGACATGGGCAGCATTTTCAAACGTGTCTGTATTAATGTGAACAAGGTTTTAATGACAGCAAACAAGAACATGGATTTAGTGTGTATTCTGGGTCTTTTATGGCTTGACATTAGAATGCAAAAGCCTACATTTCAAGGAATTAAAAAGAAGCTAGAACCATTTATTTGAATAAGAATGGAATTACATCCTGAAGATCACATATCTTTGGTGAGTAATGCACTATGGTTGAATCATAATTCTGGAGGAAAAAAAAGACAAATGTGATTCTGTGCAAATGCGAGCTTTAAATCTGCCAACGAGACGACACAGTTGTTTGCGTCAGCGTCTTTGAGGTCTTTTGAAATGATGCATCATCTCACTGATATGAGACCTGTAATAGCATTGTCAAATACATTCAATTATGGGTGCAGATGAAAGGCTGTACACACACACACACACACACACACTGTTCTCCTTACCTGCTCTGAAAACCAGGTTGCCAGTTTCGATCTGACATTATGAGAACACCAGGTGCTCTGAGTAAGAGGTCTTCCTCCCTCATGTGAGTCCTCTTGAAGTGTGTTGGTTTATCACTCTGTTTGAATTGGAGGAGGTACAACAGGGTTTTGGGTCTGTTCCCAGATCAGTGGCAGCCTCCTGTGCTGTGGCATTCCTGCTCCTCAGATAGTGATAATACAATAGATGTGTATGTTTATGTATGTAGCACTTACACTAATGTTTAAGTGTCTTGTGTAGGTGCATTTATGTTTGCATGTGTGCCCATAACAGCTCTACAGGAAAATATCAACCACCTTTGTTTAGAGAATTCCAAACAAAGGCTCTCTTCCACTTTCTGTCTCTGTCAGTACGTTTACATGCACTTAGAGAAATTTGACTTATTGCCTTAGTCCGGCTAAAGGCCATATATACACCTTAGTCAGACTGTAGTCGAACCTGGAGTTTGTATAATCGGACTGTTTGTGCCAGATAATGCGGTTATAAATTGAGCTTTTTCCGGTATGAATATGCACACCACGGTTAGCCGGGCTATTGACTAGCGGCACTCTCCCTTCTGGAAGTGACGAGACCATGGAAGCAGGAGGACAACACAGTAGCAGGAGAACCGTAAGACTGCTAGGGCATGTAGCGCCACCTAGTGTCTCGGAGGCGAATGCACCTCACTCAGTAACTCGATTCTCTTGCTGCGCATGTACACTTGGATTTCTCGGAAACTCCAGGTAAATCCTTAGCTCTTTTATTACCAATAGCTTGGCTTAGATGTGCACGTAAACATACACACACAGGTGTCTCTCCCCCTCCCTCTCTCTGCATCGCAGTATAACCAACTACTTTGAAATGCAGAGAGTGTTGGCAATGAGCCGTGGCTAAGCCAGGTCTTGATGCTGTCTTTCAGATAGGGTGAACCTTTAAAGAGCTGGGGAAATAGCTGCATGCTGACGGCTTAGTAGGGTAGAGAAGGTGGCAAGCAGTTGGGATCAGACCAGAACGGAGTTGGATCTCGGAGGGGCGAGCCATAAATAAATGAGGCCGGGCCACTAAACTGGCTGAGGTCCGTCTGTTGTGGCTGCAGCGAGCAAGGTGTTGAGAGGAGCCGTGAAGTTCAGCTCTTAAACTGACAGGAAGTAGCATGAAAGAGCAGATTAAGATTTGGAAGCAGAGATAAGGTAAACTCTTTCAGTGTGTGGATGGTGGAATTTGTTGTTCCCAGCAGTTGCTTGGCTATTTAATATTTATGGGTGAATGGCAGCATTGATTGTTGCTTCAGTATTCAAATCACTATGATCTGATGTGTCCACTGCTAATGATGTGTCTCACTTTGGGAGAACATATATTTGGTTTGTAAACAAGGCAGCATGCCTGCCTTCCTCTCAACTTCCCCTCTCTCCCAGTGTGATTAGGAGTGTAATGGGGACATAATAGCACAGCAGACAGAAATGGTGCTCGAATGTGCTCATCTACACCCCCCTCCACTCTGTCCTTTCTCAGCCCACCCTACTGTTGCTCCGACTCTAATTCCATCTGTCTCCGCTTCTGCTCTGGGAAATACAATCAGAGCATAAGCCATTGACAAATTCCCATTATATACAATTTCATGGGCGATAAACCCATTTGAAATCAGAATGATCCCCTGAATGGATGCATGCAGCTCCCCCAATGAGCTAATTATGATTTTTTATTTATTTATTTATTTATTTACTTTCATGTAACCCAGCAGAGAGATTTTTTTTTTTGAAATGGAACTGGGCAGAGAAATGAGAGAGCAAAAATGGAATGGCGGAAGTTTTTGTGATGCATTTTTCATTCTGCACACCAGAATTTGCACAAACATCCAGAGTGATTTCCAACTATTCTGATGCTCATTTTGCTTCCAAGTGCAGTGACGTTATGTGTTCCACTGATGCAACAAGTCCCACGTGACCAAAGTTTCCTTGCCTTTTCGCTGCTGAGATCTGCAAATTAAAGCAAAAGCAAGGCATGGATGTGTACATACAGTACTTGGATGCATCAAGCCATATTCTATTCACCACAGAAGTAGTCTACCATGCTTCACACTTCCTGTAATTTGACAACCACATCTATTTCCCCATCCATCAATCACCACGTCTGTAAATGTACATCTTGTGTTAACGCATATTTGTTGCTGCAGCAGTAAATATGGTTTAAAGTCATGGAAACTGTCACAGTGACAGGTTTTGTGATATTCAAGACTGGAAAAGTGTCAAGTGTAAAATTGTCAAGATTGGAAAGATGAGTCAAAGGCATTGTCCTTCTGTAGTTTCTCTCTTTTCTTCCTCTGCTCTCAACAGCCTTCTCACACAAACAACCATAAACAATCTCATTCTTCACCCTGGGAGTCTGTGGGATGATGTCTTTTTGTGTTTTGCCCCTTAATGCACTTTTTCAATTGGAGTCTCAGTGTGGAACCAAATGCATGACACAACAGACAAAGTAAAGAATCTTTAATAATAAAAATGGCAATGAAAAAAATCACTTTACAAAGCAAGGGAAGCATCTACAGGATCACTGATTAAATGTAACAACAAAACAATCACTCTTAAGAGGAGGACTAAAAAGCTAAACTAGAGCGACAAAAAACTATAGCACAAATATGTAGGCTATTTCTGACTGTGGAACTTAACAGCGAGTAACCGCCCCACGGTCAGCAGCCATGTAAAAAGATCTGTTGCTATGGAAAAAGCACAGATTTGGTTATTGCTTTCACATGTTGTAATGTGTCAAGAGCAGCTCATTGTTTCCTCCTTGCAGTGATAGTTAAAACAACATGTCAAGTTTAGATCGCTAGTGAACGGGATGGCCAGTTGAAGATGCTCCATGAATATCGTGGCATGATCACCAAACAATGTAAAACAGTCCACAGTGTTTCAGAAAATATGCATTGAGAAAAAAATCAATGCAAATTAAGTTACTGAAGCTACAAGGAGCCCTTTAACCTCCAGTACTGCCATAGTCCAGAAATGCAGTCTACCTGTTAGACCAGAGTTAATAGTGAAATGGGATATAACAAGACTGCATGTCTGCACATCACTTTACCTTTTGGTAGAAACACAAAAATCTTTGAGTAGAATCACCTCAACATATCTAAGTGCCTTCCCTCTAACTTCAAGAGCGTGGCACTTTTTAATGCATCAACTACATGGCACAGCGCCTGCATAAGTTTCTATTTTGATGTACATTCAGTGAGAGATATGAACCAAGAATCACATCAACAAAACCACTCAGGACCAGTTTCATCTCTGAAATGCTGTACTGACGATAAATAAATCCTTGTGTTCGCTGAAATGGGACTTTGAGTCAGACTAGAGATCCATCGAACTAAAAACCATTCCATAACTCACACAGTTCAGGAGGTGGAGGCCCCATGCATGAAACACAAACTGGCCCAAAGATTATTTATTGCTTTATTTCTGTCCGCTGCTCATGTTTGCTGTGCAACACTGCACTTACGTTAATGAATTTTCTGTCGAAGATTAGTGGGCAGCTCTGACTAGCCCCCTGCTCCTTCAGCATTAGGTCATTACGTTACTCATTCTTCATTCATTCTTTATCTGTAAACTCTCGGAAATGCTCTAATTGTAGCATCATCAATCGTTACTGCAATAAACTAATTACATACATCCAGATGTGATTTTGTGTCTACGCATCATGACAGTAAGGGCCACTTTGGTCATAATGGTCCATCTCTCCAAAGATCAGTCTGATAAAACTGGCTTTCTGTTCTATAACTTAGCTTGATTACAGCATCATTCCAGTAAGACGGCTAATGTCCCCGAGGCAGATTCCAGGCCTGTCGTGTTTGGTGCAACAGCTGAGATTCATGGGACAGAACGTAGCACTCCCAGCGGCTCAGCACTCCCTTTTATTGAGAAGGTGGAGATGGTGATTTCAGTTGAGTCATTTTTAGAGACCAAAATGACCCTGACATATGACCAGACCAGCTACATTAAATGCTAAACAGCTAAATTAATCTTTAACTTTTGTATCATGAGCTGATACAAACAAGCTTATTTGTATTTTAAGTTGTCTAGACAGTACATCAGCAGTTTTTATGACAAACGTAGAGCTATAATTTTATCTGTCTTTCTTTCTGTGGATCTGTGTCATAGAGGTTGTGATTTTAAACTAGATTGATGTCTGAGACCTATTTTGTTACTGAAATGGTGGGGAGGGTGAGACAGGCTGTCTTGAAGACCGAGCTACCATGACAGTGTTAATATTTTTGTCTTACATTCTTGCCAGTAATTGGCACTGTATTAAATGCTGTTTATGTAACCTTGCGAGTTATCTCCTCCAATGTTTTGTTTCTTTTGAGAAGCACTGTGTGTTTCAGAACATTCTGTTGCCTCTTTTTCATTTTCAATCCACAGCGTTGTCTGAACTCCCTCAGTGCAAATCTCTAAAGAAAGGGAACGAAAGGAAATAAGTTGTATTGTCACGAAAAATATTAAATAAATGTATGTCTGCAATTAGCAAAGGCATATGACATGATTAAAGAATACTGTCTGAGTAGCACCTGTAATGTTTTCTGCTCTTTGTGTGGCAGTCTTTTGATTCACGGTAGTTTTGACCTGAGCTGCACATGTACAGCGTCACATAGCTTATTTCTAAGAAATATGAGAAATGTGAAATTACTCAGGGAGCATCTATGCATGGAAACAAACTGCAGGTTTGAAAATAGCAGTGATGATGACCACCAAAACATGAGGACTTTTTAGTAAAGCTGTGCAGCGGGAAGGTTAAAAAAAAAAAGAAACCAATGACAGGATTTGAACTGCATACAATCAAGCAAAATGTCATGATTGTCATGCGTTCACAGAAAACAGATTTAGAACAGAATAGGACCATTTAAGCAAAAACAGACACTGCAGCCACATGAATGAAAGGTGCCTCGTGCTGGCTCGCCACGAAACAGTATGTTTCCCTCATATGTGTCACTGTCAGGCTCCAGAGAGCCCAGGTTTCAGCCTGACCACATTCAGTACATGTGTTCTTTACACGAAAGAAATCATTTATTTTTAAGGAAAATATCAAATCATATAGATTGAAAAATTTTAAAAAAAAAGTGAGAAAATGCTCTCCTTAATCAGGGCACTGACAAATATTCTCTTTATAGGACACATTTATTTTTTTGTGATTGTAATTACATGTATTACTCTAGTAATTGTATTATTATGTGTTATGTGTAGCATATATGTATTATGTTTTCTTACTAATTATAGCCTAATTTTATGGTGAATAGTATTCAGTTACCACTTAATAAGTCAATCCTGTTTGTAGCTCTAAGGCTCCCTTTGGCTTGGAAGCTAATGTTAGCTATTATTTAGCATAATGAATATTATAATAATATAATAGCTATAATCAGTTCACAAACAGACTGTACAAGCCACTACTGAATGTCCAAAGATAGTATTAAAGTGATGTAAATACTAATGTAATGTACTTAAATATAACTGAGATTTGACAACTATTGTTTACCATCTGCTGTAGAGTGAGTGCTGAATACTGTACATTGTGTTCTGCACCATTATTATTATTATATTAATACACTCAGATAATTCCACTTGTACATGGTAAAATGACACAGAGTGACATTAGACACTGGAATATTAAAAAAAAACAGAATCCTGTTAATTATATTTTCCTTTTTATCTTTTCATGGTAGATCAAACTGATGCAGGAACGTTGTGCTGGTGAGGAATTGTATGATTTGAAGGGGTCACTATAGAGCATACAGTGCATAATTATTATTATATTAAGGTATACTACAATTATGTGTTAATAGTAGATATGTTTAGTTTTTTTGTTTAAGAATAATTGCACCTTTTGTAAATATTTTGACACTTCATTTCTTAATTGATTTGTAACTTGTTAGCATCATTAAAGTTTGTGTAAATTCATGTGAGCTCCTTGGCAAATCTCATTTCAGCTGAAATCTCACCACTGAACCACTGAACCACATATTTTCAGCAGCGTCAGTCAGAATGGGCCCAAGAAGGCAATCAAACAGGCTGATTATGCAATCAGCCTCTGTTTAGTAAACCAGACTCTGACTTCATAGAGGTGATGAGCATAGAAAAGTGAAATATGGTCTTCTATTTACATAATTGTAACCCTGTGTGTATTATTGAGTAAGATAGTTTGACTGTAGAATCATGTTTATATAATCATCGTCATTTAAAAAAATCTTCATCATCTTTGGATCCTGGTGTCATGGCATCAGGTCTGCATATGAAATGATCGAACACACAGCAGAGAGGCTTGTGATTTCCAGTTGTGTGAGATAAGAGGTTCTCGTCTCCATCTGTTCTGCTGAGGAGGGTCGGTACTTTGGGTAATAATGACAGGACGAAGATGATGAAGCGCAGATAGACTGACAAGTGTGTCTGTTCAGCTTCATGAAGTATATCAGCCACAGCTGTAAACACATGCTTCCAACAGCAGAATCATGCAGAGTGAAGCTTTGGTCACACAATGGGAAGAAATGGGGAGTACAGATTGTCAAAAAGACGCATGCTTGGGTGCAGTTGGCATCATAAACAGCCATAATTTGCATAATGGGAGTGCTAGCCTCTTGAATCTGTGTTTGCACTGCTGATTTATTTATTTGGAACTTGAAGAAGTTCAAGAAATAAAACTATCCAAGAAGAACTTCCCTCTTTCTGAAGTTAGCACAACTGTCAGCCATACTTGGGGAAAGTTCAGCTTCTTATAGACTGTGTTTAGGGAGCAGCACAGTAACTTTCACTGATATTATTTTTGGACAAGCAAGTGCCTTTGTTCTCCAGTGTTCCCTTTTTCCCTTTTCTCTCCAGAATAGTTACGATGACTGTAACAAAGAGAATTAAATATGAGTGGCATGTTGGCCAAATATGACGAGAACAAAAGTGGGACAAAGAAACGCCACACAAACCATTAATTAAATCGCCATGAAGCTTGTTTGATTCACTGCATTTAGATGGGACATTTCCATGAACCAATTTAATAATTGAGCTCCCTTTTGTAAATTCAACCATGTTTACTATAGAGGGGATTAAAATAAAAAAAAAAAAAAAAAAAAAAAAAAAAAGCTTCTTCAAGACATCACTTTGAGCATCCTTAACTATGCTCACTCTGTTGGAAAAGAAGTGGATTTGTTCATTTGTGAGGGGATTTGATCTCTTTTACTCTGAGTGGATTGGAAATCTAGTGAAAGGCTATAATATTAAAATTAGACAAATAAACTGTATGTACTCATTTATTTCCCAGTAAACATCAGACATTATCTGGTATAAATATGTTGCTTAACAAATGTATTAGACCACCTGCCCTATTTATCTCAAAGAGCCTCCAGCATCGTTTCAGAGCTTCAATTCAGACTCTTTTTCTCTCACTGAGTTCACTACTATTCATCATTTTGAACATGCAGGAGTGAGGAATTCAAACTGAATTCACTGTTTTAGACCCAGATTTGAGCCAGAACTCTGGAATTCACTGACAGGTCAGAAATGAACCCAAAAAACAACCACTAAAGCACATCTTTCTGCTCAGGAATGTGATTAATTGTAATTATTGACTGTAATTTGGCATCACAGTAAAAAATAGTAATGTGTTTAACTATTTTTTTTCTGCTTTTTGTAAAACAGTAATTTCATGGATAACAACAATAGTTGTGTTTGCATTAAAATTTAATTTTGATTAAACAGCTTGCACATACTGGTGGATTAACCAGAAGGAAAAAAAACAACATTTGGGTAATCAGCAGTACTGTCCACTGGGTGGTGGTCTCATGATTTTTTTTTCATATCATCTCATCTTTTCTTGCCTTCTCTCTCTCCTTCTCTTTTTGTTATCATTCATCTCTTGTCTAAGTCTTTTTTTGTGTTGTGGATGGGTCCTAAACTTTTCTATCCCCTCTGGGATGAGAGAGGAAGCTGAACCGTTAATCACTACTTTGTTCCTCACTTACTGCTCGACTTATTTGAGCCCCAAACACAATTGGTTCTGCATAGCCCTAGTTTACATATCGCTATCGGCAGGAAATAGCGGAAATGGAGTTAGATCATTTTGTATGGAGGAACACAGCATTTAAGTGTTTCAGCTGGAGATTCTTGTTACGCTCCATCATATGCATATTAATGAAACACTCTGGCATTCTGGGAAATTAGTTTGTTCGCTTTAATTAATCATTTAAAATTTTAACAGATCATAAATGTTGATCTTTGTGGAAGATATCTGATGTTTGGTTCATCAGTGTTATCAGTAACACCTTTAACACATTGTGTTGTGTTTGTTTCATTCATGGTCATGAAACTATAGAATGTGTAAAACACAATGATTTGCAGAGAAATTTCCCCACTGGTTTCCAGGCAACTGAGACTCAGGCACAACTGTTCTGTTGCTGCTGTTACACAGGATGGATGGAGCCAGCCAAAGGAAAATACAAGTCACCCTTTTTTGTTTCTGCCACTTTGGATTTGTTCAGTTGTTCAAGGACTCTGTGATTTACCAGCCCTCAGTGCAGCTCACATCCTGTTCATAATGTTCAGTCATTTTTTTTAAGGTTTTAAACTAAAAGTCTGGCCAGATCTTACACATTGCACCTTTTTAAATTGTGAGCTTTTGATGCGTTGACAGATCCAGGCTAGCTGTTTCTCCGTTTCCAGATATTTTGTGAAGCCAGTTGGCCACTGCTTCATATTTAGTGTACATTTTCCCATCTCTGCCAGAAAGCAAATCAGCATATTTTTGAAAATACCAAGCAATTCCTTGAAGGTATTTGGATATATTCAGAATTTTGTCTCTCCAAGTTAATGATGTTCAATTTCAGAGGAGTTCAACACAGCTGTGTTAACCGTTGTTTTGTTTGTCCCGGTTTCCATTCAGTATTGGAATAAGTGGTGGAGGGAGGAAACTGGTGAAGCATTGGATGAAATGTTTGGAGCTAGAGAGGCTCGCTAAATGCGGCACTGATTCATTTAAGTGTTCACTCCATAATTGCATATTCCTCGTACTGCTATGTGGAATAAAATAAGTTTGTTTTCAAGTGTTTTTCTGGAGCCATTATTACCAGAGACTGCCCAATAATGTGGAGCTGCTGCACATCTGTCTTTGGGTCTCTGATATTCATTTCTTTGTTTCCCAAGCAAATTCCAACCAAATACAGCAACGTTAGACACTCTGTGGAAGAAAAGCTATCAATTAGGCAGCCATCAAAAGAGCACATGTCCAGGGTCTAATGAATGACCACAGTGGAAGAGCTGCACATGCACTAATGATAGATGACAGCAACCATTCACAGTCAGTAAATTAGCCCAAGAGTTGAATTATAAAGCAACATCAGTGATTTCAGTGTGGAATACCCATGTTTTATATTTCACTATTCCTGCTCACCATTTCCTTATGGATCATTACTGTGTGTCAGTTACACTCTTTGTGGTCATACGGCTGTTTTATTTTAATTTAGTTTTGACTTCACAGCTTGACAGTTCCTTGTCACACTTTTGAAAAGGCTTCTCTTTTCGAGCAGCATGTCATAATTTGTCTCGCCGAGGAAAGAATCAGCTTCCGTAGACTTCCCGCTTCACACACCCTGAGAACTTAAGAGGACTCAAAATGTCACTGATATAAAAATAGATACAAAGATTTGGTTCTCAGGTCTTCTGAAACATCCTGATGCTTTCTTTTGTAGCCTAACAACATCATTCTTTTTTTAACAAACCAATACTGATCTTTCAAACCTGGAACAGTTTATTTTATAGAGTTACAATTAATTTGAAGTTTGAGACATTAATTTTGATTTCAAATGCATTTCAACTGAAGCCCTGTTATTCTGATAAGAGACAGCATTACTAAAACCCTTAAAGGGACACTATGTAATTTTTTAAGTATTTTATAACCTCAAATCAACGTCTTCATTCATAAATAGATCCTCATTGGTGTAAAATAACATATGCCAACAATCCTCCTGGGTGGAGAATCAGTTATCTGTCTTTACTTAGAGCGCCCCATGCCCGGCCCGCCGGGAAGTCCTCTGGACCGGAGGAGGGCTCTGGAGGTCCGGGGAAAAATGACTGGAGCTCCGGGCTGGGGGCTGGGGATCTGCGTGATAGCTGACCCATTCCACGTACCATAGTTCCAACCATGTTGCAATGCATGCAAAGTCAAATTTAACCACTAGATGGGACATAAAATGACATAGTGTCCGTTTAAAGACCTCTGTCAACATGACACTTTTTATTCTTATTTTTTTTTTGGATCATATTTCCAGTATGGAACACTGTGCATTAAAATTGGAGACTGCAGTGTCAGCTGCTATCTCAAAGCTGGATCCCTATAATGAAACATTCTTGGCTTGTTCTGAAACACATTCAAAGGTTTCCATGTGGGATCAATTATTTTACCATAAGACAAAACGATGATTCTTTCTCTACATGAGACTCAGCCTCAAGACACCGGAGCAGTTATTATAGAAGCAAAACTTGACCTCTGAAGCAGCAGAATGCCCATTCTTGTAGCTATGATAATAGATGATGTGAACCTGATAAATTAGGTGACTATATCCCAAGGGAATTTAATATTCTCTTTGAATAAAATAACTGGCTTAAAGAAGGAAATTTACCATGAAATATTCCTTCACACAGTGTCCCTTTATTTGCATTGTGATGTGAAAGAAATCCTTTCCAGCTCTCACTGAGTGGCCTGTTTTCTGCCTAATGGCAGTTCAAAATGTTCCCCGTCACATTTTTAAGATCTCATTTTTTTACATTTCCAACTGCGCTGATGATGACATGCAGAATCTGAATGACTTTCAGACATTGCTGGTTTTGTTTGATCTGTTTCTTTTGTCCTCCAAAAGGGTTTTTTGATGAGCTGCATATCTGTCCCACTGAGAACCAGACAGTCCTGTCTGCCTTTTCAGCTAGCTTTGTTATAATTAGTCCTCCATGAATCTCCACCTCTCTGGACATTTTCACACTTTGCACGTTTGAAACTGGCTTAATTGGGGTCAAACTCTGTTGCTATGAGATGTAAAGGAAGGACATAAAGATCGCAGCAAAAGACATGTTTGCTTTGATTCTCATACTAAATAGTGTACCAAGTGTATAAATACGCTCCAGTGTGTAACATTTGGAGTGATCTGTGAGCAAAAATGGAATATAATTCATTCTTCAGTGTATAATCAATCATCTGATTTGTGCCTTTGTTATCTGAGAATGAGCTCTTTATATCTACAAATCCTCATGCAAAACAGCTGCCATGTTTTCCAGTATCTCAGAGCGGAAAAACTAAGCACAACATGTTTGCATGGTGACATTTTGGTTTCGGCCACCATATTCCTCTGTCACTTTAGGAAAGGGTTTCAGTTGCATTTCAATCTGCAATCTCAGCAAAAAATGTCAGCAAAACCTACACCCTGCATATTTTAAACATTTTCCTTCACTTCCAAAGAGTGTTTAGAAAATGTGAGTATACTGTAAAGTCCTCAGCTGAGAACAGTATTTGGATGTAAACATTGAAATGAGCTGAATAGATTCAATAGATCAGAATCCTCAAAAATGTTTTGGGTACATCAGGAATGATAATGTCAATTATTTACAGCCTGCCGTCTGTCATTGGGATCACTGAAATGTGAAAATATGTCGCGACACGCCGTGCTCAACAGTGTCAGGGATTAAACATATGATCACTGCTGAATTAACACTATTATAATTCACTTTAATCCATTTTGTTCAAATGTTAAACACAGCACCTTACAGTGGATGATAGGCTGTCGCTTACTGTAGTTTGGCAGCTGGCTCAGGGCAGCAGAGCTTATACTTATATATTATTCATTTTAAAGTAGTTACAGTCCATCAGCTGTACCGTCCTCCTCATCCCGCTCTGCTCTCAGAACAGAAACACCTTAGAGGACACACTGTCCGTCTGACCGTTTCCTGTTTCTGTGTCATATGAACACGGATTATGACAGATTCTTTTGTCATATCTATATTGTCACAGCCTCTCCTCTGTTTGCAGGGGTGTTTCCTCCTGCAGACAGAGGAGGATCTTGCTAATTGGAGCCACCTGGGCTCAGTATAAAAGCAGGCTCCTGACTAATCTGTTTCTCTCTCCCTCTGCCCACAGGTAACACTTGTTTTGTTTGGTTGCAGTTTTGTTTTGTTTTACTTTCATTTCATTCATAATCACACATACAGATTCACCCACACATGCACCTTGCATACGCCATCCGTGGTTAACATACTCACATCCCATACTGGTTATTATTGTTTGAATTTAAAATATATGTTGCAATAAAATCATGAAATTGGCCTCAACTTTTCATGTCTCCTCATATTTGCCACAGGGTTTGAGCTGGCCTGTGACAAGTGGGGGCTTGTCCTTAAGTTAAAGTAATTTGTATGTTTGTTTGCGTTGACTTAGTTTGACCAGTTTTGTATAGGTTTTCCTTACCATTGATAAGTTTGGTTGGAGAGTTTGCTTCTAGTTTGGCTTATTTGAGACTAGTTTGTAGTTTGGAACTTTATTTTGGGTGTTTGTTTTTGTTTATGTAAGTCCAAAGTCTTGTTTGAGGGGATGTTCAGGTTGTAGGCCAATTGTGTTGACGAGTGGAGAGTGTCATGTGCTCCCTTTTGTTTGGTAGTTTTGGGCTTAATTAGTGTAGCATTATCAGCTCACTTTGGGCCTTGTGCTGGGTTTTGTTTGGTTGGGAGTCCTCCCCTGTTAGGTTTAACAGCGGGTCTCAATAGGAGGCTTGTGGTGTTTCTGTTTTAGGTGGCAGTGAACGTGGTTAGAGCTTCCCTTTTCCCTTTTCCCTTACATCGGCTCGGGAGCACCTCCGTGGTTAATTCCGCTGGTTTAGTGTGCATCATATCCCGCCATATGAGACTGCCTGAAGACTAGGGAACAGTTAGTTTATTGGTGATAGAGGGGGGTGGCTCCTGTCCTTAACCCAGCCTGGCAGCTGGTGAGTTGTTTTTTTAATTATGTTGTATGGTTGGCACCATGTCTATTTTGCAGAGTTTTGTACAGTCACCTTCAGAGCTGGCTTTAGATTTGTGTAATAAGGATCAGTTAATTGAAATAGCTGAGTATTACCAGATTGAAATTGTTGACAAAAGGTTAAAAGATACAGTGAAAGCTGGTTTAAAGCAGGGCCTTATGGAGGCAGGGATTCGAGGTGGTCAGCCTGGTAGTGGACAGGGTGCATGTTTTCAGCCTAGTCCACTGACCTTGACCTTTGAGCAGCAGAAGGAGTTGTTGCAAATGCAGCTTGAACTAGAAAAGCTGAGAACTGCTAATAGACCAGTGGTAGATACTAGAGGATCACAGTTTGATGTTGCACAGAATCTTCGTTTGTTGCCCACATTTGATGAGTCAGATCCAGACACTTATTTTATTTTGTTTGAACGTATTGCAGATTCCAGGGCTTGGTCTGATTTAGACAAAACTACACTGTTGCAGTGTGTACTCACTGGTAAGGCACGTGAGGTTTTTTCAGCACTGAGTGTAGCTGATAGTAAGGTTTATGCTACAGTTAAATCTGCAGTTCTGAGAGTCTATGAGCTTGTACCAGAAGCATATCGACAGTTGCGTTATAGAAAGAAGACTGATTCTAAGACTTATTCAGAGTTTGTTCGTGATTTGATCTCTGCATTCAATCGTTGGTGTACAGCTTCTGAAGTAACAACATTTGAGGGTTTGTGTGACTTGGTTGTGTTAGAGAGCAGTTTAAAAAACTCTATGCCTGAACATGTTGCTACTTATGTTACTGAGCATAAAGTGAAATCTCCATCTGAAGCAGCAGTTCTGTAGATGAGTATGTGCTAACACACAAAAAGCGACTTTGAATCAAAAGACATGCGCCGAAGAAATGACTTTTATCCTCATCAAGGCAAGTCACATGTGGAGTTTTCTCCCAAGCAGAGTAGGTCTCCAGTGTTGCCTGCCCCTTTCCATAAGTCTCAGCAAAGCCTAGTCAGGGAGGGTTTAAAGCATCAGTTAATGCTAATTCATGCCGGTACTGCTTACTTGAAGGACATTGGAAGAAGGACTGTCCATTGCTTAAGGCTAAGAAGGCAGGTCAAGTTAAACCTGTTGTGATGGCAGCTCCCATTACAGGTTTTGACCACCAGGCGGAGTTTGTCAATTGCAGGACAGGCTGGGTTCTCAATCTTCCCATGGTAATTTCTCAGCTTTCATTTCAAATGGTGTTGTGTCTTTGGTGGGTAGTAACCAGCAGGTACCAATCAAAATTTTGAGAGACACGGTGCTCTCGATTCTTTTATTTTGGAGTCTGTTTTGCCTTTCTCTAAGGAGTCAGATACTGGTAGTTGTGTTATCGTCCATGCATGGGCTTAGTTCCATTCTCTTCTCTCTTACATAAAGTCACTCTGACATGTGGTTTGGTAAAGGGGCGATGTGGCTGTGGGTGTTGTTCAGACCACAGTTGCCGGTAGAGGAGTGCACATGATTTTGGGGGAATGACCTAGCAGGTAGTAAAGTGTGGGCAGATGGTAGGCCAAGATTTTTGTGGCGCACCTTTGGTGCCCCCTGTGGTGGTTTCTCCAGAGTATGACAGTGTGCCTCCGGAAGTATTTCCAGTCTGTGCTGTCACCCGTGCTACTTCTCGTTCTAAAGATGTTGAGGTTACGCCTGAGAACTTTGAGTTGCCAGTAAAGCTCCAGACAGAGCAGCTGACTGTGACTAGAGAGGCATTGATGGAAGAACAAAAGTCTGATTCGTCTTTGGTTGATCTGTTTGATAAGGTAGTTTCTCCTTCGGTTGTGAGAAAAAGTGCCCAGTGTTATTTTTTGCTTGATGGTCTTCTAGTCAGGAAGTGGGTTCCATATAGTGATCAGGGATTGGGAGAACCAGTCTTCCAAGTGGTTGTACCTACTATTCTGCGGCAAAAGGTGTTGCAAACATCACATGGTGATGTGGCAGGTCACCTAGGTGTTAAATGAACATATGATCATACTCCGGCATTTTTTTCTGGCCTCGTCTTAAACGGGATGTAGCACAGTTTATTAAACATGTCATATTTGTCAGCTTACCAGCAAGCCAAATCAGGTTGTGAAACCAGCGCCTTTGCAGCCTATACCACCTATAGGCCAACCCTTTGAGCATCTTATTATAGATTGTGTCGGGCCTCTGCCTCGTTTAAGTCGGGCCATTGCTATCTGTTAACTGTTATGTGTCAAGCTACTAGATTACCCTGCAGCTTTTCCTCTGCCACAATCACATCAAAAGCAGTGGTTAAAGCATTAACTCAGTTTATTTCTATATTTGGGATTCCAAAGTTATTCAGTCAGATCAAGGATCTAACTTTACATCCCACGTGTTTGCTCAGATTCTGAAACAGCTTAAAGTCAAACATAACAAGTCAACTGCGTTCCATGCCCAGAGTCAAGGAGCTTTGGGCGGTTTCACCAAACCTTGAAGTCCTTGTTGCGTGCATACTGCACACCGAGCTGTCTGCAGATTGGGAGGAAGGTTTACCCTGGCTGTTGTTATCCTTACGTGAAGTAGTGCAAGAGAGCACAGGCTTTAGTCCCAACGACTTGGTGTTTGGTCATAAAGTGCATGACCCACTAGCCGTGCTGCAGGATGGCTGTTTGCCTAAAGAGCCACCGCAGAGAATATAATTGAGTATGTAAATGGATTTAGGCTTAAAGTTGTATCGGGCTGGTGAGTTGGCAAAGAAAGGCTAGAATGTTCTCAACAGAAAATGAAACAGCAATATGACAGAAAAACTGAGTTGCGTGAGTTCAGTCCGGTGACAGAGTACTGGCTCTTCTCCCACTAGTTAACTCATCTTTCCAAGCTAAATATTATGGTCCTTTTACTGTATTTGCGTGGGTGTCAGACCTAAACTATCTTATTGAAACCCCAGGCCATCGAAAACCTTCAAAGTTGTGCCACGTAAACCTTTTAAAGCCTATCATTCCTGTGATCCAGCTGCAAACATTGTAACAGTGAAGTCAGCGTTGGCTGCTGAGCTTGTCACTGTTCAGGTAGTTTCAACTCTGAGGAAGGGGAGGAGAGGAGTTGGTAGTAGCGTCAGAGGAGGTTTTAAGAGGTCGTTTAAAAACTACTTGCAGACTTTGCAAAATCTGGGTGCCCTGGTTGATCACTTGGACCCTGAGGCGTGACCAGTTGGTGGCACTCATCAAAAACTATCCTGTTCTTTTTCAGACACCCCATCGAACACACTTAATTGAACATGACATAGACATAGGGATGCGAAGCCAATCAAACAGAATTTTTACCGAGTGTCAGAGGAGAAGAAGCAGCAGTTGGAGTTAGAGGTGCAGTACATGCTGGACAATGGCATTGCGAGACCATGTGTTTCAAATTGGGCTTCACCCTGTCTGTTAGTCAAAAGTCTGACTCAACCCTGCGACCCTGTACTGATTACAGAAAAGTAAACAGCGTCACTAAAGCCGACCTTTTTCCTCTTCCCAGAATGGAGGATTGCATCGACCAGGTAAGGGCAGCAAAGTATGTTAGTAAATTTGATCTTCTAAAGGGATATTGGCAGGTACCCCTTACAGAGAGAGCTCGTGAAATTGCTGCTTTATAACACCTTCTGGCTTGTTTTCTTATACAGTGATGCCTTTCGGTTTGCGGAATGCTCCAGCTACCTTCCAGAGGTTGATGAATCTGGTTGTCTCAGGTCTGGCAGGGTGCACGGTTTATCTGGATGATGTGGTCATCTTCTCAGATTCATGGGAGGAGCATGTTCATCATGTGCAAGCCTTATTTGAGCGGCTGGCGTGGGCCAGGTTGACCCGTCAACTTGGCAAAGTGTGAGTTTGCCAAAGCCACTGTGGCGTACCTTGGGTAAAGTTGTAGGTCAGGGTTTTGTCCGACCTGTAGAGGCAAAGATTCAGGCTGTGAAGCAGTTTCCGCAGCCAACCACGAAGAAAGAGTTGATCGCTTCCTTGGTATGGCGGGATACTACCGTGCTTTCTGTAAGAACTTTTCAGCAGTGGTGTCCCCTTTGACCAATTTGTTGAAGGCCAAGGTTGAGTTCATCTGGTCCATACAGTGTCAAGAGGCTTTTGATGGGTTAAGGCTCTGTTGTGTTCTGCTCCAGTGTTGGTAGCATCAAATTTTAGCAAGCCCTTTAAATTGCAAGTAGATGCTAGCCACATTGGCGCTGGGGCTGTGCTGTTGCAGGAAAATGATGGCCGGTGTTAGTGTTCCGTCAGTTTCTTCTCCAGGAAATTTAATAAACATCAACAGAATTATTCACTTATTGAAAAAGGAGGCTTTGGGCCTCATTTGGGCTTTACAGCACTTTGAAGTGTATGTTGGCTCAGGATCGACATCTTTGACAGTTTTTACTGACCATAATCCACTAACCTTTCTGAAGTCTTTGCAGAACCTAACCAGCGACTCATGCGTTGGGCCTTGTTTACAGCCCTACACCTTAGATATTAAACACATCAGGGGTAATGATAATGTGTATTGCTGATGCTCTTTCCGTTCTCCATTGAATTAACTACATCTCCTGTTCCTCTGCTCTTTTCTGCTTGCTGTCTACTCCTTCTCTTAAATGCCTTTCCTAGGTATCAGGATTGTGGAGGTGGAGGGATGGGCCGGTTGTTTGGGGGATCTTGAGATTACAGGTTGGGGTTGGGACTGTTGATTGTTTTTTCTTTGATATGTCTTGGGAGCTTTACTGTAAATATTTATGTAATATAATTATGGTTGAGGGTTAGAACCCTCATTTTAAGGAGGGGGGTGTCACAGCCTCTCCTCTGTTTGCAGGGGTGTTTCCTCCTGCAGACAGAGGAGGATCTTGCTAATTGGAGCCACCTGGGCTCAGTATAAAAGCAGGCTCCTGACTAATCTGTTTCTCTCTCCCTCTGCCCACAGGTAACACTTGTTTTGTTTGGTTGCAGTTTTGTTTTGTTTTACTTTCATTTCATTCATAATCACACATACAGATTCACCCACACATGCACCTTGCATACGCCATCCGTGGTTAACATACTCACATCCCATACTGGTTATTATTGTTTGAATTTAAAATATATGTTGCAATAAAATCATGAAATTGGCCTCAACTTTTCATGTCTCCTCATATTTGCCACAGGGTTTGAGCTGGCCTGTGACAATATATATATATATATATATATATATATATATATATATATATATGACAAACACATTGGACCCATCGTTCACAAGCCACACATTCTGACAAAAAAATAGCATTTTTCAGACGGACAAATCGGGAAAATTAAGTTTATTTCATGACTTATTTCTAAATTAACAGCACCTTTTATTCAAAAATAGTGAAAATCTGCTCTCATCCATCCACACATTAAATTTACATCGTATTTGTTTTGACTTCGCTGAAACTCCACATTTTCACACATCCCCTGAATGTTGTCCTGAGATAATGGTGAGTCTGAGAGCGTTCATCTTCACACACCAAAGTCTTTTCTTCAGGCGTCTTATAATTTAAATATGTGGGTGTACAACCATATGAATCAGAGAGTCTATGCACGTTTATTCAGAAAATCAGGCCTATTTTTAACTGCATTTTTCATTTGAATCCACTTTTTTTGCTGCAGTATGACAGTCACCTTTTAAACCCTATTTTTATGTCATTTTGACAAACAAACGCACACAAACTTAAGCAAAAAATAGTAAGACTTAACTTTTCCCTGTTGCATATCCATTGCCTGGCGGCAGATAGTGGCCCTGAAAAGTTTGCAGATCGTTCCTTCTCGGGGATAGTAGCTGGTTGCATTCACATTAGTTATATAATCCATTTCAAGGCAACAAGGTATTTGATACTTAAAATGTAATTTTTAGGGACGTATTCTGTGTTTAAGAGTCTGTATAGCATGACAGAATACTGTGAAGACCTTGTTGTGATGCACCTGTCATCACATAGAGAGTTTCTTCCAACAAAACTATTTGTTTCCTCCTGTCAATAGTCGAAGCCCTCCGTTTGCTTGAATTCTGGGTGACCCTGATTGAATCATGAAATATTAATCACATCAATCTCAGACAGAAACAACAGCGTGAGGGGGCAGTTTCACAGTAGTGTGTGTGTGTGTGTGTGTGTGTTGGATGGATGCTGAAGCGTTTGTTTAAGGTAGAGACGTCTGCTGAGTGCAGAGTTTGAGAGACAGTTTACTGTCATGAAAGAGCTGAATAGACCGTTGTGATGTTTCAGAGGAAGTGATGTCATTCTCTACAGTTTTACACTAACAAGCGATACATTTGGGAAATAAGCCCAAATATGGACAGCTTGACGTGATTTGAATTTGTCTTTTCTTTTTTCATCCTATATATGATTCCTTCTCTTAGTGGACTCATTTTGGATTGTTGACCAGAATTTATTGAGTAGATTTGTTTTTTTTTCATGCTGAATTACTTATTTCTAAGAAGCCGATGAGCACATCTCTAAACACAGTATTTTATTTAAAGTGCTGCTTTTGTGATTCTTTGTGGTGAAACTCAGTTTTACGGCTCATGTATGATTAATCAACAGATAAAGTATTAGTCGAGGAAGATTTTTTTATTCAAGGACAGCCCTAATTTTTGCACGTATCATAAACTCTTGTTGTAGACTCTTGAGTAAACAAATCAGTTAAAAGAAACCTGCATAGATCATGACAGATTGCATCTTGTAGTCAGTTTTTGTCATTTCTGTCTTCAAAGATTATGTGTTGTTATGTTTGGGCCTTCTGTCATTTTCAACCCAGTGGATAAATCAAAGCAATTAGTGCAGCTGCACCATCCACAGAATGCAAGATTAAAACATAAAGAGCTTTGATTTTACAGAGCTGCAGCGTTGAAAATGAGTTTCAGTACCTAGTTTCTACGATGAATAGTTGAGACCAGACAAATGGTGTAGTTGCTGTAATGACTGTGAAAGCCCAGCAATGCACAACATAAAGAAACCATAGTTACAATATAAAATTAATACATTCAACACTGCTCACAAACACACACCCCTACAGTAAAGGCACACTTGTTGGACAGGCAGAAAGTGTGAGGCCAGCCTTGTGTTCTGTACTCCAGCAATTCTGAATTGCAACAAAAACAAATACCATGAGATTAAAATGCTGACTCGAAGGTTAAGTTTGTGGGTGTTTGCATCCATATCCAATGAGCTGTGTAAACATGGCAGTCCTTTATACTCTCACCACCAGAGGCTGAAAATGACTGAGAGTCCTCCCCTCTTCACCCAAAACGCATGAAACATCCTGAAAGCTGGAAGTCAGCACTTAAACTTTGTAATACTTCATCCTTTGTGCTGGAGGAAAGCCAAACAGTGGAAAAAAACGTTACTAACCTAATACTGAGGGACAGTGCAGTGTGCATTATGTCATATCAGTAGTTAAATGCTTCAGAGTAGTGGTTGTTTTTCCTGTCAGTGATTTCACCTGATGCAACAGTTTAATTTTAGCCAAACAGAGCAGGTCTGCATTGTCTGTGGTTGGGTTGACTGGATCATGATCTCTGTTGCATCACTGCTTTGTGATTTAAATGACTGTATTTCAATAGAAAATCTGTTGCCAGAGTCGCTACCAACTGAAAGAAGACTGAAGATTTTTCCTGGAATTGACATGGACAGACACTGCCAAGCTTGACCTCGACATCAAGTTGACACAGTCCCTGTTTACTCAAGCCAAACTAGCTCACAACTAGCATGTGGTTACAGTTTACTTGCATCACGTGATAAGAGCTCATGAATATATTTCTCAAGTTTGTCCCCCATATGTTGTTTTTTTTATGTGTTTCGTATTCTTTACCTGAAGCTACTTAAACTGCAGGTGATGTTCACCAGGATGCAGATTGTTTGAAGGTAAAGTTTTGGATCTGAGTACAAACCTGTAGACATCAGCAGGCTGTCCATGTCTAACTGGAGTGAGAGCAGCAGCTGATAGATCTGTAATGCCGCCCTGCACCGTGTGTGTGTGTGTGTGTGTGTGTGTGTGTGTGTGTGTGTGTGTGTGTGTGTGTCTTCCACCATAACAGACAGCTGTGGGTCATTACAGCAGGTCCAGGAAAGATGAGCGATGCAATGATAGATAATAGTTGGTGTGAATGCTCCTATGAGTGTGTGTGGGCGTGCACGTCTGTGTGAATCAGGTCATCTCCTCTCCCTCCTGACCTTCCCCAGTTTCGGCTACACCTCTTCTCTCCCTCTATCCATCCCTCCTTCTCTCCTTCTCAGCAGCAGCTCTCTGCAAAGGTTATTATCACAGCGAGAGAAGCCACCACCCTTTTAAAGTCAGGAAACACACACACGGCACGCATGAACATTTGTGTCCAAATGTGTAAAACATGTCTCCCTGTCCTGGCTCACTTGTGCCACCATTTTTTGTACATTGTAGAGAAATACATTAGAAAGATAGCAGTGTGCTGTTATCTAGTCAGGTCTATCTCTTCATTGATAAACAGTATCTATCAGTACTGATCTGTCTTTGTTTCCATCTGATGTTGTAAGAAATGGAAGCAGGTCATGGGTCAACTTTATGAGTTTAACTGAGCCGACCTGACTTGGAAATATGTTATTACTGAGTGATTTAGAATAGGACAGCTAAAAATGCATAGATTATAGCAACAGTAAGAAGTGATTTTTTTATTGCATCGATTCTTCTGTATAGCTCATTTTAGGTACCCTAACCCAAAAACAGCTAGCTTTACATTACACAATAATCACCCATCATGTTCTTGATAGAGACCTGACACATTTTGATGAATAGTGTTATTTCCAATTCCATCTGTTAAAAATGTTTTACTTCATTACAAAGAGAGCTGCAACGTCTTTCGTTACGGTCACTCACTACTTGGTGTGCAAGGTAAAACCTGATGTTTGGCACAGTGGTAGTTGGACAGTAAAAGAACAAAGTTTTTTAGTGAATTAATCAAACTGAATCTGTGAAAGTGATATGGACAAAAATAGGATGTCCCAGTGGAAATGACGCCGTTGCTGTCTGTCTTTAGGACATCAAATCCTGGATGGCTGCAAACTCTCCAGCACGATGACAATAAATCATATTATTTTGGAACAAGGCATATATCCTCCCTGCTTCCTTTTCATCTGTGCAAGCTGTGATATTATTTTTTGTAAAATCATACTCAAATGATCATAGAGTCACGTTTGATTCCTTGAAGATCAATGAACAAACAAAAATCACACAATGAAGTTTTAATCTGGTCTGCAGTGTTTCCAAATTCAGATCAATTCTCTGTACCTCTGACCTGGAAAAAAAGTCATCCATTAGTTACTCCAACTCTCAGTTTCTCCGACTAGTTAAAAAGAACGCTGCCGCAATAATGATGTCAAAAAAATATTATTTCCATTCTCACCTACCCTGACTCCCTGTTAGCTGCAGAATTTAAATCAAATCCTGCAGTTTGTTTAAAAAATGGTGTCCTGTCTCCACTCCACACTGTTCCCATGCCACGTCGCCATGTTTCCCCCATTATCTTATGTTTTTAAGGAACTTAAAATGCAAACTTTACCTGCTTATGTACTTACTGTATGTCTTTGTTGTTGTTTGTGGTGGTGGGTAATCTTAAAGTGTCAGCAAAGGGATCAGACTCACTTTTGATAAAATACAAAAATGGTAAAGAAAAAATTTTGACATCATGTGATTAATATATGTCCCGTAAAAAGACCAAAATCTAGAGCCATGGGGACCGGCACTAAACACAAAAACGTAAAACTGCATTACAAGTATACGTTTCATGTATCTTATCACTGTTTAAGCTGCTCCAACAGGGTTACTTTAAATACAGTTCGGTCCGATGGTTATGTGGGCTACCTGTTTGGACGAGGGCAGATATTCACAAAACATGCTAAAACTCTGTTGAATACAGCGATGATGATATTACTTGAGATAAATAAGCAAATACGTAATTATACAGTGTTATTCTCTGTGCTTTGGGTTTGCTGCAGAACAGAGATAATGAGTAGCCTCTACGTGGTTTTATGGAAAAAAAGGGGCCATAACCAGTCACTTTTTGTGTAAGGTCACATGCACTCTCTTTTTGTTTCATGTTCTTGTAACTTCTTGTAAGAAAGCCGGGGAGTGTCTCAGTCTTTTAATCGCATTCTGTAACAAAATATTGAGAGCTGAGAAAGCAAAAAGTAGGGTTCACTGTGTGCTTTTCATCTATATTTATGACAAAAAGCAGCAGTAATGTTCGCATGGCTAAGTCCAGCACCAGAGGCACGCTGGCCTGATGGAACAATGGGCTTTTCCTGGTGGGAACTTCAGCACTTTGGTGAAAATAAAACTCCATGCAGTTTTTTTTTAAATTTTTTTTTTCAGCTGTTCACTGGTTGGTTGGTTGGTTGGTTGGGTCCTCAACATGTCCGTGTGCATGTGCATATGTATGAGATCATAAATTTTTCACATCCATTTTTTATTTTTTTTTTTATTTTCATACTTTGGTCCACTCTGCTCTTCACACTGACTGCTGAGCTGACAGTGTTCTATATATTTATGAAAACATGAACCTGCTGTAACAAGCAGAATGCTGCCTTCAGTTTCTGGTTGAAAAATCAGACTTGAACATACATATAGTTTGAAAAAAGAAAGAAAATATTCAGGATAACAATTAAAATGAAAACATGTCACTATGTTTTTGTGACAAGAAAAATATGAAATATAATTGTGGACTTATAGAGAGTAGGTATATCTTCACATTTGATACTTTTATCTGCAATGGTGGAATTATATTTAATTAAGCGTCTGTTCCAGATGTTTATTTTAATTCGTCTAAAAAATTAGGTTTAGGTTGCAGAAGCTACTCATCATTACAAACTAACTGTGTGTTAAAACAACATAACTAATTTTTCCCTCCTTAGAAAATTAATAACGTGTAAATCAGGATTCAATCCCATCTTTGCAATTCTGTGCATTTAACCTAATTTTAGCAAATCCACGACTGTGTGATAATACAGAGGACACAACAGGAAACCTTCCTACCAGTTGAATTCACTGTGGCCAGCATGGATTCAAGTTGACCACAGCTGCTGTTTCTGAAGCCTTCATAAGGTATATATTTTACATTCAAAGGATGGATTTTTAGCTGGACAACTCTTAAATCAAATATGCCTGTCATGGACTAATGGCTGTGTGGTCCAGATCTTGGCTAAAGACCACACTACTTGCCTTGGCAGGAGCTGCTGCAGGGGAACTGTCTTAAGGTGTATTTCATCTTGACATGTGAACTCTGAAGGACGCAGACTCTGGGACGGGGACAGAACTCCATAATATTAGAGACACAGTTTAGATCATCTTAAGGGCAACAGATGGCGGTAGCAACAGCAGACGCTAATTGTGATCAGTAATGATGATAATAGGATGTTATATATCCTCAGCAAGAACGGATAGGCTACTGCTGCTCCCACCGGTCACACCATTATTACCATTATGAGCCTTTTGATCAGATTTGGATCATCTATTCTCTGTCGTAGTCTTAATTCTCTTCTTCTTTACAACCTCACACTTAATCTTGTTGAGTTAAACCATATTTTACAATAACAAAAGTCATCAGTTAATAAGTCAAAAATAATGTAATTTATTTTCAACTAAAATGTGTGCATAAACTGCCTGAGTTTGAAAAAAATTGTCAAATAACTGTTACGCTTGGCGAGGGTGGAAAGGATGATGTGTCGATAAAAGCAAAATGTGACGAAGTCCAATTGGAAAAGTGAAGAAATCATGACACATATGAAGCATGAAACTTGTGTTGCAGCTTCCATCCTACTGACAGTGGGCTGTAACATTCCTAAAATTATGCATGTGCCAGACATAAAGCCATATTTCCGTCATGTTTTTCACACCTCATTTACATTCTCTTTTGTAGAAAAGGGATATACGGATGCTGGGACGGTAAAGGGAAGTTGGTTTCGGTGAGAGGATTACCTTAATGTTGCCTAAGGCCTGCATATAAACACACAAGAGAACACCATTTCGGCTTTTTTCAACTGTAAACCTGTGTTATAGCTGAATATATATGACATAGGAAGAGATCCCTTGGGTGTTGTATGATGCAGTGCCCAGAGGCCACAGGCTTGTCATCCCTTTGCTGCTAACACTTACCCTGTAATTCACCAGAGAGAGAGAGATATTAATTTCTGTCAGGGGAGGTTTAGAGAGCAGATTGTAGTTTAGTCGATATTATTAGATATGAAATAATGCTATTATCACAAGAAATGAAACCCCTGCGGTTTCCCTTCACCACCTAATAAGCAATGAGTCAAGGTTTTATGTTGACTTGTTATTGACTTCTGTGGTTTGGAGCAGTTCTTTCCCCCTTAATTATTTACTTTGCCCTTTCACCTCCCTTAGTTGCCTCTGACCATAAACTATGCAGATAAAAACACGTGTTTATGATGATGATGAAGCAGGAAAAAAAACAAAAAGTTGAAAGATGAAAAGAAATATGACTTGGGGAGAAAAAGTGGAGAGAAGAAGAAGATAAGGATGCATCACAAGGGAGGATTGAAATGAGAAATCTGCAACAACTGCCTGCAATTACTGTGCCTTCTTGTCCATAGCCTCCTAATTAAGAGAACAGAGGGAGAATGCTGATTAGAGGGGAGGGCCTGGAGATAGGCCTGTGGGTCTCAAGTCCTTTGAGAGGATCTCATCCAGGGAATCGCTCGCCTCTGTTCATACAAAACAATGAGGGGGTCTACATTATTCATCTCCGGGAGGGAAAACACAGAGGCAGCATGAGAAAAAACGATGGCCCAAAACTGGAGGAGGGGGATGGAGAGATAAGATGTGGAGGCACAGCAGACTGCTCGGAAAAATTTAGATTGGTGCACATATGTGCTCGTGTTTATTCTCTTCCCGAGGGTCCTTTTACATTTGTGGTTTTGTGAAAGCTTATTGACAAGTTCTTGTGTGTTTTTTTTCAGCAATTTTACCCATTTAATCATGAGTTAAATCCCTCTTAGCACAGACTTTCAGCCTTTTAAATTGCCAATTGTGTACAATGTCAGTTAGTCTTTTAGATTCTAATGGTGCCACTTTGCTGCAGCAGCTTGGCAAGAAATCACAATGATGTCAGGAAATTCTGTGTTTGCTTAGACAAGGTGTTACATCTTTAGAGGTTACTTAAAATAGGTTTATTCACATCAGGTGTTTGTCTTTGGCACATAACAGGTGATTTGAAATCAATGAATATGTTTATCTGTCACAAATGGCATAATCAGAGAATGACTGCAAAAGACAAAAATGAGATGGGATGTTGGGAGATGATTTGACCTACCGGCAAATCAATGATGAATGTTGTGTTGAACTGTCAATGTCATTTGAGCCCTATGGAGTTCTTTCTTTACATTATTATTTGAACACAAACCATCATGTTTTTGCAAACCACAAGGCTCTGCTTTCCTGCAAGCACCATACGAATGAAACATATTTACAAACTTTTTTTTTTTTTTTTTAAATTTGGGTTGAGAAACGGCCAATGGCAACGTTTCGTTCTGGTGACTGGACTGTCCTCCACTCACTCACTGAGTGCCAGCCATTTTTTAAAACATAATTTACATTTTGGGACATTTTGAGTCATATTTCTAGACCCTATGAAAATGAAAGAAGAGACTCTCTATTTCATCATGAAGAAAAAATGTTTGTTTTTACCTTGTTCCATTCTTGTTTTATCAGAGGTAGAGTAGAGGACACTTTCACCAAAATCACCACGTTTGTCCAGATTTCGTCCGTTTGTCTCTCTAATCTTGATCGTCTCCACTTCCTGTTTTGATGGCATATATTAACCCTTTATGTCCTGACTACAAATCACAGAACCCCCAAAATTACTCACAGTCTGTGCGAGACCATGATCAGCAACCTGCTGCAAAATAAAACACTTGACGGTGAAACTCGTCAATGCCGCTCAAAGGAAGCTATAATAATCATAACTTGCGTTTTCAAAGCTGTGCTCCTGGCTACAGATTGGTACATAAATATTATCTCAGCAGGTGATTCCTGTAACAGGGAATGATAATTTAGTGATATTCACCAGTGATGTCTAGAGGAATGAGAGTTGACTGTAAACATGCTGCAAAGGAATTTATGAGGAGGGCATCAGGGTGCTGTTTTCTTAACATCCTGTGGTGCCTTTTGCTTCACATGTTAGGCTCTATTTAATTTAGACTCCTGAAGGAGCTGGATAATAGGATCTGTTGGGAATGCATTCATATTTGGCTGCTTGCTTGACAGAAAGAGCTGCACAATACACTGTGAATTACACTCCATGATGGAATATGAACATGTTAAATACCAGCTTCTGAAAAACAGTGATTTGTCAAATTGCTTCATTATTCATGCCTAAAGGTCGTAGGTTCAAATAACGTCTAACTCTGCTGAAGATGTTTAGTGTTTGGCTTTGTTTGACTGACACTGTGACTCTTACTGTGTAAAAACAAATATACGGTATTTGTAGTTAAGTTTGCCTTTATTGAATTTTAGTCTCTTTGACTTGTCCCTATGAAAGCTGGTACTTCATGATCTATAATGATCGCTTCCATTACAGCTCATGAGACTGTTGGGACTGGTTGAGGTGGATTACGTTTTATTTTGGAGGGAAGCTAATCTGCACTTTAAAAAAAAGACTAATAATAATCCAGCTTGTGTCGGTGCATGGTGCCACATGTTGGTCCTATATGAAGCACTTTCTGCATTTACATATCTTTTTTAACCTTATTATTATCCTGAGAAATGCTGTTACGTGTTCCAACTAATGATACACAAAGGATATGCAGTAAGCATCCTCCAAAGACCAGAACATCCTATCAGCTTTGATAGAAAATTACTTCATATTTTTTTTTCATTATCACAGAAACACGTTCAAAGGGCTTCACAGCTTTGCTGGTGCTCTCTGGGTTGTGTATGTTTTGACTGTGTTCTAGTTCTAGTTAAAATGTTTTTGCTAATTGGCTACATCTACTGCTGTTCATGTTTGGCCGACTAGCAGTCATCTCAGTTGGATAACTGTCAAACCATCTGTAGTTTATGTATCAGTATACTGCCAAGTATCTCAGACTGTTTAAAATATCTGGAATATCTCTTGGTGTTTACAAAATGGAATTAAAGATGGACAAAAATGTGCATGAGAGGCAACCTTACACCGTTGCTTTAAATTTATGAAGGCAGTCCCTCAAGTTGCTTGGTGTGTGCACACGCTCTGACAGTCCTAATTAGTCAGCCACCACTTCTTGAATTACATCCCGTAATTTAGCAGTTTTAACATTTTGCACCCATTTAGCAGATTAGTTACACAGTGAAACACCAACTTCAGTGAAGAATGATTACATGATGATTCGTGTGGCCGTCCTGACTCATGCAGCTGCCTTATGTTTACAAGGACAAGCTCTTCGATCTGTCTGGCTGTGCATCTTTGTTCTTCTGCAAGGAATTCATCTTGTTCCCCTGTAGGTTCTCACCTTGAACGTTAATGCAGCAGCCGAACCAATCCACCTCAACACATCCTCTCTATGCCCGAACTTTCTAATAGAAGTGAATAGCAGGAGGAGGGTTGACCCTCAGAGGTCAGCTCAAGCATTTCTTTTGAGGAGATGCTGGGTGGTGTGCTGAGAGCTCAGGTCAGTTCAGTTCAGCCATGTATAGTTATGGTATGACTTACATTGTGATTGGCTTTCCTTTGCACTGAGAATTTGCATTGATAGTTGACCCACAGATGCAACTATTCTCCCATTTATTACTGCATAAAGAATATTGTGAGAGCTAAAGAGTGATGACAGCATCAGAGACCGAGGTACAAATATCTTTCACGTCAAAGAATAATGCTGTTTTTCTGCTAATCCCTTTTGACTCACTCTTACGGCGCTTATTCAGACCTTTTTTGCTGGAGGCACTCTAAATCTGGAGCAGGTATTTGAGTGAAATTTGACCTCGTGCAGGAACGATATTCGGGGGACTTTTGCAGACCATTTCCTTTTTGTATTTCAACTCCAATTGAAATGGACCAACTCAAAGTCTATTTCTCTAAGCTAATGAGCTGAAGACGAACTGAAATGAAACTTGCATGACTCACCACACTGCGCAATGAACCTCAGGGTAATGATGTTGTTCACAGAGTTATGTGCAACTGCACCTTGGCCAGGTCACTTGTGGGCAAAGCACACATTATTGATTGACCCGCCCGTCTTAAAATCACAAGAGAAAAAAAATTGTGTGATTCAAGAAACAAGAAAAAGAAATGTTAATTAAGGAAATGCCTGCAGATCAGAGATTGTGGTCCGTGCTGTTTCTGAGGCAGCCTGAAATATTTGAAGTGTGGCTTGGGACCATAAAAGCACACACTGATGGAAAGTTTGACTCTAAGGGGAAAACCAAACATATATAACATTAACACAGTTTATGAAAAACACCAAACTCCATGCACACACGACACCTTATTGTGTTTATACCACAGAACATAAATCCTACGAGAAAACAACCACTTAGACGTGATGACAGGAAACACTCTCTAACTGTTGGGACAGAAAAATCACTCGTTAAGCCAGTCTCATTCAGTTCACATAGAAACCAGCTCACAGCTTCCCACAAAAAAAAAAAAAAAATCATCTAACTGCAGTTCAATTAGACATCTGCTCACACAAAAAAAAAAACACTCACAATCACAGGACAGCTTAAACTTTGTCAAGGTTAGGCGTTTATGCAAAGAAGCTCCTGACAGGTGACTTTTGGAGTGTGTTTTTATGCTCAATGTGTCCTTTGAAGTCTATTTTGCGTATGTTGTCTTATGCAAGTCACTGTTGGCAGCCTCTGCAGGAAGGCGTGACGCCAGTATAAACTAGCTTCTTTAGGAATGCAGAGCATGTTACTCTGATGTTGATCTAACAAAGAAGCAGCACTTTAAAAAAAAAAAAACAGGTGATCATTTGTCACTTTCATCGTTTGCCAACAAATTATTATAAATGCAGAATTCACCTGCCGCATACGATAAATGTTCAGCCAAGGACTGGCCATTCATTATGATGTCATATATCAACTGCTGTGCTGGAAGGTCTGTGCTTTTAGCAGGAAATATTCTGCAGTTGAATTAAACAGAAACTCAAACTTAGAAGCATCACTTTAGTGTGTTGTCTACCATGTACCGAGCGTTGTGCCAGAGTTTAACATTATTTTTATGCTGACAGAGAAAAAGACGAGTGGAAAGTAAGAGGCTTCAGGCCAAGGTGTGCGTGCGTGTGTGTGTGTGTGTGTGCGCGGTGATACAGTACACTGCTGAGTATGTTGCTGGGTATCCTTTATCCTTCATATCATGTATTTTGCTGCCAAGACTCAGGTTTTGATAAGAATGCCAGGGCAGATTATGCATGCACTCCTTTTTTTATAAAGAGAAGACAACTTCTCTTTTTATCTCATGTGTCAGTGATTTTGTCCCATACACACACACACACACACACACACACACTTGTGTACTTGTTTTTGCTAATGCAGCCCACTGGGCGCAGAGCATATTTTGCTTGGGAGAAAAAGAAAGAAAAAGATGGATCCGAGGAGGCGAGTCTGACTCATTGATCTCCTGTAGCTCGGGACAGAACTGAGTGCCATTTGTTTTCATGCAGAGGTTAGATAGTGCACAATGGAGGTGGATGAAGAATCTGAATCCCATTACAGATCATCCTCTTGCAGAAACTTCTTTTTCCTGTTGTTTCGTTGGCCATTATCGATCCAGGAAAACAAAAATCCAAAGTGGCATCCAATGTTAAACAATCAACACTTACCCAATGAAAACAGAAAATACGTTAGCGTTTCCATCATGCACTGACATACCCTTCAGAGGTAATTTCACAAAGCAAATCTTAATTTCAGGAGGCCAAATTTCTTCTTAGGTCACAAATGATTTATTGATAATGTACTGCATGTGAATGCATGTGGTGGCTATCAATGGAGAAATGCAGCAGTCAGGTAGAGGTGCTGCTGTTGTGGTTGTGTCCAGGCAGCAGGAAAAATGTGCTCCACTCTCCTTTTGAGGTCAGGTCTTCTCTTGACCTTTCTATCTTCGTACAAAACACTGGCTGCTCACAACTTGTTGGGTTTGTGACCAAAATAAAGTGAAATATTTAGCTTTGATCCAGCAGCTGTTGAGATTTTTGCGCAGCCATGTTGCTTACTATCCCAAACCTTATAGGCCACTCCTATCATTTGACTAATTTTGTTTTTTCTTTGGTGCATGATTACACAGTATATTAATAGTTTAGTCATTCTTCTGTTACACTTTGTCTCCTCCTACTGTGACTTCCATCTGTGGACACTATTAAGAGAACAGACTTTGAGGCACTGTAATTTGCACTCAGTGTGATATCTGACAGCAGTTAAACAGCATCTGTGAAATTTCATATTTGATATATTGCTATTTCATTAATTTTGTGAGTTATGTTTCGTGTGTTTGTGTAACCTTATAAATGTTCCCTAACCCTCAAAGATGAGCCAAATGCAATAACCTTCAGCTGCTAAAAGTATCACATGCTGCTTCTGGCAAATAGCAAAGCTCCTGCTTCCTCCCAAAAGCATTTGGACCTTAACAAACCTACAGTATATACAGCAGTGTGATTTCACCTTGAGGGTGCATTTGGCATTGTGAACCCTAAAGTGCAATGCATGCTGGTCCCGTCCATGGAGGCACAACGGAAAATGAAACTTCCCATAGTGCGAGTTAGCCTCATATAAAAACTTTCCACATCTTCTTTCTTTCTTGTAAAAGCCCATCTGTTACAAACTCCAGGCACCCAGTTTGCAACAGTCTGCTTGTTAGAAATTGGTAGTCTGCAGGCCTCAACACAGATCACTACAGCATCATTAAGGCTATTTTCACAAGCTCTTCACAACGCTCCTTCAGAGCTGACCCCTGCTATGGCAGACACACCGTGGCATGGTCCTTGCTTAAAGATCGCTGGTGTGCATGTATTCACTGATTAGCATTGATTGGAGCAGTTCCCAAGTGGCCTTGTCCTGGAGAGATAGCCTTTTCACCCAGAGATCCCAGGTTACAATGTAACTGAGCGTTCACTATGCAGCGAGACAATCTGTATCACCACACAGTTAATGTTATACCACTGTTTTCACAGACTGAGCAGGACAAAGAAAGGGGTGTGTAAAAAAAAAATGGGCTGCCTCTTTCGCCACCAAGAAAGTCTTGACATGAACACACATTATTAAATTCTGTGAAACATTTCAAATGAGAGCTCATAACCTACAGTAGGTGTCTGGATGACAGGAGTAACAGCAAATGATGAAATCCAGGCAGTGATGATGAATCCAGAACAGGTAATACTGATGAAATCCAGGTCATCATATGGTGTTATAAAATAATGTGAAGCCATCATTACCCTTGAAATCTACGGTTACATCTGCTTTATTGCAGAAGACTCCCAAAGCTGGAGTGGAGGCTACATAGTGAGCTTTACTGATGTCTTTCTGCTACGTCCTGCTGCTGATTTGCCATCCATCACATGCTGGCTGTAGCTCACTTGAAGTGGACTATAAAACAATTTTTGTAACCAATTGCTATGCACTTGTGTTGCTGTACTGTATTCACATCACACAGTTTTACTTATTAGATTTACAATTACCCCAGAAGGAAAGGCCAACCTCATATTCCTGCTTTTATTTAAAGTGAGGGCTGTTCAGAAAAGTACACACTCTATTAGTGAGGTAGAGCAGGTTCCATGGAGTTTTCATGCCATAGGTTGATTCGCTCAGGTTTTGCAGTCATTGCCATAGCAGCAGCACATGTGTTAAAGAGTAGATTTTCTCTCTTCACATCAGTCCTCCTGCTGTTCTGAATTCCCGCGCTTTGATCGGTAAGCCGTGCAGTTTTTCTGTGGGAGTCATTATGACTAATGAGATGGGGAGAAAGTCAGGGTGTCTCGTATTATGTATTTAAAAAAAAAAAACCTTTGACAGCTGCTCTTTGACGTTGCTTTAGTATTAAAAAAATGCAAAAGGTTATGCTACATATCCACCACATCTGGCAAGGATGCTAGGAGACACAATGTTCCTCTTGACCAGCAGCTCAAGCGGTGATGAACTCATTGTACAAAGCAGCCTGCCCAGAAACTTTGAGAAACATTCTGTCTGAAAACATGAAAGGTGAGAAATAGTTTGTGTCACTGCTGACTCTCTTTTCATTACTGAATTTCTGTACACTGATCAGGCCACCACCTGCCTGATGTCATGTTGGTCCCTTTTTCTGCTAAAACTGGCCTGACTTGACCCATGAAGCTGAGCTCTGGTATCTGGCACCTTTCTAGAACCAGCATTAACTTATTTTGCTATTTAAACTCCAGCAGCTCGTCTGTTGGATCAGACCAACAGGACCAGCCTTCACTCCCCACTGCATCAGTGATCCTTGGTCAATCATAACCCTGTCTCTGGTTCACCACTGGTCTTTCTTTGGTCCACTTTTGATCGATCCTGACCCCTGCAGAATGGGAACACCCCACCACCTTATAGCAACACTCCCTGTACTCCATGAATGCATCTCTTGCTTTCCATAGAAAGCGAACGGTGGAAATGAGCTGTATGGATTGAAGCACATGGCTGCACTGTACCCCATCTGTCTGTCATTGTACTGACTCACACTCTGTCTGTGCACAACATGCAGCTGTCATTGAATTATACAGACAAACGAGCTTGATGTCTCAAACCAAATTTCAGCAATAAAGGATTCTTTTTCCTCAGTGCTTTGCATGTGTCATCTTCTGTTTATTTAGCTGTCAACTGTCTTAAATCTAAGAAGTGTTTGATGTCAACAGCTTACCTGTCATTGTTCTGTGAATGGGATACATGTTTCTACATGTCTTTTGTCGCATTCACTTCCAGTGTAGAATATATGACCACTTCTGCTGTCTAAACCACAGAGAGATTCCCACCAGCATAATACCTCCTCCTGTCTTCTAGCACTCATTTTGTAAGTGTGTGTTTGTAGGGTAGAGCCACTGGCTGGTCTTTTGTTAGGAACTAGTTAAAGCTGCTGTGTCCCTGACCTCCCTTCCTCCATGTATCTGCCATACAAGGAAGATTTCTACCAACTGCACAGACACCATTTGTCAGATCAGTGGCGGACTTATGAGAGGAAAGTATCGCTAAAAGCCACATGGGTACCATTCCTGTATAAATCTGTATGCAGAGGAGCACTGCTTTCCTCCTCTTCAGAGCCCTTTTTAAGTGGTCTTAATACATATGCTCTTTCATAAACTGTGCAATCTCCAAGATAGCTGAAATCTCCAGAAGCTTTGAGGAAATGGAAACAGGCGCCGATTATTAAAGGGCCAAGTGGGGAGCAGCTCTGCGAGCATCCCCTTGCTGAAAACATTTTAAGGCTCCTTAACTAATGTACTAACATTAGCACCAGAAAAACACTCTGTGATATCAATAACCTCCCTGTAATTCCTTTTCAGCCATGCACACTGAACATCTTCCACACTTCTATTTTCTCTAATCTGGCTGTAAAGCCTACATGTCACAGTAGGCTACTGCTGCTGGAAAACTGGTGTTTGGTTCTGGTGCTTCAAATCTGCCGATGCTGGAAATGAAGCTTTATCTACACACTGGTTCTATCAGGCTTCTGGTTGGTGAGGCTCACTGTAAGAGCACCAGAACAACCGCATTACTTTTAGAGATAAGGGGGATGATCATGCAACTTGGTGCAATATTAATATCACTTTTAATCATTCTACAGTCTAGTCATATATGGTCTCATGTGCAGAGTCAGAGTGAAATGTTGTCAAGTGTTCAAAATTAATAACCAGACACTTCTAGAGACAAAACCAAACCACACAGTGGTTCTCATCATTATTAATGCATTTAATGCATTGGATCAAATAAAATGCTAATTGCACTGCCTTAATTGTTGCTCTGCAGTTCATTGAGCTCATCTCTGAAGGAGCATTACCTCATGGCCTATTAAACCGGTGCCTGATTGCCAAGTGTTGAAATTACAAACTGCGTTCAGGATTCCCATCTCTGTTGAGCTGGAATGGTGCACACCTTCAAAACACTTGTCCTTGCTCAAGTTGAAAGTGGATGTAATTGGCTGCTGAGCTACAGCCTCATGGTGGTCATGGCATTCTAGACAAAGCGTCATTATGTCTGGTTAAGCTATTTGCAGCTGAGCTGAGCTCTGTTCATGGTCAACAGGGTTTTAACACTCTTCAACCTGGTCCTCTCTTCTTTTCCACTTAATTCATTTGAGCAGTAAAGGTGACTGATGTAACACAGTGAGAAGAGAAGATTTCATATCTAACCTTAATAAAAAGTGTATTTCAGAGCCGTTGATGGTGGTTCAAAGCATTGTATTTGGAAGCATCTGGAAGTACACCAAAAAAAATGTGTCTCTGCATTTTTTTTTGTAGCATGTTTCTGCTTGTATCACATTGAACTTATGTAATTGACCCCATTAAATCATGATTAACTACAGAAAGTCCCATCCACTGGGGCTTCATGGTCCATTGCAGATCTGTGTGGTGTGAAAATGCTTGAGAGCCGCTGCTCCAGATACCTGGGTACCTGTGAGCATTACAGTTTGTTTTGTTCTGCTTTGCTCCCCCTCCAGGGATCACACACAGTGGCATGTATAGATTATCACCTGTTAATCTGGTCTGGTCAGGAGAGTTGATTATTTTTACCATTATTATCTTTCCTCTGGGACACTTTGCTGTCTCCTTTTGGGACATGTGTCCAAATATACAAGGCAGATTTACACTTCAGGATTCCTTCTGTATTTTTTTTTTTTGGCTTATTTCGCCACTATTCCTCATCCTCACTGTGGTGTGTCTTACTGAAAGGGACCTCAGGTGGTGCTGTTGTCCTGACAACCAATAAGGGGAGAATCACAGCCAGACGGCTGGATAATCTGTGGGAGAGAGAGACACACATACAGAGAGAGATAGTGTAGGGGAGATTTTCTCAGAAGCCTGCCTCTCTCCATCGCAGTAGCTTGCTGTGCTGTCCCTTTACGCAGACAGCATTACGCATCAGTGGACGATAGAGGACCCCGCGTGGCACCACGCATCATACATCCTAAAAGTATTTAAGGAACCCCGTATTATCCCTTCCATACTACTTTGGACCTAAAGCCATCCATCCAGTCTGGACAACTACTACTCTTTCTCTCCTCCATTTTTTTACTCTTGGATCTATAGCTCCCCAAAAGCGCGCTACTGAGCGTTTGTGAAAATGCAAGTCGGACGCAAATCGTGTTGGAGACAGTTGCAGGCGTCTTTTTTCAGACTGCTGTGTCTTATCCCCACAGGATTCCCCGTCCGGAGTGTGGATATGCAGCGGGCCACCGACAACATCACCATCCGCCAGGGCGACACAGCGATAATAAGGTAAGAGGAGTCAGCTTCCAACTTTCCTCTGCCCCCGCGTCTCCCTCCGGATGTGGCAGCATCCTCATCCATGTCGCAGGCGATCATTTTAATGCCTGCGTTAAGTTTGTAAAGTAATACTTTTAAGACTGAATACGATTTAAAAAGGATTGCAAAGCAGTAAGTGGAGGAAGTGTCCGGATGAGAGCTGAGTTGCTCAGGTTTCCAACTTTTATGTCGTCTGAGTGCTGGTCATTTCATATCCTATGCCCTATGAATTTAATTATAGCTTTGCAGTGACATGGCATCATTCTTCCGAGGGGGATTTACTTGACATAGCTGCGGTCACCCGCACAGTACTGTTTTTTTCTGCATTTAATTCATGAACAGCTCAATAAAGCGAAGTGCGTCACGGTGTCCGGAACACGGTTTATGGTAAAGACTGGATTCTGGAGAATGGAGCGAGGAGACAGGGAACTGTGCAGCCTTGTTAAGATTTTACCACTTATAATAAGGGGATGTTAAAGAACAGAGGAATGTCAGCCGGAGGGGACACGTACCATCAATAGTCAGGTCTGTTTAAGTCCCGTGTGGCTGCAGCCCGTGGACAGAAACCTCCAAGTCCCCAAATCTGGCTTTGCCTGTTCGTGGTGTCCGTGTTTTTTTTTCTGCGTCCATAATAGCTTCGCATCCCACTTAATCACTTCCCAGACAATGCAAGCTGTCAACTCTGTGGTATTGTGATGCTGCTGGGCAGATGTCAGCCACCACGTGATCTGAGCCATGTGTTTGTGACAGGCTATAAATGCAAGGGGATTTAGATTTGACTGGTTTCTGCAAACAAGGGGCTTTGCTTCCCACCAGCCTCATTAACACCCCCACACACACTGTCAAAGCGGGATGGACTGTAGAGAAGTCCAGTGGTATAATATGCTGCACACAGAACACTCAATCACATTGATTTTCCCTTCTCTGTCCTCTCCCCTCGTCCCTGCTGTATTTACAGTAGCCCACCACCCAATCCCACCTAATGAGTGTGTGAGAATAGAATGCAATTATGGGCTAGACCTTTAACACAGACTGTGATGCTAAGGAAAGCCTGCGAACGTGTGTGTCGTGAGCTACCTTAAGTATCCGTGCGCGCGCGCGCACACACACACACACACACACACACAGAAGGAATAAATCTCTTTTAACAGGTTCCTTCAGGTGCCATCCATTCAGGTAACCGCTGATCAAATTAGTCAATTGGCTCAGTTACTGTTGAACTCACAAGGGGTCAGAGCTATTTGTTTCACTTTTGCAAATCCAATTGAATACGTCTTTGCTATATTCAGCCGTTTAGTCGCCCAGTCAGTCTGCCTCCTTCGGAGGTGGTGGCAGGCTCAGCACTCAGCCAGAGCCAAATTAGATTCCCTTTTCCAAGAAAACATGCACATCCCAAGTCGGCCGACTCACCATTATCACTGATAAACGACCCTTGAAGAATTATGTGTAGTAATCATTCAGGGAACGTCATAATTAATTCGATGTTTATAATGCATCTTGTTGGCATTATTGATCAGTCTTCTTTAGTGTCAACAATAAACTGCAACCCAGACCTCCGTGGCTTCACTGGGAAACACAACCATTTTTCACACACAGTTTCCACCTGACAAATTAGATACAGAGGTAGGGAAAGAGAAAAAAACATGAGGGCGAGGAGAACTTTGAGCAGGGGTGGGAGGCCGTCGGCTAGTAATTTGTCGAACTACACAGTGTGGCTGATTCCATAAGCTGGGTTTTGTGAAGGCTGAGGGGATATTGGTGACCTGGGGGCGTAATAAGGCCGGTGCTCCTTTAGTGCAGCCTGTGGCTGCAGTCGTGACATTCATGATGCAGGAGTAGAGAAACAGCATGTGGTCAAACAACCGCTGTGACAGTGCACACAGCAGCACGCCCCACTGCCGAAATGTGAAAGCAATTTTTATTTATTTTTGTATTATTTTTACCAGGGGGCTCAAACTGTGTCATGCTGAATATACAAGTGAACTAAATCTTTTTATGGGTGGGGGGTGAGAAGAAACTGGGAGGGGAAAGTTGTCACTAAAATGAGAATAGGTAGTCCTCCATAAAGCTCAGCCCACCTGAAGCGAGCCTGAGCCTAAGCTGTCGCTTTCTCCAGGACAAACCCCCTTCACTTTAATCAGCAGGAGGGTGCCAAGCAAGACGTGGAGGCTTGGTTTGCTTACCACCTGGCTAAGAGGAGTTTACTGCTTGTTTAACACTTCTAAAATACATAAATCTCTGATGCTGCTGAGGCCTTATAGGAGGCAAGACATCCACGGAAACCCTGAGACTTTCAGATTTGCAGCTCTATTGTTGCACAAAGGTTTATATCTAAGCTTCATAATAACTACACATTAATTTATGTCATGAGAATATTTAATGCATCGCTTGTCTTGCATGGTTGGCTTTAAAAAAAGCACAGCACATTAGATAATGTGAATGCTTTTGACTCAGGCTTAATAAATAATGAAAATCTACATCAAATATCTGCCAGCTCTTTGATGTGACAGGCTCGCTAATGTATAGCCAACTTTTCGCAGCATGTTGTGACACAAATGCTTTGTTCACAGAATCCCATTTCCCCTCAGACTCCATCAAAGGTGAACACAAGCTAAATATTGGCAGATATCTCCAGCAACTGTGACAGCAGCATTGAATCTAAATAGATTTTCGACAGTTTGTCTTCGGTCTTACAACAATTCAGTGATAGCATCATGTTTTCCTTTAAATCAGCATTAGATAAAAAGATTTAGCTACTTGACCTTTGAGCTTTTTTTGCCTAAAACGAGAGCTTAATCTGAAAGAGATTATTCTTCTGAAGAACTACGTTGGACTGGTTTAGATGAACATTTCCACACCAATATTTGTACTGTAGAGTGAATTACAGCTCATGTGAGGTACAGCAGGCTTAAACTCAAGTAATCACAAATCAGTATAGTGAGGTTTCTTTGGGTCTTTAGTTGGACTTTAGCTTGAAGCACACTCAGATCCTGGGTTTTCTACCATTTTAATGATCCCATGACTCTGTGTAGAGTTCAAAGCCTGCCGAGTTTTATCTTTGTCCCCAAGATGTCTTCTCGCTTATTTGAAAATATGCATCTTCTTGAAGTGACATTTGCCCCTGGAAAGCGTGAACAGAAGTCCCATCATTTTTAATCTGGTCCTGTATCCCAGCTGTCGTGTTTCATTTAGGTCACTGAAAATATTCCCAAGCCTCCTTTCATGGTTTTTTAGTTTATTTGTTTGTTTGTTTCAAAAGGATGATGCCAACGAGTGAAAATATACTCCTCACATCCTCAGCAAGTCACAGTCTGAGGAGAAGTAAAAGAAAGTTTCTCCATGTTTCTTCAAGCTATTTCTGAGTCACAATGGCACACTTTTTAATTGCCTTTTTTTTTGAGTCGCTCACTATTCCGTTGCCATAAGGGGTAAGGTTGCAGTGTCAGGCTAAGTCCTGATAATTGACAATCGCTTATTAAAGCATTAATGACACAGTTGCTGTGATTGGTCTCCCCTGGGTCAATTATCTGCACTTTGACAATACTCTCTGGCTGGCTTGTTACTTTCAGGGAAGATGATTCTGCACTTGTGCTTTACCCCAGAGGATCTTCATCAAAACTTCCTCCGGAACTGCGCCTTAAATTTGAGTCGAAGTCAGCCAGACATTATGTATGGAAAATCAGAGGCTCAGGCGCTACATAAGACATGCTAGTCTAATTTGAGTTCTGACATGATTCTCAAACCCTGAGAATACAGCTATTTTCATTTGCATTATTAAAACCTCAACTGTTGAACTCTGATGGCTGATGCATCTCTGAGAGCTGCAGTTTACATCAGACATACTCCAAATAATTGCACTTTCCCAACATGTAAACAAAGGCTTTCTGGATTTAGGAAATGGGCTTTCCATCCCAGCATGCTTCACTGTGAGAGAAGCTGATCCTTTATTTCCACACCATACCTGGTTCTGATCCAACAGTATGAATGAAAAGCATATATTACCTCTATGTGGAGGTTATTTTAAGTTGTGTTCTCTTTTTTATATTTATAAAATCTATTCTGACATGGAATACATGACCTATATTATTAAAAAACTACACAGCACTTCATAAATGCAATTGGTCAGTGTGCCGTATATGCTGTACACTGTATACATAGCCTACACCTTTTAGACCCGACCACACTGAATCTGCTTGTTACTGTGGAATTTCAGGCCCCCTTTGCCAAACAGGAAATAGATCCTTGCTGTGTTATACATAGTGTCAGGATCTGTCCAGCGAGAACCTAAAAGCATGACTCGGGTAACAGAATTCCTCACAGACAGAGGAATCACACAGATCACACAGAGGTGGAGCACCACACGGCCACCTGACAACTCTGCTCTAGAAACCAAGACATAACTTACCTACCAAAATCCTAATCTGTAAAACAAAAGGGGCTCTACCTCAAGCGGGGAGTCTATACTGGAAAAAACAAAATCCTCAACTATTGAGCAGGGAGTCTAAACTGGAAACAAAACAGAGGAACCGCGACCTAAAATAAAAACAGAGAAAAATAAGGAAAATTACTGCTCTACACTTAAAAGTTAAAGAAAAAGAAATATATGCTTATCCATAGGATCACCGCTCAGGAGGGCCTGGCACAAGGAAAACATACTCAGATGATGAACTCATACTGAACTGGAGAAACCAGAGACTATTTAAACATGAGGAAATGGGGAACAGCTGGAAACAATTAGGGCGTGGTTTGACAATCACAGCCACATGGACACACAAGGACAGGAAGCAAAAACACCTGAAACAAGAGGGAGACAGAATTACTACAAAATAAAACAGGAAATGACAGGACAACATGTAAGCATGAGCCAAAAATGGTGAACTTAACCATGAACTTTGCCAGAATGTAGTTGGATTATGGACCACACAATGTTAAGCTTAACTCTGAGTGCCATTGATTAGTTTCACCGTAAAAGTGTGTTGTTTTTTTTTTTGCAGCAGATCGCTGATCGCGGTCTCCTTTTGGGGCATTTGTGATTTGTAGTTGGGACATAAAGGGTTAATTTGCACCACAGAGATCAAAACAGGAAGTGGAGATGATCGAGATTAGAGAGCAAAACAAACAGAATGTGGAAAAAGTGTTGATTTTGGTGAAAGTGTCCTCTACTCTACCTCTGATAAAACAAGAATGGAACAAGGTAAAAACAAACATTTTTAGAATAGAATAGAATATTTTTTTTATTCATCCCCCTTGGGGGGATATTTACCTGCCACAGCAACAAGGACAAAATCACAGACACAATAGTAATAATAATAAAAGAGAATAAAATAGAATAAAATATTTACCTATTTACAATGAACTAAAATACAATGGAAATATATATATATATATATATATATATATATATATATATATATATATATATATATATACTTGTATAGATGAAACTGTTTTAAACACAATTATTATTGTGGCAGTGCAATTTTCTATTTTTTTTGTGCAAAGTGATAGTGTGACGACAATGACAATAACAATGACAGTGATGGAGATGAGTCCAGATTGTGTTTACATCAGCCAGTGATGCTGATGTTGTAAAGTTTTATTGCTGATGGTATGAATGACCTGCGGTAGCGCTCCTTCTTGCAGGGTGGAAGTCTCAGTCTGCAGCTGAAGGAGCTGCTTAAAGCCTCCACAGTCCCATGCAGAGGGTGAGAGGGGTTGTCCATGATGGATGTGAGCTTAGCTAACATCCTCCTCTCACTCACCTCCTCTATGGAGTCCAAGGATCAGTCCAGGACAGAGCTGGCCCTCCTGACCAGCCTGTTCTGTTTCATGATGAAATAGAGAGTCTCTTCTTTCATTTGAGCTATTCAGTGTTTTCAGAGACATAGTACAAAATATTCTGTGGGTCTAGAAATATGACTGAAAATGGGCAAAAAACACTGGAACAAGGCACTTTTTACACAATTTTAAAAAATGGCTGGAACTCAAAGAGTTAAAATAGAAAACTACATGTTTGAGTAAGTAGCATCTGGTTGCTAGGTAACCTGTAGTGAAGGGTGACATGAAATCATCCTATCACTGTTTTGCTGACTAGTGGTAATAAATATTGGTAATGGCAGTGAGTGTAGATAAAAGTCTTGTAAATGATCAAGATTTTTTTTTTTTTAGTTTTTTAGTTGTCCTGTTCTTCTAAAAAAGTATCCTTTAATCACATGACAACCCATAGAATCACTATTTGTGTTGTTTTTCTTCTTTGTTTTCCTCCTCATTAGGGAATGACCCCATGTCATTTAAATCTGACTCAACAAATATACACTTTGGCTGATATTAGAGCACAGCACAGTATTTCATAGAGCTGGAGGAATCCTTCTCACTGCTGTCACATTGTACAAAAAACAACGTTTTGAATACATAGTAGAGTGACTACTACTTCTTTATCCTTTTCTCTGATGAGTTGAAAGTAATGGGAGTACATCCATTTGGAGTCTACCTCTGCTGTCAGTAGTCATAGTTGTCGGTTGCTTGCAATTTGGAAAAACATTACAGAAATTCAAATAGTAATATAACATAGCATATTCTCTCAACACTGGCTGTAGGTGAGGTTGTATTGTTACCATCCATTTTTGGTTATGGAAATGCAAAATTAACAATTCCAATGTGTGACAAACTGAGCTGAACTGGACTGCTTGGTGGAAACGAGGCCACTGGCGCTCTGGTGCACTAATGCAGGCAGTAATTTGGCATTTACCTAATGAGAATAAGAATGCCATGATCAGCAGATGGACATGTTGCTTGTCTGATTTGATAAACTTGGAGAATTGAGGAAAATATAAGTTGCGACGTGGTACTAGGGCTGGGAAATATGTTGATGTTATATCAATATTGTGATATGATTTAAGTACATTAGAAGATCATTATGTTGCATAAGTGTTTTCTTTTCCTGGATTTAAAGACTATTTTACAGGAAAGAAAACATCCTGATCCTGCATTTACCTCCATGAGAGCAAACATCTACAAAACAAATCACGCCCAAATACAGCACATGTTTGTGCAGCGTTTCCCGCCATTCCATAAAACTGACCTGGAAAACCTTTTCTGGCTGTCAGATTGTGTTATGATGGAGACAGAGTGCAGATATTCATTTTCACAGACAGCACAGAGATTTGGTTAGGCGATACTCTGGGCAATACAGTCCAGGCTTTACTCCAAGTGGAGGGAGGAAAACAGAGGAAAAACAGATCAATTTCTGGAGTTCCGGGCAGAGGGCAACAGTGCAACATAATTTGGGATGTCCATACCCCAGGGGGCCTCTATATTTCTCTCTACAGCTCATCACACCGGAGTGCTGCCTTTTTTTTCTTTTTCACTTTAGAGTCTCCCCAGGCATTTCTCAGTCCTTCTATCTCTTCATCTCCTTCCTTTCTTTTTTCTCCCTGCCAGCATTGACTCGTCCAGCTGTCTTAACCAAACATGGAGTCAGACGAGAGGGGAAGGGGAGGAACAATCCAGAGCTCCTTTATGAGGATGATGAAGGGAAGACTGCTGAAGGGAAGAATGGTGGCTGAAGAGCACTCACTGTGAGAGAGAGAGGGACAAACAAACAGAGGGAATAGGGATGGGTAGAATTAGAGTGGGAGGGAGGAGGGAGAGCAGGGACACAGTATTAGTACAATCAGCACAATAATCCCTTCTGTTCCAGCCTGGGCTTGCGTAGGATTTTCAAATCAATTTCATTTTTACTCATGATGTGGGAGAGCTGAGTGGCTGCCAGTTGGGTCATTATCGTCTTGTCCCCATTTTGGCTTGGGACAGAGCAGAGGTGAGGGGGCGGCTTCTGGGATTCGGGTTTGCACTTGATATTTTGCCAATTCTGCAAAGTTTTGTGAAGGCCTTTGGAGCGACTCCGAGTCGTCTCAAGTTCCAGAAGCTTTCATCTTGGTCAGCCGGATCTGAATAATGGCACTGCAGAGACAGTGTGAAGTCTTTTGACATGGACTTCTGACACTCACAGTCCAGTGCAGTTCAGTGGGCTTTCTGCGCCTCTTTCAAAGGCGCCCAACCAGATATGCTTTGTGTCTGCCGTTTGATGTTTGCTGGTTCTTCCCCAGAAAACACACCAGGAGACTTTGAGCTCTTCATTATATGTTTTCAACTGTTTTTTGTGAATAACTCAACCAAGGAGCCCAGGCCTAAAATGTTTTTTGATACAGCTGAATATAAAAGCAGTGCTTCTCCCTAAAAGCAATCCCACTCCATTTACCTAGGCTTTTGTTGGCCAGGCCAGACTGTCTCTAAGTGCATATTTAAACTGCTCAGCATTTCCTCACATTCCTATAGCTGATGTCAGTAGAAGTGGAATGGAAGAGTGTTCTTACTGCTCTCACAAGTACTCAAAATGTCACAGAGTTACGGGTATAAAAATGGCCTCAAAAGGTATTTTTCAAGTAATTACCTTCCATACCATAATGTACTGTGCTGTGTGATCCATAGCACCTATATAGTGTACATTGTCTCTCTGTATGATTACATCTTTTGTTCACCAAAGGTTTGTCATCGTAATTGAGCTGCCATCTTTCAGAGCTTGTGTCATTTCTTTTGTGCCATCATGATTAATTACAAAATCAGTAGAGCTGCTTAAAAAAGCACACAAGTGCTTTACTGAGATTGCAATTAACCAGCCGGTTTGCACCAATTTAGCTGCTGCGTAAAATGTTAAGAGAACAAAGCAGGAATTGAATTAAAATTTTAAAATGTCACAGGCATCCGCCCTGTGTCACATTAATAGAGTCAATGAACCCGCTGGAACTGTGGAAGCAGGTTAAATACATTTTAAATCTGTCAGTTGGGATGAATTCAAATTAAAGCTGAAACGTGGGTTTTAGCTGGGATGACTCCCGTCGCTGTAACTGTAAATCCACATGGCTTTAAAGCAGATTAGAGGCCTGCAGTGAGTCTAGCCCTGGATGAGCACAGTCATTGTTTCTTCCAAGATCAGCAAAAATCTGTTTATTGACCCGCTAACACGTGACGCTCAAGATGCCGTCACACTGCAGTGGTAGATGTGGTTTCAGGGTAGTGATGATGTCATCACTGGGTAAAGGTGGCGATTTGTTTATGTGCACAAACACAAGCTGGTCAACAGTTTTTCTTTTACCCTTGCAGTATTTGTGCGTTATAATGGATTTAGTTCATGTGAAGAGGAGGCTATTTAAAAATAGGGAACATGTGTGGGTTAATAAGTCGTACTGCTAATTACTGATAATAGCTCAAATGAAAGAAGAGACTCTCTATTTCATCATGGAAAAACATTTTTTTGCATCTTGTTCCATTCTTGATATAACTGAAATAGAGGCTAGTTTCACCAAAAACACCACTTTTTTTCTAGTACCGATCTCTCTGCTCTCTGATCCTGACGTCTCCACTTCCTGCTTCCATCTCTGTGGCTTTGATCTACTGTCTCTTTCATGTTCCAAACACAAGTGTTAAAAGAAATTATCATGGCATCGTCACCTTGTACAGACCATACTGAACAAACTATATTAAGATCATAACTTATGTCGGCCTACAACAGTTTCCTACTGACGATGTATACACAGCGGTTTGGCGGTTAACTCTTAATTGTGTAGTAGCTGCAGAATATGGTCATAAATATGTGTGTTATAATGCTTGATAAGGTGCTCATTTGTTACTAATGTGAATGCTGATAATCAGCAGCTTTGTATATTCCTTGCTTTATTACTGATAATATAATATATACAGCCAATTATGCAAATATGCAAATATAGCTAGTGATTATTATTTTTGCATTTTTTATTTAGAAGTAATTTTCATATTAGGTTTTGATGACTCAAATCTGAATTATCTCCCTTTACTACTCATTAGTAAGGTCTGTCTAATTTGATATGAGAGTGGGGGTGTTTGTTATCCCCAGCAAATGGTTTGGCTATAATACAGCATATGATGCTGCTATTACAATTAAGCAAGACGTAGCTGAGGGCAGTATTAAAATGTTATGGTTCCATAACGTGGTAAAGATGCAAAGCGAAATGCCAAATGTGTTTTAAATGCATTTTTCCATCTGCACAATTCACAACCCATTTAGTGTGAATAAAAAAAGAAGAGCTGCTGGATTGATTATGATATCTGTACAATGTTTGAAAGGAAAGAAATTTAGTTGTTCTTGGCCTTGTTAAACTTTATCTCATCAGTAGGTAAAATTACAGGGTCTGAATGCAACTTAGCTTATAAAAAACAAAACAAGTGTCTGTGGTTATGAAAAAGTGCTTATTTATGTACACTAGTGTTGTTTAATGCATGTATTTTATGCAAAACACATGTATTCTCCACTTCAGTCCACTGCTCAGATTGATAGAGCACTCTTTAAAGCTATACATGTTTCTTATTCATACAACGAATTTCTATAATAATCCTGCTGAATTTGAGAGGCATTTATTGTTATTGTTATCGTTGTGTTAAGTGGGTTTTGATCTGCATGCTAATATTTTGCATCGGTGCACGTACCAGGGAAATGTTGAGTGCATCCCTGGGGAAACTCTTTGAATTTGTTTCAAAGTGGCCTTAATGGCAACATGTTTTGATCTGAGTGATCCTACTGAGTTTCACTTTCCATTTCAAGAGAAGGGAGTATGAAAAGGCCACAGTGGTAAAGGTGCAGGAAATTAATTAGCGTCTCTCTCCTGAGCATTTGGCATTTGAGGAAATGGGGATGACTCTGTGGCCTACTTGCTCGGTGTTCCCCTCTGATTTGTGTGGCATGAATACGTCAAAAAAAGTTTAACTGAAATACTTTTCTTTTTTTTAATTTATACAGTGTGGAGTCATTATATTTAACGTTTCAACATCAGCATTAACATGCAGTAAACGAGAGAAAGAAATCAGCACTGTCTCATTTTCTGTTCATTATTCTCATTTGATTAAATGGCCTGTAATTGAATAACATTGTTTTCAATTGCTGGAATCTCATTTGTGTCTCTGCATGGTGTTTACGATTACCTCCGATTTACATTCATCAGGTCGCCTAGGAGGAAGTTCAGGTATCGATTGCTGCTAGCCACCCCATTCATAAACATCCATCTGCCTTTTATTAAATGTCCCATTGACTCTCAGCAAAACCTCTGTCTGACCCAGGAGTACATACTGTAGCAGGCTTCAGTTACGCAGAATGCATTCATTATTAGCATCAGCTAAGGAGCGCTCACATTTAAAGGGCTGTTTTGTGTCAGGACAAAGTGGTGGTTGGTAACCTGGTATGTGTTTTCATACCACAGTCTGAGTCTCTGCAGAATACAGTAGAAGGAATCTGATATACAGTCACCGCGCTGTTGTATCAGTACAACTCAGTAGTGCTTATGTAAATATGAAAACACACTAGAGGATAATGAGGTCATTTAACACCACATTAGGTTATCCCTATTTTCCACTGGATGCAGAATGACATCCGTCGTCTGTTGTCCGTTAATATCCACCAGATCCGCCTGCTGCAGCTCTGCCGGACAGCTGGAATTGCAAGAACAAGATCTCGCTGACGAGCAAGATCTTGCGAATTCACGTATAATCGTGTGATATAGCAGGTTATAGTGGCGCGTCAGTGAGACAGAACCACCCTGTGTCCACTGAGTAGAAGGAAATCGATTATACGATCCGCCGCGAACAAGGATTATTTTATTTTGAAAATAAAACGGATGTTTTGTGTCTGTACACGACTTCCTGTCGACGTCCGACAATATTAGAAGCTCTGTCGATTTGTTTTGGCAAGCGTCTGCACGTCAGCAGCGTTCCGTGTTCAGTGGAAACTGACACATTGATTTGAATGGAAATGTATTGGGACTGACAAAACGTCAGCGTCGTTCTGCATCAGGTGGAAATTAGGGGCTAGGCTTGGTCTGGACCAATGAACCACTCAGATTAGTCACTATGAAGCATTGAATTATTCACTTTGGACCTCTTTCATGAATTCACAACCAATCTAAGCCACCCCAGTCATCTCAAACATTTGATATTTATAATATGGAGATATTATTACTTGCATATATTAATATAAACTGACATTACAGCCAGCTACCTATTATGGGTGCTTTAAGACCCTGACGAAAGGGACTTTTTGGGAGTTAAGCTGCATAATCTGCAGTTATTCTGTTGATAATGATACTCCTTTGTTCTCCAGGAGGTTTGGTAAGTTTGTTTAAGATTGAGATTCATTGCTAAATGGGAGTAGTTGTGCATTTGAAATGTAATTTCATCTTGTTACAGTTTGTGTTGTCATCCTAAAAATGATTCATATTTGTTTTCATTATGTTTTTGTATATAAGTATTATCAGTGGCTCAATAATATCTGACCCAAAGGACATTTCTACTCACATTTTGACCTGAGTCGTCTTTTTTATGCACAAAATAAGCATCCATATGTGTGTAAAGTTCATTAAAGTTGTGCTAAGTTTTCAATTTGCTTAATTGCCATAGTCCGTAAAATGCAGAAGTTTGCTTTTTATTGCTTTGTCTCACACTGCTGGAGGACAGAAACACAATGTGGTACGCCTGAAGTAAACATTGTACCCAAAGACTAGGAACAGGTGGCCAAGTACAAATACACAGTCCCTTGGAGAGATTCTTTGCATCTTCAAACAGAAAGGAAACAAAAGAAGGGAAACTGCTCAGCCTTTTCCAACACGGCTCGGTTCAGAGTCTTAAAAGCCGCTCCTCAAAACATTGTCTCTTTTATTTCTTGAGGGCATTTCCATTCAATTTTCATAAATCGCTGCAACAGAGGTTGCCAAAAATACCACAAACATGGGAAATTATGGTGTAAATTCATATTTTCCATGTGGATGTATCATTATGGTTTCTATATACACCCACAGTATGTGTGGGTGTGTCTCCATTTGCTTGTGTTTATGTGTGTGTTTCCCACTAACACCTATGTGAGATAAGCCTACTGTGCCAGGGTTAAAAGGATTAGAAACCTCTGTGGTTATCCAATCAGCCGTGGCAGAATACACCAGAAAAGGGTTGGCAGCCGCTTCCTGGACAGCGCTGCAGATCACACTCGCCTCTTTTCTACCTTCTTCTTCAAAGAGGATGGGTAGTGAGACCATGGCACTCCATTCACATTTTGTTTGGCTTAGCTTAATCAATATTGACATAACACATTAGTGTAAAGTGATATTTTATAAATTCTAGTGTGTGTGTAGGCTGGAGATGCAGCCATGCCTCAGTGAACACCTTATGACTCACTTTTAGAGCATTGATTTTTCTGTTTTTTTATCTTCACATTGCATTTCATATTGGGATTTTTATGTATTTATTTTTTCAGTGCAAGGCTGATTTGCATCGATGAAGGTTGGATGCTTTTAAACACAGCGGCACACACCCTATCTGAACATTGCCTCTTACATCTCTTTGAAGAGTCACCAGAGGCTATAGAAAACACTCAATGGTTTCACATGATTTGACTTCAAAACTCTTCCTTATTCCACCAAGTCTTACGTCAGACTATGTTTAGAGGTGTAGCAGCCGAAACGTCATCCTTTAATGCTCTTCTTTGGTCGAGCACATATTGAGCTGTGGAATCAGGTTGAAAAGTCACGTTTCTTTAACTCAGCCTGAAGGAATCAGCTCTTGAGCTCTGTTGAGCCAAAAGAATATAAAATAAAAAATGATATCAACACTTTTTCAGGTGGCTGCTTTCTGGGAAGTTAGATGGTGGAAAATTATTAGTTGCATTTATTGAAATAATTTATTTTGGTTGTGGAGGTCTGATGTGAATGCATACCCACAGCTGTTGTGATTATAATGATTAAATAAAATAATGCGTTATGATGTGCTACTGATCAGTTTAAGTGTCTGTTTACAGTGTAGGGAAGATGGTTTCTTTTTTAGATTACTTTTTGGGGTTTTTGCCTGTATTTGATAGAAAACACAGAGACTTTGACCTTGGTATGCTTTATTTTATCTTATTATGTTTGTTTTCTTCTTTGACTGTTTATATATTTTTAATGAAAATGCAGTCACTAATCAGGTAAATCCATGGTGACGATGATGACATTGATAATTATGAGTCAAATGAAAGCAACCACTGTGAGATGTGATTATTTGTTCTGTTGTTGTTTTGTTTTCATTAATTAATCTTTGAAAAATATTTTTTACATATAACACTACTCATATACAGTATATAATATAGACAGAAACTGATTTATTTCCACATTGTACTTAAGCTAAGTAGCCTAACTAAGAAAAATATCTGTTATTCTATCATTTTCATAGATACATGGTTGCTGATGTTTCTGTTTCACCATAAGTGTACATCTCCAGTGTGGTGGCAACAGTTAAGGGCGGCAGTAGCTCAGTCTGTAGTGACTTGGGCTGGGAATCGGAGGGTCGCCAGTCCAAGTCCAGGTCGGACAAAATGTGGAGAGTGGACTGGTAGCTGGAGAGGTGCCAGTTCCTCCTCCTGGGCACTGCCGAGGTGCCCTTGAGCAAGGCACCGAACCCCCAACTGCTCGGGGCGCCTGGATAAGGGGCAGCCCCCTCACTCTGACACCTCTCCTCTAATGCATGTGCATGTGTTTGTTTCATGACTTGTGTGTGTAATGTGCAATTGAAAAATATATATATACTAACAGAGTGAAAAAATGTAATTTCCCTCATTGAGGGATTAATAAAGGAATTCTTCTTCTTCTTCTTCTAAGTTCAGTAAACATTATTACCTAATAGTTAATAATGTTCTTACCTTAGCAGTTGACAATGGAATGCAGTGTGGTCTTTATTTATTGTGTTGTTTAAGAATTTTTGTAACATAAAATAGGATTCTGACTGAAACTCTTCTTGGACACAAATCTTTTCTGTTTTTATTCAGATTCAAACAAATTGGAGAGTTTTCCCAACAGGGCCTGTCTTCTTCTTGTATAATAAACTGAGCACCATGCAAATATCATTGTTGTGCCAAAATAAAAAAAAGATTGATGTTATCAATGGCTGCATTGTGACAAAGAAATAGTCCAGCAGTACAGAGTGGCTGCTGTTAAAGAAGAAGAGGAAGGCTTTTCATCCTGTAGACCACCTTAATGCAAATTGTGCTTTCAGTGGATTAGCCTTAAAGTGGAGCCATGCATTTTTTGGTGATAAATTGGGTACTTCATCATGTTAATACAAGAAATCTGCAAAGTCAGCGACAGAATACATAAAAATCTACAGAATCTATGCAGAACTCCCTGCATACTCCCTGAACTTGTTGTTGATATTCTTTTGTGAAATGCTTTTAGTCGTCCAGCAGCTGTGTGTGTCATGTTTGTACAGGAGCATTCTTGGCTCTGCTGACAGTCAGCACTTTCAGACCGGCCCTGCTGAGCTCTCAGCATGATGCACATCCCACTTCTGCTCTTACTCAGTCCATAATTTGTCTCGTCTCTGCTGCTGTGTCTCTTCTCTCAGGTGTGCAAAACTAAGCCATCTTTAAAACCTTAAATCTGTCATGGCTTTGCAAAAGGCGCAGTGAAAAATGTTGTCTCTTCAGAAAATGGCTTTTGGATAATTGGACATACCTGAACATCTTCTCAATATGTTCGGCCGATGATTCTGCTTCTCTTTATGGTCCATATGATTCTCATTTCCTCAAATTGCTTTTCACATCACACAGCTTTACCATTCTGCTCCAGTTTGAACTTCTCTTGGTGAAGCGAGTGTGTTTTGGAGTGTTTCTGAGGGCCAGGCTATGCTGAGCAAAGTGCTTTTCCCCAGATCGCCTCTCCTTACTCTCTGCCCTGGGCTTCCACTAGCAGTTATGGTCCACTGCACCATAGCTCTGACATTTCTTAGACACATTATGAAGAGACTTCATCAGTTAAACCCGTAGAGACAATCATGTCACACACAGTGGTTTTACAAAAACAGACTTTGACTGATGCAAAGTTGAAGATGCAGCCCGGAAGTTGCCAGAGTTCCTATCACTTCCTCCTGAGATACATTCTGTGATGCATTTATTATAAGCTACCTCTGATAGAAACCAACTACTGAAGAAACTCAGAAAAGGCTTGAGAACAATAGAAGCTTTGCACCAGTCACCCTGAGGACATGTGGTAAACTTACCCACAACCCCTCTGTTCCCTACTGCCTGTCTGACAGGTGGAAACTGACACTTGGTCAAAATCCTGGAAAATGCAACGAAGCAAAAAAAAAAACAAAAAACCATCATGACAACAGCAGTGGGGGAGACAATAATCAGCACATGGACGAGTAAAAACTGTCATTCTGGAGAATATTCACATCTCAATTATGGTAATGAGCTTTCCCCATTATCATTAGCAGTGGGATGCTGTCATTAATGTTGTTTGATTGAATGTGTTGTATTCACATCATTTATTTTTTTTTCTCTCCTAGACTTGCTGAAAACATTTATCAACAGGAGAATTTACAAGAAAGATATCTCAGCAATAAGGAAGGAAAAGAAGGCAGTTCAGGGACGTCATGCTAAACCTTGATATTAGTCACAGGAAAATGATGCATTTCTTAACAGAAGCTGAAAAAAGCAGGTTGGAGTATTGAAACCAATGTTGATTTTTTTTTTTTTTTCCTTTTTGTATTTTTATTGATTTTATTCTCTGTGCATTCAGATGAGTTGCCTCTGCCTGGTCTAAAACATGGAGTGCAATTACCTCAGCTGTAAGCTCTAAAGTATTCACATCCAGAGCTGCATGTAGAGTGACAAGTCAGCACTACTCTGCAAGCCAGGTAAGAAAGGTAAGAAAGGGAAAGAACAGCTTGTGTGGCCCGGTGCCTACAGCTTTTGGTCTGAAAGAACAATAAGTTCAGTCAGAAATGTCTCTAATCAACGTTATTTTGATCGTTTCCAAAGGATGTGTCAGTCACTGAAGTGACACTGTTAGCTTCAAAACAGGTTCAAGTTCCATGGAACTCTTTTGATTACCAACAAAAGGATCTGTGAAGCTAGAAGATTCCCTCCTTCACAGTGTCATCATGTCACTACTCTGAATCGTTTTGATTATATAAGAGCCGTACCATGGAAGAAATGCAATGCTCCATGCTGTGCCCTCACAATACTTTATTGACAGTAAGACTAAAACATCACAGCAGACTTTTATATTTTGTGTGATAGCATACCTCAACCTGAGAACTTTGTTTTATTATCCAGGCTGGTGGAAGAAAAAATGTTTTAGCAAACTCCTTTATCTTTGGGAAGTCTATTGATTCCAGGAGTCTAAAAGCAGTTTGACATGGAGCGAGATCTACAGCTCCATATACTGCCTGACTTATCTCTGATCCCGTGCTGGTTAATCCAGCATATGGAGCGCAGTGAGGGAGTGATAAATGTTGTGTTTGTGTGCTGTGAGGGGAAACAGAGGGAGAGATCACAGGATACAAGAAACAAGACGCACTATCACAGCCGAGACAAAAGAGGCGGAACCTCAGGGACATGTTACCGAGTGAACGCCTGCTGCTTCTGACGACGTCGACTAAGAGGTGTGCCTGCAACTGCATTTAACACACTGTTAGTCAATGTAAGTTGGTCGCTGTCTGTTTTTAACTGATAACAAAACACTCAAATTATTTTCTCAGCTATACACTAAAGTGGGATTTAACTTCACTTCGGGCTTAAGCATGTGTGTCGCTGTTCGATACAGTAAAAAATCTGATTATCAACAGGAAAATGGAGGACAGTAGCTGGTCTGGTTGTTGCCAAAAATCTGCCAGTTTGGCTGTTCGATGGAGAAGTCGAGAACCCCCCGCCCTCTGAAAGGCTATTCAAAAGTATAAGATATGCACTTACTGCAACCTTTGTTAACCTCATCACTGAAAACACAGGAACATGAGGCCAGTTTTGTCACACAAGCTGGCACTTGAAATGAAATCAGCCTCATATGATTTGGCAATGAAAGGACGGTAAGAGGCAGCGTAAGAAGGGAGAGCAAAAGAAGAAAGAGGTTGATCACTGAGTGGGTTGAAATGTCAGTGTTTTCCACATGTGGATGCTGCTATTTGTGTTCCTTCCACACTTCTATCTGAAGCTCTCTCAGACCTCACCTCACCAGTACCTCCACTCTTATTTATTACTTACAGATACATATTGGACGATGTTTCCATGAAAACTCATGATACCCTTCCCTTTGTTCTGAAATACACAGATGTTCAGCTGATTTTCTTGACTGCCATCGGCCTATTGGCAAATAAGATCTCAGCTAGCAGTGGCTGCAGTTTATCTGTTGTGTTGCATCAGTCGTGCAGCAGCAGCTAAATGTTGTGTAGGTTATTTGTCAGTCTTGAACAACAGTAACAGCTGCTGATTCAGAGAATTCACTTACTGGACACAAATCAGGCATTGTGCATGAAGTCAATAGGTGCTGTGCTCCTGAAAGAGAAACTAAGCAGTACAACAATGCTTAAAACAATCACTCTACTCTGGGTGTAATGGTGCGAAAATTCACGGTACGAGACGTACCTCAGTTTTAAAGTGACGGTTTGGTATTTAGAGATCATTTACATTTGAATAACTCACCTTTATTACTCACTTATGTTTATACTTATTCTACCTGTTTACTTCTGTCACTGGAACAATGACAGTGGTGGGACAAATAAAGGATTATCTTATCTTAAATACTTATCTTACAGTGATTTCAAGTACAGCACAGAATTAATATTGTATTGTATATTGTATATAAGTTCCTCATATGTTGATATGTATGATTGATCTGTTGCTTAGAAACATCAGTGGATTTCATTATTGATTTCCCCTTTCAGACATACTGTTATGGGCTTGTTAGAATATTGTCAGCCATGTTCAGCTCCTTGTTTCTTTTTTTCACTGGTGATAGTTACACCTCTCTAATGTGTGTGCTAACTTGTCATGTTGCAGCTGTGTAGTCGATCGCTCCTGAACAATTCTCGGCACTGGTTTTGTGTTGTCCACTTGTTTTTTTTTTCCATTTTTGTATCTCACCGGCAAGTGATCCCACAATGGTGATTTAATGGCAAGGAGCATCTTTTAATAGCATCCTGTTCACTAGCGATCCAAACTGGAGCGTGTTACATAACTCTCACCGCTGCAAGGAAGAACAAACGAGCTGCTCCTGACTGATCTGTTTGCATGGCTGCTGACCGTGGGACTGATACTCTCTGCTACTGTACATGTGCGAGTCAGAGACTACATGGTCTGAGTTGGTTTAAGTTCTACAGTCAAAATAAACCTGCACATTAGCACGCTGCGCTACACCTCTGGAAGGTGCCATGACAGTTCAGTTCAGGTACAGAAGTCAAAGGTGGCATCAGTGCTTGTCCCTCAGTCACAGGGTCATAGGTTCGATCACCCACTTCTACTGTCTACATGTTGTTGAGTCTTTGATTGAGACACTTTCATGCATGTACTTGTATGTATATGACCACCAATAAAGGTTCTTCTTCATAACAAATGATCTACCCACAGATTTTTTTCTCTCGTAGTGGTGTTGTGATCACGCTTTTGCACAGCATCTCTATTTCTGGTTCCTCCCTTTCATCCTCACCATGCTCCCCACATTACATTTCGTGTCACTGTTTCCTCCTTAATTGACTGGTTTTGTCAAACTTCCATATCCACTTTTCAAGGACTTGGCTCGCAGAAGAAATATGTGTGTGCAAATGACTTAGGGAAGTGTGTGTGTGCTTGTGTTTGTGTGTATATTACTGTGCTTTACCCTCTCATCTAAGCCCTCCACCAGGCGCGTTAGCTCGCCCACCCAGGACAGCCAGGATTTGCAGAGAGGGCCATAATTATAATCAATCATATGGCAAAGCCTCTTCTGAGATGCAGGAGTTTCAGCCTCCAATGCTGAGCAACATGAGCCCGCCAATTAGGACCCCTCAGCTCAGCACTGTATACTCTTGACTCAGTCACATATTTTGAGGAGAGCAGCAACAATCAGGCAACATGTGCACATATACAGCATGCAGCAAACACAGCATGAAGCGTGTTGTTTGTTCTCGGCTCCAGCTTGTTTGCTGATGGGATATTTGTGGCAGGTGAGCACCACCCTGTCACCACTTGCAGGAAAACCCAAATTCTTTGTGGCATGGATTCACATAGAAAAACTGTGATTGCATGCAACATATATCACTAAAACCATATAAAGCATAGCTTCCATTGTTACACATTTACCTGTGTTTGCAGTTTTTTTCATATTGCTACAGTATCTTCCTCTTTGTCATATTTTCAACAGCGCTTAGCCTATTATATGTCAATGCTAGTTTTGTCACTTCATAGTCACATGATAAAATCACCTGGTCCTGTTTCTTGATTAGTTGTTTTCCAACCAGATGCCTGAATCTGCACTTTATAACTCAACACTATTATGCAAGACTTTCTTGCATCATCTGTTATTTTGGTCAAGAGAAAAAGAACTCAATAAGAGCACACTCATGTGGACGGTTTCTCTTCTCCACTTTGATTAGAAAGCAGGCAGGTTGCACACAAAACCTTATGCAATTTCTAGTGTGGGATCAGTGCGTGCCTGCAGGCCAAGCTTAGTGCCAGATGAACTGGCCCCTGTGACACCCTAACCCTAATCTGATTAATCTCTATCCACACACCACATCATATGAATTGTATTTGTGCAGTGATAGCTCTTGCTAGATTGTTTGGGTTCAGACTGTGACCTTCATCGAGATATTTGTCAAGCTTGATTTCCAGCATTTAACTATGGACACGTCTGCACACGTTTTCTGCACAGGCATACTGTGAATTTTTAAATCCCTGTGTGTGTGTGTGTGTGTGTGTGTGTGTGTGTGTGTGTGTGTAGGTGGAAATCCCTCCACATTATAACATATAGCTCATATAGGCATTCAAGTTGGTGAGTCATCAGTCTAAACAATCACGGACAAGTGCAGCCCACATTTTGTTATATTTATTTTGTTATATTATATTTGTTAATAATTGAGGATCAGAGAGGAAACCTAATCATTGATTCCAAACACAGAGATTCCTACCAACAATGATTTCTTTTAGCTGATAACCTTGACTTTGCAGTTTTGTTTAGTGTTGGCCTGTTGATGAATTGTCACTAGCTGTTCTCAGACATTATCCATAACTGCAATATAACTACTACCTACCCGAGTAAAAGCACTGTAATTTGTATATTTCCCACAAAATCAATGTGTATGTAATCCATGTAATTGTGAAGAAGAAATATAGCGGTGAATGCCACGTAGGGTGACTATCACCCTGTGTGATACCAGTCAGTACTGATTTATTTTGTCATGCAAACACCATTTTTTCCAAACCTACCTAAATAATTTTGTCACACAAAATATTTTACAATATCAACACCTAAAAGCTTTTTTAAAACTGTGATTTATTTTGAAAAGATTTCAGGGGAAATTGACTGTCAACCTATGAAGAAAGACAAAATGTTTATTCTCAATTTATTGGGAAAAATGCCTCCAACATGCAGCTTTCCAGTCCTAGGAAAATCTGTCATTATGTTGTGCCCATTGCATTTTCTGTGTTCGACTAAAGTGCTGTTTATTGATTTTGTCATCATTATTTTCTGAAACATAGTGTTTTTTCCTCTGCTGCAAGCTGTGTTTGTGAGTGGTAGTACTGTGCATGTATTTGTGGTCTTAGGTGTCCCCTGAGGTGTGCACCAGACAGTGGAGATGAAGGACACGGCAGTGGCTTGTTCTGTGCAGTTTGCTGCTGCCTGGGTGTTGTGACTGACCTCTGCAGTAGTTTCCCTTCCATACACTGACAATGGGAACAAATGAAAGTCAGTTTGGCGCATACAGTCAAACACATGTATGTGTTGTAGAATTCTTTTGTGCCAAACTCCAGAAATGATTTAACAGATAGGAAAAAAATGAATAATATGCACAATAAAATATCACATTTGCTACTACTACTACTAAGATTGATGTCAATCACTTACGATGGAAACAGCTGTAAGTGTGTGGCAAAAAGTGTGTGTGTGTGTGTGTGTGTGTTTGCTTCACTGTTTATGGATTTACTATACAAGATGAAAGTGTAAAGTCCAGAGTAAATCTTTGCTCCATACATTGTTCCGCCACTGCATGTGATTGAATTTGCAAATTTGCATTTTATAAAAAAAAAGATCTACACATTACAATAAAACTCTGTTTGGGGGCAGAAATCTACTTTGGTCTAATTGATTCCAATAGGAGAGCAGTTCTTCATCTTTATCCTGCCCTGGGAGTTAATTTTTAGACAATCTCATTACACTAGCTCATATTTCTAAGCATGCCTAGGTTTGGGTACAAATTGTCCTTTCATCTTTTTTGTGGCACTGCTCAGCTACTGCTCACCACCGTAAGGGGAGTAAGAAGTTCACCAATTCATCAAAGTTTTCATCAATTCCCTTGATATCACTTCTTAATTGAGAGCTGCTGTTTGAGTGAACTGAGGCCAGCTCAGGATACAGCAGGAACAAAAAGAAACAAAAGAGTGGACAATCTACCCTGCAACCACAGGGAGATAGCGTGTTGAGGAAATGAAACTTCTTGTCACCGTTGTGCCAAAAAAATCTGAGCTGAACTTTGTGAAACAGTCGTAAACTGCACTGGGAACCATAGTAGCTTATTTTTTGACTACTGGGCAAAGCAAGGCCTACGTACCAGTGTTTATTCATCATCTAGCTATGAATTAAAAGTATAGTTCTCCTGTCAACTAAAACCAACATTTCTTCTACTTTTAACATTGTGTAGCCATCAGAAATCAACATCCAGCTGGCCCCCAACTTCAAATGAACTAATAGTATTTTTGATCCATAAACACAGCGTACTTGCCATCTGGCAAAACCCCACTTGGCCAAGTTTGCTCAGTGAGAGTTGTAGCTGTCTGCAGTGTGAGATATCTCATCTGACTATTGGATCTTGTTGTGCCTTCAGAATCAGAAACAAATTTACTGCCAAGTAAGTTTACACAAACAAGGAATTTAGCTTGGTATTCTGGGACATAACATATAAACATATCAGTGCAGTGCAGAGATAAGAACCAAAGATGATAAAATGACTAAGAATAAATATGAATGCTAAAAAAAATAGATTTGATTAAAACAGAGCAATGCAGTGGCTGCAGTGAGGAAGAAACTCACCTGAAGAGCAGACATACTATTTTCAAAAAGCTGAATATAAAAGTGACACAAAATGTCACCATCTTGTGTGCTAATAGTGTTTATTTGTTGTTGTTTTTATACACACTTTATGTACACAGTAGGGCTCCACTGTGTCTGCACTGATAACATTTCACACCTACAAGCTGAGCCACAGCTGGAGGCCTGGAGACCTGCTGCTGTTTGCTGACCCTGTTATACTCATCATCATCATCATCATCATCACACACACACACATACACACACGCCACAACACAGGTCCTAGATTATAGTGGCCTACATGTGGTGGATATTATTGAACTAGGTTAGTGCTAATCAACTGTGTGTGTGTGTGTGTGTGTGTGTGTGTGCATATGTACAGAACAGATAAAATTGAATGCATATTGGTTAGTTAGCATGTTGGTGTTGTTTTAGTGTGCCCCTGTTCATCCCTGGTTTTTGGAACTGTGTTATAAAACTAGCATGATTGTAAACAAATACTGTATATATATGACTAGCCCAAGCTTTTTGGAAATGTCATGCCTTAGGGAGGATTAAAATATTAAACCTTCTTAGTGGCTGGCTTCTCTATATGTCCTGTGTAAATCTGGATGCCCACCACAGCACACCCACATACTTACACACTTACTTACACACACATTACCATACTGAATACAGTGCATTGTGTGGCCCAAGACCGACTCTAATGGCAATGTAGAAATAGATCACAGTGCGGTTGGTGCTGCAGCGAATGAAAGTCATTACTGCTGGCCTAGATATTCGCATTAACACATTTCCTTTGGTGTCATCCGCACACTCCACATGCACATATACAGTACACATGCAAATACACTGTACCTGTAAGTTCACACTCAGATTTCAATTAGCTCCTTCACAGCCACTAAATACCTAAAGTAACAGAACACGCCATAGCTTTATCTGTCATGGTACAATGCAATAAAACTTGCATTGCCTCAAACTGTGCTGTTGTGCACAAATGAAAGGCTAATGGTCTGCTGCTGCTCGAGTGGATTGCAGAGGCTCTTTCGCACTCTGAATCTTATTTTGCATAAGCTGTAATTGCTTTGACATTGTGGTTGTATGACAGAGTGGTTGTCAGCATGCCTTTATGATAAATTGAATTATGTTGTAGGAAAATATTGCACTTCAGATGAATGGGACGTGCTGCATACAGATGTATTAATAAAGAGAGAATGTGTGTGCTGTCAAACCTGTGGATCCTCATGCTTTGACTTTATAGTGAAATACCATCTTTCTCTTGACTCTAAGTCCTTCCTTCTCTTTGCTGACCACACCCCTAGGCCGCTACGGCAGGAGCTGTTCAGTGTTAACGAGTGGCAGGTACAGGCAGGCAAACACAGTGAACACAACCATAACAGATACTACTGTAATAATAGATGTCAGCACACCGAATATGTTGTAGCGACGCCACGGTAGCGTTTGTTGTGATGACATTGCTGTGATTGTGATCACTTCAAACATCCATTCAGCCACATTTCGCTGTCAGTAAAGGTAACAGTGTTGTACCAGGCTTCAGGCTGAAGCACTCCCACACTTAAGATGAGCGTGGGCGAGGTCTTTTAGGTGCAGCTTGTTCACCGTCCATGCTTCCACCGGTCCCTGGAGTAGCTATTGCCTGCGACACACTAACACACATTTTTCACATCAACATAATTACCCTGGCGAATCGCTCCAGCCCTACATGTATCTGTTTGCAATGCAACCAAACAAGTCATGTTATTTTAAAAAAATAAGAAAAAAAAATGCTAGTCAAGTTTCATTGTGATGCAGACGACAGGTATTGACTGGAATTAAAAACACAATATATCTGGAGCTGTCTGCTGCTGATCTTGATCTGTTATTGTCATGCTAAGTTGTTCGGCCATATTCTTTGAAAGGCAAAGTCTCTCTTTGACATCACTGTGTTAGTTTTGGACAGAGGGCAGCATGCTTATGCACTATTGATTTGTCCTTTAAATATATACCTTACTTTGGATCTTGACAGGCAATAAACATGCAAATGAGAATGTCAAACCAATATAGTTGATTACCGGAGGTTAAATCCAAATTATGACCCAATAAACAGAGAGTTTAATATGCAATACAGTCTGTCAAATACAATAAACCCTATTTATAAAAGGTTTGCAGAGTGCCATGGTTTTGCATTTTTATTCTCATAAATTAAAAGGGTGAAATGGTTGTCCCTTTCGAGGTGTCAATGGTCATTATTTTTGATCTTTATCTCCTAACAGCCCAGATGATGTGACATTAATGTTGCCTTGAAGAGGACCTATTATATCCATTTTCAGGTCCATACCTTTATTTTGGACAGTACAGGAGCAGTGTTTCTGCATGGGTCTTTGTAACTTTACCAACTGTTTACATGCAAAAAAAACCTACACAACACACTAAAGGAAAGAGAAAAAAAAAACATATGGGTCCTATTTATTATTTATATATAAAAGTGAACTAGGAGGCAAATACATATGTACAATGGCCATATTTATACAGGATATGATGTTGTTTAGGTATATTTCTCTTATGATAACTCATGATAGGTGATGTCCTTTTACCACACACACAAACACTGTCTGGCCAATGAAGGGGAACAAGTATTCAGGTGTTCAAGTTTCACTAATGAGCTCATTAGTGAGATGCCACTGACTGTTTCTAACTATGGGATGCATGCAAGCAAATGAGAGCAGAGCACATATGGATATTTGCTGCACTTACAGAGCGCGTCTCCTTGTTGCAGTTTGTGCAGAGAGCTCTCAAGTTTTGTTTTTTCCCCTCAAAGTGAAGTTCATATCTGTGACCAAACGGGGTTGAATTCATTCAAGTTTAAAAATAAACAATAATTAGGAGAAACTTTCATTTCAGGCTTTGCAGGCCATCAGGGAATGTACCACTGTAGATTCAGCATGCCTCGAGCATCATGAAAAGATCCTGAAACACAGACACATATAGTTGGCATAGTGAAACTTAAAGCACCCACCTTGAGTAGTTACTGCATGAACAGTTCTAAAGCATCAACAGGCAGAGTGGAGAGGAGCCAGTGAGTATGAAGAGGAGATAAATTGCTTCATTATAGTACAGTCGCTTGAACGAGACAATGATATAATGTGGTATTAATGGAAAAACGTGTCATGTCTTGAAATTTTACATAGTAAGGCCATTTGAGAGGCAAAGAGGTGATAATGATCTTTTTCCATCAGTCTTGCATCGGGTGGCATCAGCCTTCCAAGAGGAATCCTAATTAGTCACTGTTATAAATGCAGATTCCTTTCATTCCAGCCATGCCTGTCACAGTTCCTCTTTCACTGTGACACTGTGTGATGTGGCTCAGGTTGATCCTGGCAAAAAAACGTATCAAACATCTTGCCGAGATACAGTTCATTGCTTCATAGAATCCTTGGAAAAGCGCCCTCACCACACCTCCACCCTTTCTCCTCCTGCTAAGCATATGTGCAGGTGTTTAAGTACTTTGCTGTCTTACCTGATGTGTGCTGCTCTACTGAACTACTGCGAGTCTTGTCTCTGGTGGATTAAGTTCTGCAGAGAAAGAAAAGATGAAAAACTAAGCAAGACTAAAAAACTGCAACACTAGAACCTCAGGAGCTCGTTATGAATCTGTTCCACTCCAGATTTTCAGAGAAGACAGCCAATATGTGCTTGTCAGGTTAAGTGAATAGCTTAAATTCATACTGCTACCGTTATTTGTTGATTATGTTTTGTCTCAGGATGCGATGCATGCACATGCAGCCACATCAACAAGCTGTCTCTTCACATGATCATCTATACTGTTACAAAATACAGTATATTCCTATTTATTTTTCACCAAACAGAAATTCACAACTACATCCAGCTTGTATTGTGCAGATATGTGATGTATTGTTCATCTACATTAGCGAGGGTGTCTCCAGTGTGTCTGGAGATACTCACTGTTTCATGCATACATTTTTTCCTCTGTGAGAAAAGAAAATGATTTACCACTCAAGATAAGAATCTCATCGACGGAGACGTGAGTGATTGTGAAGGGCGTGCGAGCTGTGAGGGTGATGATGGTAATGAAACAAGTTTGGGGGAGACGGCAGATGAATTGGTTTGTAACACATCTAATGGTGTCATTGGAGATCTTGACTCTGTCCACTGATTGGCTACATGCACACATTAAAAGACACACATGCACTTGAGATGAAGTATGAGGCTTTTCTCACATCGGCTGATGCGCCTTCATAAAGTATCACAGAAGTGTCAATGCACAGGGCAGGAGGGTTTTCTTATCATCTCAGTCACATTGTTGTTTTGTCTTTTCCATTTGAACTGCATAGTTACGCTAATTTCATTTGTGTTGTTATGTTGATATGTTGGCACCAGATATGAAGCATTGTTCTACATGTAGGGGTCAATGCATGGTATTATTTGCATGATCTGATATCAACAAGTAATTAACAGTCCTGGACAACTACCACAATAGTCCTGGACCACTAACCCTAATCCTTACCTCTAAAAACTATGACATTTGTCCATGAATGTTAAGTACTTGGTGATATCAAATCATCTGTACTATTTATTGTGCAGTAAATGTAAATCTTGACTTAACATGCACTTGAATTTGATCATTTTCAAATATTCTTCAATATTTCTGACCACTACAACAACCACTGCATTCTACACAGTCCTCTGCTGTGTCCTTGCATTTTGTCAAGGTCCTACTTTCACACATATTGCACGAAATGTGCAGTTATTGATTCACATTTTATAGCTTCATAATGGGTTCTCCTATAATGTGCCACACTGCTTTTCACTAATGCAGCCTCTATGCAGGCGCTTGTGGCATATAGTGTACATACAGTACATCTAACCGCAAGGCATCTGTTTCTACCTCTCTCTGGCATGAAATAGCATATATTTTTTTAAAGTAATGTGTAACTTAGCAGAAGAGACTGAAATCAACCTAATTTGATATTTTGATAATTTAATAGCATCTGGTTGACTGCTACCATATTTTCAAATATTTGATTCCAGCTTACTTATGGCCACCCTCTCCTGCAGGATGCACAAGAGCCTTACCCTATAAGTTTAAGGTAGTTCTTCTGTGATTTGTTTTTTGAAAATAAAATGTAAGGGAAGGAGCCAAAGGGTGTTTTTTGAACTGATCTGTTAAATATATTAAAAAAAAACAAAACATACACACATCTTGAAGATGAAAGTTAAAATGAGTAAAAAAATCTTTGCAGTCAGGGAAATCCGATGGTGTGATTTATAGCAAGGAATGGAAATGTGCTCGGTGTAGATATTTAGTGTCAAGGAATTTGTGTCTTACGTTACGATGTGGGGCTGATTAATGAGCAACACATATTGACTGGCAGCTGCAGGATGAGCTTGCAGTGGCAATGTAAGCAGTTAAACCCCAGCAGTGCGAGTGAAAGGATAAACTAATCAAATAACAGCTCTGATTCATGTATTCATGTACACGTCCTTATTAAAGGAGATCACTGTGACCAGTCATAATCTTAGATCCATCACATTATTTAGAAATAGCACTGTAGTTATTATAGTACATGCCCAAGCTATTATAGAATAATAATACATTCTTAGAAGAATGTGTAAGCGGTCTAATGTGTTGTACAGCACTGTATATGTAAGTAAATGACGCTCTACATTGATGTACAGATTAACCTTGTTTATTCCACTCTTCCTCCTCCCTCCATCCTTCCTCTCCCTCTCCCTGAAATTCCCCAGAGGGTGTTTCGAATTTATGAAAATTGACTCTGCGTCTCTTTGAGCAGATGCTTCTTCTTGGCAGCAAGAAGCGCTTCATTAGTTATTTAAATCGGAATAGCCCGGGACTGCATATCAGGCACTAAATTAATTTGATATATGGTCGCTGAAAAAAAGAGTCATTACTGGGAAAACAAAAACAGTGTCAGTGTTGGTGGATTCGCTCGGTTTTACCGCTGTCTCGATGTCCGCAGGAAACCTTTTTCATAACCTTGAAAAAATATGCTTTTCCCCAGCATGTTATTCATATGGGATCCATCTATTTGTTATATACAGAATATATATATATATATATATATATATATATATATATATATATATATACACATTTTCAACAGAAGTGAGGAATTTGAGGAAACTGAAACACTGTACAGTACTGAGAGAGACAGTACATTGCAGCGTAGTGTATATAAATAATATAAATAAATGTCCTGATGAAAATGCCATCCTAATGTGCAGCCCTGTCATAAAGTCGCTATATTTATGTTTGAATCATGAATTTTACATAGTAACCACAGCCCTGACATGAATGTCAGCCATTCTGATCATGATAGATGTGCAGAGGCTTGTGGGGAAACAGGCCTTATACCATAATACACAGTACAGGGTGGGTGTGTCTCACATACTGTATGTCATCTCTACCAGTGAAATTGTCAGGAAGGCCAATTACTTGTATTTAGAAGCCATACTCTTGATTCTCGGGGGTGCTTCATTTGGGAGAGTGCAGCCTCTTGAATGAATAGATGTGTTTTGGCAGCTGTTGAGATGAGTGGAGTTTCACATCATGAGGGGATGGGAGCAGGAGGTGGATGGCAGTTTATTACATCGGCAAGGAGGCTGTGTGCATGTGTTCATGCATGTCGAAGCCAATCCTTCCGGGGCTCAGAAGCTGGGAAAACAGGACACAGAGGTGTGACAAAGCTCCCTGACACTCTCTCTCCTCCTTCCCTCCCTCTCTCCTCAACTTTGCACAGTCTTCATTCATTTCCCCGAACCCTCTCTTCCACCACTGTCTCTTAATTGGACCGCTCCTCCATCTCTCTTCCAGTCCACTGAGACCACAATTCGTATTTAAGCGCAAGCTCTGCCTCCCAATTTGTCCTGTGCCGTCCGCCACCTTGCATTATGCCCTCCCACTTAACACGCCATTTGTAACAATTTGTTGCTTGTTTATATGGAAATCGGAATTGTAATTAGGCTAAACGGCAAACAGCCGTGTCTGTCAATATTGTAGTCTTGTGGCGGATCGGAGCTTTATGTCTTCATTCGCTACTGTCGCTATTCTTCCTGACATGTTTTTATCGCCTCCGTGTTGAACCTGAAGTGATTGACTATATCTCCCTCACGCTCTCAAGGACAGTGTGTCGGGTAACATCCAGTTAACATGTAAGTCTCAATGAGAATAGTGGACAAGAGGACAAATTAGCGGCTCAGCAAGATGAACTTTTCTTTGTTCTTTGTCTACTGCTATTTTTTTGTCATATGCAAGGCATCATCTTTCACAAACGGATGACTAGGCTTAAAAAAGCTAACGCTCTGAGAGATATTGCCCCCACAATTATACTCCCTTCCCTCAGATTAGTGTGCCTGCCTTTCTGTAATCCTTGTGGGTTATTATGAGCGGAGGAGCCCGCTGGAGAGGTTTTCAGTGATCAATCTTAAACCATCCTCTCTAATTTTTCACGGTCAGTGCTTCCATCCGGCCTGCCCTTGTCGCTTGGCTGCGCCAGCCAATTACAGCTGTAACTATGTCAGCTTATTACAGGACAGGCGTGGCTCTTGCTGCTGTATTGACCTCATGCAATATGCCTGGACCTTCCAACCTCCAGGCTCAAATTAATTACTGCCACGCTCTTGTTGAGCATCCAAACCAAAAGAGGTCTGAATAAATAACATAATCACATACCTGTTTGTTATTATTTCCTTTCCGCATGGATTAGGTTTAATTAAATTGAACACATGCATGGACACTGGAGCATTATGACAGGTAATAAAGGTAAGATAACAGTTTATTGGCTGGAAATAAAAGTGGCGTGTTCCTGGACCTTCTCCCCCATCTGTCCCGCTGCACATTTTTGTCTCAGTCCCAGGCAAGACAAAAATACCAGAAAATTGACTCCCCCAGTGTGCATAGGAGTGTTTACTGTTTGCTAATAAGGATGAGATTAGAACTGTTTGAAGTGAATTATCTGCCCTGCTTTCAGCCTCCACCTCCCCTCCCTCAATTAAATGTATAAAATGTGGCACAACATGGACTTCCCACTTTTATATTTTGCCAAAAAATGGGTTTTCGAATTAATATGGCAGATCTCTAATGAGAGCTAGACAGATTGCTGACCCGCAGGCAAAGTGGACTACTGAATTAGGACACATTGAGGAAGAGCCACAGTGAAAAAGAGAGAGCTGTGTTGTGTTGGTACATGTACTGTGCATGTACAGTATGTATATGTGGAGTTTGGTGACACTCATGAGGCTATTATTGATTAGACAGTTCTATCATTAGCTGAAACAGACCAAAGGCTGGCTTGTTGGGGCACATGGTTGGTTAGTGCACTCGGTCAGTTCATAAGCTGACCTAATTAACGCAGGAAACACGCCAGGCAGCGATGAAGCGCGACTCAACGTAATAACTACATTTGGCCAGGAGGAGCATTCATGTTTGGTTTTTTTTCACAGACTCTGTTGACTACAGTTATTCTCTGGTAGCAATTCAATGCCAAAAGTTAAACCATACCTTTTACCTGTTAGTTTGGCCACACTTCACTACAGAATCAAAAGGATGCAGCACACAAAGCCCAAAAATGTCACTATATGGCCTGAAAAATCCCAAGCAGAACCTTGAAGTGCTCCTTATACAACATTTCTCTCTTTACAAAATCTTTGTCCAACAATGTGCTCTGCCCCTGACTTACGGGAACCAATTTGTTTGGCAAGTTCCTTTTTTAAAGAAAAGTGTAGACAAGTACATCTGCCATGTCAGCCTTCATGCTGAATTCAGTCTTTGATCTCCACTTCGAAAAGTTTTGAGTCTGAAAGAGAAATAGGGAGAGGCAGATAAATGGAGAGAACAGCACTGAATAATAGCGGGCGTGTTGAAAATGGTGTGCTCTCAGAGTGAATGTGAGTAGACAACAGCAACAGGAATAGAGCTTGTCCTTCAAAGTGACAGTGTTTACCTTCTCAGAAGTTTCTTCAGCATGATGAGCTTCAGTGCTCAGCCCAGCGGACACTTCCTGCACACTACGGCAATTTTTTAGCTCAGTGTGATTATTACACACAAACTATGCACATTTACCTCATGAGTTGAACAAGTAGCACTCGCTTCCAATAGACCAACTGCTTGTGTAGATAAGAAAACTGAACGGCTCAAACATGAAACAGTCTTTTTTTTCTTGACTGCACTTTGTAAGTGGAGATTTCACTTTGCTGGCTCAGAAGTCGTCCCTTTGCTGTTGCAGTGAGTCAAGGATGAGATGCACTGGTTGCTCTCATCATTTGACCCCAGCTGTCCCTCAGGCCTTAAATGCAGACTTGGCCCTTTTGTTAGTGAGGAAAAAAAAGTAGTATGGTATCTCTATTCATCTGGGTCCATGAGTTCACTCTCTATTTTCTCTTTGTCTCTCTGCCTCTTTCACAAGACCCACCCCTCCTTTGATGGCGCCTTCGCTGCCCTCCCTCTCCATTAACTGTCCCTCTCTCTTTTCTCTCCATTTACCCTTTCACCCCATTCTACCTCTCTCTCCTCTGCTCATCACCGCCCGGCTTTGTTGTGTGTTTGTGGTTTATGTGTGGGAGAGAGAAGCAGAGGCAGAACGGGACGGCATGAAGGATGGCAGAACCAGACCGTTTTGGCGGATGAGAGGGATGGAGGTGTCCAGGTCATTACAGAGAGGGGCTAAGTGGTGCCACGCCGTCCCACTGTCTGACCATCTTAGCGCCTGGCTGGCCTCCACCCGAGTCATCAAAGTGCTGTGCCCCAGCTGCGAAATAAAAGGCCATATCACTAAGGGACAATTTGGGTCCATGCTCAATCACATTTATTGCAGCTCTATCACTGGCTCTTTGTTCTCAGCCTCAGCTCACAGCTGAGAGGATTATGAAACTGCCAACCAGGAGAAACAACTAAAACTTCTTCTACCTTTGAACCATCTGATGCATCAATGTGCAGCTGTCTACAAGTTCCATCCATTGTTTTAATTTTTTACTGATAGCTGCCAATCTCTGCCTGATCAATCTCCCAGGGAGACACAGTGATTCTGTTTGTAATCAGTGGCCTGCTGATTATTGGCCACTGGGGCCATGTTATTTTCCTCTCCTCTGGGAACAGGAGGAGGAGGAGCCAGGGACAGGAAGGGACTAATTGTTGGCTTGAATGTGGATGCAGCGTTGGTGGATGAATGAGGTGATTAATATGCAAGGAATGGAATGTCCTCCCTGTGCAACGCTTGGAAGAAATAGCAGTGACCCATTGGATGTGGCTGTGGTTGGGAATGTGTGGGTGTGTTTGTGTTGAAGAGGGGCCAGAGAAAGAGAGCCCAGCAAAGACACCCACCAGACAAAGAATGCCTCTGTTGTAGCTGGAGAGGACTAAACACTGACTCACAACAGCTACAACAGAGAACTGAAAGGCTTTCTGCTTAAACTGCATGATGCAAATAGGGATGGGAATATAATGAGGATTGGAGTTGGAGGTTGACTTTGGGTCAGCGTTTGATTGACTTGGCTGTTCACAGTATGCTGTAAAATGGGATCATCAGTGCATTTAATCAAGTAACTGACTTGTTTTATTTCCCAGATGATAATATCAGACTCCAATACATGGAGCATCTAAATATGTCCTTGAATCCTTATTCATGCAGTTTGTGCTTTCTGCATCATTCGTGCAGCAATAGAAATATAACAAGACACCAGCAGGTTCTGTGCATCACCTGCTGTGGTAGGAAGCTCTTCATTTTCAGGTTGTTGTCTGTCTGTTGTCTGTAAACCTTCCACTCGTCTTTTATAATAAATCTGCTCCTAATGAGAGCCCTTGTTTTTCTTTGATCCATCATATTTTCATCATTGTGATGCAGAATTAAACTAAATGAATGTGAAGTCAAATGAATGATAGACCAAGACGGTCAAGGTTGCATAACATGATCTAATTGAACAAAAATTATGATACTTTGCACTTTCTCTCTCTCTCTCTGTTTACCCGATACAGAAAATGAATTGGAAATAGATATGTCTGTGGCTGTAAATCACCTCAGCTGAAATAATGCAGGAGATCTATCCTGAAGAACAAATAGAGTGCTGAGTTGAACAAAGGTCTGTGGACAGGAGTCAGGAATTAGTCAGCAGTTGCTCTAAGTTATGCTGTTATTCTTTCTCATTCCCTCTGGCTCTAACTTCCTGTCTCACACATAAACAAAACAACAACGACAAAAACATCAGTGTTTGCATGCACACTTGCACACAGGAAAAGTGTTTTTTAAATTTTGGGACATAGTGAATTAAACATCCTTTTTGTCCAGGAGGACAGGAAGGAGGGACATTAATTTTATCACTGTCAACCTCTGACTGCTGAACCACATCAGCCAAGTCGTCTCTTTATGGAACAAATGCAGTCACTCAGCTCTGAAAGAAGCTATTCTTCTGCTCGTTGCTGTACATTTGAAAGGCGGAGACACTCATATGACTCCTGCAGTTTTCTGTACGAACAGCACTGCTTTTGTTTCGATATGCAGGCAGGACTGAATCAGCAGGTGGGACGGAGAGCCAGTTTAGCTATTGACTATTAGCACATCAAATTAAATTCAAGTCAGTTGCAGGCGTCAATCAACCCTCCAGAATCTCTAACTCTGCTTATGACAGCATGCAAACAGTGTCAGACAGACCCCTGCACTATGTGATTGTACGTCTGACTCACAACTATGTAGACGCTTTCATCAATAAGACGCCTAAGGCTCCTTCATGAATCCATACAAAAAACATTACAAAGCCAGAGATCCACTCAACAGAATAGCACATAATCACCCTGCACCGAAAGCAGGAAAGAATAATAATAAGCAGCGTCAGAGTGTTATAACCTCATATATAAAATAGAAGTGTTATTCCATTGCCTGTCAGCCATGCAAACATCCCCCACCCCCAAAGGACTTTTCCTGGCAGAAGAGTAACTGTTAATTTAGTTTATGCTCATGCGCTCAAACATCTTGCTACAATACTGCGCTGTGGGCTTCCAGCATCATCAGCTCTCTCAAAGACCTGCAGAGCTTTCTGTCAGAGAGTTTCCTCAACATACTAAAGTTGCCATTCTCTGCAGTTCTAGTTGAAAATGGTAGACTGACATGAAACAGAGAATAACAATATAAAATCAACTGCACATGTGAATGCACCTTTCAGTTGGTGTTAATGGGGTTATGTACAATAAAAATGATATCTGATCATGTTAGCATTATGTGGGTGGAGTTGGCGGACTTCAACAAACATGTACATCCCAGGTCAGTGTAAGTGGTGCTGCGGTGACAACCCGCTCTGGATCACTTTTTTCCCGGCTTTCCTGAGGTAGCAGGAAGTGGTCAAGTTAGTTGACCTGTCAACTTTGTGATTTCTTCACAAGAATGTAGCCAAACAGTACAAATGTCATTTAAAATTTGCTCATCAGCTGCTACAATTGGAAAAAATGGGATTCTCACCGCAATGTGTTTTACATGCATTTATATATTGCAAAAACACAGATTGTGTGATAATTGCAGGTGTAAATGGGGCCTACGAGTGTATCAGAGATGGTAGTGTAGTAACGGGAAGCTGGTGGGGATCATGGTCTAGTTACTACAAGAGAGAGACATACTGATACTTTCCATACTCTCCGGCTTCCCCCTGATACACATCAACAGCAGAAGTAGCCATGACAAGTTCTGCAGTGTACAGGGAATTGGCCTTTCTAAGTTGAGTGGGGAAAAAATAAGGAAAGCTGGTGTTCTGTACTGTTGAATAATTTCCTGGGAACATGACATAGCAGATAAAATATGTGAAAAGAAACTGTTAATTAGCTCATATTCCCATTTGATATAGGTTGGAAATTTTGGCTACAGACAGGCACCTTGTCAGGAGTGATGCACATACAGGTACCACCAGTAATTACACTGTACCTTTGGGACTTTATCCCAAGGCAGACATGATGTTATTATCATTATTATTGGTGATACTCACAGCAGTTCCCCACATCCTCATGCGGTGAAATTCTACAGTGGCATTTGACCAAGAATACCTTTTATCCATCCGTTATCTGTCGTGAGTGGCGAGCTCAGCAACATCTGAGCAAAATAGGCAAACAGAATGCCATCAACATAAAAATCCTCACTATTTCTCATATGAGTCATATTTTTACTATTTAAATTGGACTGATTAAAAGGCAGAATCCTCTCATGGAACTGAACCCATTAATGATCTGCTGGTAGACTCGCTGGAAATTAGTAAATCTTTTACTATGAAATAAAATGTTGTGATGGCTCCAGTGTATTAGAGCTAATGATCGTGATATTTGTTTGAATTCCTACCCTGTAGTTTTTCCTCAAGAATCTCTCAAGACTCTCAGACATTTAAGTTTTTAAATTGATACAAATGTTATGAATTGTTAATAGTTAGCACAGTTCGTTCTGTCCTGTGCCTTCCATATTAACCTGCTGCTCTGCATTCCAAGCATGTTTTATTGTAAGAAGGCCGTTTTGTCCAGTTTGCTACTTTGTGTGTGACGAGTTCATCTCAAGGACATTTCCACTCACACATTCCCAGAAACCCTCTTGACATTGAGCCAGCAGTGGAAAAAAATGGCGCCTCTTCATTCCTTTGATGGTCAAACCATAGAGCTCATCAGCAATTAATTTGATTAGTGTGTGCATGGCATGCATTTTATTCTTGAAGGAGCAGTGTAGCAGAAATTAAATGTGAAATTAATAAGTAGATTTTCTTTAGCGTAGAAGCACCTGGGAATATATTGTTGTAATTTCATGACCTTACATGAAGTGGTTCCTCTTCACAGATGCCATGTTTCTGCTGTAGTCCAGAACATAAAAAACACTAGCCAAGCCCTAGATAGGGTTACAATCTTGGCATGTGGGAGTTTGCTGCTGGATGATGATGGGGGACGGGACTCTGTATAGATAAAGTAACCCCAAACTGAGAGTCTTTTCCTGTCTTGCTGCCTTGTTCCTTTTGTTTAGCTCGATAGTGTTTACAGCTCCAGATCCTCCTTATCCATCTGTACTCATTAAAATGATGTGAGATAATGGCCCTTGTGGAGTGTCGGAGAATGCAAAGAGTGATGCTTTCTGACACTAATTGTTCTCTCATCTTAAGCGGCAGCATCTTTGCCGTCTCCAAAGCTTTCCATTATGAGGTGGTGGAGTGAGGAGGAGGAGGGGAGCGTCAGGCATAGACGGGGAGGTGACTGCTAAAATTCTGACATTTTTCGTAGTAATTCTTTGTTTTGCAAATTAACATTATAAGGATCGCCTACCCTCCTCCTGAGCACAGTTGTTGTCTGCAAGATTGTTCTGGCCTGCTTACTTTAGGAACACCTGCAGAAGAGGGGGGAATATGTGTTCTATCAGCTGGCTAGCTTCATACTTAATGAAGTGAATTTTGAGATAACAGCTCTGAGATTAAAATCTAAATTGCTTGACCATGCAGAAATAACTACTTAATTGACAGGGACTGACCTCATGCATGAGTGGAGTCCAAATCCGCTGAGAGATATGAATGGCTGACTTCGCTGTATGAAGGAAGTGCCTGTTTTGGTAAATTTCAAGTCAAACTCATTGTCACTTACTAATTTGGCTTCCATTAAGCAGGGTACTAGGCTGGTATCAAGCATTGAATTGCAATTAAGGCAGCTGAGGCCATTTCACCTGTCATGTAAGCATCATTATTATAATAACAATCCAGTAAATACATTTCTTTGTGCGCATACTATGAACCATATTATTAGAGAACGCTGGGTTCTTCCTGCCAACAGGCATAGTGGAGTATATGGAAACGTCCTCATTATAGAAGCATTGATGATGACATTTTGCTAATTTAACTGCATGTCATCTGCTAAAGGAATGTTTATGTGGCGAAAAAGACATGATCATAATGTAATCAGTTTATGAAAGGAAGTAAATCACACTATGGAACTATGGTACAATGGAAACACTCCGTCCCCCCACTTTAACACGTTTATTTACACACTGATTAGCATGAAAAACAAGAGCTGTAATGAAGCACAAGAAGAAGCAATTAGATGATTACATGTTAGTGGAGATCCACATGGTCCTCTTCTGGTGACCAGTTTTCTTTGGTTTCAGGGGAGATAAACCAAACAGGCTCCATCATTAAGACAGGCACCTTACAACACAGCACCTCATTTTAAGTGACCTGTGAGTACATGCAGTCAATATAACTCTATTCCACTTTACAGAAGCACAACATGTTTAAACTACATGTCCCTTAATGCACTTCAATTTTGTAACTCATGCATGTAGCATCTCATTATCAGCTGTTGCCTGCAGCAGCATTTTAGCCAAACGATGAGGTCGTAAAAAACATTTCAAATCATTTTTTTTTTGGAATAAGCTTGAAGATGGGCTGGTCTGTCAGTGAGGAGCTCCTGGATCTTCAGTGCAGTGGAGAGGTCTGTCAGGAAAATGAATGAAATTACCCTGAGAAAAGCTGGTGGGTCTTACTGAAAGAGAAAATGCAAAACTGCCACACTCCCCTGACAGCTGACCACTGCATTATGCACCACGAAGCTCAATAAAGTGACACCACAGTCAGGAAAATAGTGAACTCCATTTGGTGTGAATCACATCAGTTCCAGCTATTTTTGACGTAGCTGGACACGGAGCGCTGTCCTTGAACGATTGCTCTTTTGAGATTTTGTCATATTGATAATATATAAAAATGACTTCATTCTTCACTTGTGTGCCCACATATACAGTATAGTACACAGATGCACAAACGTGTTTTTGTTCATGAACTATATTTTTTCGTAAATTGTATAATAGTTGTACACTTGAATGTCTGCTTGCAGTTCTTTTTAGTTTAGTTAGACTATTTTATTACTAAAATCATTGATAATCAAATGCAGAGACAATTATGTAATGTGATAAGGAGTATTTTTTTAAAATCTTAAAATCACAACCGGCCAAAAATGAGTTTGACAGCCCTGCCTTACAGAGTGATGCAGGGTTTTTTGGAAGCAGTCATGACAGCTCCAGGAGCGACACTCTCTCATTATTTCACTCTTATTGAAGGAATCAGTTAATACGTAATGGGAATCAGCACACAGTTTAGAAGGAAGCAACTGAGGTTGGAGTAAGGAAAGGACACCACAGCCCCTTTTTCTTTTCTTTCTTCAAGGCATCCATTGTTGACATTGATTGTTCCACTTTAGTGATCCCCTAAGGAGCTATTTAAACTGAGTTGGCTGTGGGCTTCACCGTAAGCTCTCCTCCTCTTTCTTCTTGTGTTTCTCTACCCAATTCCCCCTCTCTCTCTCACACACACACACACACACACACACACACCAGCCAGACATCAGTGGCTAAAGGTGTTCTTAATGGCCTCGAGTTTGATCCACCAGATTCTAGAGACTGCAGAAGCAACCGGAGAGGTGGATTTATTTCCTCTTACAAAATAAATCCACAGTCAGTTTGTGCACATTCATGCACATGTGCTAAATTATTGTCACCATCTTTCACAAAAATATGCTTTGCATGGTGTTCATGCACATGTTTGCTTGTGAATTTTTATGCAGGTTATCAGTCTTACTAACATCTAGCACACACACACACACACACACACTGGTTAGCATATTAGTTGCTGCCTTGTGATTAAAATGTTTGAACTGTCAGCTTAATGCTTCCCTGCCCCTTAAGTCTTTTTTATTTGCTCTGGGATTAATTAATAGTTTAGCCAGGCCAACACACTTGCAGGCATCTATTCAGTATGGAGGGAAGGATGCAGAGCAGGTGGGAGAGGGGGGTGGAGGAGTGGAGGGGTTAGCGGCCAAGAGACTGAGAGAAAAACCAAGTAGACTGGAGAGGACCGAAAAGAAGATTTCATGATTAGTTTTGGTGGAAACATAAAGAACAAGAGATATGGGAGAGAGTCACAGCTGGAGAGAGAGAGAGAGAAAATGTGTAAACAGAGGATACAACACAGAAAAATATAATTAAAGGAATGCAGCCGGGGTGCTTTGTGGGTTTGTGGACAGATTCTATCTAGTATGTTGGTCATGCCACACTGGGGAGGGCTGGCTAGACAAGGCTGTGCATGCACTATGAGTCCACACTCCATTCGACAATCTACAATCGATTCTGTCAGCCAGGCTCTTCCCAGCCAGTCGACACAAACTTCTGTGTGTGTGTGTGTGTGTGTGTGTGTGTGTGTGTTTAACAGTGTGCTGTGTCTAGCTCAGTTTGCGAGCTCTAAATATGTGTGCGTCATTCACTAATGTGGGTTTTTTGGTGCCTGCAGGACATCTGTGGAGAACTATGAGAGTGTGTCTCTGTGTGTGCACACTGTGGCAGTGTGTGAACTTTCAATTACAAATAACTTTATTGCTCGTAGCTCCCCGGAGGCTGTGATCAATCACTGCCATCAATAAAGACAGGCCAGTTTGTCAGGAAGGACCCACAAGCCTGCGGGTCTGGTGGCAGTGGCGGAGGAGCTTCCTAATCGAGGATGGTCTTTTAGCACCGGAGCTGCATCTCAGAAACTGTCTCAGCCTTTAATCCTGTTATGCAAGTACCACTTCCTGCAGCGTGTAGGATCAAGGCCCACTGAACAGCAGAGGTGGGAGAAGCACGAAAAAGAAAATTAGAATTCCTTCGATGAAGAACCGCAACAGTCTGTGCTTCTTTAAGTTAAGAAAACTCCCAATTTGTGTACTTTCATGCAAAGAGAAAAAAGGAGTCTTCAAGTGATACAAGTTAACTTTCCCTCTGCAAACGTGTAGGTTGTGCAAATGATTTGAAAACAAACTTTGATTTGTTGACATGGCTTGAAGCCAGTAGCGCTCATGTGTAGTTTTGGGGAAGATTGTTTTTTTTTTTTTTTTTCAGGCTTGCTTGTATGAATAAAAGCAAGGTGAGATGTGATTTGAGTCATTGATGTTTCACACGTTTTTTGCTTTTCTAGAGTATTAATAAAAGTGTGGATGTTCAGAGGGTTTATCCATAGAGAAGCAAGTTCCTTTTTGGTATGAATATTATTTCTGCATAGTCACAGAATGGTTGTTTCTCCATGATCATGATGAAAGTGGGCAGAATACTGTCGATTGGTTTGTCTGCTCGTTGATATATTTGGACTCAGATTTCTTTAGTCTAGCATTAATTTTGATGCTATTTCGTTCTGAAAGAGATATCGCCAAGAAACTTTCAAACACATCTTTGATAAATTCAAGATTTAAAGCCAGACACAAACTTAGTGGCTAGTGGGTAAACATATCGGAGAAGTGAAAGACAGATATTTCTGTTGGTCGATGATGAATACCAAACCAGGGTCAAACAAGGCTTGGATGATAATGTTGCTCTCTGGACATGACGAATGCTAACACATTTGCCATAACACCTCTATAAGGTGAAAAAAATACTGTGGCCAAAGCTGTAAGGATCAGTTAACATTGCAACTTTTAATACATTTTCTATCACCATGAGTATTTTGATACAGATTAAATATTTCTTATAATCATCTATGATTGCAATAATAAATTTAGATTACATAGCTTTTGCAGAAGTTTGCATGAAAGAATGATCTGTCCCTCTTTTGATTGTCCATGTGCCTCACTTGATACCACAGGTAAGACAGGATCCAACATTAACAGTTGCCTGAATGTAAAAAATGACCAGCAGACCCTGCACAGACACACCCAGTCAAGCCAGCAGCACCGACTCAATTTTTTTTTTTTTTCTCTTATCATGTATTTTCTCATCTATTTCTGTCCTCAGAGGAGCAAATTGCAGTGTAGAGGCAGAACCTAGCCTGGTGCCATGAAGCCCGGTGCCACAGCTGGAGCCCTGTACAGTAACACTGTTACTTTTGACAGAAACTAAAATCTAACACATTAGTTTTAAAATAAGTAAAGGCAGTTACTGTTACAATGTCGTGTGTTTGTCTGGTACTTGGTAAATGATTTCCGGGGACAGTCCCAGTTTGGGATTATCAGTCCCTGGTTAAAGATTTCCCAGATGTCAGTGTTTTATGATTGAGAAAAAATGTTGTTTGTAACAATGGTTATTACGGTATAAAGGTAGGAAGCAGAAAGCGCTGCTACCATAACAAATGTTATCTCTGAGCTGAAAAAATCCCCAGATTTTATTTCAGAAATCTGGTCACCTTACAGAAGCTCCATGCCTCAAGTCAGGTTTGTGTTTGTATCGTCCATAATGTTGAGTCGAGTTGATCAGCAGTGTATTATTTTCCATACAGCACTGAAATGAAGCTTTAGGTGCATAAATTGAGCTTTATAGAAGGTTCTTTTAAAAAAGAGGAACTACACCGTAGCACATTACTTTTTTGTGTATGTAATCAACAAAGTAATTGAGTTACTTTTTGAATACTGGTGATCAGGTGTTAAACAGGTGGTTCACCTGTACAGACAGGGCACAGAGGGTGGGACTGCTATTGATCAAATGTGAAATAGTAATAAATACTTCTTTCTTAAGAAAGAAGTGTTTTGTAGTGCTGTATACGGTCATGAGGAAATGGATTTTAGTAAAATATCAGTCATAAGTGACAGTATGCACAACACAGCAAGAAAAAGAACCTCTTAGATGGGGCAAGTAGATTTGAGAAGTACTTGCCCCACAGGGCAGGTAGGAAAACGTTGAACCCTGCAAGAGTTTTAACATTTTTTTTACACTACAGAATTTACTGCTAAAATAGTGCACTAACTGGCCCAAAAGCAGTGGCAGTCCAGACAGAGGTGTCACATGTCAGGTTGTTTGGTAACAGATCCATATTTTAAAAGCATAAACATGCTTACTGTTTAAGAGCCTTGTTTTCTGTTATGAATTAATGAGTAGTTTGACTGGAAATTGATAGCTACATGGCACTAGAGTCTGTTCTTAATCACTTAAGTCTGTACAATGTGTCCTGTATAGAGATATAGAAATATAAACCACACAAATACAACAAAACAAAGAAGAAGAAATAGAGCATGCACAACTTAACTCTTTGAGTGCCACTGACATATTTATATGTCAAAGTGGTTTTTGGCAGCAGACACAAGAGGGCGCTCTCACACAGCCTGTGACGGATTTGTGGTCAGAGCATAAAGAGACAGTATACACCACAGAGACAAACAGGAAGTGGAGACGATCGAGATTAGAGAGCAAAACAAACAGAATCTGGACAAAAAGTGGTGATTTTGGTGAAAGTGTCCTCTACTCTACCTCTGATAAAACAAGAATGGAACAAGGTAAAAACAAACATTTTTTTATGATGAAATAGAGAGTCTCTTCTTTCATTTGAGCTATTCACTGTTTTCAGAGACATAGTACAAAATATTCTGTGGGTCTAGAAATATGACTCAAAATGGACAAACAAGACACTTTGTGTTTTATAAAACAGCTGGAACTCAGTGAGTTAAAGAGGAGGCAAGATTCAAGAAAAATCTGTTCAGACTGAACAAATAGAAATACCAGGGTGACGTTTTAGGGATTTATCCACTGTGGGTGCCGGTTTCAAAAATTAGCGTATATGGGCTCCTGTAATTAAAGCCCCGTGTGTGTGTGTGTGTGTGTGTGTGTGTGTGTGTGTGTGAGAGAGAGAGAGAGAGAGAGACACACACAGTCTGTGATCGTTGCTAAATCAAAGCGTGCGCTCAGACCTGCCTAACGGCAACCTTTGTACTACACTGAAATAATTGTAGCCATTACCAGAAGTAGCTTCTTGCTGTAGCAAACAGACAGTTTAACCTTTCGACAGCGAGGTGAAAGCGTTCTCCCTGCTGACTCCTCCTGTAGCACTGAATCTAACATTGTCTTTGGTCTAGAGGAGAGCTGAAATTATTGCCTCTTCATAACACAGGTTTCCTGTTTTACCACCAGCGGCTGTAAGGATGCAGACAAACATCAGGGTGTCCTGGATAGCCTCACTGGATGCATGTAGCTGACAAATACAGCATAAATACAGCAGCAGAAAACAATCACTTTGTGAATATACTGTGTATTTCACAAGGTATAAAGATATGATATTTGCTATTTTGTATAGCCTGTACACCAAGGGATTTTTCTCATCACTTTAACTTTTAAATATAAAAGTCAACATCCAGCTGATCTGAACGCCTCACAGTAGAAAACTATCATACTGATGCTCTGCAGGTGCAATGTTTACCATGTTTTATTAGTTTAGCATGCTAACTGATGTTTTACTATTTCACACTAAATACAAAGTACACCTGAGGCTGGGGGGGGCTGTCATTACTTTTTCAGGTACAAGACAAAATGTTTTTTTTTCCAGCGTCGGCACTGGAGGAGAAGTCAGGGATCGCCAAAGTTATTACAGTTCAAGCTGAGGGGAGCACAGATATGTGAAGCAAATTTAATGGCAGCTCATCTGATTACTGCTGAGACATTTCAGTACAAAACCACCCGAGGTTAAGTCAGCGGATCATCATAAATGGATGTGCAAAACTATAGTAATCCATCCAGTGTTTGAGATTTGACACTACAAGCTGCAAACTGCTCTTTACAGTCCATGAGAGAGATGAGCCCCGATCTAAAAGACTAACTGGTCCAGTTTGTTGCAAGACTTTAAACTTAAGCTTTGTTTAACTACATGTTTTCTTTCTCAGCACTCTTCAACCATATCCCCTACACACACACACACCAGACACTTGTGTCAAGTTGAGCTAGTGACCCAGCATACAGCTGGTTTATCCCTGCATCCCAGATAATCCTTGGACATTTGATTGGAGGTGCTTTGCTGTCTTACTGGACTGAAGTCTTATTTTTCCACAGCTGAGTCTTGACAAACACTAAACCAGGGTCAGGAAGTGCAGTCCTGCTCCTCATGTGTTCGTCACAAAATTATCGCACATGTCACACTTCAATAACTTAAACGATAATTTTTTTTTATTTTTTTTTTAATAAGATGGATGTTTTTCGGAGCTAGATGTGGGTGGAGGAGAGGTTATCTTCAGTACAGGGTGTGATGTCATACTGAACTAAAAGCCAGAGAGGAAAATAAAGTTTGAACTCTGTCTTTAGAAATGCACACACATACACAGAGAGAAAAAAGGAGGGAGGAGAGAGCAAAGGACAGAGGTTGTGTTTGAGTTCAGGTCTCTGGTGCCATCATCAGCCGTCCCCTGCTTTCTGACCTTTGACCTCACTCTAATTCTGACAGACAACACCTTGCTCTCTTTTTCTGTCTGCCTCTCTGTCCTCATCCGTCTGTTTCTTTTAGATCTTATCTTCTTGCTGACTCTTAGCTCTCAAATCCTGAGTACATCACTGTGTGTGTGTGTGTGTGTGTGTGTGAGTGAGGGAGAGAGAAAGTGAGAAGCAGTAATTGGGGTTATCGCAACAGAGGATTTTATAAATAACCTGGACTGTGAATCTATTCAAGTAGAAGTTCATCATACAGAACACTCAGGCTTGACTAAATGTCCTGAATAACTCTAATGGGTGTGACTGTTTGAAGCTGATCCAAGGTAAGACTTTCTGTAAGACTTTCAGTCACAGCACTTGTGATATGAACACAGTGGTTCTTCAGGGCCAGAACTACATTTATAAACACATAACTAATTAATAGAACAATAATAATGAAATACTTGAAGGAACATGGGAAATATAATTCATGTTGATGGTTTCATTTGTGGATAATTACCTGAAGCGAGGATTCATTTTTTTTTTTTTGTCCTCTTCACAGAGTACATCTGTAAAGTAGTGCTATTATGGGATGGATGGCCTCTGAGTGAGGCCAGTAATGCTACCACTACATACTGTGCCTTTTAAATGACTGAATAATTTAATGAATGTCACTGTAAATACAAAAAAGATATACTGTATGTTAAAATCATGCAATATTTTTATTCATTCATTTATACATATATTACATTTGTTTATTCACATTATTCACATATTTATCTATTTATAATTAGAATAATTTATTCACAGATACTTTCATTTATCCATTACGTGGCATGAGACTTTTACTTTTGCGGGATGATTTTCCTTTTACCTTGAAATATCAAGGATGTGTATTTTGAATTTTTGTTACTCAGTTACTGCACCTCTGGCCATTCAGCAAGAGGGATCAATTCTGTTGCTCTTCCTGAGGTTTTTATCAAATTTTCCCATTGTAAAAGTTTTTTTTCTTCCATAGTCGATGTGATGGGTGCTTTATAAAGGACCAGAGGGTGTATCATGTACAGATGGTGAAGTCCTCTTGGGCAAATTTGATTTGTGGTTATGGGCAATACAAATAAAATTGACTGGAGTTGACCTTCTTTTTTTGGGATGTTTCTACATGCTGAGGTCTCAACATTTGTGTAATGATTACAGATTCTTATCTGATATGATGGCCAGAACTATGACAGTGTATTCCAAGTTGAACAAAACTGGAATTTTAGAGCTAATCTCTAATAGTAAGGAGAGGGAGAAGAAGAAATAATTCAGTAGCATTATGACTTTTTTAGTAGTCGTCACTTCCACATGCATTCTGTGACATTTGAAAATGTACTTGGTGCTCTGCTCGGAGAAGACAGCAGCCACACTGGAGACACAATCCGATGATCTTTTGTACAACTTCCATCAGAATTTGAATTGAGTGACTATCAAAATATTTGCTTGTTCTTTTCAGATCTCCTAAAATATATCCACAGGGCTTCGTGTTTGTATGAGATTGATTGCAATAATACACACAAAACAAAAAGCGTTCACAGTAGACAATTAATTATAAATCATCTATCTTCCATTTGGTGTCACAGATCATGGGTGTCAATACAGCTAAACTGCCATTATTAACCTTCCAAGTGTGAAATTACCGTTCACTCAGCTCTTAACATTAGGGCTGGGATGACAACTACATCACTGCAGTGATGCCTACAGTTATGTTGGTACCACAGTAAACTGTGGTATGGTAATCTGGTGCTTCTTAACCACGGTAATAAACATCCATACCGTCACAGCCCTGCTTAGCATGTGACAGTTGCGGGATGAATCAGTTGCTGAATTGGACTTGATTTGAAATGCCACGTTACACACCTCCTTTCTTCTGTATTGCAGCTCTTTATTTTTCTTCCTCTGATGTAAAATTTAAAGTCTTGCATCAGTTTTACATTACAGGATAGAAAAACGAAACAGTAATGAAAAACAAGAATCTGTTCCTCTGGGCTCTATCCATTGAGACGAACCCTGAGTGTGTGTGCACAACTAAAATCTGCTTCTCATCTGACCTCCATATATGTGGGAGGATAGGTGTAAGTGCTTTGGCACACATGCTTCAAGACAAACTCCAGTTAGAGCTTGTAAATTGGTTTAAGAAACACAAAGAAAGAGTTTTCTCATAATGAAAGACAAAGGGCTGGAATAGGGTAGTGGTTAAAAGATCTAGATGATGCATTTTCTCACATGCCTCCTCAGGCTTTCAGTGTGTGTGTGTGTGTGTGTGTGTGTGTGTGTTCTGTGTCTGTGCATACAGATGTGTTTGCATTGAGTCTCAGTGTGTGTGTGTAGTGATCAGTGCAGGGTGATGTTTTATTAAAAAGAGGCGAGTGTCTGATGTCCCTCACTGCTGGTAAAGCCCCTTTCAGCCTCTTTGCCATGATGTCCACTGATCTCCACTTCCTCCTGCTCCTAGCCTCCGTTCATCCTTTTAATCACCCCTCGTCGTACTCTTGTTTCTTACTTTTTTTCTAAAAGTTATTCTTTCACACTTTCTGAAGCCAACTCCCAGCTTTTCTGCCGCATTTCCTCTTGCCTTTATTCCCCATCATCGCCGTCAGTTCTATACAGCCCCCTCTTATCTGACTCCTTTCCAAGTAATTATCTCACATGTGGCCCTTGCGCTCTCCTCTTCCATTTACTCTCCGTTTTTATTTCAGTCTCACCCGTCTCTTCACTTCGCTCTGCTCATCCTCGTTGCAATTTTCCACCTCCTTCCTGCTCCTTGACTTACCCCGTTTCTTTCTCTCTCTGCCTTTATTTTTTTCCTTACTCTGCCACCCTCGTCCTCTTCCTTCCCGCCTCTCCTGAGGAAAGCTTGCTGATAAGTTCGAATGGACATGCCTTCATGCTCTCCTTCTTCCCTTTCATTCCTCCAAGTCTCTCAGGTCCCGCAGAGCCCCATGGACTTGATCTTCAAATCCCCGGTGTCACTTCATATCCCCTCTCCTCATCTTCCACCTCTCCACTTTTCTCCCCACCCCTCCAGTGTGGGAAGAAAGATAACACCCCATGCTTCCATGAACTTCCTCACTTTCTTCCTTCTCGCTCACACACCATCCTCTTCACTCCCAGGGGAAATGCACACACATAACTATAAGCTTTCCAGTGTAGACAACCAGCAGCAGTAACCACTACAAGTCTTGTACAGGTTGTCCACTGCGTGCTGTCACACTAATACCAAACTACTACAGCATGGCATGCATGTGTGAGAGAGTGCATGTCTGTGTATGCAGTGTCCAACTCACACTCCTTTATCCCCTCTGCTCCTTCTATCTTCTATTCTGAGCCTGATATGCTAGCGAGAGGAGGATCTGGATGGCCTCTGTGACACATACTGAGGAGGAAGAGAGGTGGTGAAGATGGGTGATGTGTGCGAGAGCCAATCAGCAGGTCCACATATGACCTTTGAGATGCAGCCTCTTGTCATGCTCATCCAGGCTTGACACACAAACGTGTACTGTTCTTTCACATCTGTCTACTTCATCACCTATCCGACTTGCGCTTCCAATGAAGCGTATTGCCGCCTCTGCTCTCCCCATTTACCTTCTTTCTTGCACATAGGATGGATGCCTGATAACAGTTAAGATAGAACTGACTCAAGTCAGGGTAGAGATTTGGCAGATTACTTGTCTTCATCCCTGTGTCTCGCTGTGTTATGGTCAGCCCCCTCTGTTTGCAAGTGATGTCATTTAAATATCAAAACATTGCCATCAACTAATCTTTGAACCAGCATGTGTACGACTTGAATTGTGCTGTCTAGTGTCTTAAATGCTCCTCCTGTGCCCACTATTCGGGCGTCACTATGGAAATTACACTCTGCAAATGGGACATGGCTTCAGACAAGACATCGTCAAGTGGGTGTTTTGGCCTGAAGGGGAGCGCATGCAGTAATTGCTCACTTCACACCTCCCATTCATTTCCAATCAAGCCTGTGTGCAGTGCTGCATGGAGGAAGGCTCATTCCTGTTCATATTATATTCCCAACGACTCAACAAATTTGCAATTACATGTTTCACACATTTAGTAAATGGTCCACATATTCATCACATGACATGTTGCCCTTGGACTTCTTATCTTTCAGCATCCTTCTTTGTATTTCCTACGTTTATTTCCACATTCTCACTATACCAGGCAGCAGTGGTGCAAACGTGGAAACGGCATGTGACGATGCAGCAGCAGTGATTTCAGGGTGACTGCTAGCGTAATGATTTTCCTATCCTTTTTTTCTCTCCAATAATGCTCAGCAGAGGTTGTCCGACAGATTGATTGGGATACTGTGTGTTTGTACTCTTATTGTGTGCTTTTTTTGCCTGCGTTGGCAGCAGATCGCATTGTATCATCATTCTATGTTGAATAAAATGTGCAATTTGAACACTTGTCGTCCCCTTTGGACCGTTGAACAAAATGCCACAAACAATCAATGGTTGTGTCAAGCACACACACACACATGCACTGTAGCCTGAATACAAACACTCATTGTCAGCCAGCTCCCACCCAGGAGGGACATCCTCTGATAGAAATCAAACATGGTGTCCAAAGGCACAAACAGAGAGAGGACAGGCCCTGACTTGAATACAGTACTGCAGGTCATGCTGCAGCTGAAAGGCCTCTCTAGTTTTCTAACCACAAATATTCACACACTGCCACACATTCATCGAGATGCAAACTAATGCTCATTCGCACACCGATGGCTCAGCCCTCAGGAGCAATTTGGGCTTCAGTGTTTTGCCCAAGGACACTTCTACATGCAGACTGGAGGGTCAAACCATGGTGGACGACCCACTCCAACTGAACCACAGCTACGCCTCTAAACTGAATCAATCCCAAAAGAGGCTTATTCTGCCCATCTGATTGAAACGTATCATTTTTGTGATCAGCTGCCGGCGACCCTTTGGTTGGACCATATTCCTGAAATCCCAGCAGTATGCATCAGGTTAATGCCCCCCAAAGCACAAAGCACGGCAGCTTCTCTCCAACATTGTCTCATTCTGGACTAATTTCTGCCCAGACCTTGATTCACTTTGTGCACAGAGAGGTGGTGCCTTTGTGAGATGACCATCTAAGACTGCCAGCAGATGAAAGAGGAAAAAAATAACTTTTCAATCCCAGGACCAAATTGAAATGCTATGATACTGAGATGAAGGTTAGCCAGGTGGTTCACAAGAAGACATAACTGGCTGAAGCAGATCTTATGAAGTGATTTTAAGTGGAATGACATTTGTTCCCTCCCGAGACTAACTTGCTTTTAGATGTCATAGCCAACACTGAAAGAAATTAAGTCATTTTTTAAGTCTGAGAGGGAAAACAGGGAGATTTTAGTTGTTTTCTTTATTTTTCAAAGGTGAAAAGAAACTTCTGTTATTTCAGAACACTTTATTTTTTTTTGACAATAATGTCCTCACTAGTTGTTTTGATGCATAAAACAGAATTAGAGTTAATAGGCAATCAAAAAAGTGTTGCATTTAAAGCTCAAAATCAAACCTGCATGTGTGCTGTATATCACAGGAGGGAGCCTTTCAGTTGTAAAGAAAGTACTAGTCGTCTCAACCTCTCAATACAAATACACAGTTAATTAAATGCCAGCTATGTGGCACAGCTTCACTCCGGCCTGCTCATTAACCTTCCTCATTCAATATGTCAGAGGAAGTAACCTTTTCACAGCTTACTCAAGGCCTTGAGATCATGTTTACTGAAGTAAATGAGGCCTTTCCTCAATGCATGCATTATGATTTTGTTGTTATATAGCGTAGTGTGTAATTTTTTCATGCTTTGACTTTAAAGTAGTTAATTATTTGCATGGATCCCCGTGGTGAGAACTGCCTTATTAAAACACATTGGACTGTTAGCGTCTGTTAGGGCCTGTCAGCTTATTGAAAAAAGCATGTCCGTGCATGGAAGTCATGCTTTAGAAGTGTGTGTTCTTAACCTAATTTGACTGACCAATCATTCATTAAGTCACATTACTTTCTATTACAGTTGCCCTTTATCCGTACCTATGCTCACTGAATTCTCCCCAATCCCATTAGTAACACTTGATGAATTAATATCTCAAAGGCATCTGCAAGTAATTTATGATCAAATCAACGATCAATTCTGCTTGTGAACTCGAAGCCATTTTCCAATTACGCTTATAATTCAGGGGAACTGAACAGATTACGTCTCATCTTGCTACTTTATGTGGTTATTATTAAAAGAGATTGTTATTATTGGAAAAAGCCTTGGGTGGTTGCTCGCCAGTGATTTCTCATAATGCAGCTGTTTGTTTGCAGTCCATGTACTGTATATTAGCACTCGCCTACATGTGTACATGTTTGTGCACCTTGTTTTTCAGTGGGTGTCGCTCACAACGGTCGAATGATAGACTTTGCCCAAGGTCACCGCTCGGTCTTCTACGTCTTCTGTCTTTCCAATCGATATGCTGCTATTTTACCTCCATAGCGACGAGGCAGAGGCCGCTCCACAACTCAACACCTGTCCCTGGAACAGGCAGTGATCTGTCACAGACCTTTCTGCTCTGAAACATGAAATCACCAGCAGCAGTGGAGCAATGATTCTGCCATTTATAACTGTCGTCTATTCCTTCACAAAGACCCCCACAGGGAGCTGATATGAGGAGCGGGGGAAGTTGAAAGGTTATACCCGTCGAGAGAAGTAGACTAGACTGGGATTTGGGCTACGACCTGAACAGGAAATAGAGCCGTCTCCATCTGGCAGGGCTGCTCATTATGAGGTAGCATGTCAGATATGGTTCAGGCAGTGGGAATTGCTTAAACTTTCTCAACAACTGAATTTCTGTGGTCGCTTAAAACCGGCTTTACTGCAAATGGTGTGAAATAACTTCTATATCAACTCTTAAAGTGGCTGTTAGAAAGGGAATGTAACCCGCTCATACATATAACACCATTTATTACAGTATGCCACTGTGGCAGTGCGTGTCCTTGCAGAGACACCTTCTGACTCATCTTGAAAGGTAAAAGCTCCTTGAAAATCTTGGACACAACTTGAAAGTACATGAAGTTCTTCTCAGCCTAATCTAAAATGAGTTTCCAACACTTGACCGATAAAAGGCGTCCTTCTCTTCGCTCTCTGTCTCTCTGCTACTTGAGGTGTTGGGAATTTGAGATGGATGAAGATTGCAGTTCTGGGGAAACTGGTAGTGATGTTGATAATGGGGTCGCTGTTGTTGATGGCGGCAGTGATGATGACCGTGATGGAGCTAGCCTTGGTGCTGATGCTGCTGTGGTGAGGTTGATGATTATGATGATGGTAATGGGGTTTTTTGAACTAAAATCTGTTTTTTTATTCTGTTTTTATTCTTTTTTATTCATTATTTAACCATGTGCTGCTGTAAAGGAATACAACATACATATTCTCCAGTATCTCTTGAGGATTCCTGGGGTTTCAGTGAAGAAAAGCAGGTTCTGAAAGGGAATTCAAAATTAATAAATTCACAGCAGTGGTAAGAATTATTGAGCATGCAATCCAATAATGTGTTATCAATGTGATACCATCCTCTGCCTTTGTATTCAAGACAGATACAGACTAGCGTCCGTTTGTAGAATGGCCTGGAATGGTTTCTAACAAAGCTTTTCTCTCTGTTTCTCTTCTATGGACTCTTGGGGATCTGTGCTCATGTGTCTTCCACCTGAATGATCCGTGTCACACACACTTCTTCCTGCAGGTAAGAGAGCTGCGGTATTTTAGCAGTACACCTTTTTTATTTTTTCACAGTGAAAGTTTACCTTCTAGAACCAGACACAATCCCTGATGTGAATCGAAGTTTGCATCATTGAGATGAACAGACAGCTAAAGACTGTGTTTCATTTGCATACTCAGTGCACCCTCCTTGGTCTCACTGAATATTCATATGCTGCTGAAAACAGGAGTTTGAAATAGAGATTGCTGTCATAGCTTGTGAATCACGGAGCAATTTTAGCTCTTGAAGGCGCTGTAATCAGTGTAGCCAGCTGTCATTCCTTATGCACAAACAACAAATGCCACACACATGCATGGGCACATATATCCACTTCATATAGCTGATGCCTCCTTCAGAGCAGGGGACAGTTTTAAGATGAGCCCACTGAGGTGTTTGTAGCTCCATGTGTCACACACTATGGCTTCAGATGCACTCCTCCCTCAAATCTCCTTCCACTACGGGGAAGACCTAATAAACCCAGCGGACAGCTACAAGCTTCAAGTGTCATACTGCATCCATCCAAATAGTGGCCTCAGCTCCCTCTCAGATGTGATTCTTGAAAGCGGTGGATGTGTTTATCTCCCAAAACCTACATTCAGAGTAGAAAACTTGGGGAAAGTGGTAAAGATTTCAAGCTGTCTCTCACCGCTGTGCTGCTGTAATATCTGGTGGAGTTAGAGGTTGTGGTATTTCTTGTCAGTGGAGGGAAGCACTCATTGCATTTCTCAGGATAAAGGAATGTGTGTTTCAAAAATACAAAAAGGAGAGATGCGAGGGATTAATGATGGAGAATGTAGAGGTGACAAGAAAATAATACATAAAAAGGAGAAAATAACATTTTAATGTAATTCCAATGTATGTAATTTATTTTTTAGTGACTTGCCAAAGTAATAATGGCATGCCACTAAAATCTTTCATATTTATTTGCCTCTTTAACAAAAGTGGAGACAACAGAAGTGTGTATTCTGGATGTGACAAAATGTGGAACAGTTAAAGTGAAGGAACAGAACACAATATATCTTCAATTTGTCAAAATAGCAAAACTGAGACGTTTGCCTGTTGTTTTACAGAAATTTGACATGTTAGAGTTAGATAATGTGTTTCAGCCCCGTCAGTCCAGATCCATGGATGACCTACACTCAATACTGTGCCTGAACGCATCCTGTGTAGACACTGTTGGATTGAGCCAGATGAGCTGTTTCCTCTTTATTCTAAGCTAATGCTCTCTCTTTTTATCAAAGTGGTATTGATTAATTGGTTGGTATTCTGTTCTACCTCTTGGCCAAAAAAATCATTGTAAGTCAAACTATTCGTGTGTGTGCGTGTGTGTGTGTGTGTGTGTGTATATGTGGCAGGTTGTAACTGCCACCTTGCTGGGATTTAAGAGGACTGGCTGCACATGGTGTCAGTCTGCTCCACACGAGGCTGCGCCTGGAGAGTTTTTACTTAAAGTGTCATAAACCTATAAAAATGAAACATTACATCGTAAAACAGGCTTAAGAAACCAACAGTAAGTAATTCTCATACCTGTATTTTTTGCCATGCTGGTGGCTTGGCTCTAGGGATGGCAGTTAGTCATCTATCTTTCTCGACAACAATTTCATGGAAATTAAAAAGCTATGAATGCCGTGAAATTTGGTTACAGACAGTCTGTACTGTAATAACTTTCTTTCCATGTTATGTGTTATTGTAGCCCATCGTTTCTCTGATGGGATGTTGAATATTGTTGTTTCTGACAAACTTACCTTGTGTGACTAATGGTAAAAATAACTGGGAAGAGTGGTTGTTTAGAAGAGAGCTAATGCTTTTATGTTATTGTCCTCAACAATTTGAGTGAGTTGTTGTTTAGTCTCATTCACAGTGTCACAAACTCCACAGCTCTCTGCTTGTGGGAAGTTACCTGCTTTCATTTGTATATATATGCTCACCGTCCTGCTCATAAATTGCAAATGTGTGACTTTACAGTGTTCAGATATAGAGCTTGTTTAGCCTGATAAGTAAATCATTGTTTTTTCTCCCCTCACTATCCCTCTCAGGCACACTGTTGCTGTTCAGAAAGTTGGGGTTGATGTACACTGCTTGTCTTGCTATGTTTCTCCTGCAGTGTCTCTGTGAGTGCTAATGTGTTTCTGTGTGTGTGGAAACAGGAGGGATTAGCATGCTTTTCTCACTGCTGGCCATTCGCTGCTCATGCATGTATTCAGCCTCACTTCTCCGTCCACATGGCAGCATGCTGAAGAGTGCACGGATGAGTAATGGCGGTGCTTCACATCCAGAGCAGAGCTGTTCATTTAGATAAGAGCAGCAGTGTATTCAGGACATGAAACAGAGGGTTAGGGCCACGGCCTGTAGATCAGTCAGCAGCTCCTGGATTTACTGGTATTTCAGGGGGAATTTAGTGGGGAAACTGGGACTAATCCTGTTTGTAAAAAGTCACAGGTAGAGGGATTAAGCCCTGTTGTGTAGTTAGCCTCAACACAGTCCCAGTCTTGGCAAAAAGGGGGAAGAAATGTGTGCTGGTCTCTGTCTGTTTGTGCGTGTAATGGTGTTTAGGTGTTTGTGAGAAGCACCGGGGGATTTGTGAGTATGGGGGAGCATCACTGACCTTCAGTAAACACACTGGGTGACACACGGACAGACTCCGGCAGTGTGTGGCTGCAGCATTACATGCTTATTCATTCATTCAGAGAATGCCATGTGAAGTCATAGAGAGTCTGGGGTGTAAAATAAAAAGTTGCTGTTTGCCACCTTGTTTACTCAGCAGCAGCAAAAGAGTCTCATTCACCTTCACACACACCCGTCCTTTTAATTGGGCAACAAAACCAGATTAGCATTAAAGGAAACTCTCAATATTCACCTTGTAGGAATTACCCAGTGCTTATGGAAGGGTTTTATTTATATATATATATATATATATATATATATATATATATATATATCTATATATATATCTTGGTTGCTTTGTAGATTTACACATTTTTTCCTTAATCACTGACACTACAAACACTCTAACCTGACACATAGGACAGTTTGTCACACAAAACCATCTGAGAAACCTTCATTAGAAACTGTTTGGGAACAGAAGGGCACTTTGCAAAATCAGTAGGGACCATCTTTTCTACTGAGAAATTCTTCAGTGTTCAGCGAGGAAATGCTCTCCACTTCTGATGAGTGATGCAGAATTTGTGATAACCTCTTCAAGAGCTGTCTTTGTTGAGTTAGAATTAACTCTTCTGATACATTAGTTCTGTCAAAATTCACCACAAACTGTGAGGGAATATTTGTTCCAAAAAGATAGAAAGGTTTAAACTGTACTGATGTCTAGTTTTACATGATATACCCATGACGACAGCAGCCGAGCCGCTGGAGCACACAGCAAAAGGTCTTTCTGCAGAGAGCGTGCTGCTGCCTTCCTCATGGTTGTTGTTGATTTATTGCTTTTTAGGGTTGACCTAACATTACACTTCTCTTTCAAATAATGAAAGTGACATTGTTAAACTTCCATAATGTGGTGGATTCAGTGCACGCCAGGCAGTCAGTCACAGTAGTGCTGCTTTGTTTTTTACAGTCACATATTAGGGTTCATAACCTGTTTTGGTTTTTTTTTGCTATTCAAATCTAAGGTAAATTCAAATTTAGAATACCCATCACAAACACGTAAACCACACCTGTAGCTGCCAGTAGCTCCTCACAGGATGCTGATCATCAAAATAACAGACAGAAAAATAACATGGACATTGCCTCTGAAGATCCAGTTGTTACTGGATTTACATGTTAATGCACCCTTTGATTCACAAATTAAATTAATGACACAACCTTTCCCTATTTCATTGAAACAACAGTAAGTTCAGTGTAGCTGCTCAGAACACACCTGGAAGTCATGGTCCAATCAGCCTATTGAAATGACAAACAGCAGCTGTTGTGGGACCTGTTTGGCAAAAGCACAATCATCATTTTCTGTTGGAAAGGAAAAGATGAATTGTATATTAATTTCTAAATTTATTTACCCTTGGAAAGATACACTGAGGAGCAATAGCTCCATTTAACAAGGGTGCTGAATTTACAATTAAAAAAAACAACTGCACAAGCAAAACAAATCATAAATTACCAATTTAAGGCAGAAATCACAAACACAAAAACATCAAAATGCATGAGAGAGCAATGAAGCATCTTTAATAAAAACATTCACAATTAAGAATAATGTTCTTTTAATGAGCTATGTGAAAATACCCCAAGACACCAGTGCATAAAGCCTTCAGAAGCTTCCACAACACAAGGCTTGACCTGTGTATCTGAACGCAGTTCCCATGCTCAGCATTTATTGTTTCCTGTTTAGTCCTGATTTACAGCAAAACAAAAGCCAGGAGTACTGTCTTGTTCTGTTGATGGTATTGTGTCAGTTATTCCATCATAATGCTGGCTTGAGTGTAACAGTACAGGACTGTGTCATCAGCATAGTGCAACACAATGTGCAGGATATGCTGTGATAGGCCTGAATTTGTGCACCATGGTGAAGAGAGAGGTCACAGTCCAGAGGAAATATGACAGAGTGCTTTATGCTACCACTAAGATGTTAACATGAATGAGTGTGTGCACATTGAGACATGTACTTTCACACTGTTACCTAAGATGTGCCACCAAATGTCCTTGCATTCTGTCTCATTTAACCTGGCATGGCACCCTGTAATAATCCTGCAGATGGCCACCTCTTCTCCTCTCCGTTCTCCTTCTCTTGTTCTCTCTCTTTCTCTCCCACTTTGACATGCACATTTCCACACACTTCCACTGCCATTCTTCTCTCCCTCCTACGTCCAAATCTGCGAATGTGGCTTCAGTTGAAAGCTGCTGTCTCTCGCTTTACCTCCCGCTATGGTTTTTGTTGGCTTCCTGACCTTCAACAACAATAGCTTTATTCATTTTATTTCACAATATTTCAAGACCACATTTTAAACCCACAACGGTACAAAGACACAGCTGGAATATTATGTGAGCTCCACAGACAAACTTAGACCAAAGCTAGCCAGCCATGGAGCCAAAGATTTACCCAAACCAAGTGCTGTTGCTATTTGAGCAGCTGCAGCTGTTCCCATCTCCACTTTACTTCATCTCCTTCTATGTCCAATTCAGTTTAATTCCAGGACACATGGGGTTAGGCAGAGCTTTCAGATTATTGCAGTGAAGCCATTGCTCTCCTTAATGATAGTCTTGAGTTATTCTGTAAAAGAATACCTCTTATTCCAAGAGACTGTTTCTCTTTATATCTCCCTCTATCTCACCCATGCACTGTTTCAAATTCAAGAGGCAGTTCAGAACATTATTGCCATATCAACGAGGCTGCTATTAGCTTCTCTCCAGGACAGAGACAAGACAGGACTTCAGGTACACATATAATTATACTCCCACGATGCAATATCCAATACCAGCAACAGCCTCTTGCCTTACCTTTCATGCATTCATAACATCTCTCTGTCATGTGCGCGCACACACACACACACACACACACACACACACTCTATATTTCTCCCTATTTCTTCTACAGATTTTTCCACCCCACCCCTCCCCCCCAGAGGTGCAGATAAAATAATTGAGAAAGGAGAGCCAGGAAGAGATAGAGCTCCAACATCATATGATGCCAGGCCCGAGCCAGCCAGCACTATATTCCTCATTTATTAATTTGACTTCATGAATGACTCGGCATTGTGCTGTGAAAATGACTGGAGATTAGCACTGATTAAAGAGGGAAATCAGTTAACATAAGCACCACCCCCATACCCTCTCCAGCATCCCTCCTAATTAAATGCAGCCATGTGGAGCTGGGGCTTGTCGAGCCTGACTCTCTCCTGGGCCTCGGCTCCTCTCCTGAAGCCTGCATATCAAATATGTAAACCACTTTCGATAGCGGACAGATGGAATTAATTATTTCCTGCAAGTTGACTGATGAGGCTACACGAAAGTTAGCGTGAGCAATTATTTTTGACATTAATGATGTTGTGTTTTCTATGTTCCTTTCATGAAGCAGAGATGGAAATGAGACTGAGACTGCAAACTGTTGGGAAAAACAGTCATCCCCAGCGTTTTATCATGTTCCTTTAATCACCAACATAAGGCATGTTTTAAGGTAGAGTTTAGCTTCAGTATATTACATTGTTATAAAGTGCTGATCAGGGGTAGAACTCTTTTTTCTTTGTATAGATAATGAGAAGAAAAGGTATTTTATCTCAGTGGTCATCCAGATCCCACAAAAAGAAATAGTTAAAGATTCCAGTGGTGATGCTGCAGCAGCACTCAGTGTCGGTGTCCACCCTGCCTGATGTGGAAAGGTAGCCTTGGGCAAGACATTTAAACCATTTCCTGCTCCAGTGGCTCCTGTCCAAGCTCTACCCTTTTGATACCATGTCCACACAGATATTGAGCTATAGAAACAGAAAATATTTTTATCCATACTCATTGTGTATGATGGAAAATCATGTCTAACATGACTCTTTAAAAAGGTGCTTTAGCTGTGAATGCCCCCCTGCAGGGGTCACATTATGCTCTGGTACTCCAGTGTGGCTTTCCAAAATTCATAACGCCTCTGGCCTTCAGTGCACCTATATATTGCATAATCATGACATTTCTAGTTTAGAATAAAAATGCATTTTGACCCACACACAGGCGTGCCAAGTCATGCCAAGCCCTGCAAAGAAACTAATAGAACATCATAAGGTGACTCAACCTCCCACTCCACGATAGGCTTGCTTCACAGCACACTTATCCATTCTTGTGCTTTCGAGCATACATTTCAGTGCAGGCTGCTCTCCCTCAGTAATAGAGAGGAAATGATATTTTCATCATGAGAGGAGACGGGAAGGAATGGCTACCTATTCCCTCTGTGTCACCGGTCATGGATTTTACATTTGGGTCCTTTCTGTAGCATGGCGACGAGCGACGGCGTGCTCCATGTGTTATGAATGAGGTGGAGAGGAGAAGATGGTGAAGGAGTTATCACAAAGAGATGAAACTGGAGACGAGAGGAGCTTAGCAGCGCCTCTCTGTTGTGCGTTCAGCAAGACAACTGTTAGCACTGTACACTTAGGAGAGTCTGGTAAACACATAAACAGCCCTTGGCTCACACAGACAGACACACTTACTGACTTGATACGTCCACAGAAAACGGGGTTTTCGACCCCAGAGGCACTATTTTATCTCTTTTGGGAGCTGTAGAGTAAATAGGAATGGGCTGATGCGCCTCGGAAAGAGGAGGCAGAGGAGTTCTTTAACAGTGCACCTGACCGTGGCTGAATTCATATCTAAAATAGTTGTAATATGCAGAGTCTGGAGCTGTACGTCATTTGATAGTGTGGTTTCTCCTTCTGCAGCCGGTGGCTGTACAGAGACTCAATGCATATTTCACACAGCTGGTACAGAGACTTGAGATTGGCTTGATTTGACAGGAGCTGCCAGGAACATGACATTTCCTCCCCTTGCTGTATTAAGATGACAGCATGAACCTGCTCTGAACTGGATGCACTTCTCACAATCAGAGCTGCAGTACATGTTTGTGGGAAATGAGTGTGAGTTGGAAATGTGGGATGCTCTTTTTAAAATATTATCTCCAACACATGCAAGTAAATATTTCATTCTGCTGGGTAATGTGTGAAAATTAGCTTCTGTTTTTTCATAAGTTGTTGCGCTGAATTGAACAATCCAAGAAAGAAACTATTTTTAAACTGGTGTCAAACACACTCTCAGTTAATTCAATTAAATTAAAATAATAATCCTATTCCTGCATAAATGACTTTTGCAATAAAAATATATGTTCTTCATTTATATTATATGCCCATTTGTTATATTTTCTTTATGGATCTATTACATGCGCAATACTAACATGTAAACTCCTATTCTTGAGGTGCTTTTTTTATGAGTTGGTTTGTATCTGAGCGTATGAATCAATCACATCTTAGGAGCAGGGCTCTGATATGCAGTACTTCACTCTGCATTGAAGGCATCAAGGGATTTCTGGCTCATGTGCTTGATGTGGCCTGACAGATGTGTGTCTCTGTCTCCCCACAAATGACAATTACGCTGATAAAGTGTAGTCACATTCCAAGGAACGTCCTATATACTTTATATATCATGAAAGTTAATAGAGCAAGCAGAGAAAACCTCGACCAGCACTGTTGGCTACAGGCTGTGTGTTCTGCATGCATGTTATTTATTGATTTGATTTGTATTTTGAACTGTCTCTGCAAACTAAGCTTCCGTTATCGGCTGTAACTATTTAAATTGGACTGTGTTTGCATAGGCTGTTGTGGTGTGATTGTGTGTGTTTGTGTGTGTGTGTGTGTGAGAGAGAGAGAGAGAGCACTTACTTTTCACACTGTACCAAAGAAGGGAGGCATCAGTTCACTTTGGTACATCATTTCTCCCCCCTGCATGCCTGAATGTTTCCACTTCTCAGACTCAGGGAATGAGGCTGACTGGCAGGCCCTGCAGGGGACCCACCAGCCCAGCGGCCTATTCCACTACTTAATCAATAGAGCAATGCTTCAACCATGACTTTGATGCCGGCAGAGGAGCTGATGCTGACTAGAGGTTTTCATACACTCTGACACCATGACATGACTTAGTTTTAAAATCAAATATTCCTCAATCTGACTTTGACAAGTAGAATTAGATACAACTTTATGATGAAAATAGTGTTTGGATAAAACACAAGGACATATGTAACATAGAAAATATGTAACATATCGAAGGATATGGTAACACAATACCATTGGGACAAAAAAAAAGTATAGAATACAAAAGCACAAACTAGGGACAAAGTAGACATCTTTTGGGGGGTTTCCAAAGGTTCCCTATAGTGCAAGTGTCAAACAGAAAAATAAAGGATGAGAACTGTCTGTCAGGATGCTTAAGGTTTTATCTTTTGTCCTGGTGCTAAACTCAACCCTGCTTCATCCGGGGAATCTGAATGAATCTTAGCAGGGAATCTTACTGGCTTTTGCCAGCCATTCTAGCTGTTGTTCTTCTGCAGGCAAACAACCACGAAGTCAAGTGAAATGAATAAAACAAGATGCCATTATGCTGATTTCCTGAAAACATAGCAGGACTGGCAAGATAGTTGAAACTTTCAACAGTATCAACAAATAGCCCATTTGTTGAATATTATGAAAGCATTTTAGTCTCTAAATACTACTTTTACAATGTGGCTGCAGTGCACATGTTTTTTGTCTCATTTTCATGTTGTCTTGTCATTTCCTATCTTATTTTGAAATAACAGTTTTATCTTGTTTTAGATCATTTGATCTCTTTTTCCTGTATTTCCCCAGGTTTTGTGATTGTCTGGTCTCATCCTGATTATTTCCACCTGTGGGTAATTAAATTCTTACTTTGTGAGTTCCCTTCACACAACTGCACAAGAACTAAAAAAAAAAAAAAAAAAAACCCAAAGCAGATTAAATAAAAACATACAAAATCAAGTGAGTACTATGTTCAAAATGTAGAGTGTAGTCAAGGATTTTTTTTGTGCAATACTGTCGCTCAATATGAAACTATGTGTCAGTCAATCAGTCGATCAGTCGATGAGTCATCTCGCATCGTCACGTCTCCTTGAATCTTTGCCAACTCTTGTTAGCTATTGCTTCGTGTTTTGTTTGTTACTTTGTTAGGCAGGTTTTTCTCCTATAGAGTGGTTTGAAGTTGACACTTTTAGTTGAAATTGCCTTTGTTTCTTGAGTTCTTGAGTTTTGTATTTCGTTTTTTGCTTTGGACTTTCTCTTTATGAGTGATTTTGAGCTCTCAAATCAGCTCCACTTGTTTTCTGAAGAAGGCAAACTAAGGCCATGACACCTGCATACACAAATGCAGAATTTAGTCACCTTTACTCCTGAGTCTTTATAAAATTAACAAAATCCAAATGATACCCTTACATTCCTGATTAGTAATGTTAAATTAAACATGCATCATCTGCACCTCTGCAATGTATGCAAGCAAACTGAAGTTTTTTTCAGGCTTCGTGGTTGACTTTGTAGAGAACATTGAAGATCAAATTTGGTGCTAAAATAATCACACAGATTACACACTCTTTTTTCATTGTTAGCTGTGTGCATAATGTACTCTGTGTGTTTCCTGTTTTGTCAGAGTGAGACATGAGCATGTTCTCACCTGCAACTCGCTGCAGGTTGTATGGTGTAAGATGAGGCACAGATGTGCAGTACTGACAACAAAACCTCTGATACGACTTTGCCGGTTGCTTCAGCTGCAGTTTTAGGGGAATATTTGCTTGTGAAAAGCAATTTAGAGTCAGCAAAATAAAAGCAACCGTGTGTGATAGCCAGCATACAGCATGCATACACACCTGCTTGCACATGCATGCATAGATTGTTCTCACACACAGTTATCGACCACAGCAGTAGCCCCTCACACACACACTGACAGTGAATCCCGTCATCAAAAAACACCACAACCACACCACCCTACCCATCTTCTCATATGGTGATATTGAACGGCGGTTCATCACCTTGTGCTCCATTGCAAAGAGAAGTGTTTAATTGAGAGGGAGTAAAGTGTAAGTATGTGCCACTGTGGCCCCACTCCACCCAGCAGCCTGTGAAATAGACTGTATTTCACACTATTTCCACCAGCAGACACGAAGGAAATGACACCAGCACCTCATGTCTCGGCACCATCTCCTTTGCTCGCTGAAACATAAACACCTGAAACATTTTCATAGGTTTACTTATTTCATGCATTCCTCACCTCCCTTATTTCACTTTAACGCTCGCATGGCTCACTGGCTGGATCATTTGGGGCGAGGCAGCGACACAGTGAGCGAGACCGAAAGGGAGATGGAGAGAGGTGTCGTGAAGAAGCCACTGAGGTAACAACCTGATTGATTTCTAAATTTACTTGAATTTGTTGGTTTATTTGCGATTGGAGATTGTGGGACGGTGGGGGGAAATGGCCTTGGCATTATATCTTTTTTTAAATGAAATTCATTCTCCAAATAAAAATATGCACATCTAAACCTATGAATGTCTTTAAAGCTTCCATATTTTATATTGGCAATGAATCAAATGGCTACTTGCAATGCAAAAGGTGCTGCTCGTGGTGACAGTCGTCCAGTTTCCCTCCGTTATGTAGCATTTTAGCATGTTTCATTAGCAGTACACAGTGTGGTGCTGTGGGTGACTGTGCCTTGTGCATTTTACACATTTCAGTTACAGAAAGCCACAAAATGGTCTACATGCTTTTAATGTTTGTGTTTTTCAGAGAATTGAGCTCTTGTTCCTCCAGTGTTACCACAAACATGCCTTGTGTGAGTGCTGACATTCTTTAGTGTTTCACTCATTCAAGTAGGTAAATGCTGTATCTCATTTATCTTTTCAAGGACTGTGATGAAGCAAGGCTCCAGGCCTTGAAATTATTTCTAAAATGGGAGTAATGCTATCCCTTAGTCATAGTCCTTTAACTCCACTGTTCACACAGTGGCTGACAGGAATGGATTCCTAAAGGATAAATGACTCTCCATAGTTTTTGTACTCAAACGCATGAGTATGAGTATTGAGTATGCACCGCATGCTGATAGTAAAAACACAATGTTGAACACAGCGTCTGTGTTGAAGACGGCACACCTTTTCTACCTCTGAATATGTACTGTAAGTAGATTGGCCTCCTGGGGATGTTGTTGCTCTGAATGTATTATGCAGCCCACAAGTAAAATCTCATTAAACTAGTAGACTGGGAGACAGATGGAAGTCTGCTTGTCTGCTCTTCTCTTCTAATGAGGTTGTGCCTGTGAAGCTTAGTGACTGATTTCTATTAAGAAAGGGGGGAAATAAAGCAAAGGAGAGGGGTTGGGGAGACGGAAAAATGGGACTACGTTTGTGGTTTTATGGTCTACTTCTACAGTAAGACTTGTTCTATTCCTGCAGGGCGAGGCACAGTGAATGTGCCAATGACTTATGAATCTTCATGCAACTTATTATTTGTTGCCTTAGTTATGGAGAGAAACTTTCTTTGTCACACTTCAGATGAGTTGAATGTTGAATTTAACTTTTTTGTGCAGGGGATAGAATATAGTGTCCTTAAAAAATCTATTATTGTGGGGAAAATGTAACTTTTTTCCGTTATGAGCAATATGAGTTGCAATGCCATACTACATTTCCATGGCAACAAACCCAAGTTATTGCCATTCATGTAGAGGAATAATGTGGTGCTGCTCGCGTCTGACCTCACAATGTTGTTATTAAAAGCCATTCAAGCTTGATACATTCATGTAGCCTCACAACATATAGCGTATTTATATACAGTAATATTTAATATTTACATATGATGTCATTGTGAGTTTGAATAAAAATATGAGCATAATTTTTTTTCCCAATGGCACATTAAGTTTAGACTCTGCTGCCAAGTGCATGCATTTTTCATTCATTTTTTCCTCAGCAGCGTCCTTTAGACTGATACTTAGTGTGGTGATGAACATCTCTCTCTGCCACTGGCTTGGTTTTTATTAAAATAAATGTGAGGGCATCATTTATGAAGACATACCCTCATGAATAATTTGCTCATCTGAGGTTTTTCATCCCTGAGACATAACATGTCCCCTTCAATCGCTGCCTCATTCAAGGGTGACATATTGTGTGGGATTGCATCGATTAAAACAGTTATGCAATACATTTTATTTCATCAGTCAATAGTGTGAATAAATCACATCAGAGTAGTGAAATGGATGTTGGGTGATTGTTTCTATTGACTTGCCATCGGGCTAAATTAACACGAAACTCCACATATTCGAGACAGATTCAATCCAAGCACTTTCTTTTGTCTTTCTGTCTGCTTGATTTCAAAGGCAGCGTACACTCTGCGCGACAGGAAGAAATGGCTCGCGCCATGGTTCATTTTTTGCCCTGATTGCCCAGTCCAACGCTACATCCCCTGTTGTGAAAGTTCTATTTAAATGAAGAGAAGAAGCTGCTTCTGCTGTTTTACCACCACCATCTGGCAAGATTATCGTGAGCACAGCTTTGCTCCCGGAGAGCCATTACAGGCAGATGAAGTAAGATGTGTGAAGTATGAATTGTGAAAGTCACTCTCGTACCATATGGAAGAAGCCTCGAGCAAGTCAAGTGAAAAGTCTTGATGACATTAACTTCATAAACACCCATGAGCTTTTACTTAACTGTCTCCCCCATACTCTGCTCTCATTTACAACAATATTTCTCTCACATAAAATACCGTCACATATTTTTCATGTCTGCATGTTGAACATTATCACTTTTTTTAAGCAGGGAACCTCTGAAATTAGCTGCCATGGGGATCTATTGTCTGCAACAGTGATCAGGCAAATGCTTCTGAGGAGATGGATGGTTTTCATTAAATTTTCACAATGAAACAGATTGGCAACTAATTGCAGCCAACGTTGCTCATTGAAGTCAAATGGATGTATAAGAAATGTAAACTTTTTCTCTCGTCTGCATTTCAGTGCTGTTACAATAGAGCTCACATCTATTTAATTTCTGTTTATTGGCTATTTGTGTGAAAGGAATGAGCTATAAGGGCTGGCTTTGTCATTCACTAGACTGCTTCGACACCACTGTCACATAAATACACTAATATGGAAACGCTCCATCATTTTGTTCACGTTTTTAAATATGATATCTAAGTGGATTTATGGATGTTTACTCATGATAATAGATAATGATATCCTCCAAAAGAGAAAATCATACTGAAAGATATTGAGGAACACATGCTTGTTAAAATTATTGTGATTGGACTGAGTTATGACTCTAACGAGGGGATTTCCATGAAAAAAAAACGCTCCCTTGCACCTCTTATAAAATGACTTCATGCTTTAAACATAGTATTTTTATGGTTCAACAGAAGCACATTTTCGTCTGGATTGTAGCCATAGTTATAAATGCGTAGTTAGTGCAAAGTCATTTAATTATGTAGAGTAAAAACCATGATGGTTTGGCCTAACATATGTACGTTTGTGACACTGTGACATGTTTGAACGCTACCCTTTCCCTCATTGCGCACCTGAGGCTGTCACAATAACAAAAAGGAATCCAGCCTTTCATTTTGAATTTAATTATCACACAGTAAAATTATATATAAAAAGACAACATTGCATGTTGTCTTTATACTTGATTTCTTTGTTTTTTTTGGCATTTTAAATCTACAACCAGCTGACATATTCCCAAGGCATTACTACAACAAATAAATCTGTTTCTGTTGCCATGTTGTGTTAATGGTGTTGACATTTGCAGGTCAGTTGCATCTTTTTTTTTGCATGCCTTCAAATCGTTCTCACTACAAATCTCCGCAGGTTCAACCCCCAGTAATGTCACCAGTATAAATACGCCATGCTGAAGTAGAATCCCCCTGAACGTCACCATGCATGCCAACATTAGGTTAAAATAGTTTGGCATGTACTCTTTCTCCAATTTTCCTGAGATGAGCTCCGGTGACACCTCTGCCCACCGCTGCCAGTAAAACTGAACATAACTTCAATTCCCAGTACACCTGGGGTGAGCTTGCAGAGATTTAGCTGGCTGGGCATGGGCTGCCGCAGTTGTCACAGAAAGAAAAGATGCTATTTTCACACATGCCATGCTGGAGCATTTTTCATTGAGTTTGCAAGGTCTGGACCGTCAAAGTGCCAGTTAGGGCCAGCGGAGTGCAGTTTGCTTGTGTCATAAATACCCCAGTATGTGGCTCACAGCACAGCTGGGGCTGTTGTGAGCTGTGAAGCCATGACTGCTCAGGTGGAACTGCTCAGGGAGGTGTGTGCTGTTAAAGAGCGACAAACAGGGTTCACAGAAAACATATATACACACCCCAACATGCATGCATGCAAGTGAAGCAGTCCACACACACACGCAAACACACACACACACACACACACACACACACACACACACAGAGTCCACTTGTGTCTGCTGGCACTATTATCCGACTCAGTGTCACACTGGCAGCTAGAGGTTATTTTAGCTGTCTGCCTGCCCAGAATGCCTGGGGCCAAGACAAACACACACACACACACACACACACACACGCATTCAGGAGATGTTTTTGCATCACAGGAGAACATGGAGCTCTGTCTTTCCCTGACTCTCCACCTCCTTCTCCTCCCTCTTTTCAATCTTTCTTGCTGCCTTCAGCAGCCTGAGCCGTTCGCCCACGCCTCTGCATCCTTCTGCCTCCCTCCCTCTGTGGCCACCCACTGCCTGAAGTGACATCTGCCTGTCAGCTCTCATGTCAGTGGCCAGTTAGCCGGTCAGTCAAGTCATCATATCAGTCAGTTAATCTGACATGCAGAAGCAAGCCTGTGCACTTCCCAGTTTGACGGTCTGCCCATCAATCAGTCCGTCAATCAAACAGGCAGCTTGTCATTGAGGCAGCCTCAGCAGCAGACATGCAAACACTCAGCTGCATGGCGTTCACTGCGCAGCGCTGTGCTATCACTTTGCCTTGTGCTTTACTGAAGTGTCTGTTTTATAAGTGTAATGAACAGTCAGATACAGTGACTAATTATTTCAGCACTGGGAAAAAAACAAATCTATCATCACAACAAAGAAGCTCAACAGCAGTTGAAGGAAACTGCTCTTTATTCCTTGTGTGAGATAATCAGAGGATCCTTACACAGTATTAATATCAAACTCAAAGTGTATGGTTTAATGCATGTACTATTATCCACTTGCTGTTATTCTAGTCTAGACCATTTGTTTTCTGAGTGAAAGATTTGTTTGCTATAACTATAACCAGGCACAAAAACACGCTCACACAAAATAAAGTGTCATTTGTTCGTGAAGAAGGTCTGTTCTGCTATTGTTGTTGATAGGAATGATTTGGATGGATGCTCCACTGCTCCACCACATTAAAACTGCTGCTAATGTACGTTCTATTGAACAAATAATCTCACCCCGATGCATTAGTCACTGGCAAACACCCACACATACCTGTTGCATTTTCCCATTTTAAAAGCCACAGGAAAGATAACTGTGATGAACAGACAGACGTTAGGCCTCTCTCTATAATCACAGTAAAGCTGCATTCATTCTCTCCTCGCTGAAAACAAATCACAAGGGAAGGACAGACGGAAGCGAGAGAGCAACACTGAAATTCTGCCACCTCTGAAGTCAATATGCATGATTCATTTGTGAGATTCACAGGGACACACAGTCTTGGCCTCGAAGTACGACACCCAGCGACCCCACCCACACAAACACATCCGCCCCAAACACACCTCCTGTGTGCCCTGATGGCTCAGTTCTGACCAGAAAAACTGTAAATGATTAGCAGGAAATTACAGCGCCCCGGTAGTAATGACATCGTTTTTTCTTGTGGAATTATGTCTCACTGTAAATTGCAGAAAAAAAAATACTTTTACAAAACATAGTAGCAGCATTACCAATCTAAAAGTGCGTATACGTAATTGGAAGAAACATCTCTTGCAGCAATAACCAAGGACTGCGTGACCTCTACTGGTATAAAAGAAGCCGAGAGGTTTTCCTTGTTCTGGATGATGGTAATGTTTGAACGCTACCCTCCCATTTCCCCACATCTCTCTCTCTCTCTCAACCACCATGTCTGACTCAGCTCACGACTTTTAAAAATCATGTTGATTGTCTTATCCTGTCTGTGGACATGCAGATGTGGAAAACATTTTTGGCATAGTTATCTTGTCAGTGTTTGATTTTATCTGTTTTAGTTTTTTGTTTGTGTGGCAGGAACACGAATGTTTAGTTGCCATTTATTTCAACTTTATTATTTTATCGACCCCACCTTACCCTGATTTATGTTTTCTTTCTTTATGGTAGTTCCATTAAGTTTTTTCCATTATTCTTTATAAAGACTCATATTTGTGAGCATTGCTTGCTTCTTTTGGCATCAACAGTGGTATTTACCTTGTCCTGTCACAATGTTCATGTTATTTATTTGTATTCGTTGCCATTGTCTGTCGGCTTATTGAAGGACTAGAATTCTGTTGAATGAACAAAACAAAATTCAAGCACAACTTTCAACAGCAGCACTATATAATAGTATGGTTTCATCATGAGTGACAGCTTCTTTTCAGCACCATAGTCATTTCTTTACAATATGCACAGAATACGACAGATGACCAACACACACACACACACACACACACACACACACACACACACACACAAAGCCACCCAAACAGGACCACTACTGCTGCCTTTGGTCCCAGCTTATCAAAAGTGCTTTTTGTTCTGTTCAGTGGACTCTTCTCCACGCCGTGTTGACAGTTTAAAGATATCTTCAGATAGCTGCCAGGCATCCAGTAAAATACCAAACTATAGACCATATCATTGTACATGCAGCACAATTATGCTGTTCATCTTTAACACTTTTAAGATGGATTGTCAGGCCCTGGCGATGCAGCTTTCGAATGCGTCATTACAACATAAAGTGAACACTGTCTTTGGCTTTCATTGGGCTTCTTGAACTGGACTGAGTCATTTTACTGTCCTGACTATTACATCAAATGAATAGCTGGATGCTATTCAAAGACTCGCAAGGCCGCTACCAGAGTCAAATCAAAACTGAGTCATGGTCAAGAGGTGCTCAGACTGTTTAACTCTGACAGCATGATATGAAATTTGTGAGTTTATACCGGCATGTTATGTCTGTTCTCAAACCCATCGGCCTACTGTATAGGGTGTGATGCCTCCCTGTATTTCCAGCCCTCCAGTGATTTGTTCTGACGTCAGTGGATGGCACCAGTAAACCAGGCTGCTACAGCAGCAGTATAAAGGGAGCATCAGCACACATTGTGGATGTTGTAGACATGACACCCTCCATGACTAATTCATGGAAACAAGGTTGACAACTGGCGCAGCGCTCCTCTAAGGATCAGAGCCCAGCTGGTTGCTTGTAACTCCTGTCTCCTTTACCTTAGAAGAGTCTGGGAGAGCTCAGGGAGCCACTAGAAACCAGTAAGTATGTCCCACTGCAATCTTGTTACTCTGACCAGGGAAACATGATTATGATTTGTGTGCACAAGGGGAATAGAGTTCCAATTATGAGGGTAAAACAAATAAGTAACTTTGGCAGAATGATTGTGGCTTTGGGGAAAGATAAACCATCAGTGTTGTTCTTTTTTGTCCTTTTATGCATTTTCCATCCAAGGAGAAATGGCCGTGAAATGAATGTAGCTCCCATCAAGCTACGATGGGATTTGCTTAGCACATTGTTTTTGTAAAAATTAGATAGTTCACATTTTTCAATTATACACTAGTTTTAATGTGGTTCAGACTGGTGTGATCATATTAAATTAAATCTATACGAGTAGAAAAAAGTAGGCATCACAGAAACTGTGGAGTTTGTACTGTAAATTGAAAAAAATAGAATGGCAAAGATATTTAACAGCTTAGTCGTCTTGCAATCATTGTGATCATTTCCATCCTTAGTGCCATGAGTGCTCTCCATTCAGGGACGATTGTATCCAAAAGAATCAGTAAACGGCCTTGTGGCTGACTTGAATTAGGATTCTGTTCGAAAAGGCCTTCAGTAATTCAGTAATTGCTGTTTATGCTCCAGTCCAAACCAAAAAAGAGAATTTATAATGGTTAAAGCTGTTAAATTATATGCATGTGTTATCAGGAATGGAAGACGTCTTCATATTTTTTACAACATCACTGGTTCAGACCTCACTTACCTTAATGAGTGCCAAAGAGATATATATATATATATATATATATATATATATATATATATATATATATATATATACGTATATACACACGTGTATATACACGTGTATACACGTGTATACACGTATGTATATACATATATATCTCTTTCCTTTTTTCTGCAGCAGGGACAAAAGAGCGCTCTCACACAGCCTGTGAGCAATGTTGGGGCTTCTGGGAGATGGGAGATGTAGTCAGGTCTCTAAAATATGACTCAAAATGTCCAAAACACTGGCACAAGGCAGTTTCGTTTTTAAAAAAGGACTGGCACTTGACAGTGCTTGAGTGAAAGTTAGTTATATTCCACCACTGACTCTAATCAATATCTTTCTTTGTTTCAAATCTTGTGATTAATAATGCTCACAAGACTGCATCATGGAATGTGAGTGCAGTGATTTTTTGTAGGATGTGAATGAGTGTGTGCATCATGCATAACGGCTGGTTTCGCACTCCTGACACCATATGTGTTAGTCCTCTTATTTGCACCTCTGCCTCTGCATTTTCTCACTGCTCTCTCATGTCCGCCCAAATGTGAACTCTCTGTCAGGCCATGGACGTTATAGATTGCCCACCCTGGGGTTAGAAAAATCCTCCCCTTAATCCACTGGGCCTTTTAATGATGGTGGCCTACCAGCAGGGGGGATGGATGCTGCCAGAGGACAGCTGTGCAACTGCTGGGCAAAGCCCTCATGTCCACATGGCCTCCATTAAAGAGCCTTTGTTGTATTTTGAGGCAGCTCAACTCTGAAACAACTTACTTGTTTCCTGTCAATTTGGAGAACAAGTGTTTGAAAGCTCCAGAGACTGAATTAATATGTGTGTGTTTGCATGCATGGGTGAGTCAGAGAGCTGGTGGAAGCTGCTTTGGCCAGTGGAAATAATTGAAACTCTTGCCCAATATTGTGCTTTGAGCCAACATGTGTGCAGGTACATGTCTGCCAGACTGACACGTCTCTCTACAAAGCTGACACCATTACTTGATCTCCATGCCAGCAGAAGGATGTGCCTGCAGGGCCAGAGTGATAATGACCCATTGTACAATGGGGCTCATTCCCATCCAGACCGTCTGACATGCTTAGTTTAATTTGGTCTGCTGAGTGCAGTCGCAGTGACAAACAGTGAATCCTCACCATCACAGGCCAGAGCTGAGCTGTGTGAGCTCTCTCGAAAAATGAAAGTCCCACGGTGTATTATATGCCACCCATACATTTCTAAACACATTTTAGAGACATTCGTATTTGCTGTGCTCTGTCATGCTGCATAGTTGACGAAATTGCACTCATTACATGCCTTTAGGGGAGAAACAAACAAAATGTGCTAAAAAGCAGGACATTTGTGTCATTTTGCATACGTTGCCAGCATTAGGCTTATTTTTGATTTGATGTGTCCACAAAGAGAAGATTGAGGTCCATCACCATGAGAAATAAAAGACCGTTTTATTCTTTGAGGCAAATGAGCATCATGCTTTTTACATGGAGCCCATTTCTGTACAGCAGTCATGGTTTCACAATCCCCCAGCAATGTGATGCTGTTTTTGTTTTTCGTTAGCTGCAGTGTGCCTGCAGGAAGAAAGTCCATCTCTTTGATGTTCTCGGTCTTTGATTTCACCATGTCCTTTATGTGACACTATTTGTGTATTTCTTCATAGCAAATTATTTAAGTCACCTTCTTTTTCATTTGTACTCAACAAATGGAAACATGTCACATGTAGACTTAAACTGTAGTAGGGTCATAGTGTCCAGCATGAAAAAGTACATTATTTAATGTACAAACTATCAGCTTTACATTGCACAGTCAAACATAACCGAGTTTTACATGTGAGAACTGTGTAGGACTCCATGATTCAAACTTAAGTTTTAAAATGTTTTAAAAGGACCAACATGCTTGTCTTTGCATAATGGACTTATCAGCAAAGACTTATCAGCTTTCTGAGCATAAGAGACTCAACATGTTATTTGGTATTGGTCAAGTCTGTCTAAGAATGTTTGATTTCTTAATTAGAGAAGAGTAATCTCATTATGCAATGACAAGCGCCCATTCATATTTTTTTATCTAAATATGTTCCGACATGTAACAGTTAGCCGAATGGTATTAAAGGATAATCTCTCCCAATGAGCCCCTCAAAATTCCAGCTCGCAGTTCAGTGAGCTTCAAGGCCGTTTGGAGACACGGGGATCCTTTAACAAAATCAACTTGTCAGTTTCTCAACACTGATGTGTTTCACAATTTGATGTTGATTGTCCTCTGCCCAAACATAGCAGACCAGCTACACACTGGCCATTTAGACATGCATCAACAACCAGATATCATGGGAATGTGTAGTGGTAATGTTTATTTAATGTAATGAATATGACACACTTGCAGTTCAGATGAGGTTTATTTGCAAAGGATCCCCCACATCGTCCCAGCTTTTACAATGCTCAACACAACTAAATGAGGCATTTGCAAATGCAATCAACCTTGTGGCTGTTATAGAAGTGAGACTGATGTCTCCCCATATGTTTTGGCCTCAGCTCAAGGCTCCTCATTTGTCTAGCCAAGGCTTTCACCAAAACATATCAGAATAATATCTCCTCCTTATCCCTGACCCTCATTAGCTGTCAGGGCACTCTTGTGTAGCTCCAAATCAGATATCCGTCCTTAAAGGCAGATAAATAGCACAACATTCATGAGAATCTGCTTCAGTTTGTCTCCTTGACATGCACTGTCACTTTTATGCCATGCACCGAAACTCTGGTTATTATAGCCGCAGCTTCATTTAGGCATCAAAACCAACCCAGGCAACCCAGGACAATATATCCAGTATATGTTACTGTCAAAAGTATGCTCATCGTAAAAGTGAAATCTGGCTGTAGATTTGTTGTGGTTGTAAATTATGTATGAATCTCAATAAAGATTATTTTCATTGACCTGAATATAAATGGTATTATTAACTAAGTGTATAATTTATTTATTTTTACTTTATTATAAGTAAATGCAATAATTTAGGATGTTTTGATCCTCTTCTGTTTGTTTAATAGCATTAAATTTCAAATGTCATACAAAACAACTCTCTAGAAATCTAATTCAAAGGAAAGGCATTGCTGCGAATGACAAGCTGGTATTTGCATTTTGAAAAGTTACAGGAAATAATAATGGGCTATAAACATTTATGAAAGCAGTTCCAGCCGTGAATGAACAGAAGGTGCACATTTAGAAACAGGAAGAGTTTCCAATTCTGCTTTCCATTTCTTGCTCCAGTGAATTTGCTTCAAAACAATTCCTACAATCTTGTTAATGTTCATCTGAACTGTGTTGTTCTTTCTTTGCTTGTAGGCGCTCCATGTACCCTGCTAGCATCACTTTCACAGGACTGCTTCTTGTGGCCACAGTAATTATGACTGGAGTAAAGGAGAATATCAGGTCATGTAGTACGGCGGCCCCCAACCTTTTTTACACCATGGACTGGTCTCATGTAAGACAATATTTTCACGGACCGGCCATCAAAGTGTGGAGGATAAATATGCCAAAATAAAATGGTGCAGCCAGCACAAATACAAATATGAAGTGCATGAACAATACCATACAACTGACCATTACGCTAAATTAGTGGGAGCTCTGAGCTTGTGTCTCTGCAACAAGCTGTGTCCCTTATGTCCAGTCTGCTCCATAATTTTGTGTTGGTCGCTGTCACTGCAGAAAACAGCAAAAAGATGGTTTGGTGGAAATGGAAGCATGGTTTTCGGTGCTTTCTTGGTAATCTCTGAATATTCTTTCTTGGTTTTAATCCAGAACAGAGTTTATGGTCTTATTTTTTTAAGTAAAGTATCACATAACTGAGACGTGTTAAGAGTCACAGACACACAGACAGATGTATCTGGTCATTTTTCAAAAAAAAAACAAACACCTTCCATCCTTTGGTAATCGATAAAAACAAATCATTCATTCCTTCTGTACAGCCCGACACCAGATGACCCATGGAACGGTACGGGTCCACAGACCAGTGGTTGGTGACCGCTGATGGAGTATAACCAGTCCACTGGGTTGATAGGTCAAACCTTTGCTAAAACCAATTCATTTTTTGTGAAACAGATTTTTAACTTACATACCAAATGTAATGGTGCATAACTTAGGCTATATAACAAAAGTACTGTAAGCCAAACCATAATATTTTCCTAGATTAAATTAATCCTAACCAAGTAGTAACATGTAGTAACACAGTGACAAAGTTAACTTAAATATTGTGATTTAACCACATGGTGAAGTCTGTCAGACTACCCCGCTCATCCAGCGTGTTTAAAAGTGATGTCAGTGGGTCACTATGTGACGTATTAAACTGTGAGCTGTGGTTTTTTTAGAAGATGTTGGTTAAGATTGTCTTTGCAAAGGAGAACACAAAAGAAATCTTTGCTTTCTTGGATTGGGCTCTTTTGTTTCACTTGCAAAGACATGGTTACTGTTCTATCTGCAGTACATCCAGTGCAAGATATTCTGCGGCTTTCTCAAAAAAAAAAAAAAAAAGATGAAAGTGAATAAATCAAATGAAAAAGAGCAGCCAGACTCTCTACCAGACACATAACAGAGAGATCCGCAGCTGATGTAAGGCTGCTGTCATGGGTGGCATATTTTTAACATCTCTCTGGGGAGAGTTGCATTGAATTCAGGGTGTGACGTGGCGTCTTGGAGTCTATCTTAAATATTACTTGAGGTGTGACCACACTGTCTGGCAGGCACCTCAGTGGCATAGCAGCCACAACTAATGGAAATGTCTCAAATAGCAGTGGAGCAACGTGTGCACATGTAGAGAGAGAAAACTATAAAGTGACCAACACAACAATAAATACAAGTGTTTAGTCCCTCATCTTACGTGAAACAAACTGTGTTCCACATAAACCGTATATGGCATGCTGTTTGTATGTTGCTGGTACGTCACTGGTGCATAATGCAAAGACACAGTCATGTTAAGCTCCAGAGAATTTACTGTAATTATTATTAAGAGCTCAAACGACAAACATGGCCAACTTAATCCACACCTCTAATTGACACCCAAAAGTGTTCCAGTCCCTGATGTTCCTTCTTTTACAACAGAGAGTCCAGTCCAGTCAAGTCTGGTTCAGATCTCCCAGGAGAAAACCCTAAATGTGTCCAGGAGGTGCCGAGTCACCAAGGACAGATGGGATGGGTGGAATGAACAGTCCTGGGGACACTGAAAGGATGGTTGCCAACTGTTTTATACTGGGAGCCAATCACAAATACACTTTAGTGCATAATTGAGCTCAGAAAAAAAGTGAATGTATTAACCACTGACCTTGTTTTCTTAATAGAAAACCTCTGACAGAGACAAAAACAACAAGTTTGGCTATCAAAAATGCTGACTTACTTCCTGCTTCTATGACTTCTAACAGTAAATCTCTGTTATGACTCTGATACTGTGAGGCCTTATCATAGCTGTGTGAAGCAGAGATCCGCCTAATGGACGACGATGATGCCTGAATAATAGTCCAATCAATAACATCAAACTGGACATGATGTGGAACACATAATGAGGTTTTTGAGCCAAGACTGAATGGAGCCTCATTCAGCAGGTTTGGTGAAAGAGAGCCGGCTGATCACTTTCAATGGTCCTGGACTCTTCATTTTTCTCAAAACGAGATGAAAATTGGAGTCTGAGCTCATGATCTATTTGAGACTGACCTCCCTCATGACTGAAATGAATACATTATGGTTTTAGGCATGAGCAGCGCATGCCAGTTATTCTATCTCTGCTTCACTTTCTCTTTCCATCCCTCACATTGTCAGGTTAAACTGGGTCCTGCTGCCTCTGGAACAAACGCCTTTTTTAATCCGTTTATACTGAAACAATTCAGCCGAGGCCTGAGTGTCAGTGTGTTTCTGGCTGTTTATTTATTTATAAAGAAATACAGGTGAGTGTGTTGTTGCTTATCTGTTGCATCAACCACAGAGATCAGCAACTGAAGGTCATGTGGTGGTAAATGAGGTCATATTCAGCTAAGTGCTGCTGTGTGAGCTGCTCATCTTCAGTGTGTGTTTGACAGTAGGCAAGGAGGCACAATATCATGCAAGACTATTTTTCAATTAATGCCTTAAAATATCTCTTTCTGTTTTCATTTGACGTTTGACTCTTCCACATTGAAGCCAACAATCGCCCATAACATAAGCTTATGTTCCTCTGCTTTTTTGTCGTCCAATGGATTTCACAAAAGACCTGAAACTTTTAGAAGATATGGCTAATATTGTGCAGCTGTCAATGATCAGAGATTATTGACATGAAGTCAGGTCCCATAAAATGTATTTTTATAGCAAATGAATATTGGAGAGTGACCTATACAGAAGCTGTGACTACTGACCTGCAGAAATATTCAAATAAAAATTATAAAATCTAAAATCTGTGAATAAATGTGTTTGTGTCAGGTCAAATTTATTCATTTTCAATTGCAAAAAATGGCAGACACAAAAAAAGCAACCACACATGCTTTGTAGGTGTATTGATTTGTTCCATCAATAATTAACTCTGTTTCTGCATACAGTATACGTGCTGCAGTAAGTGGCTGTGTGTTATGTGAAAATGTATTTAACCTGAACTTGATTCAGTCCTGCACTGAATCCTGTTTATGTCTGAGTGATTGTAGAGCCTCGGACAAGCCTGTTCATGCTGTGATAGAGGGAAAAAAAGAATGAGTAAGGGAAGAAAGCGCACCCCAGGATGATGACGAGTAATGGTCCTCAGCCCCGTGGTGTCGGATGTGCAATTTGTCGCATTAGCAGAAAAACGCTGAGCCGAGTAACAAGAACTCATCACTGCTGTTATTGTGGCGACGTCTCGTTCAATCCCACTGCTGGACGGCTCTTGTGTGTTGCAGGAGAGTTGTGATAAATAATTGAAATGTTGACTCAGCCCAGTGGTCCGGGTCAGAATATGTTGTGTTTGTATGTGTGTGTGGCTGCATGTTTGTGTGTTTGTGGGTCTGAAAGACCTTAGAGGCCGCTGTCTGTAAGGCATCATTGTATATTCAACGGGGGAGAGGGCATAAGGTTTGGACAGATATGGAGATGGAAGAGTGGGGTGCTGGGGATGTACAGAGAGTGTATGTAGAGAGAGGGAGTGTGAATTTGAACAGCTGCTTTTCATTGGCCAGCTGACATGCCTTCCATCCCACCGCTGTCACTCATTGTTTGAGTTAGTGTGTAGGCACACAACTACACCTGCACTAAAAGAAGCCACCGGCTTGTGCAGCAGAGCAGGAAGTTAGCATCAGCTGGAACCTGCGCCGCTTTTCAGGACTTCATTTATTTGGGAAAGTAACTCTGCAAGGCATGGAGGCTGGATGCACACTTCTCCAGTTACCGCCGGCCACCCACACCGATCCTCTCACTTTGATTTGAACACAGCAGAGCAGATTACACAGTAACATGTCATTGAAATGCAACTCTCCAAAGGTCTAATCACAGAGACATGAAAAGAAAAAAAAAACTTTTTGTTCTTTATTTTTATAATTCTATCAATCTGATTTAAATTTTTGCCTTTATTCCCACAAAAGCTTCTCTGTGTCCCACTTGTCCTGCCATTTCAACTTAACATTTGTGCTCAGAAAAAAACTTTAAAAGTTAAACAGAGCCTTTGTCGTGCCATTCAGTGTCAATATGGGATGTGTAGGAGAGGGCACGATGTCTGTGGCATTTAGCGGTGGTGTAATATGTCAGAGAGATTTTCTCTTTGAAGATTTCACCCTAGAAAAGTGCCTTGAGCCTGTCGCAGGGTGTGAATATAGAGCAGAAGGTGCTGCAGCCAAGAATAAGGTTGGAGAGTGGAGGGAAAGAAAAACAACATCCATGGGTATTTTGGTAGCTTTGCTCCACTGAGGACCACGAGGCATGTCATTGTGTGCAGTGTAGCACTGGCATGGTGGATCTGCACATTACCAAATATAAGAAATATTTGTTTTTACCTTGTTCCATTCTTGTTTTATCAGAGGTAGAGGACACTTTCACCAAAATCACCACTTTTTGTCCAGATTCTGTTTGTTTTGCTCTCTAATCTCGATCATCTCCACTTCCTGTTTTGATCTCTGTGGTGTATACCGTCTCTTTATGCTCTGACTTCATCTCCCAGAAGCCCCCAAATTACTCACAGGCTGTGGGAGACTGTGATCGGCGACCAGCTGATGAATTGAAACATAAATTTTAACAATGATTTTTTTTTTTTAATTATTGTTATTCCATACTCTTCCTCCCTGCACTAGTAGTACTGCACATTAATATAAAACACATTTTGAACACCTCACTGGTTTATGAGATATCCAATGTGAGCAAGCTATAACCATACAGACAGTCTTTTAAAGTTTCGTAATGGCCTCCAAGCCCTCACCCTACACGCTAATCCTAGATTTTGTGTGAGCACTTGGTGGGTCAGGTCTGTGAAACAAAGGGCACTTAAGCGTGTTAACCCATGACCACGACAAGTCATCTACTAACACCAAGCAAAGAGGTGGACAGCTGGTATTTAATGCACCAGCTTGGACACATCATGGTATATGCTAGCGAAGCAAATATTATTATGATGAGTGTTAAATAATACAAATAGTTCATCAGACATGAGTGTGGCTTTAACATTGAGGACATGAAGAATTGCAACATGAATGAGTGAATAAAAACAAACACTGAAAATGACCAGTAAAATAAGTTAAAAAAAAAAAAACTCAAACTGTCATAAAATAAATAGGGTATCCCAGGCAGTCAATTCAAAATGCCTCAATGTGTCAATGTCATTTTTAATTGCATTGACATTAAAATGAGTTCTGGGAAATAGTCCAGGAATCGTTGCATAAACAGCTGAAATGCATTTTCCACCAACTGTACATTATCAGAGTTATCAAATGTCAAATCAAAAGTCAAATGCAGCAGTGAGTGAGCAGCACGCCAACAGGAAATGGAAAAGAAGATGGATTTGTTTCACCACTTGTCCCCGATCAGACAACGCTATCCCAGCTTGTTGTCTTTTGTGTCAAACAGATTTTTTTTTCTCCAAAATGGGATCTTTCTGTCTGTCTGGCTGGCTGGCTGGCTGGTCTGGGGTCTATTAGTTGCAGTAATTTGGTGACACCAGATGGAATTTGATACCAGATGGAAAAAGGATCAGATCTTTGTTCAGCTCTTGGCGCGGTGCATCTCTGCACTGATAGGAGCGGAGAGATGAGGTCACTGGACGCAGCCCTCCTCTTCCTCCTTCTCCCTGTCATTAGTGATGTCCCTGTGGTAAAATTATTGACATTTTTCCGCCAAACTAGATCTACATGGTATTGCACACAAGGGGGATTTGCATATCTGCTGTGGCCAGCTTATCGTGCCTTTCTCTTCTGTTTCCATCTGTTTGCTGATAATAAACTATAATATCCTAAATGGCGAGAAATGTATTTATTTAGGAAAACAGTCTCAGTAAATAGTGTGTGGGGAAAAAACACTTTGTATTCTGCATGTAATCATATTGTAACACTGTCAGTTCATGAATGAACTAACAGAGATTTGGCACCCTGATGAATTCAAAATGTGTGCTTGGAAGTTGAACACACACACACACACACAC